>CM060430.1:152057735-152657735 GCA_030545235.1 Helianthus tuberosus
AATGCCCAAAAGTGGAGCATGAAGTTCAAGTCTCGTCACTACACGTGGTCTAATAAACCATTTTGGTGTTTTCTCATCCTCAAAACTAGTAGTATACCCGTCCGGTGGACGGGTTTTTTAGTGTCGTAATGACAAGTTTTTATTTACATTAACATGTGTAACATTGGCATGTATAATAAGGCTAAAAACGAAAAAGCAAGGCTTGAGACAATTTCAATAATTCAGAATGCATACTTTGAATCTTTAAATGGACTATTAACTACTAAAACATAAAAACAGTGATAGTCAGTAACAATGTATGGTAAACAAAAGTGAAAATATAATTATAACAGTCCAAAATCACCTATGGGTCAGACAACCCGAACCCGTTTTGGTTCAGGCTCCGCTCACGTCTCAATTCACACTCTACAACTCAGAAACTTGCTTGTATATGTAAATATGCAGAAGGCTGAAAATGAATTTTTGTTGAAGAAAAGTTCATAAGCTAATATTAGTGATACATTATTATAAAAGACCATGGCTTTATATAGCCTACAATGACCAATAGAAATAAACAAATGGCTACCACAAAAAGTGGAGTCAAACATTGAAAAAAAAAACAAACTGATGACTCTTTGAAGGTGGACTTCTACTTCTAAAACGTGAGAATAAACTCCTCCATTCCAGCCACTACTCAAATGATTTAATTGTACCCATAAATTCGGTAAACTCAGTCTTATTCCCTTTATTGGATCATCAAATAAAACAAACCAAAAATACCCGTGACCCGGCGACCGTGAACAAAACCCGATTAACCAAACAACCCGTTCACCTACTTTCCATGTTTGAGTCTGATCAATCTTGCCCATAGGGAATGCTGGCAAACCCTCTGTTTCCTTTCCTGGAAAAGAGATCAAAACATTATTTTCTACAAATGATCAATAATATGTTAATGAATCTAAGCAAAATTACAGAAAAAGTGCATAAAGCTAACACAACACTTCTTATCTTAGCTGCCAATGGACACAGCCTCGTAACAGTGTCCAGTGATGGATCCTGAGTAATTTATCAGTGGGAGTAAATAAAAGGGTTTGTGTAAACGATCAGTTATAACGGGTCAAATGATACCGTTATAACGGGTCAATCCTATGCCTAATGCCACACCAATATAATGATGAAAATATAACAGCAGGTTATATGATTACTTACCCGAACGAAAGAAAGTATCTGTGTAAGTAATTAGATCTATGACATATCGAATACAGGAGATAGTGACAAAGAAAAAATATTAATAAAATTAGAAACATATGAAAGTGGTGTGATTATATATGTTATCAATCCACAAAAGGGAGGGCTAACATGGAGCAGGATGCTTAAGAAGATATTAATGGCCAAAAGGTCAAGGCATAACCATGTGATCATCAATTCATGACCTTAGTCGAATCCTAGCGACTTACGAAGAACGTACGAACAAACCCTAGAAGAACCAATGATTTCTGGTTTTGTCTGACAATTCCCCCAGCCCTCAATTCATGACCTTAGTCGAATCCTAGCGAATTGCAAGCCTTAAACGAACTCCATCTCTCTCTTCTTGACTGCTGAAGCCACTGTTAGTGAAGTATTTTCAAATTAAACGAACTTATTTAGCAAGCACATACTACATGAATTCAGTAGCATACAACCAAAGTACTTGTTATAGAGCAAATTTTGACATAATTAAAATTATACCATGCACTGCTAACCAAAGTTGTACAATTCGTAAGTTAAGTTTATGCCCTCATGTTAAATTGCACTTAGAATAAGATTTACCTTTTCCACAACTTCTGCCTCTCCTAGCTTCCCTGCATCATGACACTACAAAGTCATCAACTGAACAAATATATATAAACAACATTATACAAAATGCTTTTATCATATATTAATTCAAGGGCTCAGAACATAGATAAAAAAGAATACGTACTCACAAGGCTAATTCAGCTTTGTTACTGAACCAGTAACCTCCAAACTTGCAGTCCATACTTTAGTTTTGACCAAATTCAGCTCTCGGAACAACTCATTCCCCCAATTGACGGTTCCTCTAACTCGAATTTGATGATTCCTCCCTTTTAAGAAAGCAACCAAACTACCTTGGAAAGTACATCTTGGTCACACACGAATTGGAAGTTCGGAGGCAAAGTCTATGCAGTCGGTGATGTAAGGGATAGACAAAGACGGAAGGTAGGCGTTGGCGTGATCCACATGAGGTTCTTCTACTTGGTGTTGTATTGACCCTAGCCCTCTTTATATAGCATGGTAAATAAACTGTTGGAAACTACTCCCCCACTTTTTATAGGATTTGCATTGTCGCTAAAACCCATGTCACCTTATTTGTAGGGTAAACTGGATGCTACATTATAGGAGAAATAGCCTTAACCGTCCGGATTTTTAGTAATTTAGGATAGAGAGTCTGAACCGTCAATAACCGCCACTTTTACGGTTATTTTTGTGGAGTTTAAACGGACAAGATTTAATTTTAATTAGATCTGACGGTCAAGATGCATTCTCGGAGCGGTTAGGTTTCACGTTGTCTATAATATATATAATAACATGAATCACAAACAGATTGACCTCTCAATAATCAACAAACCATCACGAAGCCTTGGGTGTTTGACTTCTCACCTAAGCAGCACGAAGCCAAGGATCCGTGAATCTTCCCTGCAGACAGATTGCAGTCAATAAACAAACTAACAAACTAAATAAATCAAATTGAATATCACATATTCAAACCAACAACAAAACTATGAAAGAATTAAACAACAAACAAACGTCACTTAAGCCGTAGGCTTACCCATGACGAATCTTTTACTCTGTAGACAGTTAGTGAAACCTAAACCCTCAAAAGAAAACCAAAATAAATATATTATATTTAGAAATCAACCCTTTTAAGCATATGATGGAAAACCATATGGATTCATCCTTTTGGCATTTAATCAAACACCTATTATGCATGAATGATTTCGATACAGATGACATTAAATTAAAAATCCACACATAGTGAGAGTCTGTCTAACCACAAATCATAGGACCAATCTGATATAAGGAGAAGACAAACAGCCAAAAAAAGCAAGAAATCATAGAGACCTGCAACAATTGATAAGTAAACAAAATAAGATGATAAAGTTGTAACGTGAACCAATTAAATCAAACTAATAAAAAGCAGATGTTTGAAAGATCGTCCCTGTAATGTCGCCAGAATTTTAACAACAAATTTCGATTTCGACATGGAATCGAGATTTAATGGCTTAACTTGTGTCAATGGATATTGACGGACAACGCGATTTGTGAACGAAACGGTGAAGATGATGATGAATTAACCGGCGATGAAAGCGAAGATGAATGGGTGGTGTCGCAGATTGATGTGGAATGAAAACCGGCACCTGGAAAGGTGGAGAAAGGTCTGTGTCTGGATATGGAGTTACGGTTTTTTTAGAAGAGAAGATGAGAACTGAACTCTGGATTGTAAGGGAGAGAAGTGGAGCCGAGTAAATAGGGGAAGTGGGGCAGAATTTAACGTAAATCGAGGGTTCAGGAGAGAGAGTGTAAAACCTCTCTCAACCGCCACATTTACGGTTATTTTTAGGAGTTTATGTGGCTGAGATTAAATATCAAGAAGATCTGACAGTCACCATTTATTCTGATAGCGGTTACAAACCACGCTGTCTATAATATATATAATTTTTGTTGCAAGTTTGGTAGGAACTTAATACTTTAGTTTTTTTTTTCTTAAAGAAATATTTTAAACCACTTCAAGATATCTAATTTAGTTGAGAAATAAGGAGGGTTATTATACACGAGTCTTATTCTTTAAATGGACAATATTAAAATAATGCGGAAATGAGTTATATGGTTTTATGTGTTTATAAATTGTTTTATATGGCATGTGACATCAATTGGATGATAGTACTCGGTGACGGATTTAGAAGAAAAATTTAGAGATATTCTAAACTTTTTTTTGGACCTAGGGGTGTCCTAATATTTAGTCAGGTGTATCCGATACAGGAGATTTTTTTTGCACTAACTTTGTACTTCATTGAAAAAGTTGAGGGGTTGCCTGAGCTATCCCTAACCCCATGGTAGATCCGGCTATGATATAGCATTATGCTCCTTACATTAAATCTGGTTGCGTACTTTTCGGATTCTTGCTTGTTTACTTGACAGGGTCGATGACCTCCTCAAAGTCTAAGCATTATTTTTTCAAAAGCAAAAAAACTGACTTCATAAAATGGGACATGTATCCAACTATCCAAGAGTTTAGTACTTCATAAAATGTCAGCAAAATGGCTCTTCAAATGTCATTTAGTTGGACTTTAACCACAGGAGTAAAAGTGTAAAACATTTACTATTGACTCATAGTTTAATTTCTAACCGCATAATAGTTACTACCCAATCATTTAACATTGAACATAATAACATGATTCAGATATGCATTATTTATCAATTAATTGAAAATAAAATATAACCTTGTTAGATTATAGGTTATAAGCTTTCCTTTTAAAATATTTTATATAAGGTTATGTTTCGAAGAAGAGGCTTCAAAGGAGCTTTAAGACGAAAAAAAGGTTTGCTAAATGGTGTCACTTACGCTTGGTAGAAGAGGCTCTAAATGGTATCACTTACGTAAGGTTTATTAAGACTATATTAGAAATGTGGTATTAGGTTGAGATGGACTAGACATAATTAATTAATTAATTATATATTAAAAAATAAATAAATTCAAAAAGTGTCTCACACCCTCAAGCTAGTCATGCCCTGTGCCCCTCGCCCCCTTCCGAACCCTCCTATAATGAGTCATGATGATCACACCCTAGACGTAGTGATGTGAAAGATGGGTGTGTGCTTGATAAATCCACAATCAGGGCTGTTCACTAGCTGACCGTGTCAAGCCAAGCGGACCTTTACTCGTGTTTGACTTGTTTACAAACCGAACTAATCAAAACAGCTCATTTACAACCGAGTCTCAAATCAAACAAGCATTTTCCAAGAAAACAATGAGCGACAAACGATTTAAACGACTTTGTCTACAACACATAGCCTAAAGAAAATGAAATCTATACCTTATAATAAAACAAAACAATCTTAGGCCACTTGGCATGAACTTAAGCTATTAGATGCCACGTGGCATTTTATTGTTTCCTCTTTTTTCCCTTTGAGCGGCAAATTTAATAGACTCTTCCTATTCTTGGTTTCATAATCTTACACTATAAGAATTCCCAAATCCCTCTCAATCATCCTCTCATCTTCTCTCAAATCATCTTCCAAAAATAAATACATTCCATATTCTTATTCTTGAAGATCATTCCTTTCAATAATCTCCTCATCACAAACCCTAATCTAAGGCGATCGTTCCACTTTGACAATTTTTGTTTGTCGCATTCATCCGCCGTCACAAGTTCATCGATTTCTTCTTCATCTTTTTCAGTTGTTAATTCACACAAAAACAGTAATAAAACATGAGATCGAAATTTTTGTTGATTATGAATCGATTTTAGATCTATTTTTGACATCTTGAATATCAATTTTGTAGAAAGTGTTGAATTGCAGGTTTTTATTGTTACATCGAAGAAGAGAACAATATAGTTGTTAATTACAATTCATATATCACATCACTGTTTCTATTGTTGTTGGCAATTGATGAAGCTGAAGATGAATGGAGCCAAGAGCAATTTTGGTTGCATAATTTGAAAGAAATTGCAGGTTGTGATTCACGAAGATAAAAATTGCAGGTTTTGCTATTTACAGCAACTCCAACGATCAGATGCACTATGTGATTTATATAATAGGTATGGTGTTTCTATTTTTCGTTTATGAATTTTTCATTTACAGATGCTAATAGTGTTTTTTTTTTTTTTTCATATTGAAACCCTAAATCTGACATTGATTATTCATTCTTCAAAACAGGTTAATTAGTTAATTCTTTTAGTTTTTGTTTGCTGGTCAATCTAGGGTTTGGTCCCTTTACGGTGAATCCAAACTCTTATTTCGTATATATTGAATCCAAATCCCTAATGTTTGTTTTTAAATCAGTATTTGTTCCCCTTGCACTGAATCAAATCAGATGCTCTATCAGTTCCAGGTAAATACGGTAATTTTTTCTTGGTTTGATCGGATATTTGTTAAATTTTATTTGTTTCATTTTTAATCTAATTTCATTTAATTAAGAACGGGTCAATTCGTGTTGGGTTTAATCTCTCAAATAGGATTAAATCAAAATTTTCAACTTATAATTTAGCACTAATATTAAGTATGTTATAAAGTTTCATTTTACTAATAATAAGCATCTATAAGAAAAAAAAAGGCTAGATATCAATATTGAAACTAAAATTTGCACATTGTTTTGCTCCTTTAGTGTAATGGCAGATGAGGTTAACAAAGAAACCATTGGAATCAAGCTCTATGCCTCCAACAGAGAGCTGGAACATTACTTTTAAAGTATAATAATTCAGTTGTTCTGTGTAAAAATAAGTTTGAGTTGCATATGATGGTATGTTCTCTCAACAGAAAGTTCTCTAGACCATTAACGGAATAGTCTTGAAAACTTTCCGTTCGGGGAAAGTATCATCATCAATAAAAAACAATTGGAATGTAACTTTGCTCAATCTCAAATGGATCATTATATTTCATCATGCCGGTGCTATTATGAGCAATGAAATAAGAGTTATTGATCATAGAAACTTCCATGTTTTAGAGACGGAACATAAGTGAATTAACATCTTGCATTTTGATTATGATAATATTACAATAACTTCTCTTTCGAGGTACCCACTTCCCCGTATCATTTTGTGGGAAGTTTGAGTAATTTAAATTGGTTTTTAATTGATATTTTTTCTATTTTTTATAAGTTTGTTGATAATGTGTTTAGCCTATGCAAAAGCTGTTTGCACACCTTGAGGTTGCGATAAAGGTTATATTATTTCTATTCATTTTTATGTAGATAGAGATTTTAATTATAAACGGGTCATTTTTGGCTTGTGTTATTTATTTGTGACTGAACTTGCGTAATCTAATTATCAAACTTGCGAAATCTGGATTTCGTCTTCTAATACTCAATTAGTTATTGATTTGTGACTGATATTCTTTTGGTGGATGTGGCTTCGTAGCATTTACAGAGATCGTCTTGAATATTTCGGAAGCTCTTAAACCAAATGCCTAACCCAAAGATGGATGTGGCTTCTACTTGACAAAATGTCAAGAAATTGGCTTGAAGTTAAAGGTAAACAAACAAGGTGTCTTAAAACGGATGCAAGTGTTTTCTGAATTTAATATTCTTTGATTTTTTTTTTCTAAGAACTTCTAAATAGGATTGATAACTAAGCTATAAAAAAAGAATGGATGAAGCTCAAACTTAACTAAGTGTTGTCACCATTATTGTGTGCAAGCACCTTATATCATTAGAGTGACCAATACTCTATATGACCAACAAATATTGATTTCAAATAAGGTTTAGTTGGTAATCTAAAGGGGTAGTGTTTTCCTTCTTTACTTGACACATTCAAAATTATTGCATGCATGCCCTTTTGCCATCTTTCTTTTGTAACACATATAAAGTTGTGAAAGATTACACATAAGATTATTGCATGCCCTTTTGCCTTCTTTACTTGACTATATTGTTTTCCATGACATCTTAACACACTTCACTAACAGTACATGTCATGCTTGATCTTTTTTTCAGAGAAGTGCAATTGAAGCTGTTGCGGATTCAAATGCCTACTCACATTTTGATACACTTATTCAAGTCAACCATTGCCATATTATATAATATTACATCTTCACCATGCAATAATGCTCTTATATTTATTAGTTTTCGGGTCAATCAGGGCTGATTAGGACGTCTATTCTGCTGCAACAAGTGAGGTGCTGGTAATATTTTCTCTTTCTTTTGAGTGTGAATGACTGTACAAGCCTACAAGGTGTTGCAGGTGGGTTGGGTAACAAGTCAAAACAAGTCGAGCATATTAACTCATAAACACTATATTGTTAAAAAAATTATAAAATGTATAAATGATTACAATTCATTGTTATTATGAAAGCTAGATGATTACTATAATAATTTGAACTTTTTTCATATTAAAACCGTTTGGAAGGTTTTATGCGTTTTGGTGTGTATTGGATGACTTTTTCATACTTTATCCTGTTACATTTTGAGTTAAGTTACAGCCTTTAAAATGGTTCCAATATGTATACTTAGGCTGGATAGGAGTTAACAAGTCACTAAAAGAGTTAACAAGTCACTAAAAGTAATGATGTTTTTCAAATTGATCAAGACTCAACATTGAATAAAACGGGTGCATACAATGCTTAGACTATAGATCTAAATTTTCTAAAATTTTGACCTTTTTAACTTGGGTGCGAGGACAAACAAAGTGCTTACAGGTCACAATTTTGCAGGTCTCTCGGCTTATTTGTCGCTTTATCAAGTTCGACACTTTAAATTCGTTGATGATTCATTGTTGATTTAGCACATTGTTTGTTGAATTTCAATTCGATCTCAGGTGAACAATCTCGATTTCTGTTGTATATTTCAATCATTGTTAACTGCGTTTGATACATTACGTACCCGCGGGTAGAGGGATGGATTTCGTTACTTAAACGATTATTTCATTTAAAGGATTATTTTAACATTTTTAAGTTATATATTTGTGTGTTAGTCCACCCGCGGAATTACAATTGTTTATTGTTAACATTATTATCTCTCACAGGTTTCCATCTCTTGCGTCGGTGATAATGTAACGCCAATTTCTTTTGCCGGCATGAGTCGCACGTTGGAAACGGATAAAGACAATGAGGTATCTCCAAGTAACAGTCTTAAATGTAATCGATTTGTAGTTCAACGTTTATTTAATTAAGATGTTTACTTAGATGGTGTTGAATAATATTAATTATTGTTGGTCCACCCGTGTAACACACGGGTACTTAGACTAGTAGATATACAAAGTAAAATTTTACAAATAAGGGCCCACCACACACATATATAAAACACACACTAGTCTTTACTTCTCTCTGGCGCTAACCTCTTTCAATTTCCCCCTCCTACAGTCTACAACTGTAGAGACAGAGAGAGAAACCGCCGGTAAATCAAGAGAGAAAGAGGACACGTACGAAAATGACGGTTTTCGGTCACTCAGGCAGCGGCGGAGGCTTCCTCTCCGGCAAACAACAGGTGTTTCCAGTCGACTACGAAGCAGACGTCTCTCAACGCCTACTCGAAGCTTCGTCATCAAATGATATAAAATCGGCGTTAGATTGCATTAACGATCCGTTCATCGACGTTAACTTCGTCGGTGCTGTTTCGTGGAAGGTGCGCACGGCGGAGGTGATCTGCCACGTGGAATCAGCAAATGCGGTTCGATTCGAATACCAGGAGTTGAAATCCGACGTCACTGCTTTGTTCGTTGCCGTTCATAACGGGAATCTGAATCTCGTTCGGAAATTATTGGTATACAGTTTTTGAGCTCTGCTTTAGGGATGAGCATGTCGGTATTCCGTCCCGTACCGATACCGATACCGACTAATACCGATACCGATTTTCACCCAAACTAGGTACCGATACCGATACCGAAACATGTCGGTTAGGTATCGGTACGGTACGGTATCGGTATTATACCGTATTTTGAGGGTCGGTATCGGTATAATACCGATACCGTACCGTACCATACCGATACCGAAATCGCCAAAATGTGGATACCGATCGGGATACCGATACCGATACGATCGGTACGGGATCGGTATTCATATGCTCATCCCTACTCTGCTTTTATTTTGTTTATTTGAATTAAGATTTATATGGAATTTGTGCTAGAATTAATGTTTATTTAATTTATATTATCTATCTGCTCTTTTAAGCTGATGCACTTTGCTTCACTAAATACATAGAATTGCAAAATTGATAAGACGGTGCACATTTTGTTGCCACCTGGTGTATAAGACTGAATGTGGTTGTATGTTAAAGATTACCTAAGATAGAATGACAAGATTTTAGGCTCTTTTAGAAAAACACACACACACTACAGAATCGGTGGTCTAGAGTCGAGAAGCCTTAAATTTAGTTTGCGGATTGAATCGAGAGGAGATGCTTATAAACTTTGGGTGATACTATACACACCCCCCTCTATTACTTTCTACACCCCCCTCCTCTCACATACTTATAGGTAGGGCCTGCGTGGGACCGACAGTTTTCCTCTCACAAGGGGGGTGTAATAAGGAGATAGGGGGGGTGCGAATAGAATGAGCCTAAACTTTTCATTTCTCTAGGAATCATAGATTTCATCATCATCGTACTCAGGAAATTATAAAATCTAGATCTGGTTTTGTTTATTAATTAGTGCTGTTGGTAGGCTTTGACTTACTGTTTAATATCCTACGTCCACTGGCTATGCTTATCTTGTCAGTTTTTGCTAATTAACCAAGTATATTATATAGTTTATAGTCTTCCCATAGGACATAGGACTATAGGAGCTGCAACTCTTTTCATATTCGGAATCAGAAGTGTTATACAACTTGCAACAGTTGTTTTTTGAACAAATGTTAGTCTCTACTTGAGCCAAAAATAATTATGCCTTTGAGCTTGATATTTATTTGTTTATTTGGTTTCAAGTCATACATCCACCATATGGCAACCTTTTCTTGAGTCAAACATCCTTTAAAAAAATCTTCTTAAATGATTTTTATGATTAGTACTAACCCACTGCGCATCAAATCATCTAAAAAAGAGAGTTACAACAAAGAGACATTGTGACCATACAAACGTAGGGGTTTGATTTGTGTAGGGTAGATCCATGCCCTTCATGAATATCAACATGATTTGTCTCCCTGACACATTTACACAGGATAGTAGCTTTACATTTCCTTTCTCTAGACTAATGCTGAAAGTTACATGTTGAGGTGGCAATGGGTGGGCTGGGTAACGGGCCAAAAACGGTAATCTTTTGTGCTGATCAAAATGAACCGGCAGGATCACACTATCATATCACAATATCTAGGGCTATTGTAAAAAGAATCATACATGCTTTCACCAAAAAATGTGGTTAACTCCCTAAAGTATTTTTTGAGTGGTAAAGTGATACCTCATTTTTGACTTACTGATTACCTCCCTAAAGTTTAATTGTTTTCTTTAAAAATTAAGGGACTAAAACTGTATTTTTTAACTTGGAGGACCGGATTAACCACATAAACCACATTTTAGTGAAAGTATACAGGTTTTTTGAGAAGATAATCCTAATACTTAATTTGTTTGAATAAATCGATTAGGAGGTTAAAGCATATAAATCAACACTTTAGGTGACTTCCAAATTTTAATCCTCTCAACCCATTTGACCTGTTTCATTTTTAAAAGCCTTTAAACTTGGCCCATTTGGCTCAACAAACAATAAAATCTTAACCAGAATTGACCCATCTTATCTAATCGGGTTGAAACTCACCTCTATTTCTAAAATAACAGAGCCATGGAGCTGATGTGAATCAGAAACTTTTTAGAGGATTTTCAATAACAGCAGCAGTAAGGGAGGGTCATTTTGAAATCTCTGAAATATTACTAAAGAACGGAGCATCTCGGTCTGCTTGTGAAGAAGCTCTACTAGAGGCCAGCTGTCATGGACGAGGAGGGAAGTTTATTGAGTTGCTTATGGCTTCTGATCTGATTCGGGCCAACATTGCTGTGCATGCTCTTGTCACCGCATGCTGTAGAGGGTTTACAGATGCGGTCGATACTCTTTTGAAGGTAATCAATAGATGTTGTAACATGGACGGGCCCGGTAAGAGGTCAAAATCGGTTTATGTTGAAACAAGCCATTTGTTAGTATGAGGCGACACGGGTCGGGCCGGGTTGACCTGCTAACATTCTTTTGCCATCTAATGATTTTGTATATCTATATGCATACTATATTATAAAACATACCAGCATATCATTTATGACTAATTATTTTTCAAGACTAAGACAGCATCCAATGTTAATCTATGCTATGAAATCATAAATAAATACTAAAAACAAAATAATTATTTTCACCAGTGCATGCTTCATAATTGTTTATTAACACCATTTTTATTCACATGATAGTGTGGGGTAGATGTGAATGCAGCTGCTAGGGTGCTTCTCCAGTCATCTAAGCCTTCTCTACACACAAACGTCGACTGCACGCCACTTGTGGCTGCTGTTGTTTGCAGACAGACCACGGTTGTTCGTCTGCTGTTGCAGGTAACCTTTGTAATCTATAATCTATGTTTATTCCTCGAAATAATACTTACAGTAATCTACGATTATTGGGAATTCATAGCTTCTATGGTTTATTAAGTTAATAATTTTAGAGGTTTTAGGCTAACAATGCTAGGAGGTTAGTTGATACACATACCACATGGATTCAAACTCTAGCACATGACATGTACTAATATATTCCTAGCTAACGTTGACTCACATCAAATCGTTTTGAGATTTTATATCTATTTATTTAATCTCAACATGCTATATAATATTTTTTGCTTTTGTCTTTATTACATGCATGAAACTAACCAAACTTTTTTTTTTTTGGCTTAAAATCAAAGAATGGTGCCAAAACTGACATCAAGGTACCACTAGGAGCGTGGTCATGGGACATGGGTTCAGGTGATGAGTTTCGGGTGGGTGCAGGGCTAGCCGATCCCTACGCCATCACGTGGTGTGCAGTGGAGTATTTCGAATCAAGTGGCACTATATTGCAACTGTTACTCCACCATCTCTCCCCCAACACTTATCACAACGGTAGAACACTCCTACATCACGCGGTCCTATGTGGCAACATAGGAGCCGTCAAAACACTACTCAAATGTGGGTCCCACATTAATTCTCAAATCAAGACCACGCATAAAAACGAATCCCAAGCAGTACACATGACTACCCGGCTTGGGTTTCCGTCCATTCTTCAACACCTAATAGACTCTGGGTGTGACATCAATTCAAGAATTACAAACAATGGCGAAACACCTCTAATGATTTGTGCAAAATTTAAACAAGAAAAATGTCTTCGAGTCTTGATCAAAGCCGGTGCTGACCTTGGTCTGGTCAATATGTTGGGTCAGTCTGCCCAGTCAATCGCGAAATCAAATAAATGGTCTAATAGCTTTCAACAAACCGTGCTAAATGTCATCAAAGATGGAACGATACCCGTATCCAACAACAATACTGTCTTTTCGCCTTTAATGTTTGTAGCTCGTTCAGGAGATATACAAGCCTTGAAAGCTATTGTGAGCCGGGAAAACATCAATCTAAATGAGCAAGATAGCAATGGTTTATCAGCGGTTATGGTGACAGCCATACAAGGCGATGCTCATGCCTTCAAACTTCTCGTTTATTCCGGTGCTGATGTTAAACTCACTAACAAAAAAGGCGAGACGGCGATTTCTTTATCTAGAACCAAGGAGAACTCTGATATGTTTGAAGAAGTGATGCTTCGGTTTACCCTCGAAAAGGGTAATAGAAGTTCCCAAGGCTTTTATCCGTTGCACTATGCATCTCGTCATGGAGATACACAAGCGGTCAAACTATTGACCACTCGAGGATATGACATAAACGCCCTCAATGGGGACGGATACACACCCCTCATGTTGGCAGCAAGAGAAGGCAATGCACAAATGTGCAAGCTTTTGATCTCATGTGGATCACTTTGTGATGTCAGCAATTCGAAAGGTGAAAACGCGTTGTCACTTGCAAGAAAACACACAATGAAACACGCAGAGTGTGTGATACTAGACGAGTGTGCTCGGGTGCTGGTTTTAGGTGGTGGGAATGTGTTGAAACACACAAGGGGAGGGAAAGGAAGGCCACATAGGAAAGTGTTGAAAATGGTAGGGAGTGAAGGTGTGTTAAGGTGGGGTAAGTCTAAGAGAAGAAACGTTGTTTGTTTGGAAGCCGAGGTGGGCCCGAGCCCGAAATTTGTAAAGCGTAGGAGGGCAAAAGGCGATACCAACACGTCAGGAGTTTTTCGGGTGGTGACGGGAAAGAAAAAAGAAGTGCATTTTGTGTGTGAGGGTGGATGTGAAATGGCGGAATTGTGGGTGAGGGGGATAAGGCTTGTGACCATGGAAGCTTTTAGTGGACGATTAAAGAGTAGGGTATGAAGTGTTAGAAGCTCTTGTTTGTGTGTATCTATGTATAGATGTTAGATGCATGGTGGTGATTTTGTAGAAAATCATAGTTGATTGATGCATAACAAAAATCATTAAATGGTTTTTGGCGTTTGTCAATTACTTTTGATGATCTACAAATCACCTCGATTGTGGGTGTTTATATATATATATATATATATTTGTGTATGGTGGTTTGAAGTTTGAACAAGTACTTCATCTCGAAGTATTGGTCTTTTGTATTTATTGATGGGCTTTGTAAGAACAATGATGGTTTTATTTTTGATAGTTAATTATAAATTGGATTTTTGTTTGATAAATGCTGTTATACTTCTTATTTTTTGGTAGAAAATGATATTTTATGAAGTTTGTAATTAGTAGAACAATCGTATTTTGAAAAGTTTGTTATAAAAACGTTAGGGTTTCTTAAGTTTCAGATTAATTTCAAGTTATATTTGAATAATTAGCAAATTGGAAGACATTTTAACTAAGAAATTACAATTATATATGAATAATTAGCAAATTGGAAGACATCTTAACTAAGAAATTACAAAGGTAATATATATTTCTATACAGAAAAATTGGTTTTTCTTACTGAGAATACTGAAAGAGAAGTTATTAATCATATATCATATTAATGATAAGAATGTAAATGATGATCTCTATCGATTTAGAGATAAACTTATGAGGCAAATTTTCACTTGAAGAATCATCAAGTCGATGTAAGGTGAATTCGTACTTACACGGACCAACATGAATCATTAATTTTTTTTTTAACGGCAAAAATTATATAATCACTACTCCTAAATTGCACAAATTCTACCCCATGCCAGGATATAACCGTCCTTTTTTCAAACGAGTTTTTTATTAACAAATTAAGATTTTCAAAAGAGAAAAATGCCCGGATAGTCCCTGTGGTTTCGCCTTTTTTCACCTATAGTCCCCAACTTTCTAAAACTACATGAATAGTCCCCAAGTTTTCATTTTTTGTTCCTGGATAGTCCCTGGGTCTAACTCCAGTTACTTTTCTCTGTTAAAATGATATGAAATGACAAAAATACCATTTCCTTAAAAGGCCAAACCATAGGGACTATCCGGGCATTTTCTTCATTTTTATTTATAAAACCCCACCACCACACTTCATCTTCCACCTCCACCCACCATCACCCTCCTCCACCCTCCACCATCACCCTGTGAATCATAACCCGCACACCAGACAAAACCCCTGTGCCCTCTCCTTCTTCGATGATAACCTCACACCCACACTCATCTCCTCCCTCATTTACTCCTCTCTCTCCTCTCAAACAAACCGCCAACCACCATCTGCTGAGTGGCGGCGGACGACAACGAACACAAGAACCACCACAGCCGGTGGCGTTGTGGTGGTTGACATCGGACCCGAGATGGCAGAGAGGAGAGAGAGCGACCGGTGGAAAGACAGAAACAGGCGAGAAAGAGAGAGAGAGGGAGAGCGACCGAAGAAGAAGGGAGCCGGCCGATCACCGGCGACCCCCCCACCCCCCGGGCAGAAATCAGCAAAGTTGTGCTTTGGATTGGACAAGCCTGGTACGAAAGTGGGTGTGGTTGGTCTTGGTGGGCTCGGTCATGTTGCTGTGAAGATGGCTAAGGCGTTTGGGGCTGAAGTTACTGTTTTTAGCACCACCTCTGCTAAGGAGAAAGAAGCAATTGAGGGACTTAACGCTGACCATTTCATAAACAGCAAGGATGAACAAAAGATGGAGGTGAGATTTTATACTAAATAATATTGGTAATTAGTATATGTTTCGGATTTTGATTTGGGTTTGGGTTTTGTTTGATCATGTTAATAGGCTGTTAGGGGTACACTTGATGGCATCATCGACACAGTGTCCGCAAATCATCCAATTGCACCATTGCTTAATGCACTTACACCCAATGGAAAGCTTGTTCTTGTTGGTGCACTTGAAAAACCACTTGAAGTAGCATCATTTTC
Organism: Helianthus tuberosus; assembly: GCA_030545235.1. NCBI lineage: Eukaryota > Viridiplantae > Streptophyta > Magnoliopsida > Asterales > Asteraceae > Helianthus > Helianthus tuberosus. The sequence continues at coordinate 152,073,814 of CM060430.1, forward strand.
TTTGATCATGGGTAACAATTTTGACCATTGAATTATGTTCGCTTTTAGGTCTGCAAGCTAAAGAATTAAGCTAAAGATTATTGATGATGATAACTGAGGATGTTGATGGTGACGGTGGTGCTTTGATTTGGTGGAGAGTGACTGTGGCGGTGATGGTGGAGGGTGGAGGAGGGTGATGGTGGGTGGAGGTTGAAGATGAAGTGTGGTGGTGGGGTTTTATAAATAAAAATGAAGAAGATGCCCGGATAGTCCCTATGGTTTGGCCTTTTAAGGAAAGGGTATTTTTGTCATTTCACATCATTTTAACAGAGAAAAATAACTGAAGTTAGACCCAGGGACTATCCGGGAACAAAAAATGAAAACTTGGGGACTATTCAGGTAGTTTTAGAAAGTTGGGGACTATAGGTGAAAAAAGGCGAAACCACATGGACTATCCGGGCATTTTTCTCTTTTCAAAAAGTAAAAAATAACCAAAAGATTTTCACAACTTCTAATCTCAAATCCAACACAAGCTTGAAGCTAGTCCACATACAATATAAAGCCCATTGGGCTACTAAACCCGGGCAACCCCATATCAAACGGGTTAACCCGACATTCACAAAACCCTCTTTCACACACCACCTCCTCCCATTGATCTTCTTCTTCTTCCAAATTCTGATCATCGAGGCGAAAACGAAGCACACGTAACACATAACCTAATCAACACCAGTAACAAGAAGAAGATCATGAACATGAATGTGAACTCAGTGGATTCACTGGTGACTGAAATTCAAGGTTTATCAGGGAGTCCTCAAGATGTATCTCACCTCAACAATCTTCTGAAACAATCTGAGGACGTAATCCGTTCACAGGCCGCCACGTTTGCACCGTGTCTTACGAGACTTGATCCTGCCGTTCATTCGCTCGGTTATCTCTACGTTCTGTAAGTCCTTTTTTGTATTTGCATCGTTTTTTTATGAACAATTGAATGATTCTCACGAGATTTAGTGTTCTAATTGACTATTGTTTGATATTAGATACTAATATTGCTTGTTCTAATTGATATTATTATTATTATGATGAGAATAATTGTTGTTTGAACTGGTTTTTGAAGTGAGTTGTTTACTTCCTGTGTTTTGTTTTATCATGCAAGTAGTTATAAACTTATAATCCTGTAATTTAGTGTTTTATGCTTCTATAGGACTATTAATGAGATTTAGGGTTTTGTCTAGGTATGGTTTGACATTACATTATGATTTGGCTTGTTAGTTGTTAGCATGCATATAATGGAATGATTCTCACGAGATTTAGCGTGTTAGTTGAGTGTTGTTTGACATTAGGTTACTGATTTGGCTTGTTAGTGTGTATCTACGGAGTGTTGATTTTAGTCGTTTGTTCTTATCGATGTTATTATGATGCTAATAATTGTCGTTTTAGGTGAGTATTTTACTTTTTTATATTTGTTTTATCATGAAAATAGTTATAATTTTGTGGTTTACTGTTTTATTAACTGTTCTGTGGTGTTTAATTTGCTTGTTATTAGGCTTCTACAGTTTTTTTTTATGTTTGTTGTTTGGTTGGTTATCTCTGTGTTGTGTGAGTTCTATTTATTGTATTTACCTTGTTTCTGGTGAGAAGTGGAAGGAGTTTTACGAGATTTAGGGTTTGTCGAGGTATTGTTTGACATTACATATTGATTTGGCTTGTTAGTTGTTAGTACGCAAAGATACTGAACGATACTTTGGTTTATAAGTTCCCTTGAGTTTTGTGTGATGTGATGTTAATCATTACTTTGGTTTATCAGTTCCCTTTAGTTTGCACATTATAGTATTCAGTTTAAAAAAGTAATGATTAACAGCACACCATACAGAAATCAATTGAAGTAATAAACCAAAGTAGCATTCAGTATATGCATACTAACAACTAACAAGCCAAATCCCAAATCTCGTGAAAGTCCTTCCACTCCTCACCAGAAATAAGGTAATTACAATTTATAGGACTTACAGAACATAGAGATAATAACCAAACAACACAAATAATAGACCTAAAGAAGCCTAACAACAAGCGAAATAAACAGCATTAAAGATTTAGAAAACAGTAAATTACATTTAAGCAGGTTGTTGATTTCTCTTGATTCATGCTACATTTTTAGCTTTCAAATTTCGTGAGCTATCGTTTGCCTTATGTTAAGCTGGGTGTTGGGAAGTTGATGACTCAATGTCTGTATTGTAACAGGGAAGCATGTACAGCAAGTCCAGTCCCAGAAGCACAAGCAAATGAACTAATTTTGCCTGTTGTCAGATTTATCGACGTGTGCAGTGCAGAGCAGATCCGTTTAGTGCCCGACAAATGTATAGTTCTACTTTCTCAACATAAGGTGATTTTTACTTTCATATTATATTGATATATTAACCATGTTGGTACAGTTATAGCTGTTTGTAAAAGACTGCACGAGCTAGTTATGACTCTTAATGCCCCTATGAGAGCTGTGGGTCCCTTGCTGACTGCTATCCGCAAGATTCAACCCTCTCCTGAGCATCTAACTCCCTTGCATCCAGATTTTCTTCAAGTCTGTTTGTCAGCTAAGTGTTATAAAATTGGTTATAGCATTTTGGAGGATGATATATACAAAGTTGATCAACCAAGAGACTTTTTCTTGTATTGCTACTACGGGTGAGTTATATTGGTTTTATTTGGGGAATACTAAGAGCATATACCCATTACATATTTCTTGTATTAACTGTTGTCATGTGAAATTGCAAATTATTTATTTCTAACTTCCTTGTTATATTTGGTTATCTGCCAGGGGGATGATTTGCATAGGACAAAAACGTTTTGCCAAAGCATTGGAGCTTTTCCACAATGTGTGTCGATCTGTTATTGCTTTTAATCAGCTTATTTCTTTTTACATTCTTTTCCTCTTATGCTTGCATAATTTAAGGGTAACATTGTCTACCCTTTTCACGATTTATGCTCATTTTTCTTTACAGGTGGTAACTGCTCCTATGTCTTCCATGAATGCTATAGCTGTCGAAGCATACAAGAAATACATACTGGTTTCACTCATTCACCTTCGCCAGGTGTGCGTGTGTGTGTGGCTTTTATACTTATGAATATGATCTCCAAATATATATTGGTTCATGACATAGGTCATCAGTGTTAAATAATGTGCAACTTTATTTGTTAGTTGGTTCAGAAGATGAATTTTATTTGCAGAAAAATTGTAATCTTATATTATGTAAACTGTATGCGAATAAGAAGTTTAGCATTTTTTGTTAATGAATGCAGTTTTCCTCTACTTTTCCTAAGTATACATCTTCAGTTGCTCAAAGGAATCTAAAGAACTTCTCTCAGGTGATTTCTAGCATTCCCGTTGATGAGATATTGTTGTTTTCTTATAGGCTATGCATAATTATATTTAATTGAATCTGTTTAGTGTACCTGATTGCTAATGTATATAAAACATTCATGTACCTGACTACCTTCTAGTTAAAGCAAATGCTATACCACTATTAGGCTCATACAACCATGCATTTTGTATCTCACGTATGCTTTAATAACACCATAAACAGGCTTGCGAGCCATATAATGTTTTTATCATCTTGATAAACTGTTTTTTTTTCTTTCTTTCAAGTAGCCCTACATTGAGTTGGCAAATAGTTACAGCACTGGAAATATTTCAGAGCTCCAGGCATTTGTCCAAGCAAACCAAGAGAAATTCGAGAATGTAAGTTCTAATGTTCCATATTTTATTTCAAATTGTAGCTTGTAGAGGTAGAAATTTTGATTCGTTTACCTAATGGATCAGTTTGGATTTGTTTTATCTCATACAGGTCAAATGAATCAAATATAAAAAATAACTAATAGGGGAACTTGTCATATGGTGATATGGGTCAGATGGGTGACAGTCACCCAAAGTCTATTTTCGATTCATGTGTCCTACTACATCAATTTTATTCAAAGATTTGTATTATTATTGTAATAATATTGTTTCTAAATCATAGTTAACATCAATATAGTCAAAGTCGCTAGGCACAAAAGAAATTGCACACCTAAGACAAAAGAAGCGCACGAAAGACAAAAAAAATGTGCAATAATAGGGAAAATAAAAAATATAGCAGGCATAAAAAATCAACACCATTCCACAAGTATAGTAAAAAACGTAATAGGCTTAGCAATTAGAATCATCTAATTAATACCAAAAGTTCAAAACCGGTAACAATTCAAAAGAGATCCGCTAACCCTAAATTTAATCAGATCTTCATCTGGTTGTGATTATTAAAATCGTAATATAATTACTTAATAAACAATTTACAATAATTTGATTTGCAGGGAAACAATCTTGGATTGGTAAAGCAGGTTGTGTCATCTATGTACAAGAGGAACATTCAAAGGTTGACCCAGACATATTTGACTTTATCCCTTCAAGACATTGCCAACACTGCACAGATAAATTCCCCTAAGGAAGCTGAAATGCATGTACTCGAAATGGTAAGTGTAATATAAACATATATTTTGGTAAATCTCATCTAACTTCTATTTGATGGTTTTTAACTTGTTTTCGTTTTATTGGAAGATTGAGGATGGTGAGATCTATGCAACTATCAACCAGAAGGATGGAATGGTTAGATTTCTTGAGGACCCCGAGCAATATAAAACGTGTGAGATGATTGAGCATATTGATTCATCAATCCAAAGGTATGATTGAACATTTTGATTTTTTTTTTCTGCTTTTTTGTTGTTTTACATATCTGGATACTTGTTGGATTGTGTCAGAATCATGAAACTGTCAAAGAAACTGACAACAATGGATGAATCTATGTCTTGTGACCCCCTATATCTGTCCAAGGTATAATTTCTTGATCCCACTATAAAAAAATCATGAACAACTCGAAGCCGATTGTGAATGGATTTTTTTTTTGGAACCTTATATTATGCGTGTGCTTACTTCAGGTTGGGAGAGAACGCCAACGGTTTGATTTTGATGATTTTGATAATGTTCCGCAAAAGTTCAACTTATGAGAGACGGCTGAATGCAGTTACAAGAGAGGGTATTTGCCATCATATTGCTTCATTTCACATTTTGTTGCCACTGAGACCTATGCAGAGGACACTAAAACCTCTTGAATGAAGTACGATATATGCAAAAATGTTATTAGTATTGGCCTTTTGTTCAGTCTGTTGAATGGGTTAGTTAGTTGGAATTAGTTCATGATTTTACGTTGCGTTTTGGAGGTAACTAGATTTGGCATGTTTTACAAAGTGTTGTGTTTATTTTCACTTGCCTTAAATTCACAAAAAAAAAAAAAGATGAATTCTTAATGGCGGGCTTGGGCCTTTGGGGGAGGGTACCACTACGCATGTTAACCATAATAAGAATTATGTTGCAAATTAATATTCAAGCAAGCAATATGATAACTATGATAAGGTCTTGTCCATAGAAAGTCATCCTTGAAAAAAAAAAATTAGAGGTAGGTAGAAAATTTGAATAACCCTATCATAGAAGTAATTGAATGAACTGACCTGATTGAGAAATAAAAGATTTGGTTATTATTTTATATTTTTATAAAGGAATTTAGGATTTGGTTATTGTCAAACGGAACCAAAACTAAAATCATATTTTTACTTTTTTTAAGTAACGAGTTAAACGTTAGGCGGGATGTTGATTATGAAGAAATATAAATATTAGATAATATTAAGTTTAAAATATTAAATTTACCATTTCTACATATTAAATTAAAAAAAAAAAAAAAGTAAAGATATAGAAAGACAACAACAAAAGGAAAACAAAAACAAAATAAAATAAATCCTAAAAAGCAATGCAAACGATTTCGCAAAAGTAACTTGGTTGAACAAAGGGAACCGACGTGTCTATGCGAAATAACGTATCTTTACATTGATTTGATAGGGAATCATGTTGCTTATTGTTGCATCTGTTCACCGAACATCACACCTCTTCGGTTAAATTGGTTGAACAAAAGGAACTGACATACAAAGCAACATATGTTTTCATTCATTTCATAAGAAATTATGTTGTTTTGTATAGATATATATATATATAATAAAAGAAATAGTAAACTTTCGTTTTGCTCCCTGTGGTTTGATCACTTTAACGGTTTTGCCCCAAACCTTTAAAAATAGCCGTTTTCCTCCAATAGTTTGCTATGGTTTTTCCATTTTGCTCCCCGCCAACTCTATCCAAATTGTCTGTTTTTCCATTTTGCTCCCCGCAGGGAGCAAAATGGAAAAACCATAGCAAACTATTGGAGGAAAATGGCTATTTTTAAAGGTTTGGGGCAAAATCGTTAAAGTGACCAAACTACAGGGAGCAAAACGGAAACCAATTTGGAAACACTTGTCATCATTTTAGGGCATCTCTTATAGATAATTATTATTTTAATTTAATATTTTCAAATTAATTACAGACTCTCCTATTAAATATTAATTAGTTTAATATCTTATTGATAATTATTATTTAGTTTAATATTCTTCTCATTTATAATATTATTTAGAGAAAATTATGATTTTGACCCCTGAGGTTATATCACTTTTATCATTTTAGCCTAAAAAGGATTTTTTTAACATCTGAGCCCCCAACGTCTTCTTTTCTAACCGTTTTGGCCCCTAACACTAACAACATCCATTAAATGTTAGGGGCCAAAAGGGTTAAAAAAGACGTTAGGGGCCAAAAAGGTTAGAAAAAAAGACGTTGGGGGCTTAGATGTTAAAAAATCTTTTTTGAGCTAAAAGGGTAAAAGTGATACAACCACGAGGGCTAAACCGTAATTTTATTATTTGATGTATAAAATTAGATTTATTTAATTCGTACAATACACGAGGTTTTTTAAGGATATATATATATATTATTTAGTACAGAAAATTACATTTATTCAAACCGTGTAATACGCATATTTTTAAAGATGTAATTTTTTAATTATTTAGTATATAAAATTACATTTATTCAACCCGTGTAATAAATAAGGTTTTTTATTTAACCGGTGTAACACACAGTGTTTTTAAAGATATAATATTTTTTTATTATTTAGTATATATAATTAAATTTATTCAACCCGTACAATACACGGATTTTTATTATTTGGTATATAAAATTATATTTATTGAGTACAATACATGGGGTTCTTAGAGATATAATTTGTTTTATTATTTAATATATAAAATTACATTTATTCAACTCGTGTAATAAACGAAATTTTTAAAGAATAATTGTTTTAATTTAGTATATAAAATTACATTTATTCAACTCGTGTAATACACGTGGTTTTAAAGATATAACTTTTTATTTGGTATATAAAATTACATTTATTCAACCCGTACAATATTGTTCTTATAGATATAACTTTTTATTATTTAATATATAAAATTATATTTATTCAACTCGTGCAATAAAGAAGGTTTTTAAAGATATATTGTTTTATTATTTAGTATATATAATTTATTTATTCAACCCGTGTAATACACGAGGTTATAACCTAGTATATATATATAACATATGTTGTATATTAGTTGTTATTTATCATTCTTTATCTATTAAAATAATGCTAACATTTTATTCAAACAATTATTATAAATAAATATGTCAACTGAAATTTTATTAAAACCATCCACATTCAAATTAGTGGTTGGCTGAATTAATATAATCATTTATAAAAAAAAAAAAGATGGGTTAAAAAAAATCTTAAAAACCAATTCAAAGGTTTATAACGAACATACCAATGCTCACTGCAAATTCGATTATTTTACAACAAAAACAGTAGCAAGAGTGCTCTTTCTGAAGTAGCTCCCAAGTAGAATAGTCTGTGAAGAAGCACAAATAATATGATTACAAAGACCAACTTCAAATTCGACCTAATACACACAAAAAATAAATCGATTGCTATATGCTTAAAAAACTACCAACTGTAAAACAAACAAACAAACCCCACGCCCACAAAATTTCCATCCATAAAAAAGGCCTATTGAACCTTGGTATTTCTATCTTTACACAAAGCATGCCATTCTTGCAACACCGCAGTTTGAAGAGCACGATGTTCCACCTCCTCCGGTGTCAATTCAAATAACGTTGTGGGACCCTTCTTTTTCTTCTTCTCATTATCCTTCTTATCATCATCGTCTTTGCCGTCTTCGTCGTCGTCATCATTTATATCTTCTTCAATTTTTGGGGACTTAGGTGGCGGCTGAGCCGCCTTTAGAATGGCTATACGTTCCATGGATATCCGTAGGCGCTCGGCGGCAGCCACCTTCACTTCGTCTTCCGGCATGTACTCAACACCTCCATCAGTTAGGTCATCGCACCATGACTGTAGGTCTGAACCGACTTCTTTTATTATGGCTGCATCTGATGCTCGAACCACGAATTTGCATATCATAGCGGTGGTTTCATCCCCCAGGTCCACATTCCTGCTTACTTCACTTGCACCAAATATCATCATCCCTAAGAAACCTCCATGCCATGTTTTTGCAGCAAAGCATAGCTGTTCAAACCAATATACTATTTTATAAGTTCAAAATTGGATAATTTAATGGAACATAAACACAAACTTGATTTAGTCAATGTGATAGTGCCAGAATAGTAACAAAATGATGTTGGCAGTCTATTCTAAAAAATTACATTTACAAGGTGAATATGTAAAATATCCCGAGACAATGATTATATATTTCAGAAATGGTTTCTTGCTTACGTAGCAATTTTTCTGATGAGGTATCCTGAGATGATGATTATATTTTTCCACTAGATTGTTACCAAGGCCGCGTGTTGCGGCGGCGACCCCTTAGTTGTTTATAGTTGGCGGCACGTAATGTGCTTTAAGCATATGAAAATGTGTATTTCGACGTATCCGATCTAAAGCATTGCGATTACAAAAGAAGCGAAATTGAACCCAGGTTCGTTTAGTGAGGGTTCCACCTAACCACTACACCACCCTTACCTTTGCATCAAGACTTAGCAGCATCAAAACGCATAATAACTCGCATTTATACCGTCGAATGAATAAGTATTATATTTGAGTCGACTCGTTTCCAAACAAAGTTTATGTCAAGACATAGACCAACCGAAAACATACACAAAAATAAGCATGAAAACGTATTATATTTGACCAGGCTCGGTTCTAGAAAAAAAAATATATATATCGAAACATGAATTTATATCGTTTAAGTTGAGACATGAATTAATATCGACATGTATATTAAAATGTTGAAGTGTAGACCAACAGAAAATGTACATAAAAATAAGCAGAGAAATGCATTATATTTGACCCCACTTGTTTCTACCGACACATACATAAAAATAACGTGAGAAAATAGTTTATTTCTTTTAAGCATATGAATACAAGGGGGGTTAAATTTGAAAAGTTATAACTCGATGGGGGTGAAGATGACTTTTTGTAAAGTTTTTAAAAATTGTAGGGGTACAAAATGTCAATTCTAAAAGTCTAGGAACTGTTTGTCATTTTTGTAATTTAAGTGGCCTTTTTTGTCTTTTGTTGGTGGCATAAGCCACCGACTATTCATTTTAAGACAGATATAAACAACCCTGAACTTTTTTTTAGTGAAACGACAGTTTAGGCAGTAAATTAGACTGGAATCACTAGCCCAAAGGTTTGAATATGGTTCTGGCCCAGTTAGAGACCTAACTGGTTCTAAACTGGTATTGAATTGACACTGAAACAATACTAAATGGTAGGGTTAAACAAAAAATAAGACAAACTTGCCTGGAAGCCAGCAACGGTCCGGATAATGTGAGAACAAACCCTGTGAAAAGGCTTGGTAGAAAGAGATCTGAGCCCACTCAGAAAAGGAGAAGATCCGTATTGCTGAGCAGCAGTAGCTTTAAACCCACTACCTTCATATGTATAAGTACCTGTGAATTCCACCATAGCAGGTAGACTAGGCCACAGGCGAAAATACTCCACGGGTGAGATTTTATGGGGCAAAAGAAGCTCTGTTAGTGGAATCTTGTACGGCTGGCAACGCATGATGACTGGATCTCCTAATTCTGGCTTTGCGCTTCTTTTTTGTCTGATGATTTGTTGATCTTCTTCTGCGTAGTCGCCTACGTTTCCCGGAATATCGTTGCCGGCAAATGGGTAGTACAAGACTTGTACCCAAAGAGCACATCTTTCAAAGTGAGACACGCCTAAAGTCACACTGCATAATACTGGTTCCTGCATAACACATTTTCCGTACTTAGAGAAGAACACAATCTACCTAAGAATTACACCAATAAGCAAATAAATTATACGAATTCATATATAATTAACAAAGCTAAGTGATACCTGAGAATTTAGATTACGCAATTGTCGAACTGCTTGAGGAGATCCGTCCATGAAATATGAGGCACCAGACAACCCAACACGAATATCCACCCGATGAGTTCGATGTCAGTCAAATTTAAAACCTGCAACAAATTGACAAAGCGCAAGTATGAATAATTCAATGCATTATGAAGTTATATGTGTCTATAAACTTCTAGATGTATAGTTAGAACCTTCACATGAAGTGTGATTCTTCCATCATTAGGATCTGACAAGTGATATGCTTCAACATAGCACGGATCACTACTACCAGTTAATGTAAGTGCATTTGGAGGTATCTTTAGTGAAGTGGTGTCAGCTCTTTTGGTCAACAACAAAGTCAACTCACTAGGGTCGGGTCTCCATAGTTCTAGAATAGCCTTGTGAACTAATCCTTCCAACTTTCGATCTTGGGCTGCAGAAGCTTCATAAAACTGAACCGTCAGTTTGTGATGACTGAATGGGTAATCTCCTCTTGCTTCACTAACACCAGCCCACCTGTAACAAAATCATTCACATAATAAATCCCATCAATATCTTGTAACAAGTGCTAATCGGTAAATACGTAAATTATATATGTTTGTAGGGTTAGAGCTAGATGCTCACTTGTCATCAGAATGATTAGAAACGTATTTGATTCTCTGCAATATCATACGAGCCTGATGTTTGTTAACAGAATCGGTCAATGGGTCAGCTCTGAACTCTTCTAGTTCTTTGATGAGCAACTGGCCTGCCCTAGCATTACGTGATCCTAATCTTTGAGCACATAAAAGAACTGCTTGAATATCTTGCAGCTTATTTGTTTCAGTGGCAGATGCATCGGCATTGAATAAGATTTTGTGTATCTTTGATATGATGATGTTCAGTGCATCATCTGGGTCATCTGCTAAAAGAGGATCCAAACCTTCTAAGTCAATGTGTTCTGAAATTGCCCAAATAAGCCGGGCAGCAATTCTAGGAGAGTTCACCTGACAAATTGACATATATATTCCGCATGAAATGGATATAAGATGAAATAAAAACTGAAGCAAGTTAGCATTTAGAATTAGGCTAGACGGTGTGGGACTCGTCCCACCCTCGTCGAGGCCCGTCGCCGGCGGCAACACCATCCCCCCCCCCCCCCCCGGCGTCGTCCAAAACGTCTACCCTGAGACGCTAGCTAAAGACAAAAATTTATGCAACCTCCCCTCACACACACATATACATACAACTCATATATATATATATATATATATATAGGGAGAAGATCATGCGAGAACCACCTCTTATTGCGAGAACCGCGAGAACCAATGCGAACACACCAAAAATGCCTAAAAATAGCTAAAAATCACACAAAAAATTTTTTTTTGATTTTTTAAATATTTTTTAGGTTAAAATCGCTACTTTTCGAACCCAAAAAAAAAAAAAAAAAAAAAAATTTAAATTTAGCAAAAATTTATGCAACCTCCCCTCACACACACATATACATACAACTCATATATATATATATATATATATATAGGGAGAAGATCATGCGAGAACCACCTCTTATTGCGAGAACCGCGAGAACCAATGCGAACACACCAAAAATGCCTAAAAATAGCTAAAAATCACACAAAAAAATTTTTTTTGATTTTTTTAATATTTTTTAGGTTAAAATCGCTACTTTTCGAACCCAAAAAAAAATAGAAATAAAAATTTAAATTTTTTTTTAAAAAAAAATTTAAATTTTTTTTTAAAAAAAAATTTTTTTTTTTTTTTTTTTGGCTTCGAAAAGTAGCGATTTTAACCTAAAAAATATTTAAAAAATAAAAAAAAAAAATTTGGATTTTTTTTTTATTTTTTTAGATTTTTTTAGGTTTTTTGGGGGTTTAGTTTTTAGCATTTTAGCTTGGGGGGGGGGGGGGGGGGGGGGGGGGGGGGGTTTAGGTTTTTTTTTTAGTAAACTTCCGTTTTGCTCCCTGTGGTTTGGTCAGTTTAACGGTTTTGCCCCAAACCTTTCAAAATAGCCATTTTGCTCCCTGATCTATGACGTCATTCTCCAGTTTGCTCCTCAGCTCTAACTCAGTTAAATTGTCTGTTATCTAAAAGGGTATTTTGGTAACTTCAAGTATAAAAGTAGGGGTATTTTAGTAAAACTACAAATAAAAAATTATATTATATATAATAATAATAATAAAGCACCTCTTATTATTATATAAGAAATAACAAAGCACCTCTTCTCTCTCTACACCCTCTCTCTCTCTGTAACCTCTCATCTCCATCATCAAGTGAAAAACCACCAACACCATTCACTTTATCTCTCTCTAAACTTGCAGCCTACCCACCACCATCTAACCCCATCACACCACCGGTACCACCACCGCCAATTGCTGCCGCCACCATCACAAACAGATCTGAACGAAATAGATGGGCCTCTCTCCCTCTTCTCACCGGCAACCACCACCATCCAGCCGCCACTTTCCTGCCATCACCACCATCTCGCCATCTCTCTCCCATTCAAAGCCACCATCACTAATACCACCAAGCCGCCGCCGCCACCATCACCCGCCTAAAAACCTGCAAATCGAACCAAACTGCCACCATTACCCACCGATGAACCTGCAAATTGAAGCCCCAATCGCACCTGGCAAAGAGCCCCATGGAATCGATTGAAAAACGATTCAATATCACGGTGTGAGAGCCCTTAGAGCAGTGTCGTGCAGATCTGATGATTTGTTTTCAGATCTGATTTTTGGAAGAGATGTTGGGTTAGAAGAGGGTGTTGACAGGCAGCGATGGGGGTGGTGGTTACCATCAAGAGAGAGCGAGAATGTGTAAGGTGGGTTGGGGTGGTCGGCCTGGTGGAGTGGTGGTGGTGGTGTTGGTGGTGGTCTGGTGAGGGTTGGGGTTGGGGATGGTCTGCTAAAAGTTCAGGAAATAGAGATAGAGAGTAAATAATGATCATATGTATTTATATATTTTATTTATTTATGTTGAATATCAATAAAAAATAGATTTAAGGAATTAATAATGGATTTTAAAAAATCAATTAAAGAGATGGTTGGGAAAAGACATAAATGCCCCTCAGGTGATTTGCATGTGACATGGTTTAACTGGATAAATGGATGACGTTAAGGGCCGGGGAGCAAACTGGAGAATGACGTCATAGATCAGGGAGCAAAATGGCTATTTTGAAAGGTTTGGGGCAAAACCGTTAAACTGACCAAACCACAGGGAGCAAAACGGAAGTTTACTCTTTTTTTTTTTTTTGGGGGGGGGGTGGGGGGTTTAGGTTTTTGGGTGGGGGTTAGGTTTTTTAGGGTTTTTTTAGGTTTTTTTTAGCTATTTTAGGTTGTGTTCACATTGGTTCTCATGGTTCTCACAATAAGGGTGGTTCTCGCATGAGCCCCTCCCTATATATATATATATATATATATATATATTAGGCTCATCCCCCGTTTCCTTAGTTTCATCCCCTTTGCCCCATCCTACGTGGCGGGTCATCCTCCAAGGATGAGCCTCTACCATACCGTCTAGCCTTAATGTCATATATATCCTTCTATCAGTTCAAAGTTTCCATGTAAATCCTTATAGATTTCATGATATGATATTTAAAGATGGTAAATTATTTCGGTCAACAAAGTATTAAATGTAATTATTTCATTTTATTTACTATCAAATGGGTATTTTTAGTTTTTAAAGGGTAAATACAGCATTACAAAATTTAGAAGGATATGCATGAAATTATAAATTTTGAATGTTCAAACTTGCACCAACCTCAAGCAGATCATTTACAACTTGTCGTTGCAAATGTTGTAAGCGAGTTTCATTCAAAATCTGATCTTGAGAAGCCCCATCTTTGACTCGTTTAACCCCACCCCTGGTATCAAAAATATGGCAAAGCCTAACCAACAACTTCAGGTAACAATCAACAGCATAAGTTCGGCCTTCACAATCCCATTTTACACAAGGTCGACACACTTCCACCACTTCTAAAGCCGGTTCGGTCCAATTTAATGCACCATAACCGGTTCCATAAGCCAATGCTCCGATCACTCTACTCTCCATACCTGAATTCTTTTGTTCAGGCAATGGCAGCGACAGCTGAAAACAGCTTTCAACCAAAGTGGCTACCAACTCTTCTCTAAATAAACTTTTGCTTGTGACAGTGTTGAGATCATCTCTGATTCTGGCATCCTCAAAAAGTGATGCAATGTCTGTTCCAGGAAGAGGTTTTTGACCTCTTCTAACACTTTCTTTTGCAAAAAGATCAACACAAAGAGCAGTACGACAAATGCATGCTAAAGCATGCATGCGGTCTGATTCTGCTCTTAGGTTTCTCACCATGAGAAGCAGCCTTTTAAATAATGAAACCTGAATCCATAAATAAATAAACAAATACATTGTATTAACATTAATTTGTGTTCTTGTTGCACAGACAGTATTAAGAAGAGTCACCAAAAGCTCCAACTGATTGATATGAAAAATCATAATTGACTGCAAGTAAACTTCCACTGCAAAATTATGATAGTACTAACCTTGAATTTTCACCAAGGATTAACAAAAAGCACAACGCACTAGGAAAAGATCCCTGCGTAACCTGATTACCTATCCTACAGGATTGTGGTATGTGGTGAATTAGGTTCCCACTTACCCCCTCTAATACTAGATCGATAATAAGAATGTGTACATTATGCTGTATGGTAATAAACTTATCGTCTGTTTTTAAGAAAATTAAATTAGATAAATGTACCTACGGTCCTACTCTGGAACACCCACAAGAAATAATGTACTGATAACATAGGACTAGGTAGTACCATTTTTGGGGGGTAAAGGGGACGGAACCCTGGTAAAATTTTATATTGCATCTCCATGGTAAACAGGATAAAATCTTATTATATTATAACATGTATCTCAATATTATACAGGGATTTATTATCAAATTCAGTCAATTAGTTGACCTTAGAGCCTAGTTAATTTCAGTTGTGATGAAGTATGTTGATAAACCATTTCTTATCTAGTCTCGTGTGTATCATGTATTCATGTCTCAAGCAAGCAATTGAGTAACTGGTTGTCTAACATCAAGGCTTTCATCTCTTCATTAGAGCTAGTATACCTGGATCTTAAATTATCAATACGTGACCTATGGTTTTGTTTATATAGTGCTGCATACGATGACTGAAACTAATAAACTATTGCATGTGCAATATAAAGTGAAGGAAGTGGTTGCGCAAACCTGCATACTGAGATCGAGGAGATGTAGGTTGGTCACAACAGCTCTAACTATACTCTCTCTAGCAGAAGAAAACTCCTGCCTGTCCCAAAGTGTAAGAATTGCAATAATTGATGCTGAAGCCCACTCAGGCTTGCCACCAGGAACATCAGCCAAATACAGCATGTTAATCCCCACCTCGAATATCAACGCTGGGTCTAACGAAGATGCCAAAAAGGGTGCCAAATGAGTGACCACATCCGACACTCCAACAAACCTCTCCGCCTTACTCGAATCCAAACTACCCGTATTCGTTTTCTTTGAAGATCTCGACAGCTTCTGAAAAGCCTCAATCGAGCCAGACGCAACAGATTTCACAGCATAAACAAGCGGATACACAGTAGCCCTAAAACTCTCCACCGGAAGAATCAACGACCTCGCCATCAACGCATTCCGCCTCTTCCAAACAAACTCCACCATCGACGACACCCAATTCGACCTAATCGCAACAGAATTCTCACTATCCACAAGCTTATCCCCAGCCAACCGACTCATCCTTTTAGATTCAAACTCCTGAAACAACCTCCCAACCGATTCAAACGCCACCTTCGAAACATTATCCGCTTTGTCCAACATATTCTCCCCAATCCTATTCCACCAATTGGACACCTTATCCAACAAATTAATATTATTCTCACACAAAGTCACCAAATCATCACGAGCCAGTACACAGCCTAGGGTTTCCGTAACCGAAAACCGCAAATTATCACTATTAGAATCAAAACAGCTAGATATTTCCTTATTACTATCAGTAATAAGCTTGCCTAACCTATAGGACGGTATAGCAGCAAGTATAGATACAGCGGCAGCAGTGACGTCAGGATCCGGAAACTCCAGATCGTTGTGAATGCCGGTGCAAACGATCTCCCATAGATCTGTGGTGAGACGAGTGGATCGGATGAGGTCAAATGCGAGCTTTTTGGAAACGGCGGAGGCAGGGGAGGCGACGATCTCTTCGACGGCGGACTTAGCGATGACGGAGATGTCACGGCCGGCGGCGGATTGTTGGAGTGCTTGCAGTAGGGCTCCGGATTGGCGAAGAGCGTCGTTGGAGCGGAGATCCGCTTGGATCTGTGCGAAGAGGATGTCCATTAACGTGTGTTGCGAGTTAGGGTTACGAGTATGGAGGAGTGGAATATGCCGGTGACGGAGAGAAAGTGGAAGTTGTGATTCCGGTTATAGCTGTTATGACACCGGTGTCTCAACTGCTGAAATATTTGATACTGAAACGCCGTCGTTGGATTTGTTATGGTTAGATGGCAATATGGCATACCCCGTGGTTAATAATTTTATAATTTATTATTATGCAACTTTTTTTCTATAAAAAATTACATGTCTTTTTTTCATATAGCTTTAGCCTAGAGGACCCGGGGGTTAAAGTGATATATCGTCACAAGTGAGTTGATGATGGCTAAATGGAGATGGGAGTGCCCCGTTTCTCCTTGGAGGGGTGTCACCATGCATTTGCATGTCAACTTGCTCTAAAACAATGTGGAATAAAACGTAACTTACTCCAAAACTGGGTATTCAATCAACCCTACTAAAGCATGATTAATATAGAAATATGATGTTTCGCGTACTATGTAAGTAGAGGGATCTATAGTTAAACACTAGTACAAAACACATAAAAGATGGTGCATTTTTTCGTTAAAGAAAGTGCAAAAATGGGTATTCAACCAATAACCCATCGAAGAAAAAAGAAAAAAAGATGTACAAAAATTACCTTTGAAGTGTTCTAATAACTAAAGTTGAGGATGAGAGATTTGATTTTGAGAGATAAAGGAAACATACACAGACGCCAATATAGTTTGTTAGGAGTTGTTGAAGGAAGCATGAAGTGTTTAGGGGAGTTGGAGGTGAAGTAGATTTTGTTGGTCAGTTCTGTTTAGACATAATGGAAAACATGAAAACATACATTTGATTGCATCAATACAGGCCAGCAGATAATCCAGATGGAGATGTAGCAACAGTGTTTGACATGATTGTCAGCTTGATCTGGTTCCTCCTTAGGGTGCAATCTAATGATGGTGATGAAGAAACCGAATAAGGGAGTTCGGTTATGGAGAGAGGGGCGATTTCAATGAGTGATGTTATTGTGATTAGAGTTTAACCCTTTAACCCTCTAATTATCTCTTTATATATGCACCCAAGAGGAAACCCTAATTAGTTAATAAGGGTAATTTGGCCCATCAACAATTACCAACTAATTATTTAATAGGATTGTTATATATTTTGATCCATATAATGTAAATGATTATAATGGCTACTAGATTAAATATAACATAAAATATATTTAATCTTACATTATCCCACTTAGCCGAGTAATCATTTACTATGAGTATTAGATAAGTCTGATCAGGAGTTAAAACTCATTTTAGCCTTAAACAAGTACTATAGCAGAGAAATACAGCCGTTGAATCATTATGCGACTCAGGACCCCCATTAGTCATACTATAGCCTTAATTTAAAACCTAATCATCATAATCAAAATATGCATAAGCCCTTTGTTTGATTTGTAACTTTATTTGTCTATATGCCATTATGTCGACTTGACATATTCTTAGAGACATACAAAATCAAACTGATGAGGAAAATTAACTAATACTTAGTCATTCATAGTACGATATGCAATTGCGCACGGCCATTAATTAATACCCGTCTATGAGCTCTCTTAATAAGACTTGTGGGTAATAGCCCTTCAGTTATAGGATCCTTAAGCATATCATGAATGTATTCGATACAAAACTTGGTTTCCTCAATTCGTTCATAAACGAATAATTAATTGTGTATCGAAATTTAATGCAGCACCTCTTGAACTGTTACTGTTCAAGGAGTCATGGTAGCTGACTTTATCACGCTAAGTCTTCAAAACTTTAATTATATGGAGTTAATAAACTTATGAGTCCACTGATAAATTTCCAACAACATTTAGTGACTATATTATATCATTATAACTTAGGTTGTTAATACAAGTGCATTATGACTCCTCCATGAGATAGGTTTTGTCTGCTGGCATAAAGATATACCCGAAATTACATTTTGTCATCTTTGAACATTACAAAGTTAAAGTAATCAACCGGTTTTTAGTTCTCATTTTTTCTTCAAATTTTAGCCTCTCGTTTCTTTTAAAGATATTGCAATACTCCATTAGATGCTTCACATTAATCTAGACAAATCTAGTGTGTTGCAATGTGAGTAATATCTAAACGAGTATAGACTTAAACTTACATAAGGCTTCCAATTAATGAAGCGAAAGGAAATAATCTCATTTATCCTATTACCCTCTAAAGGAGAGCAGTATTGTTTGTTACATATGTAAGGACCCATTTAAGGTTAAACTTATGGAACGAAACTAATGTCCCATTGGGTCTATCTCGGTATGTTATGATATCAATCACGTAAGAGATATCTCTGAGATCTATTATATCAAAGTTTGTGTTAACAATGCTTTGACTTATGTAACATATACTTGTCAAAAGAATATCATCTATATAGACAAGTTTAATTTAGTTGCTCCCACTCATCTTGAGGTAGGTACATTAATCCACTTGATTGTTGATGAAAATAATTACGTTAAGATTTCATCACATTATGATGTTTGCATTAACCCATACATGGATTTTATGGGCTTACAAACAAAGTGTTCTTTAACCTTCAGTTTGGAACTTTCAGATTGTTTTATGAACATGTAAATATGTCAGCCATTTGTTAAGAAAAATTGTTTTTAATGTTCATCTAATGTAGCTTTAAACTATTATAAGCTACTAGAACAGTGATGATCCTCAAAGAAATCTTTGATAATTTATCTCTTCCTAAGTATAACCTTTGACAATCAATCATGCCTCTTCGTGTCTTAACGCTTATTTCAGGATTTGGTTTAGTTATGAACACTCTTAGGTAATTCAATCAAATCCCAAACGTTATTTGAACACATAAAATCAGTTTTACTAGAAAACTGTTTTATTCCATTTAGAAGATTGATTGACACTAATGGCTTAATTCGAAGAGATAGGATCAGTAAACATTTCCAAAATCCATTTCAACTTCAGTTAAGGAGGTTACGTAATCATCAAAGTTAGTAGGCTTTTAAACCTAGATGACCTCCTGAGTTGATTATTGGGTTTTAAAAGTTTCAGTTTTATGGATTAGCTCTTGGTTAGGTTGCTATCATTTTCAGGATTCTAAGTTTGTAAGAGTTGGTGCAGTATGGTGTACAAGAGGTGTAATCGGCATTAAATTCAGAGTGAAATTTAATGACACTCTTCCCCCCGCTTCTTGTATTCCTTATAAGTCATGATAAGGACTTTGACTGCTCCCACTGATCTTATAAATCTTTAGGAACTCAGCATGCTTAGGGTCAATATTTAACGACCAACAAATTCTAATAGAGAAAACAAATTAATGACATCAGTCTTTGTAGTTTCTCTTATTGAGGAGTATGTTAGTGTTAGGTAAGAAAACTAAGTGAGCCCACAATTGAGCAACAATGAAACTTTTGTAAGAGTAGCATTAGATTTTAAGGAGATAAGTTTTGATGGAACAGTGTCGTAATGGAGCGGTGTCTTGTACAAAAGGTGCAAATTTAGGTAATGTGAAAATTTTCACTCCCCACCTCTTGCAACTATTGCAAGTTATTATTAAGACACTTAATGCTCCCATTGATCTTTAATATCTCCAGAAATGCTATAAGAGAAGTTTCAATGAGCTGCGTGACGTGGGAACCTATCACATATATGTTAGACTTTATTTGATTTCCTTAATGTCCAGATATCATAAGAAACTTTAGGGACATATATAATAGAAATCTTATTAAGTATATATATATATGAATAGATGTCTTCTAAGACCGTGGGCCATATGCGACAAAATTTAGATACAAGTTGATAGTCTGTTAAATGATAAATGAATTATGTCTGAATATTCCATTTGGAATAAGTTCCACGAATGTCAATGAATGACTTATGATGGACCCATACTTATTCCTTAAGCCAAGTAATATTTAGGGCTGTAACATCATGATTTAAAATCACTTAGAATGAGATTAGATAAAAAAAATCATCCTCATTAACCATGTCATGATTTCTCATGAATTTCGGTTATAATGGATGAAATTTATAGGTCTCATTTTTCTTTTGTCAAATTCTCATTTACATGATGACAAATGTTGTGAAAAAGTAAGGTATCATCTAGTTTCATCTTAGTAATGTTTCTATCCAGATATTGAGAACAAATAAGATGAAAGTTTAAGGTAAGTGTGACTTTATGTTGACTATGCAAACCTCACAACATTCATAACATTGCTTAATTATGATACTATATTCTGATTAATCTTCATAATATATAAGGTATCGAAAAGCGTTGTTAGAAGATTGGTTATTACGGTTCTTATAGCCTTAACATTTAATTTTGTCACTAACTCTCATGTTAGTCATTTGTTGACTTCTGGTAAGGAAACGTTTAGAACTAGAGTCAACTAATCATGTGTTAACAGGAATATTGAAATTAGCAGACTTAAATATCATTAGTAAGTGACTACCTAATTAACTTATTCAACTGTTCTTCTGAATAATTGATAGTCTCGTTGCTTATGCCTAGTCTAATGGCATAATTATGCTGTGAGATTCTCCCTTGAAGAAACTTAGAGTTGGAATTTTGTACTTGTAATTTGTCTATGGACCTTAGAACAATCCTCTTTTAAAGTTTAAGTGGTTGTAAGGTGAGTAACAACTTATTTTCCAGCTTCAAACATTTATTTCTTTGTACGTATGTTGCTTATCAACACACTCATTATACTTTGGTATTTTTTGAGTGTTATAGTTGATTTATAAGTCATCAAATTGTACAAGTGAAAATCTTAGTATGTAATGTACTGGAAAAATGTACTTATTTCCATGCGTAAGCCCTCAACTTTATGGGTCATGGTATTGTACATTATTATGTATTCACATATACCACTTAGCTTTATAGTTTAGAATTTTAAATGAAGGCATGCATCTTAGGAATTCTTGTGATTATTCCACAATTATAGATTAGTCTTAGGAAAGACTTAATCGGGAATAACTTTTTAGTGACAGCACTTATGTTAGAGAGTTCTTGATTATCATAAGAGACATCATGTTCGATTTATCCTAATCATCATGCTCTACTTTTCTTCTGTAGTGCTTTATCAGAAGAGAGCAATAAGATTATCGTGTCTTAAGAGATAATCAAGGATTTAATTTAAGAGCTAATTCTTATAGAAACTTTAAATAAAGCAAAACATATTAGATTTAGGAATTAGAGTAGATGAGATATAGATTCATAGAAGAAAATTATAGTGAGTAAAATTATGGGTACTAAAAAATAAGACAGACGAAATGATCATAAAAAAATAATAATGAAGGATTATTAATCTAAGGATCATCATGTGAAGAGGTTGTGATATGTCTATTACTAACATCAAAATAATAGACTCATTTAAAGTTCTACTTAAATGAAGACAAATCAGCTTTGGCCAGAAGTGTAATCATTTAAGCATGCGTGCAAAACGATTGTAATAAATCAGCTTTGGCCAGAAATTGAGACAATCACTTTAGTTATGCACTTGTTAAGTATGCTATCTATGAAGGAATTAAATCAGCTTTGGCCAGATATTAAGACATTCATGTTTATGATGCACACCTAACATAACTTTCGTAATACGTGAACGATAAGTAGATGCATCAAATCAGCTTTGGCCAGAAGTGATACATCAGAAGCTCATTCAAGTTAAGCCATTTTGGTTTTGTGAAACATTATTTGATCCTTATTAATTAACTAAATATTTACAAAACCAATCATTTAATAGCAAACCACCTGTTAGCGCGGATCAAACTCCGCGGTGAGTTCGCTGGGGTTCGGGGCGGAGCCCCGAGCTAAGTCTTAGTTCACATTAAACAGCCTAAAATAATGAGGTTTCGAGTGAGATCTAGACTCAGTTATGAGGTCTCGAGTGAGATCTCGAGTCAAGTCTTGACTCATCTTGTAAACATTATGAGGTCTCGACTCATTAATGGTCTCGAGTCGCAACCTCAGTGTCTCGAGTCGTAATCATGGTCTCGACTACTGTGTTTTATGAGATCTTGAGTGCTTGATGAGATCTCGAATCGCAACCATTGTCTCGAGTTGTGAAGATTGAAGCCCTTAGTCGAAACCTCAGTGGTCTCGAGTCGAAACCTGATGGTCTTGAGTCCACTGCTACAACTGTTAATGTAAAAGCATAACTAAAAATTCAAATTCTAAGAGATTTTGAGATATGGTTTCCTGTTTTAATGATGATCTAATTTTGTCAAAATATTTCGAAAATTTTATCTGATTATCAATTAACAGTTTTCGAATAAACTAAAAAGATAAAATTGGATCAAACAGGAAAAACACTCATCAATCCTAATTACATTCCAAAACATAAAGGAATTTTCGAATTTTCCTAAGAATATATTATGAACCCTAACAATAAAACATAAATTCTGGAAACCCGAAACCTGAATTTTAAGGGTTTTCTAAACAGATTTCGGTAATAAGCTTACACGTTTTGATTTCGAGATATTTAAAACAAATTCTTTTTCTCGAAACAGTGATCTCGAGTGGATCTTTATGACTCGAAACCGGTTGTTAGGTTTATTAAGTTATCAAAATTCCGTTTTCCAGATTTCTATCCCAGAATTGATGGATACGAAAACAGAACTGACTAATCAACATATGCTCTGATACCACATGTTGGTCAGTTCTGTTTAGACATAATGGAAAACATGAAAACATACCTTTGATTGCATCAATACAGGCCAGCAGAGAATCCAGATGGAGATGTAGCAACAGTGTTTGACATGATTGTCAGCTTGATCTGGTTCCTCCTTAGGGTGCAATCTAATGGTGGTGATGAAGAAACCGAATAAGGGAGTTCGGTTATGGAGAGAGGGGCGATTTCAATGAGTGATGTTATTGTGATTAGAGTCTAACCCTTTAACCCTCTAATTATCTCCTTATATATGCACCCAAGAGGAATCCCTAATTAGTTAATAAGTGTAATTTGGCCCATCAACAATTACCAACTAATTATTTAATAGGATTGTTATATATTTTGATCCATATAATGTAAATGATTATAATGGCTACTAGATTAAATATAACATAAAATATATTTAATCTTACAGATTTGTGGTGAATCAACAAAGGAGTCTTTGACCAATTTGTCATATCTTTTAGGAGTATTTAAAAATGTTTAGTTCTACCGACTTTACATTTTGTATTTGTTATGGGTGAATATTTCGCTTAATATTTTGGGCAAAAGGTTTAATATCCTGAACTTATTTTTTATATTTAATTAACCCATTTCTTGCACGTGTTATTTAACTTATGCAGGGAATGAATAAATAAGACCAAGTCAAGCATGAGACTCGCATATATGGTTGAATAAGTGACCGTTGGTCATCGTTGAACAGGTCACCAACGTTCACAAGAGAATATTCGAAGCATCCCACGGATTTCGGGATATTTAATTAGGATTTTTTTTTTCATTACATAAAGAGGTTACTTAGCGATTAGAATGTTACACACTCTTTTTGCACACTTATAAACTAATTAACACTCTCTCTTGCAACTCACTTACAATCATAACAACATTCACAAAACTATGTTTCGTTACTCAAGAACATACAAACTCCAAGGCTGGACGATGTGGTTTCGCTCCCCCTGCCACCTCACCCATTTTTTTGCCCCATGGCGCCCTTACACCACCATGCCTCCGCCAATGGGGGCGCTATCCTTGGCCTCCGCCAAAGCCATAGCGGGCGTGAAAAGGAAGAAGACGATGGGGCCCGCTGCTTGAACCAATCAGATTTGAGTTCATTCATCCTTTTTTTTCTTTTTTAAATTAAGTTAAAAGGGGCTTAATAGGGGGCGTTAATCCACACATTGCAAGTTAACGATAAAGCCTCACGCTTATGTGTCGCCTACATGGCGTTATAAAGCCCCTAGGGGCATGAGACCACACAACCCAACCTAATATCATGTCAAATCAAAATTAACCGACTTCATTTCATAAAGTCAGTGATGCGAGTATTTATTGACAATTTGGGAATACAAAACAAGATTAACGTAATTGTTCAAATATCCAAACATAAACACAATGATTCACAAACTAAAATAATGTATCAGGAACCCTAGAATCTTACAAAGTCTACACCAGGGTTAAACCTAGGGTATTAGCCGCTTATGGCTTGTAGAACTTGAAATCTGGATGAGAAGCTTGAAGAAAAACACATTTGATCTTGTATTTCGGTATAGAGAAGTGTTGGCAGTGCTATAGGATGATAGACGATGATTAAGATGATTCCCAATGATGATATGAAACTCCCACAATTTGAAAATCTTCATTAATTGCTCAAAACTAGACTTAGTTGTGCATTTGACCGAAATCCGGTGAAGTTGACCAGGAAACGCCGTAGTCGACGACGTTTAAGCATGTCGGCGACAGGATAACTCTGCCGACAAAGCACTTTACTGCCTACGGCAGCAGCGACAGAGCAATAAGTCCGCGACGGTTTTAAAGCCCGTCGCCGACGCCAATTCCTCCACAATCTTTGTTTCTTCTTCTCGGGCCCTCCTACCTCCATTCCAAAGCCTTGGTTAACTTTCGAAATGCATCTTAAACCTATCAAGACCTGTAAAAACGCAAACCCTATCAAAGTAGAGCACTTGAGAACCAAAAAGCAGATAAAAACGCGAATTTAAACACGATAAACTAAGGACATTTAACCACGTATCATGTACCAAACGTGCAAGCCGTAACAAATGTTTAATGTGACCCTACATCTACAATCACATACCATATGTAACAAACATAATGTCACGTGGTTATGTATCGGTACGTTATTATAGATTTTTTGATTTTATAATGTTTTTTTTACTAAAGATATGCTTATTACGTGATTAGATGTGTGATATGAGTCGTTACGTTATTATAGATGCATCTTTACATTGAGCATTTGTTAATTCTTTGCATACATGGTACGTGATTATTACATCGAGTATTTGTTATTGCTTTTGTACACATGGTACGTGATTCTAAATTTAGGTATATATTTGAGTAGCTGATACGTGATTTGGGCATTCATTGATCATTTTGGTACATGATTATATATACAGTGTTACATTGAGAATTTGTTACCGCTTGCACATATGGTACGCGATTTAGGTACACAATCATGTTATTTACAAAATTGTCAGCATGTGATTGAGAATTGGAAATGGATGGTTGTGATTATCGCCAGTGGTGGAACAAAAAACTTTTAACTGGAGGGTCAAAGTGTATATAATACTAGTCATTTTCCTTATGTAAAAAATGAAAATCATTAAAGAATAATGAATTTAAATATATTGGCATTTTTAACTAAATCAAATAAAATAACAAAGTTAAAACTAATAAAGACCGAAATTTCATGTAAAATAAAAGTCACCTTAAATTATTAATTAATTATTATTCTTATTATAAATACTATTAAGTAGTTAGCATTACATTTATGATATCTAGAAAACAAAATAAAACATTTGGAAAAGAGAATAGCACTCAGTAGTGTAGTGAGTTAGTGATATTGACTAGTCTAAGAAGTTAAACCCCATTTTGATGATTTAATTACTAAATTACCCTTCATGTACTATTATGTACGTCTTCTTCACACCATTGCCATTTCTCCTCTCGCAAGTTCTGTAACCATCAACAGATCGGGAAAAAATTCCAATGAGCATCTTTTAAACTTTTCTCTCTTTTTCGTTGTCACTACTCATCAACTCAGAATCATGGGGGTCAAAATACAAACACCCACCGGATGAAGGATCAAAACATACATGGCCGGCCGGCAGTCGGAGGGTCAACGAACCCTCCTGACCCTACTGTAGTTCCGCCACTGATTGTCGCCTACACTTGGTACGCAAAAGTTGTCTTTTACAGGAGACGGCCTCTAACTATAATTTATTGTAATTATATTTGGTAAGTTAAAAACTACGGTACATTAGTTTTTCTTATAATTAATGTGTTGTACTCTCATAAATAGTTGGTTAATGATAAACCATTAGTGGGTATATTAGCTTTGGTTCCTTACCATAGTATTCTATGGGGAAAGTTACTATACAAATAAACTTAACGTACTAAACGTATGAATTGCATGAAAAGGACAAAAGCACGCGGTGACACTTTTGTAGTTATCTGCTTGTATGGTAATTATCAAAACCACTCTACAAATGATACTATAGAGTAATTTTGATCTTTTGTAAAGTAATTTTGTAAAATGTTCATGTAGAGTAATTTTGGTCTTGTAGGGTAATTATCAAAAATTACACTAACCCCCCCCCCCCCCCCCCCCCAAAAAAAAAATAAATAAATAAATAAATAAAAAAAATAAAAACCTAGACCCTCCCCCCACCCCCAAAAAACTGTAGAGTAATTTTATAAAATGTAGAGTAATTTTGGTCTTGTAGAATAATTATCAAAAGATCAAAATTACTCTACAGGATCATTTGTAAAGTAATTTTGATAGTTACTGATAATTACAAAAATGCCACCGTACTTTTTTATCTTTTCCTTCAGTTCGTATGTTTTGTACGTTAACTTTATTTGTATTTGATCTTTTACTAGTATTTTATTTGAAAAAAAAAAAGAGTTGTAGAAGGACAAACGAAAACATATTAAGAAAAAACCATCGAAAGGCCCAATATGTTTTGGACTCAACCATGTCCATAGCCCAACAGGAGCCCAGCCAAATTCCGTGATGGTAGAACGAGCCACGAGGCACGCGAGATCGAAGATCTGAAATTTCTTTGCTTCTCAATTCATTGTTGCATTTGCATCCATCTGCACCGGCTAAACGCTGCTGTTTCATTTCAATCTCCGCCGACGACTACCTGTAAGTGTCTGACCTTATGTTCCATCTTTTTACATTCAATTGATGCCCTAGGGTTTCATCGTATGTGCGAGTTGTAGGATATCGTTGTTTAATCGACCTTGTTTTGATTGATTTGTTCCGATTACGTTTATATGTTTCATGAAGCTTGTGAAATCTGAAATTAGGTATGTGTTTATGATTCTAGCTTTGTTGTTGAACACGTTTGCAATCCATTTCGTAGCTACTAGAGCTGTGTTATTGTTATAGGTTAAAAAAGTTGGTGATTTACGAGATTAGTAATGAATAACCTAGGACTATTTAAATTTGAATTTGAATCGAAACAGATATGGTTCATTGGATTGTGTTGATTGTCAAATAAGTTTATTTGTAGCACTTGTAGGAAAGCTATAGAACTTCTTCACAAAAGTGTTATTTATTTATTCAGTTTTGAAGCTTAAAAACTGATTCGAGATCTGGAGTGAAATACATGTATACGACACCTTAGTTGAAGCCGGTGTCATTGACCTACATGAGAGTTATGGGCTCATGAGGAATGTTCTACCTCGTGGCACATGTGCGTTGGATATGGAGATGTAGAGAACCCCTAAGTGTGCTTGCTATTCAGGATGTGTGAACTTCCAGGAAGTTTGGAAGTTTCCATTTGGGGAATGAAGAACAAATTCATGAGCTTCTTGTGAACAAAACATTCCTCATTGTTCATTCACATGAAAGATTATAGGCTCATAAGGAATGTTCGTTCTCAAATACCATAGATGTGTTTTGGGCGAATTGGTAGTGGATGAGAGGAGAACTCCACACTTAATCGTTTTTGGGTGGTAGCAACTGCTATGTTTAAAAAGCACGGGGGATAGCGTCCCGAGAGCTGAGGCTAGAGGGAAGCCGCACACATTACATACTCGAAGCACACTTCTTTTCTAAAAAGTTTTAAATTGTTTATAACCTACATTTATATGTGAAACAAGTTAACACACATCTAACAACAATAACAACTAGAAAACTAATGTGTGTATTGTGCGTATCAATTGTGGACCAAAATCAATGCAATTAAAAGTACCCAAGAGGCCATGACATAAAAGAATGAGAAGCATATAAGTTTAGTGTCCACTTGAATAAAACTATATTTTAAGGGTGGAAATTGTAATTTTGTGAAAAGGAAAATTAAAAAAGATAATAAATAAGTCATCAAGTGATTAACCTGATATCTTAATTATCAGTTTATCACACTTTCATCTCCATCTCTATAATACCCTTCCCGCCTCATCTCTATACGTCACACCTTTCCAGTTTTTAGTTTTGTAAGCTTTGATTGGATACATAAGCGACCGGCTGGTGCATTTGCGATCAGTAGAAGCGACCGTATGAAGCGCGTGATCTGTACCTATCTTGCCTGCAATCAATTGAAGTGCAGCTTGAGGTCTTCTTGCGACTAGGCGTGTTCAGGCGCCTTTTTGTTACAATACAAAGCAATTCAGAATGGGTGACCTCTTGGGAAATATTCACTCGGGTAACCAAAAACAAATTCATGAGCTCTTTATGTGCAAAGACTACCACATTGGTTGGTATTAGGGGCATTACTCTTGCTGTTGTTTACTTTTGGACTCTGTATTTACTTGACATTTCGCCTATATGTTGTCATTGCTGTATGATTGGTGATACTAGTTACTGTAGGGATTCGTTATAGGTTAACATAAAATTCTAATGAATGGGTTTACAGGAAATTATCTAAAATGGTTGGTGGTAGGGGAATTTACCACTTGCTGAGGGGGAGGCTTCATTCTCGTATCGCTGTAAGCATTATCCTTTACTTTAGTGGCTTTTGCCTACATCATCTGTTTCAACTGTAGCGCCTACATGTGTGGGTGTGTAACGGGGTCGATAAAAGTTTTATCTTTGTTTCTTTTACTGATATTGTAATTACTGATTGCTGACATGTTCTTAAAACTCCAGGCACCGCCAGCTGTATCGTCTCTGATTTCAAAGACGGACCAGGATGGAGCGGGATCTGCTGGTGCGAAGTCACTGAGGGCAATGGCTCTGCTTGGAGCAGGTGTATCGGGGATTTTAGGTTTTACAACTATTGCAGCTGCTGATGAAGCTGAGCATGGTTTGGAATCTCCAAGTTACCCGTGGCCTCACCAAGGCATTCTTAGTTCATATGACCATGCTTCGTTAGTTCCTTTTCTACCTTTTCATGCAGTCATATGTTTTTTCTTTAGTTTTTTTTTATTATAGTTCAGACCATTTGGTCAGCTTGAAACCTATTTGAAGTTAACTTGGTCAAAAATTAAGAAGCCCTAAGTTCATTCCTTCAACATATATTGAAGGAATGACGAGAAAGCCTTTAACATATTGAAGATAAAACAATTTATGCTTAAACATGCTGACACTCAATCATAGATATATTATTGTGTTTGAAAAAAGACTTCAGGGCATTTTCGTCATTTGAGATGTATTTGGTTTAACTTAGTATAAATTGAACATGATACATAGTTGGATACGGGGGTGACCTTAGTGAAACAATGGAGTACATAGGATGCTTTCATATACATTATTCTTTTCTATATAATCGTAATTTGCCAAACAAAAAAAATACATGGTAATCTGATACAATCCTAGTTAACCCGCATAATTAACTGGGTCAAACCCGATACAGTTATGGAGCAGATTCATATTTTGAATCATGGGTCAACTCGGGTCAACCTCAATTATTCAGTTACCAGAAATAGAGGAGTAAATCATGGGACGGTTTTACCTTTTGTTTTTATAAGCCCTTAGGGTCTGTTTGGTATGGGGTAATGGAATGGACGAATGAATGGAATGGACGGGGTAATGGAATGGACAAGGGAATGCAATGGATCATTACCATTCCATATCTTGTTTGGTTACCATGTGAATGGAATGAATTATAATTGTGTATAGTTCGGTAGGCAAGAAAAACGGAGTAATAAAATTAGCGGTGAGTGGTGGTGGTGGTCGGTGGTAGTGATTGTGGGTGGTTATAGGTGGCGGTGGTGGGTGTCGGTGGCGATGGGTGGTGGTGGTGGCGGCGAGTGGCGGTGCGGCGGTGACGACGAGTGGTGGTGGCGACAAGGTGGCCGTTGGTGGTGGGTGGCAGCAAAGGTGGCGGCGGCGGCGGCGGTTGGTGGTGGCGGTGGCGTCGACGATGGGGGTGGGTGGCGACGACGAGTGGCATTGGCGGTTGGTTGCAGCTGTGGGTGATAACGGTGGCGGACTAGCGGCGGCGGCGATGGCGTCGGTGGTGGTGGTGGGTCGTGGCGAAGGTTGTGGGTTGTGGTGAAGGTTGTGGGTTGTGGTGTTGTTGATGAATGGTGCAAGAGGGGATGGAAAGGAAAAAAAACATGGGGGGTGGAAGGAATGATTTTGAGGGAATGGAATGTCTTTTGGAAGGATGATTCCATTCCATTGACCAACCAAACACTCTTTTCTTCATTCCCTCGTAATCACTCATTCCATTCCACCTCTCATTCCTGCATACCAAACACTACCTTAGAGATTTAGGCTGATGGTGACGATGTTTATTTTAAAAAAAATTAGGGTTTTTATACCTTTGTTATCGGAGATCTAATCCTTCTCGAATTGGATTATTCTATCAATTTCATCTTTCAATTTCAAGTTCTTATCAATGGTTCCATTGCCGGGAACCTTGGTTTAAAAAAGCGGGAAGCGCACAAAAGCGATGAGGTCTAAAAAAGCTTTTTTTAAAGCGAAGCGCAAAAGCGGTGAGCTTTTCGTACGCGAAGCGCAAAGTGATTATAAAATTTATTTTTTATATATCCCATAAGTGTGTAGCCTCCAATACCTATGATTTAGCTATAATTAAGCTTTATATATGTTTTAAAATGAAAAAAACATAAATGTACACATAGTTAGTAGCAAAGGACTTATATGTTGGGTGTGTGAATGAAAGTCTCAAAAGGTGGTAAATACTTTGTCCCACATCGGTGTGGGGACAAAGTGAGTGGTTGTTTATAAGGTAAAGTCTTTACTACTCCATTGTAGCTTTATGACATGTTTTACCACAAGTCCTACCCGCGCGCAGGGGGGGTGCAAAAAATGAGTTTCTGAATTGAAATTTAATTGAACTCGTGCATGCCCGCACGTCCTGCGGACACGAATGCAGCTCCGAAAACCCCAGGCGCGGGCGGGCCAGTTTTTGCATTTAAAACCTTCAATTTTTTTTTGTATTTGTTTAAAAAAAGGCTGTACAAAGCATAGAAACAACCCATGTACAAAAAAAAGGCTGTACAAAGCATAGAAACAGCCCATGTACAAAAAGCGTGCGCCTCAGCCTGCGCCTTAGGTCGCTTTTCCCCTAAAAATCGCGCCTCAGCTGCGCTTTTTGTACATGGTGCGCCTTATGTCACACAAGGCGATCCAGCTTGCGCCTAGGTGCGCTTCACGCTTAAGCGCGCTTAAGGCGCGCTTTTTAAAACCAAGCCGGGAACCCCGATGGTGCAGACCCGGAGCAACCAGATTGGAGGCATCGAAATTGATCACGATTCAATCGCTGCGCACTTGGACATCATTTCAGAAAAACTCGATTCCTTGTTATCCCTGAAGAATGATATTGCAGCGATCAGGGAAGCTTGGCTAGCAAGACAAACACAGTTAACCAAGGAACCCGAGGATGAACTTCACGGACCGCTCCCAGATCCGGTCAAAGAGGAAGATCCTGATCGTGTCGACGAAGATTGATTTGAGCACGTCTTGGGTGGTCAATTGAAGATCAACGATGGTGTTTATAGAATCAGAGGCGGTGTTCGATTGAAGGCAAGAGATAGCGTCCTATTCCAGATTGGAGATTTGGAAAAAAATCAAATTCCCATGAAGTTGCTGCGTACCAAATTATCTCTTGTTCACATGACTTCATGGGCTGCTCAAACTAATAAATGGGCTAAACATGGTGGACGGAATGATCCAGATATGTGGAAAATTGGGAACGGAGGTTCTTGGTTTAAAAAAGCGGGAAGCGCACAAAAGCGATGAGGTCTAAAAAAGCTTTTTTTAAAGCGAAGCGCAAAAGCGGTGAGCTTTTCGTACGCGAAGCGCAAAGTGATTATAAAATTTATTTTTTATATATCCCATAATGTGTAGCCTCCAATACCTATGATTTAGCTATAATTAAGCTTTATATATGTTTTAAAATGAAAAAAACATAAATGTACACATAGTTAGTAGCAAAGGACTTATATGTTGGGTGTGTGAATGAAGTCTCAAAAGGTGGTAAATACTTTGTCCCACATCGGTGTGGGGACAGAGTGAGTGGTTGTTTATAAGGTAAAGTCTTTACTACTCCATTGTAGCTTTATGACATGTTTTACCACAAGTCCTACCCGCGCGCAGGGGGGGGGGGGGGGGTGCAAAAAATGAGTTTCTGAATTGAAATTTAATTGAACTCGTGCATGCCCGCACGTCCTGCGGACACGAATGCAGCTCCGAAAACCCCAGGCTGCCAGTTTTTTGCATTTAACCTTCATTTTTTTTGTATTAAAGCCAATCCCAGACGAGAGGTTTAAAAAAAAAAGCTGTACAAAGCATAGAAACAACCCATGTACAAAAAGCGTGCGCCTGCGCCTTAGGTCGATTTTCCCCTAAAAATCGCGCCTCAGCTGCGCTTTTTGTACATAGTGCGCCTTATGTCACACAAGGCGATCCAGCCTGCGCCTAGATGCGCTTAAGGCGCGCTTTTTAAAACCAAGAGGTTACCATTACCCTCATCGAGTGGGAGTTGGCCCACTTGCACATAACAAAGTGACTGCTTATTGGTTCGATATAGGTCTCAACTCTACCATCGCTGTTAAAGCTCGTGATTTCTGGAAGCATTCGACTAGAAGATTAGTGGAGGGACAGATCTCGGCAACCATAGAATGGTTTATTGCCTGGTACAACAATTTTCCGTCTTTCAGACAAGTCGTTTCACCGGCCGGGATGTATTGATACAATCCTGGTTAACCCGCAGAATTAATTGGGTCAAACCCGATACAGTTATGGAGCATATTCATATTTTGAATCATGGGTCAACTCGTGTCAACCTCAATTATTCAGTTACCAGAAATAGAGGAGTAAATCATGGGACGGTTTTACCTTTTGTTTTTATAAGTGCTTAGAGATTTAGGCTGATGGTGTCGATGTTTATTTATAAAGAAATTAGGGTTTTTATACCTTTGTAATCGGAGATCTAATCCTTCTCGAATTGGATTATTCTATCAATTTCATCTTTCAATTTCAAGTTCTGATCATAATCTGATTATGTTAACTTCATATAGCAGAAGCACATCTAAACACTATTAATCTATTATCTACAACCCATTTTATCAATGACAAAATCATCACTTAGTTTTTTTAAATAGTCAGATTTTTCCTGACTTAAAGACATTTGGCAATCTAATATTTTTAACTTGAAATAGCATAAGCACATCCAAACACTATGTTCGACAACCCATTTATAACTTTTATTACAACTGATATCTGATTCAGTGATTCTCATCTTGCAACGTCACACAATCATTACAATCACCGCTGCACTCTACATGTACTTTTTATACCACATAAAACCTTATTTCAGCAGTTGACTTTTTGTAATTTGGCGTTTGACCATGTGCAGAATTCGGCGTGGACATCAGGTGTACACACAAGTATGTGCATCATGCCACTCAATGGGGTTGATTTCATATCGTGATTTGGTGGGCGTGGCATATACAGAAGAGGAAACAAAGGCAATGGCTGCTGAAATCGAAGTGGTTGATGGCCCTAATGATGAGGGTGAGATGTTTACACGCCCTGGAAAATTAAGTGATCGGTTTCCTCAACCTTATGCAAACGAGCAAGCTGCTAGGTTTGCCAATGGTGGGGCCTACCCTCCAGATTTGAGTCTTATTACCAAAGTAAGTAACCTTTTCTGCCTATTTCAGTTTTTTAAGGATTGTTATTTTACGTTTTTGGTGTGTTGCTGGATTCTTACATTTTTTGTTGTTACTTCAGGCTCGTCATAATGGACAGAACTATGTGTTTGCACTTTTGACTGGTTATCGTGATCCTCCTGCTGGTGTTACAGTGAGTTGTGATAATTTTTTTCACTTATTTTTTATTTTATTTTTTTAAACTTTGAATGGTGATAATTTTACCATCTAGACTTGTAATGAAAATAAAGTTTACAATGTATCACAATTTTATTGATGTAAGCTTAGTAACATAGATCTTCTAAAAGTTTCTAAAACTGTACATAGATTTTTTTTTTTGAAAAATAAACAGAAACAAAAAAACGAGGTAGAAGTAAATTACTAAATCTATATATTGTATATGTCTATACTATATATGTTAATATGTATATATTGTGTATACTAAATCTATATATGTATATATATTGTATGTTGTATATACTATATACATATACAGCATATAGATTTAGTAATTTACTTCTACACTGTTTTTTGTTTCTATTTATTTTTCAAAAAAAATAAAATTCTATGTATAGTTTTGAAACTTTTATAAGATTTATGTTTACTAAGCTAACATCAACAAAATTGTTATACATTGTAAATATTATGTTCAATAAAAAAACTCATTCCATTTTCACGCCAAGAGATTCTCGTTGAGTAGCAAGTTTAAAGTTTATTTGCAACTTCCTTACTACATGTTATGCTGCTTTTACCTTGCAAATAAATCAGTTTAATTTAATATAGAATATGCATCTTTAAGTTGTTTAAACATAAGTTTGCGAATCGAAATGGTGTATTTAATCAAGTTGTATTTCTTACAAGTGGGTTAATAATAATCCTCTGTTTTTATATCATTTGTCTTTAGATAGCATCATAGTAATGTTTTGCAACCTTTATTAGATTTTGCAAACATATGTTATATAACAATATATAATGAATCAATCAATGAATTTATTACAGATTAGGGAAGGCCTGCACTATAATCCATACTTTCCTGGGGGAGCTATAGCAATGCCCAAAATGCTTAATGATGGTGCTGTTGAATACGAAGACGGTACTCCAGCAACCGAGGCCCAGGTTGGTAACGGGTTAATGGGCTGCTTTTATTTTTTTGGGGCAATTTCATATATACCCCGACAAACTTGCAAAATATCATATATACCCTTGCAAAATTATAAGTATCATATATATACCTATATAAAGTAGTTGAAATATCATATATACCCAATTTGTTAAAAACAATTTAATAAATGTCAATTTTACTCTAATGCTTCTAAAACTTTGAAATCTCGTATATGACCTTTAACTTCAAATATTATATTTACTCATTTCTAGCTTAATTTATTTAGCTTAAATATTATATATGAAGAATACTATTGTTTATGGGAAAAATATATAAATATAAATGGGTTAAATAAATTTAAGCTTAAAATGTGTTATATAAAAATATGAAGTTAAAAGATGAGCATATGTGAAAACTTGAAGTTAAAAAATAAGGGTAAAATGATAATTTATTAGATTGTTTTTAATAAATTGGGTATATTTGATATTTTAATTATTTTGTAAGGGCACATATGATATTTTTAGTTTTGGTTGGGTATATATGAAAATTTTCAAATTTGTAAGGGTATATATGAAATTAATCCTATTTTTTTGGTTCTTATACTCGGAGTACTTTCTGTTTTGTATTTTTGTAGATGGGAAAGGATGTCGTCTCATTTTTGAGTTGGGCTGCAGAACCAGAAATGGAAGAAAGGAAACTGGTATAATTTCTTCGAAACCTATGCAATTTTAGTCTTAAGAGTAACAAGTCAAAATGGGACGGGCCATGTTGGGTTAACCCACAAACACTTGTTTCATCTATTTTCTAAAAGTTCACGTTGATTATCAATGCATTTACCACCACTAAAAATGCGTAATTTACACCAAAACACATGGATGGTTTATGACTAGTTCATAGGTTAAGCACAACTTGAATTGACCCGTTTTCAAATAAGTTAAATTGAAAATGCTGCTTGTAATTATTTGATTTTGGGGATGCAGATGGGATTCAAGTGGATATTTGTATTGTCACTGGCCTTGCTTCAAGCTGCTTACTACAGGCGTTTGAGATGGTCTGTTTTGAAGTCACGTAAGCTTGTTCTTGATGTGGTCAACTAGAGGCGTTCGCTGTTTCTTCAAGAAACAAATTTGAAATTGAAAAATAATTGTTTCTGTAAAAGAATTTGATATGAATTCTTTGTACTAAAATTGGTGCGTGTGCTGTTTTTGGTTCCTACGGCACTGGTTTTCCATTTTGGAATTTTGAAGCAAATAATAAGGGGATTATAATGCATTGTATGCTCTCTTACATGACTTTATTTATTTTTATATCTATACGTCATATAACAAGACTAGTAATCAAATGGGTTGTTTGAGATCTGCTTATTTTTAACTAGTTCATCCGTTGTGCTTTTTACTAGCCCCCCAACGAGCGTTTTTGGTGTATCTTTGAGCCAATGCGGTGTCACCGAACATTGGGGCATGGCGTTTGGAGGGTATTTGTGGCATCAAATCTCTAACGGTTATATTCCACAAATTTAAACTTTAGCTGTCTGAATCCACACTTTTATAACAATCCAGGAAAGTCGTGGATTCTTGGTACCATTCACAAACCTCTTGGATTCTCAATTCCCAGTTCCACATCTCTTGTTGTATCATCCGCTAAGACATTCACAATGACACCACATAACGGTAGTGTGGATAATCTTCCTCGCTACATTGAATGTGTTGACGTTGAACTACTAACAATGGCGTTATGTATTTTCAACGGTGCCATTAAAACTACATGGGGGCATGAGTGCAAAGCCCCGCCACGTAGATCTTGGCCCCTTTGCCTTCCACTTCACAAAAGGGAAGGGGTGGTGAAGGGTAAGGGCAAACAAGTTGGTCTCATGTTGAAGAAGAGGGGTAACACCCGTGAAGATATTAAAAGTAATTTAATATGTCACATCATATATAGTTTTTTCTTTAATATTTAAAGTAGTTGGGAATTTAAAAAGATTTTTGAAATAATATGTCGAATATTAAAGGTGAAGAAAACACAAGTTATCTACTGTTAAGTCGTGTCGTTAAAAAAAAGTTCTAACATAATCGTGTGATTGTGTTTAAAAAACAAGAAATTTAACATAATCACGAACTCGTTAACTTGCTCTCCAAAGTATATTTAGCTTTCGGAAAATAATAGTCATGCAAAACAAAAATTCTTCATTATATCATTATACTATTATGTGGGAATCAAACCATCTTTAACTCAAAAGTTGTACTATAAATTATAATTTATCTGAACAAACATATATAATATCTAGGGACAACTAACACATAGGCCATTCAACAGGTATAATGTTCTTATATAAACGACAAAGTTTGAAACCAAGGACAATAATTCTCATCTGTGTTTTATCCCCACCAAGTCTTCTTTAAACTTTTAAACTGTCGCATAATAAAAATGATGATACATTCATACTCACCAACCTATATATGTACAAGAGAAATATGTAATGATTTGTATTTTCCCATAATTGAGTAGTTCCCATCTAGGCTGTCAAAAGCGAGCTAGGCGCTCAGGCGAAGCGAGACACACCTAAAGCGCCTGGTGGAGGGCTAGGCGCAGATCTGCATCTTTTTTCAAAAAACGCACTCAGGCGCTCGCCTAGAGCTAGGCGCATGCACGACGTGGTGGACTGGTGTCGGCTGCCCGTTTTGATAGAAAACCTAATTTAATAAAACAGACGGGCTGCATTTTGTTGATTGTAGACTGGGCTGGGCTAGTCTTTAGTTTAAATGACTAAACTATTTCATAAAATAGACGGATGGTCCAATTAAATATCTTTAAGTTGTTTTAGTTTGTTACAAATACTGATATATTTAGAAGTATTAATTATCATTTATATTATTACATATATTTTCAAAAGATATTATGATTTTTTTTCTATTACATTTGTTTAAATAGTGTAATACTATTAATTTTATGCCTATTATATATATATAGGTACGGGATCAGGATAACGCCCTAAAGTGTGAGAACGTTGAGAACGCATCTTGATGGAACACGTAGCGCGGATGTAATCAGGGTCTGAGGGTTTTTTTTTGTCTTTTCAATATTTTTTTCCCGAGTTCGTGCGTCACATGCTGCTTCATTTTTGGCGTCTAAGATAATTTTGGCGTTAACTAGATTCATTAATTACTTGGCGTTTTACTGTTTTTGGATCTGTCTCGTTGAATTAATTCTTTTTGTGTCACATAGTTAATTTGTTTGGCGTTATGGCGTTTCTCAGGTCACTTTTTTAGCGTTCGTGGCATTTGTTAATAATTGATTACCATTGATTAATATTTTATAAGACTACAATAATACGAAATTAAAATAAACTAATAGTCTTCTGTGGATGGGATTACATCAGAGTTGTACCCATCGCTTTGTTCCTCACTTACTTCAGATTCATCATCATCAAGTTTTAGATTGGCGCATAACGCCATCATTTCGTCTCTTCTTTGCTGCAGCCTATACTTGAATATCATTTGTAACAACTCGTATCAAAAGTCCTAATTATTATTTTATTTTGACAAAAAGGAAACCCTAATTGAGACACCCAAGTGATTCTGCACAAACCCTAAAATTTTCAGAATAATCAGAATCAGGATCAGGGCCCCTAAAACTCAGGGGGGTAAACCCTAGTTACGATTATCTACATAAAACGTTGTCAAAATTGAATTTTACGAATCCGTCGACTCAGCAGGCCTACAAATACACGTAGCAACCCTATGGTAGGTTAGGACCCTTCGCGTCACGCGAAGCCCCCAGGGGGACCCCTCGCGTCACGCGGGGGGGGGGGGGGGGTCAAAATTTGGCTATAAAGAGTAGGCATTGGGACTTGATTTCTGGAGTTAAAACGACGAAGAAATTCGTTACGTACACTGAGTTATCGTAGAAACAATTCTAAAACACACACGAATCACAAATCGTTGCCGCAATACAGGGTAATAACTCGATCGCTGCTACGATTCAATGTCCGATCGATTAAACTATCCAATGGATGTTTAAGTGCTGCCCACATTAGGGTTATTGCTTTGTCATTCGTCGTTAATACGATGGATGTTTAAGTATCGCACTTTGTCATTCGATGTGAGGGTTTGATCTCGTGAGTTATCGTAAATGTTGTATTAAGTTACTAACCGAATTGTGTGCATATTATTAATTTTAGGTAAAAAGGCTAATCAGTAGGCTAGGCTCTGCCCAAATTAAATCTACAATGTGAGTCATTCTCTTTTTATCAAATTACTTTCAAAATCATGTTTATTTTCAAAGGTTATAATTACAGTGATTAAGTTTATGTAATCACCAAGTTACAGCCGGTATGTGGGGTTTTGTATACATTACTTGATAACCGTCACTATTGGACAAAGAGTTAGCCAATGAGTGATATGACCATAGTCACAGACTCCATTGGACAATGAGGTTACCGATGGATGGTCGAGTGACAACTACTGTGGGTAGTTGGTTTGATATCTGGAAACATTGTAATCTCTCTTAATACTGTAGATTATAACAAACGAGTCGTTTTCATAAAAAGAATGATTCACTCAGTATTTCCCGCTGACAAAATGTCACACCCCCAAAATCCACATGCGGAATACCACCGCTTGAAGGTGCGACTGACCAGGATCCAGCCACCAATCATATTGGACAAGCATGTAAGTGATTATAAAATCCAACCAATACAATTGGTGTCCAAACAAAACATAGTTTAAGTTGCAAGCGGAAGCATAACGTTTAACACCAAAACATAAGTTTAATTGTTTCAAAGTTTAACATGGCACACAGCTGTCCATGTCCCACAACGACTCTTCTCCATGCAAGCTCCAGCTAAGTACCTATTGACCTGCAAAGCATGTAGTAACGAGTCAACAATAATGTTGAGCGAGTTCACAGTTGGGTGTTCGTTTTAAGTTGTTTCGAAAACAGTTTCCTTTATCTGGCATCCTGCCGTGGGGGTTACCCCATAGTTGAAAACGTGATTTGTTTAACCCAATTACTCTGGCAATCCGGCCCTGGGGGCTACCCCATATTTAGTTATCTAGCTTTTCGGCCGTGGGGGCTACCCCATGTATGTTACTAGACTAGTTACCATATCGACTGCTGACTGTAGTCATGTTTATGTGCCCTGAACTGTCAATGTCTATCATCATTGACGTGCCCAGATCCATTAGTTCACGCCCGTCCTCTGCGGCACGGTGTGAGGTTTGTCAAACCTAAATAGCGCTATCTGACTAATGACCCGCTTGCCATTGGCCCGACGATTAAGTCGATATAAAAAGGAGGGACTTCGTGATAGAGTTTTGGTCTAGTGAAAGTTATCTGTCCAAGAGGACGAGGAATTATATTCCTGAACCAGCACTGTCCTACCCAATAAAGGACGAGGAATCCATGTTCCTTAACCCCATTCCCAACCCCTGGGAATCCCATGCTTTGTAGAGAGTGTGAACTCACCTTGGGTTGCTCGGCAGTTTAGTTTACTTGGTCAAGTATGCTGGTCACCGCGTCCTAATATGGTTACCAGTATAGGTCAGGCTTGGGTGTAAAGAAGTCACGTATATCCTACACGTATCTAACACATAGCATACATATCATACGATTATTCTTTTAAGTTATTGGGCCTGTTCTAATTCTTAAACAGTCAATCAACACATAGCATAGCAGCACAAATACAAGCCCAAAACACATTGTCACACTTGGTGGCCCAATAACCAAGTCGAACAGCCCAATCGAGACTAGGTGGTCTCGACTCGAGAACATGCGGTCTCGAGTCGCAACCAGAATGGTCTCGAGTTATGGACGTCTGGTCTCGAGTAGTGCAGGCATGAGTCGCAACCTCAAAGGTCTCGAGTCCAGTCTCGAGTCGAGGTCATGAGGTCTCGAGTCGAGACATTGCTGGTTTCGAGTCCTTGAAGCTTGTCTCGAGTTGTCATGGGTTGGTCTCGAGTCGCAATCACTGCGGTCTCGAGTTGTGGCTTAATGGTCTCGAGTCGAGACCGGGGGTCTCGACTGGCACACCTGCTGATTGCCAGCATTTGTACTAGCCAATAGAATTCCGATTTCATGTAATTGTGTACTATCCAACCAAAATGCATCAACATGTTTTCTTGTCTAAAACCTTAATCAATTGGATCAAACACCTAAATTTCAAATATTTTTCATGATCTTCAAGTAGTTCATCTTTTAGATTTTCAACACTTTGCAATAGGATTAATCAAACAACCCTATCCTATCATATATTCTAATCATGACAACTCAACAATCATTCGATCATAATATATATAACAGCCGGTAAGTCAAGCATTCGATTCTTAGAATCCTTAATACGAAATCCGATTAACATGAACATCATCTAATACACATATGCAAATCCGATTTCATGAGCAATAAACCTCCTCATTCATACCTAAACATAACCAAACCATTCGGATCCAAACCCATATAGAGCCGATTACAATCATTCATGATCAATCACATATTATTTATACCAAGACAACATTACATCATCATATAACATCATCATACATCATCAACCGAAATAAAAACACATAACATGCATCACTAACCTATATCATCACACATCAACACCTTTATCATGTATGTCATTTACCAACCAAGCATTGTAACATCTAGAAACATAAAACACTAACCGGATGGTGTTCGGGTTTGAAGAATCAACGAACCAAATACCGAGTGATGATCTAGAGCTTGAGCCGAGAGTCTTGGTGCTACCGGTTGAATCCGAAAGAGAGGAGAGGAGGTTTGTGGTTCTAGGGTTTTAGTGAGAGAGAATGTAGGAGAGTGTGTGTGAGAGTGAGTGTGAGTTGCCCAAAGAAATGGCAAGGTTGGCTAGGAGCATGAGTTATATACTAGCCCTAAGTTGGTTCACCCTAGTGGGTTTTTGAGTGGGATAAAGAGAAGCATGGCCCAACCGGCCCAATTGTTATACTGTTCACTCGAGACCGAGTGGTCTCGAGTCGGGTCCTTGTGTCTCGGGTCACCTAAATACACACATACATATAAACACAGCACATATTCACATAATATTCACTTATAACATTCATTAAACCAACATGTCAACTAGTCACATAACGTTCAAGCATGTTACATCGAGATACAATGAAGGGTTCTAAATTACGAGTTGTCACATTATCCCTAAGTTGAAAGAAATTTCGTCCCGAAATTTGGTAAGTACTCACTGAGGAAGCTAGTTAAGTTGTATGGTTTTCCTAGTTTTCCTGGGGTGTCACATCCCCCCCCCGTTGATCTGGAATTTCGTCCTGAAATTCCGTAGCTTCAGCCTCAGTAGTGGTTGTACTGTTTGCGAATAGTTGGGGATACTTTTGTTTCATCTGATCTTCGCGTTCCCAGGTGAACTCTGGTCCGCGACGTGAGTTCCAACGAACTCGAACGAGAGGTATTCTAGTGTTCTTGAGGACCTTAACATCCTGGTCCGTGATTTCAACTGGTTCCTCGACGAATCGTAACTGCTCGTCGATGGTGAGCTCCTCCAAAGGAACTATGAGGGTCTCATCTGACAGACACTTCTTCAGATTCGACACGTGGAAAACGTTGTGAACTGCACTGAGTTCTGCTGGCAAGTTCAGTTTGTAGGCCACCTTGCCTATTTTCTCGATGATTTCAAAAGGTCCGACGTATCGTGGGTTAAGTTTGCCTCGGTTGCCAAAACGAACCACACCCTTCCAGGGTGAAACTTTGAGTAGTACACGCTCCCCAACCTGGAGCTCAAGTGGTTTCCTGTCCTTATCGGCGTAGCTTTTCTGACGGTCACGAGCTGCCGCCATGCATTGTTGTATTTGAGCAATTCGTTCGGTTGTGTCTACCACAAGTTCTAGACCAGTGATCTGACTATCCCCCACCTCTGCCCAACAAAGAGGTGACCGACATTTACGCCCGTACAATGCCTCAAACGGAGCAGCTTTAATGCTGGTGTGGTAGCTGTTATTGTATGAGAATTCCACAAGTGGCAGATGCTTTTCCCAGCTGTTGCCAAAGTCGATTACACATGCACGAAGCATGTCTTCTAAGGTTTGAATAGTGCGCTCGGACTGCCCGTCCGTCTGAGGGTGATACGCTGTGCTCATGTCTAATCGTGAGCCAAAGGATTTGTGCATTGCTTGCCACAACTCTGAAGTAAAACGTGCATCACGATCCGAGATAATGGAGGTGGGCACCCCGTGCCTCGAGACAACTTCCTTAAGATATACGTCTGCTAGAGTGGAGAACTTATCCGTTCCCTTGATAGCCAAGAAGTGTGCAGACTTTGTGAGTCGGTCCACGATCACCCAAATAGTATCATTTCCGCGCTGAGATCTAGGCAGGCCAGTAACAAAATCCATGGAAATTTTCTCCCATTTCCATTGTGGTATCTCTGGTTGTTGGAGTAGGCCTGAGGGTTTCTGGTATTCCGTCTTGACTCTCGCACAAGTCAAACACTTGCTGACGTAAGTTGCTATGTGGGCCTTCATGCTAGACCACCAATACATAGTTTTGATATCGTGGTACATCTTATCTGAGCCAGGATGTACCGAGTAGCGAGACTTGTGTGCTTCATCCATCACAAGCTCTCGTATGTTGCCATAGAGTGGGACCCAAATGCGTCCCATTACGTAGTATGCACCGTCTTCCTTTTGTTCTAATCGTTGCCTTGAGCCGCGTAGGGCTTCAGCCCTGACGTTTTCTGGTTTCAATGCTTCTATCTGAGCAGCTCGTATCTGGGAAGGAAGCCTAGATTGGATAGTGAGTTGCAATGCTCGCACGCGCTTAGGCGTAGTGTCCTTTCGACTAAGGGCATCAGCCACAACATTGGCTTTGCCAGGATGGTACTTGATTGCACATTCGTAATCGTTTAATAACTCGACCCATCGTCGTTGACGCATGTTTAGTTCCTTCTGTTTGAAGATATGCTCAAGACTCCTGTGATCGGTGTAAATGGTGCACTTGGTACCGTACAGGTAATGTCTCCATATCTTAAGCGCAAAAACAATAGCTCCCAGCTCTAAATCGTGTGTAGTATAGTTCCTTTCATGAACTTTTAGTTGGCGTGAGGCGTAGGCTATAACTTTATCTCGTTGCATCAATACACAACCAAGACCCTGAATTGATGCGTCACAGTAAACCACAAAATCATCTGGGCTCTCTGGCAATGAAAGTATAGGTGCGCTGCAAAGTCTATCCTTTAGGTGTTGAAATGCTGCTTCTTGTGTATTACCCCATCGATAAACAACCCCTTTTTGTGTTAGTGAGGTGAGAGGCTGTGCAATCTTGGAAAAATCCTTAATGAACCTCCTATAGTAACCTGCCAAACCCAAGAATT
Source organism: Helianthus tuberosus (assembly GCA_030545235.1). NCBI lineage: Eukaryota > Viridiplantae > Streptophyta > Magnoliopsida > Asterales > Asteraceae > Helianthus > Helianthus tuberosus. The sequence goes on from CM060430.1 coordinate 152,118,619, forward strand.
GGCGAATTTCCGTTGGTGTACGAGGTGCAGGCCAGTTCTTAATCGAGTCTACCTTGGAAGGATCAACATGAATCCCATCCTTGTTTACCACATGGCCTAGGAAATGGACTTCACGAAGCCAGAAGTCGCATTTCGAGAACTTTGCGTAAAGCTGTTCCGTTCGAAGGAGTTCCAAAATAAGTCGTAAATGCTGCTCGTGTTCCTCCTGACTCTTAGAATAGATCAGGATGTCATCGATGAAGACTATAACGAACTTGTCCAGGTAAGGCTTGCACACTCGATTCATCAAGTCCATGAAAATCGCAGGTGCGTTTGTCAGCCCAAAAGGCATGACCAAAAACTCATAGTGTCCATAACGAGTTCTAAAAGCTGTTTTGGAGACGTCCTCTTCTCGGACTCTCAGCTGGTGATATCCCGACCTCAAATCAATCTTTGAATAGTAGCTCGACCCTTGCAGCTGGTCGAACAAGTCGTCAATACGTGGTAGAGGGTAACGATTCTTCACCGTCACCTTGTTGAGTTCCCGGTAGTTGATGCACATTCTGAAGGTACCGTCTTTCTTCTTTACGAATAGTACTGGAGCTCCCCAGGGCGAAGAGCTAGGACGAATAAAACCCTTATCCAAGAGTTCTTGTAGTTGCGTGGAGAGTTCTTCCAACTCTGATGGAGCTAAACGATAAGGTGCACGAGCTATAGGCGCAGCTCCAGGAGCTAGTTCAATCTGAAACTCGACCTGGCGATGAGGCGGGAGGCCGGGTAATTCCTCAGGATAGTCGCGTACAATTGGAAAATCTTCTATCTTCTTCTCTTTCTCTGGGGTGTCAGTAACGAGAGCCAAAATGGCAGTGTGGCCCTTTCGCAAGCACTTCTGGGCCTTAAGGAAAGAGATGATGTTCTCAACAGCACCCCTCTTGTCGCCACGAATCATGAGAGGTTCATCACCGGAACCAGGAATACGAACAATCTTCTCGTTGCAAAGAATCTCTGCTCGGTGTTGGGATAACCAATCCATCCCAATGACAATGTCGAAACTACCCAAGACGATAGGAATAAGGTCGATAAAGAAGGTCTGGTTAGCAAGAATAAGTTTACAACCCTTGACTACGTGTGCGGCCTCTAAACTCTTACCATTTGCTAGCTCTACAGTGTGCTTGTTGTTCAAAGGTGTTGGAATACGCTTAAGCATTTGACTAACTTCTAGTGACACGTAGCTAGTATCGGCACCCGAATCAAATAAAACTGTAACATAAAAGTCGTCGAGAAGGAACTTACCTGTCACCACATTGGGGTCATTCCTTGCTTCACCTTGACCAAGCACGAACACCCGCCCCCTGGCACCATTGTTGTTGTTGTTGTTGTTGTTCCCATTGTTACCATTCCCCGGATTATTGTTATTATTGTTGTTGTTTTTGTTGTTGTTCTGGTTCCTGTTCAGTTGGGGGCAATCTCTCTTGAAATGGCCTTCAGCTCCACACTGAAAGCACCCTTTGTTGATACCTTGCGGCTGCTGCTGCTGTCGCTGGTTCTGAGGGGCTTGTTGTTGACGATTCTGGTTTGCGGGGTATAAGCTTCTGCAGTCCTTGGCGGCGTGACCTGGCTTGTTGCACCGATGACAGTTACCCCTGGTGCATGGCCCGCTGTGGTGTAGGTTGCAGCGATTGCATTTGGGGTGATTCCCCTTGTACCCACCATGACTTTGACCACCAGATGATTGCTGACCGGGGCTCTTGTAGTCATCAGTCTTTCTCTACTGAGGCTGGGACTGAACAGAAGTCGAACCCTTACTTGAAGCTCCATCCCATTTTTGTTTGTTGTCACTAGGGACGTCTGAAGTAGTTGCAGCACCTATGCGCTTTGGTAACCTGTTCTGCTCCACCGCCTGATCCGTGAGACGGTGAGCCAATTGAACAACTTGCTGGATGGTGGCGAGGTTAGCTGATGTCACATGACTTTGGATTTCTGGCACCAAGCCCTTGAGAAATAGTTCGATGCGTTTGATGGGAGGGTCTACCATAGTAGGACATAGAATAGCCAACTCATTCGATCTTTTCGTGTACGATTCGATTTCCGACCCCGTCATCTTGAGGTTGTAGAACTCTACCTCCAACTTGTGAATGTCATCACGATTGCAATACTCTTCTTTGATCATTTCCTTAAAGTTGTTCCATGGGGTGGCGTTAGCAGCGACTAACCCCAGCATTTGAACCTGAGCGTTCCACCACGTGAGCGCTAAACCCTCGAGAGTACCGGTTAGAGGTGTACAAAAAAACTGGTTTTAGAACCGAAACCGGAAAAAAAACCGAAACTGGTTTTTTTTTAACCGGTTTTTTTATAACCGGTTTTTTTTTAACCGGTTTTTTTTAACCGCCGGTTTTTATACCGGTTACTATTCTTGACTTCAAAAACCGGTTATTAACCGAACCGGTTATTAAAAAACCGGTTAAAACCGGTAAAAAAACGGTTTTTTTGGGAAAAACCGGTCCTAACCGGTTATACCGGTTATTGTTTTGGACCTCAAAAACCGGTTAGTAACCGGAACCGGTTATAAAAAAAAACCGGTTTTTATTTTGGGTGAAAAAACCGGTTTTTTTTAAACCGGTTTTTTCATAACCGGTTTGTACACCTCTAGTACCGGTAGCATACTTCACCCTGCGAGCCTCAGGGCATTCACACATTTCGAAGACTGACTCGAGCTTCTCAAACCAGTGGAGGAGACCTACAGCTCCTTCAGTGCCGCTAAAAGTAGTTGGTCGGCAGTCCATAAAAGTTTTAAAGGTGCACACAGGTGGCTGAGCATGTTGACCTGTCGTGGGTGTAAGAAAGGACAGAGTTTAACACAAAGGTTGGTTCACGAGAGTAGGATCTAAAGATCCTAGAATGAGTTTGGACTGAAGGATATACCTCCTGCGTGTGCAGCTGCAAGTGCCGCAGCAACTCGTTCGTTAATCAGAGCCGTCAGCTGGGCTTGAGTCATGTTAACGCGTCCAGACATGATCTTCATATCAAGAGGAACATGAGTGAGAGGGGTTCGCGAAAATGCGATGACAGAAGGGAGTAAGCACACACGTGTTCAAGCAACCGTAGTTATACTAACCAAGCATACCATGAGCAATGCACTATGTAACTAGCAAGTAGGCAATATATACATAGATCATATCACCTAGGATGTCGAGCCTTGCATGTGGAGTGAAGCGTCGTTGTGGATCGTAGAGCACTGTACAGGTTATAGTCTGATTTTAATAAAACTTTTTCCCTTATTAAAACCAAGTTCACTATAACCAATGGCTCTGATACCAATCTGTCACACCCCCAAAATCCACCTGCGGAATACCACCGCTTGAAGGTGCGACTGACCAGGATCCAGCCATCAATCATATTGGACAAGCATGTAAGTGATTATAAAATCCAACCAATACAATTGGTGTCCAAACAAAACATAGTTTAAGTTGCAAGCGGAAACATAACGTTTAACACCAAAACATAAGTTTAATTGTTTCAAAGTTTAACATGGCACACAGCTGTCCATGTCCCACAACGACTCTTCTCCATGCAAGCTCCAGCTAAGTACCTATTGACCTGCAAAGCATGTAGTAACGAGTCAACAATAATGCTGAGCGAGTTCACAGTTGGGTGTTCGTTTTAAGTTGTTTCGAAAACAGTTTCCTTTATCTGGCATCCTGCCGTGGGGGTTAACCCATAGTTGAAAACGTGATTTGTTTAACCCAATTACTCTGGCAATCCGGCCGTGGGGGCTACCCCATATTTAGTTATCTGGCTTTTCGGTCGTGGGGGCTACCCCATGTATGTTACTAGACTTGTTACCATATTGACTGCTGACTGTAGTCATGTTTATGTGCCCTGAACTGTCAATGTCTATCATCATTGACGTGCCCAGATCCATTAGTTCACGCCCGTCCTCTGCGGCACGGTGTGAGGTTTGTCAAACCTAAATAGCGCTATCTAACTAATGACCCGCTCGCCATTGGCCCGACGATTAAGTCGATATAAAAAGGAGGGACTTCGTGATAGAGTTTTGGTCTAGTGAAAGTTATCTGTCCAAGAGGACGAGGAATTATATTCCTGAACCAACACTGTCCTACCCAATAAAGGACGAGGAATCCCTGTTCCTTAACCCCATTCCCAACCCCTGGGAATCCCATGCTTTGTAGAGAGTGTGAACTCACCTTGGGTTGCTCGGCAGTTTAGTTTACTTGGTCAAGTATGCTGGTCACCGCGTCCTAATATGGTTACCAGTATAGGTCAGGCTTGGGTGTAAAGAAGTCACGTATATCCTACACGTATCTAACACATAGCATACATATCATACGATTATTCTTTTAAGTTATTGGGCCTGATCTAATTCTTAAACAGTCAATCAGCACATAGCATAGCAGCACAGATACAAGCCCAAAACACATTGTCACACTTGGTTGCCCAATAACCGAGTCGAACAGCCCAATCGAGACTAGGTGGTCTCGACTCGAGAACATGCGGTCTCGAGTCGCAACCAGAATGGTCTCGAGTCATGGACGTCTGGTCTCGAGTAGTGCAGGCATGAGTCGCAACCTCAAAGGTCTCGATTCCAGTCTCGAGTCGAGGTCATGAGGTCTCGAGTCGAGACATTGCTGGTTTCGAGTCCTTGAAGCTTGTCTCGAGTTGTCATGGGTTGGTCTCGAGTTGTACTAGCCAATAGAATTCCGATTTCATGTAATTGTGTACTATCCAACCAAAATGCATCAACATGTTTTCTTTTCTAAAACCTTAATCAATTGGATCAAACACCTAAATTTCAAATATTTTTCATGATCTTCAAGTAGTTCATCTTTTAGATTTTCAACACTTTGCAATAGGATTAATCAAACAACCCTATCCTATCATATATTCTAATCATGACAACTCAACAATCATTCGATCATAATATATATAACAGCCGGTAAGTCAAGCATTCGATTCTTAGAATCCTTAATACGAAATCCGATTAACATGAACATCATCTAATACACATATGCAAATCCGATTTCATGAGCAATAAACCTCCTCATTCATACCTAAACATAACCAAACCATTCGGATCCAAACCCATATAGAGCCGATTACAATCATTCATGATCAATCACATATTATTTATACCAAGACAACATTACATCATCATATAACATCATCATACATCATCAACCGAAATAAAAACACATAACATGCATCACTAAACTATATCATCACACATCAACACCTTTATCATGTATGTTATTTACCAACCAAGCATTGTAACATCTAGAAACATTGAACACTAACCGGATGGTGTTCGGGTTTGAAGAATCAACGAACCAAATACCCAGTGATGATCTAGAGCTTGAGCCGAGAGTCTTGGTGCTACAGGTTGAATCCGAAAGAGAGGAGAGGAGGTTTGTGGTTCTAGGGTTTTAGTGAGAGAGAATGTAGGAGAGTGTGTGTGAGAGTGAGTGTGAGTTGCCCAAAGAAATGGCAAGGTTGGCTAGGAGCATGAGTTATATACTAGCCCTAAGTTGGTTCACCCTAGTGGGTTTTCGAGTGTGATAAAGAGAAGCATGGCCCAACCGGCCCAATTGTTATACTGTTCACTCGAGACCGAGTGGCCTCGAGTCGGGTCCTTGTGTCTCGGGTCACCTAAATACACGCATACATATAAACACAGCACATATTCACATAATATTCACTTATAACATTCATTAAACCAACATGTCAACTAGTCACATAACGTTCAAGCATGTTACATCGAGATACAATGAAGGGTTCTAAATTACGAGTTGTCACATTATCCCCAAGTTGAAAGAAATTTCGTCCCGAAATTTGGTAAGTAATCACTGAGGAAACTAGTTAAGTTGTATGGTTTTCCTGGGGTGTCACACAAAACCTTTTTCAAACATGTTTCAGGTGATCTGTTATGATCCAGGAAAAGTGCCGCGTAGTACTACTAGCTTAAGGAAGTGGCTCAGTATAAAATAAAGAAACATGTTTTGTAAAATAAAGATTTCTCCGTGAAATCATATGATTGTAAACTACCGGGTTTTATCCCGAGTTGTGAAATAAAATAATCGGGAAATTGCAGTTTTAAAAAGATCCTGATGAAAACTTCCGCTGTTAAATTAATACCACGGGATTTTCTGTCCCGCGGCCCCAGAAACGGGTCAAACCGGGTCGGGGGCCGTGACAGAAAAAGGTGGTATCAGAGCCACTGATTTAAGCCTATTAAGTATTTAGAAAATACTTAATTTTTCTATTTGTCATTTTGTGATTATGTGTTTTATTAATTGAAAATTTGTGTACAGTATGGGTAAGCAAAAGTTGTCAAACATCTATCTTAAATTAGATAGATCATCCAACGAGAAGGGAAGTTCATCTCAAACCAAATCCTCAAATCACCCTGTTATTCCTGAAGAAGGAATATTTGTGCAAAAGGCACAATATGAGGAACCACTTTCTCCTAATAAAAGAAGTTTGATTTTTAATAAAAGTCAGGAGAAAATAAAGAAATTCCGAGAAAAGAAGATTAAATAGGAAACCCAGGAATTAACCAGTAAAACACCTTGGGAAGACAAGTTAGATGAAAAATGGGCAGATCTTTATATGCTAGCCACTGTAGCAGTTAATGCAAATCTTTAAATATTTTAACTCAAAGTTTTAGTACCTTTATCACCTACAGTCCAGAAACCTTATTCAGTAAATAAATAAAATTACAATAAAACCTCATATGTTTTAGTTTTCATTTGTTTTGTGGTTACCCAGTATGAAATAATATCTAAAGGTTTTGCTATGAAAATTTTGTTATAATTTTAACTTAGTAATTATGTGTATTTTGCATAACAGTATGAGTGACTTGTCTGAAGCGCTTCAGAATTTAAATCTCTATCCGGTAAAAATAGAGGTTTCCAGAGATTTCAATAGGTATATACCTGACATAGAAGAACCTATTGAATTTAATGCTCCACCTCCAGAAAAACCCAAGCCCAAGAAAAAAAGAAAATTCGTGGGATGGAGGCGTGTGCGTAGGAGGAAACCCGTTACTAGAAAGATTCCCAAAATAGAAAATCCCTTAGATAAAGGGAAGGGAATTGAAGTCAGAAAAGAGTCTAGGCAGATGGGGATACAGTTTGAAGAATATTCTAAGCAAATAGAAATGGAGATTGGAGGAGGTTCTAAACAAACCCAGATAGAAATTGGAGAAAGCTCTAATCAGACCCAGGAAATGACATTGCAAGAAGAGTTAGATTTTATATTGGCAAGCTGTGATACTATTAAGTCTGTCAATGAAAATGTTTTTACACCACTACCAATAAACCTAGAACTAGCAATCCCAGAACCTATAATCCACACCCAACCTCTGGGAATGGATGAATGGTGGACGAATGATTGGCAATTCCAAAACTTGCTCAACAGTCCTTATTCCTTTCTTCCTCAATTCGACTCAGAACCTATACCCAACCCACCTATGAGCAATGAGAATTTAGCTGAACTCCGCCACTTTGGCGAAGAGTTAATGGATGCAGGAAATAGGATCAGGGAGGTAGGAGAACAGATCTCCTGGAAGTATGATGAGAGGGAACGCCGTTACTAAAATAACAACTGACGAAGGATAGTAGGGTTATGAAACCGTGGTTGGGTAATAGTAAAATCAGTATGTAGAATAACTACAAATAAAACCTTTGTAAGATAATGGTGTGTATTGATGCATACTATTAAATATAAATGGAATTCGAGAAATCGATAGTTTTGACTGTATAAGTGTCTTGTGAAAATTATATGATTATTGTGTATAATTGTTATTTAATCGATACTAATAAATTATATATATTATCAGATGGAAAACGCTAATAATGAACCAGTTAATGAGGTTAATCAATCTGAACAACACCCGGAGGATCAATTTCTAAATAGGCAAGATATAGAAAATATCGTTGCTCAAGGGATAGCCAATGCTATTCCAGCAATAGTTGCTGCTGTTAGAAATCCAATCGAACCTCAACAAATCATTCCTAGCAAACGTATTTCTAAAGATAACTTCAGTAATAGCGTAAATGGAGGCGGTAATCATACTAATAATGATAATAATCCACGGCAGGCTCCGCTCCCTAAGAAAATGAAAGTTGCAACTCCTGGTTGCACTTACAAAGAATTTCTTGCTTGCAAACCCGCTGAATTTGCAGGCAATGAAGGAGTGACTGCGGCACTGCATTGGTTAGAGAAGACCGAGGCAGTAATTACAATAAGTAAATGTGCCAAGGACGATCAGGTCATGTACGCGTCAAATCTTTTTAAAGAAGGGGCGCTAGAATGGTGGAATACGGTGTTACAAGCAAAAGGAAGGATGATGGTGTATGCTATGAACTGGGAAGAATTTAAGGGTCTTGTAGAAAGAAAATTCTGTCCCGAATATGAAAAAGATCAAATGGCAAATAAGTTCTTAAACCATCGAATGATGGGTGTAGATTGTCGCAGTTATACTTCGACATTCTTTGAATATGCTAGAGTGGTACCAACACTGGCTTCGCCAGAACCGGTACTCATTTCTCACTATATTTGGGGATTGATTGGTGAAATCCGCAACATCGTTAAAGCTGCGAGACCGTGTACGATTGACGATGCTGTGGAATTAGCTAATACCTTAACCGACGATCTAATACGCACAAGAGATGAAAACAAGAAGAAGGAATTGGCTCAGAAAATTACCCAAGGAGTTCGTATGGGTAATAGTAGCAATTTTAAGAGAAGAGGAGCAGGGCAATCTCCAACTCCTCAGTTCTGCAGAAATTGCAAAAAGAAACATTATGGAAGATGCAACATAACCTGCAATTTTTGCAAAACTGTAGGACATCGTGAAGAAAATTGCAGGAAAAGATCCATAATTTGTTACAATTGTGGAGATGCAGGACATTTCAAAACAGAATGTCCTAAAGTGGTTAAATCAGCAGACAACAAAGCCAAGACAGCCGACGGAGCTACTAAAAAGAATGTCAGAGAATTCCAGCTGACTACACAAGAAGCATAACTCATTCCAGATGTGATAGCTGGTACGTTCTTAGTTCACAACGTGTATGCAAAAGTATTATTTGACTCTGGTGCGAACCAAAGTTTTATCAATACTTCATTCTGCCAAGCTCTTAACTTACCCTTAACCAACCTTAGGCAGATTTTTACAGTTGAAACGGCAGACGGAAATTCTGTAAGCATAGATAAAGTTTTGCAAAAGGAAAATATAGAACTCTCAAGTCATAAATTCTTTGCAAACCTATTACCTATGAAATTAGCTGAATTCGATGTTGTTTTAGGAATGGATTGGTTAGTAGCCAACCATGCTCGAATTCTTTGTGATCAGAATTCCATAGAAATTCAGGCACCCACCGGAGAAGTAATTTTGATTACAGGAGATAAACCACGTAAGCCCATGAAGTTCATATCAGTAATGAAAGTTGCTAGTTATGAACGAAAGCAAGGCATAGTATATATGATTTCAGTAATCATTAGTACTAAGGGAAAAGAACTTAAGGAGATTTCTGTAGTTTCAGAATACCCATATATATTCCTAGAAGAATTACCCGGACTACCACCAGATAGGGAGGTAGAATTTAGAATTCATCTAATTTCAGGAACTATACCAATAGCTAAGGCACCTTATCGGTTAGCACCCACAGAAATGTTAGAACTGAAGAAGCAATTAGATGAATTACTAAGTAAAGGTTTCATACAACCTAGTTCATCCCCGTGGGGAGCACCAGTGTTGTTTGTAAAGAAAAAGGATGGTTCAATGAGAATGTGTATTGATTATAGAGAACTGAATAAGGTTACAATTAAGAATCGATATCCATTACCTAGAATTGATGATCTTTTTGATCAACTTCAAGGAGCTAGATATTTTTCTAAGATCGACTTACGTTCCGGATATCATCAATTGAAGGTACAAGAAGAAGACATACCTAAGACTGCTTTCAGAACTAGGTATGGTCATTACGAGTTTACAGTCATGCCCTTCGGATTAACGAATGCACCTGCAGCATTCATGGACATGATGAATAGGATCTGTAAACCGTACTTGGATAAATTTGTAATTGTTTTTATCGACGATATACTTATTTATTCCAAAAATCAGGATGAACATTGCCAACACTTGCATGCACTCTTAACTTTATTAAGAAAAGAAAAGTTGTACGCCAAATTCTCAAAGTGTGAATTTTGGTTGCAAGAAGTGCAATTTCTAGGTCATATAGTGAATCACGAAGGTATTCAGGTAGATCCTGCTAAGATAGAGGCAATTACCAAATGGAAGGTTCCGCAATCCGCAATGGAAATTAGAAGTTTTATAGGTTTAGCTGGATATTATAGACGGTTTATTAAGGATTTTTCCAAGATAGCTGTACCATTAACTAAGCTAACCTGTAAAGCAGTTAAGTTTGAATGGGGACCTAAACAAGAAGAAGCCTTTAGGATCTTAAAACAGAAATTAACCAATGCTCCAATCCTAGCTTTGCCAGAAGGAACAGAAGATTTTGAAGTTTATTGTGATGCTTCAAAACAAGGATTTGGATGTGTGCTGATGCAACACAAGAAGGTAATTGCGTATGCTTCAAGACAATTGAAAAAGCACGAAGAAAATTATACGACTCATGATTTAGAATTAGGAGCCGTAATTTTTGCCCTTAAAATTTGGAGACATTATCTGTATGGAAGTAAGTTTACTATCTATACGGATCATAAAAGTTTAAAGTACATATTTGGGCAAAAAGAGTTAAACATGAGGCAAAGGAGATGGATGGAAATCCTAAGTGACTACGACTGTGATATTCAGTATCACGAAGGAAAGGCAAATGTAGTTGCAGATGCCTTAAGTCGTAAGTATCATGAGAAACAACGACGAGTTCATGCTCTTAGGTTAAATCTACAGTTAGATTTAATGGAAAAATTGAAGAATATTCAAGAAACGGCAATCAAGGATGATGCTGAAGGAATGAAGGGACGAATAAAGGAATTAGAACAAGGAGCTGATGGACTTTGGAAATTCCACAAAAGCAGAATTTGGGTACCTAAGCCGGGAGAATTAAGAAATAAGATTTTAGAAGAAGCTCATAAATCTAGGTATACTTTTGGTGTACCAAGATTTAAGAAATAACTTTTGGTGGATAGGCATGAAGAAGGATATAGCTAGATATGTTTCTAAGTGTCTTACTTGTTCACAAGTTAAGGCAGAACACCAGAAACCTTCAGGTCTACTACAACAATTAGAAATGCCTGTATGGAAATGAGAACTCATAACAATGGATTTTGTTACTAAGTTACCCAAAACTAGAAAAGGTAATGACACGATTTGGGTAATTGTGGATCGATTAACCAAATCAGCTCACTTTCTACCTATGAAAGAAACCTTTAGTATGGAAAGGTTGGCAAAGTTGTATGTAGATGAAGTAGTATCTTTACATGGAGTTCCACTCTCCATTGTATCAGATAGAGATAGTCATTTCACTTGTCATTTTTGGACAAGTTTCCAAGAAGCAATGGGAACTCGACTAAACCTAAGTACTGCATATAATCCTCAAACAGACGGGCAAAGTGAAAGGACGATCCAAACTCTAGAAGACATGCTCCGAGCATGTGTGATAGATTTTGGTGGAAATTGGGACGACCATTTACCTTTAATTGAATTCTCCTATAACAATAGTTATCATTCAAGCATTGAAACTGCCCCATTCGAGGCACTGTATGGAAGAAAGTGCAGAACTCCAGTTTGTTGGGCAGAAATAGGAGAAAGTCAATTATCAGGTCCTGAAATAGTGCAAGAGACAACTGAAAAGATTACACAAATCAAAGAAAGATTGAAGACAGTTCGAGATCATCAGAAGAGTTATGCAGACAATAGACGGAAGCCGTTGGAGTTTCAAGTTGGAGACAAGGTACTATTGAAAGTTTCTCCTTGGAAAGGAGTTGTTCGATTTGGTAAGAAAGGAAAGTTAAGTCCAAGATACGTAGGACCATTTCCAGTGATCCAACGTATAGGACCAGTTGCTTATCGTTTACAACTACCAGAGGAGTTAGCCGGAGTACATGATGTATTTCATGTATCCAACCTCAAGAAATGTCTATCAGACGAATCTTTGGTAGTACCTCTCCAAGATATAGAGGTAAACGAAAAGTTGAAATTTGTTGAGAAACATCTTCAGATAGAAGACAGAAAAGTGAAGTTTCTCAAACATAAGCGACTAGTTTTAGTTAAAGTGAAGTGGGATTCAAAGAGATGAGCTGAATACACTTGGGAGCTGGAATCAGAGATGAAGCGAAAGTATCCTCAATTATTCCAGTAAATCTCGAGGACGAGATTTTTATTAAGGTGGGGAGGATGTAACAACTCGTATCAAAAGTCCTAATTATTATTTTATTTTGACAAAAAGGAAACCCTAATTGAGACACCCTAGTGATTCTGCACAAACCCTAAAATTTTCAGAATAATCAGAATCAGGATCAGGGCCCCTAAAACTCAGGGGGGGGGGGGGGGGTAAACCATAGTTACGATTATCTACATAAAACGTTGTCAAAATTGAATTTTATGAATCCGTCGACTCAGCAGGCCTACAAATACACGTAGCAATCCTATGGTAGGTTAGGACCCTTCGCGTCACGCGAAGCCCCCAGGGGGACCCCTCGCGTCACGCGAGGGGGGTCAAAATTTGGCTATAAATAGTAGGCATTGGGACTTGATTTCTGGAGTTAAAACGACGAAGAAATTCGTTACGTACACTGAGTTATCGTAGAAACAATTCTAAAACACACACGAATCACAAATCGTTGCCGCAATACAGGGTAATAACTCGATCGCTGCTATGATTCAATGTCCGATCGATTAAACTATCCAATGGATGTTTAAGTGCTGCCCATATTAGGGTTATTGCTTTGTCATTCGTCGTTAATACGATGGATGTTTAAGTATCGCACTTTGTCATTCGACGTGAGGGTTTGATCTCGTGAGTTATCGTAAATGCTGTATTAAGTTACTAACCGAATTGTGTGCATATTATTAATTTTAGGTAAAAAGGCTAATCAGTAGGCTAGGCTCTGCCCAAATTAAATCTGCAATATGAGTCATTCTCTTTTTATCAAATTACTTTCAAAATCATGTTTATTTTCAAAGGTTATAATTACAGTGATTAAGTTTATGTAATCACCAAGTTACAGCCGGTATGTGGGGTTTTGTATACATTACTTGATAACCGTCACTATTGGACAAAGAGTTAGCCAATGAGTGATATGAACATAGTCACAGACTCCATTGGACAATGAGGTTACCGATGGATGGTCGAGTGACAAATACTGTGGGTAGTTGGTTTGATATCTGGAAACATTGTAATCTCTCTTAATACTGTAGATTATAACAAACGAGTCGTTTTCATAAAAAAAATGATTCACTCAGTATTTCCCGCTGACAAAACCTTTTTCAAACATGTTTCAGGTGATCTGTTATGATCCAGGAAAAGTGCCGCGTAGCACTACAAGCTTAAGGAAGTGGCTCAGTATAAAATAAAGACATGTTTTGTAAAATAAAGATTTCTCCGTGAAATCATATGATTGCAAACTACCGGGTTTTATCCCGAGTTGTGAAATAAAATAATCGGGAAATTACTGTTTTAAAAAGATCCTGAAGAAACTTCCGCTGTTAAATAAATACCACGGGATTTTCTGTCCCGCAGCTCCTGAAACGGGTAAAACCGGGTCGGGGGCCGTGACATCATTGCAGCCCTGGATCTTGCACCGTTCGAAGGTACTAAATCACAGAGTTGTTTAAGCAGATGTAGCCTCTCTGTCTTCAACATTTCCTCCATTGGCAATGAATATTTCACCCCGTGTTTATAAGTCACTTCAACCGTTCCTGCTTCTTCATGTACCACCCAACTGCTAACTGTTGGTAGGGGAGTATCGTCATCATCATCATCTGCCTGAAATTTTCTCTCCAATCTTCTTATTACTGTTCGAGTTCTTTCACAATCGTTGGCCCTTAAAACCCCAAGGGCCAGAATATCCATCTGAACCCATTCAGACATAGCAAGTATGGCTTTGATTATCCTTACCTTCACTCTTCTCCTATCAGAGAACTTTAGGATGAATCGTCTCTCTGACCTTTCAAACCTCCATGCAATAACCTTAGCCTTTTTTAAGTTTTTGGCGTTTTGGACAATATGTGGCGTTTTAGACAATGTTTGGCGTGTTGAATTGTGTTCTTATGGTCTACTTTTATAATGACTTCTTTTTTCCCGAGCAGTGACAGGTAATTATGGCATTTTGAAAAGATAAATAAATTCAATTCCCCAAGTATTTGGCTTTTAATATAATAAATGTTAGTAATTATGTTTCCGTTGCTTCATTTTACTGTTTGTAGTTACTGCGTTTTATTTCAGATTCATTTGTTTATGGCTGTAACACGTCCCATCTTTACGGCCGTAATTATGGCGTTTTGTTTTCCTATGGCGTTTAGATAAAGTTGACACTTTTGTTTTATTCTCTTGCACATTGTTTTAACCTTATTTTAGTTTATTATAATAGTACTTGTCCAAAGTAATTTTATTACAGTTTGGTAGTTTTGTAGCGTTTTATGGCATGATGGCGTTTCACAAGCATTTGCCCGTTTGGCGTTTCATTATATTTTTCATTACAGAATTAATGTATTGTTGTTTTATTACATAACAAACAACAGAAAAAGAAAATTAAAAAAAAATAGAAGCAATTTTAAGATCTAAATCTTCAGTGTCATCAGTCTCTTTCTTGTTTTGAAACTACAAGAACTGTCACAAATAAATGGCGTTTTGGGTTTGGCGTGGTTTTTTTCTTGTTCTTGTGTTGAAGTGGGTTTGTGGATGTTGGAGACGTAGATCGACTCCGTGTGGGTGGATGCTATTTGCCCATCATCTTCATTATCATCATCGAGGCCGAAGTAACATTTACACTGGGATCGGTCTCTTCTCTTCATCCAAATCTTCTTCAAGAACAAAGAAGACAAAATGACATATGGGTGTCCTCAGTCCCTCTTTCTTCAAATTTGTCCATCTCATGCAGCAAAATCTTACTCCCCTCACCTAACAAAGCATTCAGCGAAACTTCATGCAGAACACTACTGAGTATCAAAGAAAAGATGTTTGCCATCGTTGATTTCTCTCAACTTTTGGCGTTTTACAGTGAGTGGTATTTAGGAACCATTGTGTTTTGTGTGTTTTTTTAGTGTGATCAACGGAAGGTGGTGAGACGTTTCTATTTATAGGATTTTTTACGCGTAGTTTAGGCGGGATATTATTTATAACAATAAATGCAATTAACAATTATCCGGATGTAAGGCTTGGCATTTATATATTATGGTGTTTTACGTTTTATGACGTTTTTGTAGCATAAAACCTTAACTAAAACACAAAAAAAAAAACTACGCAGTGATAAAATTGGCGTTTTGTATTTACTTGGCATTTTATATTTCAATGGCGTTTTATGTAAGAAAGGATGTTTTACCTTTTTTACCCTTAATGAAGTGCGTCCACGTAATAAAATTTATGTTATTTACGAAAATGTCACCGCGCCAATCTAGTCCATAGATTGTTTTGATCGGACAATCTATAAGCGTTCTCACTGTTCTCACACTTTTCACCGTTTTCCCTAAATGCTGACCATATATATATATATATATATATATATATATATATATATATATATAGAGAGAGAGAGAGAGAGAAAGTATATCGTACATTACGGCTTAACGTACTTCACGTACAACAATGTACGTGATTTGTTCTATAACATGAGTGATTAATGTTTTCAATATGCGTGATTATTGTGTTTCAACATGCGTGATTTTGGATTTTTGAGTTATAACGTCCATGATTTTAAAATGAACGTGCTTAATTACCTGTCGTACGTGATGTACGTTAAGCCGTAATGTACGTTAACCTTCCTCTCTATATATATATATTATAGTGCCTTACTTAATAAAGTCCTCACTTTTTTTTTCTGCCTTGCGCCTAGGCTCTGGGCGAGGCATTTGCGCCTTGAGTGCGCCTTTGACAACATAGGTTCCCATAAGTAACTTTAGAATATTCAATACTAAGCTAAGAAATAATGTCGTTTAACAAACTTTAATTATAACCCCTAATTAAAATTAAAAGACGGTTCATGCGTTGATATAGGAACATAAGTGAGTCAAATTTCCTATTATGAAATCAACTAGTAATAAAACCCGTGTGCAAACATGGGTGATTTTTAGAAAACCATGTATAACACATTTTATTAGATGATGAATGATTATACATTTCTTCAATAGAGAAGAATCAATGTATTTTTGGGTTAATGTAAGAAGCTTTCTATACAATCCATTGCTGAAAAGAACATTCAAAATTCCTTAATAGTTAGCAACCGAAAGTGAAAACCAAAAAATGAAAGCCATGATGTCGTCATGATTTGCCCCAAAAGATATCAAAAAGTGTTTTACATTGATCGAGAAACATAATAACGAATAACGCTACTGTTTTTGATAATATCAATACCATTTCAATGTTTGGTCGAAATTGGTTTGGTTACCGGTATGGTGGTATGGTATAGGCACTCTTACCATAAAAAAAACTCTATTTTAAATATTACATAATTACAAATGTGCATATTTAGATTTTTGAGACTAAAGAACACAAGTAGTCAGATAAAATAAAAAAAAATTTCATAGTTAAAATTGGTATTAGTGTATCACACATATGCATGAAACAAACAATCATTACAAAGTAAAAAAGTAATTCAGACTAAGAAATATGGCCTAAAACAGTCTGGGACTTAGCAACACTTGAAGGCGGAGTTTCAAAGTAATTTAGACTTATCTTTTCATTGAAGACAAAAAACACAGCCACTGTAAATGCTTGTGAGTCGCAGAACTCGTTTGAAGGAGATATTTAATCGGATATAACGTTGGATCTGCTGCTCGATTTTCCTAGTGATGGCGAGTATTTGCAGTATGAATAAGGTGAGTTGCATAATAACATAACTCTTGCCATGACAAGTATTAATGATGTTTAAATTAGAACAGATATTTAAAACATTATGGAATAAAGTTGTAACTTGCAAACTTGTTTTTTTTTATAAATGGCTAGCATAGTTATATAATAATATACATACACATATAATCTTGTTCTTCATCTTTTCAATATATTTTGCCTTCTTCTTCTCCAGATCTTCCTGTTTAACCAATTTCAAAGGCTTATTAGATCTGATTTCATATTTTTATTCCTTGATTGAACAATTGACAAAGTATTCATGATGCTTATTTGGCTTGAAAAGAATCCGAAACTATGTTCTGGTTGAGTTCAAATATGTTACCTCAATCTTTTTCAACTCGGCTTCTAGGATCATGCTTTCCTTCGTACTCAACGGATAGCTCATAGCATTGTTGAACCTGCAGAAAGAAAGATTACAGTTAGATTGGTTGTTTGCATTTGTATTCTGAAGGCATACATTTGTATTTGTGAAAGAAATGATTGATGCTCAACTAAATGATACTTAACCTTGTGAATATGAATATATTTTTTATTATTCTTTATGAAGAAAAACTGGATATAAGTAGATTGTACTACATTAAAATATTGAATTCGAAACCAACAGTGGTTTCAACCACTGTTTTAACCCAATAGTGGTTTAACTCACTGTTTTAACACAACAATGGTTTCAACAATTGAAGGCCAGCATATAAGATCGAGCATCCTGGATTCCATCAGTTCGTTGCTTGATGGTGAATTGGATTCTCTGAGATTCTGAGAACAGATCTGCCCTGTAGAAATGAAATACAAATTTAAAAGCATTAAGGAAAATACAATACAGAATCTTTTTCAACATTTTCAACTACATATTTGTGAATATCATTTATATTTCATATATAGTCCACTCAAAAGGAAAATGTTTTATAAGAATTACAACAATTGAAGTAGATATACTTGAGACAGATATCCTTCAAGGCCAACAGATAAGATCGAGCATCCTGGATTCCATCGGTTCGTTGCTTGATGGTGAATTGGATTCTCTGAGATTCTGAAAACAGATCTGCCCTGTAGAAATGAAAGACAAATTTAAAAGCATTAACGTATCAATCAAAAAATAAATGAAAGACAAATTTAGAACAGATTTGCTCTGTAGAAATGAAAGACAAATTTAGGCTTTCATGAGGAATCGATTGGAAGAGGAAGGAGAAGGCCATGGCCATCGTGATGAGTAACATAAGATCTGCCCTAGCTTCCAATTTCTCATTTATTATTACTAATTTTCTATCATTACCTAAAATAAAAGTGTCATTTTCTACATAAACCAAACAAAAAGCATTTGAATTTACAAACGAATACATATAGAGACTAACCTCAGTCCACAACACGTAGCCAACGACGAAACCCTCGAATTACTCCTCAGAAGCGCCCCTTGCAGTTCATCCGCCAGCTCCATTGATTCATACTTAATCTCTATTTTATACATACAAAATATACAAATTAAAAGCTCATTAAAACCTCAAATATGATTATATGAAGAAAAAAAAATCTATTTATTATTTAGAAAGGGTAGTTAAAGTAAAGTTTTAATTTTAGCATTCAAACCCTCGACATCATGCTTCAAAACCCATACAATGTCAATCACATTTAAATATAACATCCTGTATATACTCAGCAACTTTTGGCCCATTTTCCATATCAAAACTTTTTAAGCAAGTCAACAACAGTAGCAACTATTTGAAACGATTTACAAATGGAAATATTTTTGTTATTCATGCAAATTCACCTTCTTTTACTTAATTTCTGGCAGTTACTTGTTACTCATACAGATAACATTACAAGTGATACATGTCATTTCATGCACCTCAAGTAAATTCATTAACAAAACAAACAGTAAATCGTACCTGTTGGACAGTTGGAGTGACTATCTAAATCACAGTCAAAGGTAAATAACCAAGGCCATGCTCCACAACTTGGGACCATTCTCAAAATAGTCAATGACAACTATTTATGAAAATTCCAGATTTCAAGACTTAAAAACCAACGTTTTGCAATGTAACCCAAGGCTACACTTCGATCTTAAGTGTTCAAATCAACTTAAACTTCTCGTTAAGTTGTGATAGAGCTGCACTAACAGAGTAGATAACAAAGGGACATATATTAATTCCTAATAATACCATTACTCATCATTTTAAGATAGGCCAGCAAGCAATTGACCCACAAGATTAATACTCTTGTTTTGATTCCTAATAATACCATTACTCGTCATTTTACTCAACCACCTCAACAACAAAGAAAATTCGACAACAACCGTACTCCAAACCAGCAGACATCGAATAATCAAAACCGAGGTGTTTAACAGGGAAACCATCCTAGATGTGACAAATGCAATCGACACCATCATGGGCAATGCGACCCAAACCGCTGCCAACGGTGCTGGAAGCTGGGTCATACAGCTAAAGATTGCTGAAGTCCTTATCCAGCCAAACAAACTCAGCAACATCAAAACCAGCAGCCTCAACGTCAACAGTAGCAACAACAAGGGTTGCTATCAATGTGGTGCCGAGGGGCACATTAAAAGGAATTGTCCACAGCTGAACAACAACAACAATGCGGGAAAAGGCAACAGCAACAACAACAACAACAACAACAACAACAACAACAACAACGGGATACACATATTAACCTCAGTTAGATATATGTATTTTTGTCTATAATTAGGAAAAACTCATTTTCTTACATTTATGAATAAAAAACCATTTTCATCAAATATCCGACAATATGTAAATACTGATTTAAATTTATAAAAAGAGACCATGATTCAGGGCCGTTCCAACTTTTTTTGGTGACCTAAGACGAAATGAAATTTTGGAACCCTTTTTCCTTTTTTGATTATTATAAATGATACTTTCTTATCCGTGTTTGAAACCAAGCAAAAATCTAACACAACTATAACACAAAGTGATTTGCTTGTATAAGGAATCAAACAAAAAAATTTGCACCATTTTTATAGTTAGCATACTAATTTTCTTTTAAGTTGAGGCCATAATTTTTAAAGGCTCTAACCCGACGCCTAAGTTACTTGTACTATATAGGTCCGACACTGCCATGATTAACGATTTTTCATAGATGAATATATTACTATACATTATTAATACTGATAATAGGAATATATGTAGTGTCACACCCCAACCGATGGCGGAATCATCGGGGCGCGGCACTAGGCGAATCAGATTGCTCAAGAGAATCCATAACAACTATATTGCGATAATATTTAATACATTCGTTATCCCATACTAACAAATAATACAATCACATAAGTTATCACAGATTTCTTGTCTTCTCGAACAACACAAATCCGACAACCTAGATTTTAGTTGAGTTTCTAGACTTCCTAGCTTGATTCGATATAGCCTGCAATCTAACCTGCAACATACGTTAAAACGTTTGTCAATACAAAAGTATTGGCGAGTATACAGGTTTGATATGTATAGCATAATAGATAAAATGTGTAGCGAATTTCCATAAGCATAAACGTAACACACGACATATACACTCACAAAGCTGATACTACCAACTAAGTACTCGATGCTCGATTATGCGATGGCAAACTAGACCCCGTCGGGCGCAATAGTACTATACTAGTCGTGGTGGGACGTCGCGAGTATAAGCCCTAGCACATATGCAACTAGCATCACGTATATCTATGCATTACAGTTATTCGCAAGTGATAATTCGATTGATTGAATATTTCGTTTGATAAGTTCGATTTGTTAGAAACGTATGTTACACCCAAAATGCGATTAAAAGGGGTTCAAGTATACTCACAGTGCGTAATTGGCAAGTAAACACAACTTGATTTGGATTGATTGAGAATGCGTCTGAGTTAGCCTGATTGAGAGTGCGTTAAATGGTGACGAGCGAAAAACAGGTGACTAGTGGCCATCCGGTCGGATGGTAATCCGATCGGATGGTCACTCGTTAGGAGAGGACATTGGACAGTGGCTATCCGGTCGGATGGCAATCTGGCCGGATGGCCATTCGTTTGAAATTATAAGGTTTAGTGACTATCCGATCGGATGGCAATCCGGTCGGATGGTCATTCGTTTTGAGATGAGGTTGCTTAGTGACTATCCGATCGGATGGTCATTCGTTGGGATGATGAGTTAGTCCGGTCGGATGACAGTCATCCGGTTGGACGACATGCTATCCGATCGGATGACATGCTATCCGATCGGATGACATGCTATCCGTTCGGATGACATGTTACCCAGTCGGATGACACGTCTGTTTTAGCGTTCCGAACAACTGTTTTCGAGTGTTTTTGGATGGAATACATGCGGTTTTACTAGGACATTGTAATTTCGCATTAACAATTGAAATCCCATCAGTTCCGACCCGTTCTAACGGCCGGGAATCACCCCGTTCCATCAGATCTGGCCGTTCCTGATGGTTCTTCATGGTTAACTCGAAATCGCACCGTTCCTTGGTTAAATACATAGATTTAGGTGAGATTTGTTATCAAAACATGTGGAAATCACCCAGATCTGAGTCGTTTATGGTAGGCTGAGGTCACAACTTGAAGTTCATATGAACTCTTGGTGACATCACCTTAAAACACCTCAAATCAGTAGATTTCATGGTTATAAATTGAGTTTGGAAAGATAGAATGATGTAGAATTGAGTGTAATCATAGAAGTACAAGTTTTTAGGTTGAAATCTTACCGAAATCGCGAGGAATCGAGAGAAAAGGGTCTTGAAGCGTGTCTGGTCGAGTGAGAGTTGTCACATCACTTGAACAGTGGTGTGGCAGGCTATTTATAGGCAAAGTGAGGAGAAGGGAGTCACTGGGTCGAATGGCCATCCGTTCAGATAGCCCATCCGTTCGGATGAGGCCCATCCGGATGGCTACTCCGGCGCGGTGAGTTTCTCCGTTTTCGATCGTTTTGATGGTTTTTGAAGTACGCGCTCTCTATAGTTGGTTTATATTATTATTATATATGTATATATATCACTAGGGGTCGTATTTACGTATCCATATTTCCAAGTTTTGATGTAAAAATCGGTTTTTGATTCGAGTAAGCGATTATTAGCGACGTTTCACGGCCATCAAGGAGGGTAGTATAGGTCCTTTCTTGACGTCATCGTGAACGTTATTGTGTGTTGTGCCACAATGACTGACGGGGTACCACTCTCTCATATTGTCATCATCGTCACGATGACTGGAGCTATAGCACTCACCCGAGAGTCCTTGTTAGCGTTAGTTGTTTACGTTTGACACATTACGACCACTGAGGATGGTAGAATAGGTCCTCACTCATTGCCTCCGTGAGTGTTAGTGTTTGTGATAATAGTGTATTGCGAAAATATGCGATTTATCCTTCGAATAGCGAAGTATGCGATATAGTTACATTATGATCCGAATCTCTGGTGCTAGGCGTAACGAGTATATCGAGTGGTAACAACGCACGAAAGTGCGAGTTGTTACAATCTCCCCTGCTTTAGGAAATTTCGTCCCGAAATTAATCCAACAGGTAGACTTTTGAGAGTTGATCCAGTATAAGTAGCGATACAGCGAGTGATTGACCGAGAGTTGACAAGCGAGAGCGTTTCGAATAAGAAATATCGATTGCGATAGCGAGAAGGCGTCGTAGGGACAAAAGTAATATCCCACGAGTTGGCGTTCCAAAGTACCTTGTGTTGCGAAGAATTCGTTTGCTCGATACGATTGAAATTGCAAAGGACTTGAAAGGTTTCTCATGACGTGGAACTAACTGAGTCGATCGTTAACCACGTTACAAGAAACACTCATTTTAGATATTTAAAAGGAATTTTGGATGGAAATCTTGAAAATTTTCCTTTTAACATAAGGTCAACTAAGCCGATGTTAACCAAGGTTGCAAGGAAGTTTAGGTTTTAAACATCTTAAGGAATTCGAAGATGAAAACTGAGGTTACGAAAACTCTCTTATGGCATGGGCTCAAGCTGAACTCGATGTCAAACCAATGTCTTAAGAAGGATTTCGTTTTGATGTTGTAAAAGCTTTTACGGAAAACTGGACTTATGAAACTTTTCTTGGACATGGAGTTAAATTGATTCGATGTTATCTCCTCGTCGTGAGAAAATTTCACTTGTCCACTGGTTTTTAAATCAAAACTTTATAAAAATAAGTTTTAATAGTACAAAGGTAGTTAATCACCGAGCCCCACTTGGCACTTCCCCACGAAAGTTCGTTAATATGTTTAAAACACTTATATATAGGAAGTACCAGCGGCGTATCCACCATGTTTCTCCCATATTACTTCCGTTTCGTGAGGCAGTTTCATGTGTGCCGATACGACATGGATAGAATTTGCGCTTACTTGGCCCAATCGATGGGAAGTCGGACCGAGTATAAGATAGAATCGAACGGGTTAAACCGGCGAATTGAATTGCGAACGTAGCTGTAGCAGCGTGTGCGAGTAGCATGCTGACACAAAACATTTTGTGTCGTGTTTGGGTAGGCGTCGAGCGACAATCGAATATCGCGTTTTTGATTAGATTCCACATTGAACCCACATGGCACGTTTCCACGAGAGTTTGCTAACATGGTGAAACACCACGTTCAACCAGGTTAGTTTTGCCTCGTGAAACGATGTCATGCTTACTAATAATACACAGACTGCAGTGAATACCAAGCGAGCGATAAGCGGTACACGATACGCGAATAAGCGGTAGACTAGACACGATAAACGGTAAGCGATTTGATGGTTAAGTGAATAACACACACAATACTAGTAGTGACGGCGGCGATAAACGAATTACGATAATCGGTAGTCGTTGCGTTGCAAGCGATGGAGGTTGACGTGTGCGTATATATACATAATTTTGCAATGAATCTACACACGATTTGGTTTTAAATTTATAAAAGTGATTATTACTTTTACATCAAAACACACACGAAAGAGGCAAGTGTACCCCGTCATATATGTAATAAAGTATCGGCAAGAACCAAGTATCGATCCAAGGAAATGGGCGGAGAAATAATACTAGACCTTTTGTCACTAAACTACCGGTAAAAACATAGGTTTGTTTGATTTAAACTAAACTAAAGTAAGCATAAACAAATACATAATAAAAACATAATAGATAATAGATAAAAAGCCTTGCTAAATACACAACCACAGCATGTCAACTAAGTCGGTTTTGGCACTAGAAGCATTCGGTCAATATTCCAATTTAAGACAATTAGTATCCCTTTCGGGAATCCTAACATGACAATCATTCGGAAAGTTAAAACGATAAACACACTTTAACCACCTAAAATTGTTCTTTAACGTGCAATTGATAAATGTCTATGAAAATCTCTTAAAAATAAGTTAGTCAGCCGTTATGATTATTCTAACCTCACTTAAACAAGGAAAGCGACACCGATAAACACAATGCAACCACCGAGACAAGCATAAACTAGATTAAATCACAACCGAGTTCATTTTACAAATCTTGCACAATAATTCACTAAGATAGCAATTTTGGCCTAAACTACTAACTAAGCTAAAAAATCATGGCAAGAATTTATAACGACACCATCTAACCCGTTAAGGTCCTTACGTGATGGCAAGCTCTCTTGATTAACAATAATTACATTTTATTAAATCACTAACCATTTCTAGTATCATGATGCACACATTTAAACCAAGCTAAACTAGTTAACCAAGTTCAAAGTTTACTAATACAAGATTAATTAAGCTTCATTTTTCAACTATCTTAACTAACCAAGCATCAATCATCCAACACAATTACTTATAATCAAGAAATCAATATCAATAACAAGGTTGCAAACTAATCATCAAAGATAATCATAGAAAATACTTCAAGTGTCATTACAAACAAAGTTTAACAAACTAATGGTTATAATCTAGCAAGGGATTGTTGTGTTTTTGCCCAAAGGCTACAATAATACATAAACATTAGTCTAAGTACTTGAAAGATTAACAAAAACATGGAAAGATTAGAAAACCAAACCATAAACAAGTACTAGACTAAGGATCCGGGTAGTAATCGAGCTAAACGGGACAATGTGGCTTGAATCCGGGTGAAAGCTAACGCCTCCGGAGCCTGAAAATCACCTGTGAAGCTCTCCAAAAATCCAGAATGTCGAACAGAATGTTTCTGTTCTGTTTTTATATTTTTCGTTGTCGCACGGTCGTTCTCCATATGGCACGACCGTGCACTTTTTGCAATTACTGGGTATGGGCACACCATACTGCATGACGTCATCAGATCGTTGACCAGATTCGAAATCGCACGACCGTTCTTTGGATGGAACGGTCGTTCAGTTCCGGGTTGTTGTTGCACGCCGAGTTGCACTGGTCGTTCATCACCGAGACTCTGTTGGTTCATCGGATACGCACGGTCGTTCCTCAGATGGAACGCCCGTTCTTCACCTAGCCGCCTTGTTTTCCTAGAACGCCCAGTCGCACCTCTCGTTCATTTCCGGGTTGATCAACTTTGTCGGAGATGCATGACCGTGCATCAGGTGGAACGGTCGTTCCACACGCCCAGGTCAGTTTTCTTAACAGAATCTTCGCAGCTTTGTCGTTTTGTCCGGAAAGTCCTCGTTTTTGCTAACATCTTGTCTGGAATGCAGTTTTAGGCCTGTAAACATAAATGTAGATAAATAAGTATCCGAATGACGGTTTTACGGCCAAAAACGCATAAAATAGGGGTAAAACGGGGGACTAAAATATGTGTAAATTAACGAATATCAAATCTCCCCACACTTGAACCTTGCTTGTCCTCAAGCAAGCTAAACTAAAAAGCAACAAAAGATATAAACAAACAAGAACGATAATTTACACACTATTTTATTTGAAAACTAGTATAAACGGTTAGCCGGCTTGTCGAAAGACAACATCAAAAGACTCAAACCCAACAAGCATATGCAATTAAAAAGCGACAACCAAAAAGCCGTGACAAAACATTTAATTGACTCACATGTTAATCTTCACACGACTCACAATGTTCAGACACACTCGGATTTATTTATGAAACATACATAAAATGTGTATGTGTAAACACTCAACGCCTAGTCAATGAAATGTGCAATATCATAAGCTTGTCATAAGATCTCGTCTCCACCAACTAACATGCAAACAAGTGTAAATCAAGAGGTCTTTACGGGTTGTAACGTTAGGCTTGGGCGAAGGGTATGGAAATGGACATATAAAGTGGCGAAAAATGGTTAAAACTCGGTAGTAGCGTTTAACTAGCAACAAAATAAACAACTATACATACAAACGCCTTACAAAGGCGACTAAAGCACAATCAAGCTTATCAACGAAATTTTAACATTTAAGCATTCAAAATTGCTCGATTTCTATCAACTTCACCCTATTTTAGGGTGTTTTATTTTCTGTTTTTTTTTTCTTAAACTAATACAATGAAATATAAACAATAACAAGCTAGTTAAACTATTATTTTAACCGAGTTTCAACACTAAACAGGTTTAAAAACATAAAAAGGCTAAATTTGGTTAAGTGGGCGATAATGTGGGTAAACAAAGGTGAACGGGAAGGCTCGACATGGTTAATCCTAAAGGGTAATATAAGGTGAATGGGAAGCACAACACAAAGAACAAGTACACAACAAAGGGGTAATCTAAGTGCCTCTATCACTTTTACACAAATTCACAAGTTCATGGTCTTAACAAGCATACTAGTGACAAGTTCTAAATTGCACATAACATCCGGCTCACTCCTATATCCGAAATGAACAAATATATAACAATCTAGGCTCAAAATGCTCACGTAACGGAAGGAATGGGTAAAAGTGTGAAAACTATCATGTAAGTCTTTCTTTGTTTGTCACGCTTTCCGGTTTCCTTTTTCAAAAATATTTTGCTTGTCGAGTTTTTATCAAGTCCGATGCTTTCTAAAACACAACCAACCGGTTTATTTACAAAAATATATACAAAATACAAGTATTTTTGAATGATTTTTCTGATTTTCTGATATATTTTTTTAAGAGGACAAACAAAGCTAAGTTAACAAAGTTAACCCCCTCCCCACACTTGAACTTCGCATTGTCCCCAATGCGAGACCCGAAATATAGAGAAAGGGATAAAAAATACTCCCCTCAAGATGATGTGGATGCCACGAGACTTCCGAAGCTGTATCTGGTACGTGCTCCGGTCCAAGATCCGATAGCTAAAACCTGTCAGTATGTCACATGTGCACCCAAAATATAACAGAAACAGAAAAATCACAAATCAACCATAATATACATAAATACTAAAATCCAAACAGATCATAAAGGAAATTGTCTGAAATACATAACCGGGGTGTTTTAAATAATAGTCAAAATAAACACCCAAAAGTAAATAAAGTACTGAAACAGAAAACACCACCAAATGCTATCATCACCGCCAACTACTCATCATCATCATCATCATCATCATCATCATGTCTCGTGCCAGATGGGCCCTGATCGCCATAGCCAGGGGGGTTCCACGGTGGGAACTCCGGAGGGTGCTGAAAATAGTCGGGGTATGCGTGATGCATCTCCCCGAAAAGATATGAGAATCCTGCACTGACCCCCTGATATAAAGTATCCTGGCTCTGCTGAAGCTGGTCATGTGTGGCCCGAAGCTCTGCCAGACTGGCCCGAATCTCATCCTGGCTAGATCTGATCTGGTCAAAGTAGGTACCATGCTGCTCCTGCGTCACACGCATATCCTGGAACTGCTGGTAGAATGTGGGCCAGTCCTCATGCTGATGAAATGCATGGTGCTGCGGCGAGTGTGGTGGTGTCGGTGGCTGGTGCTGGTGCTGCTCTCCCATCTCAACGTCCTCATCATCCTCCTCATGTTCCTCCTTAGCTGGAGGCAACGAGTCCCAGACCTCGTTATTCAATCCTCTCAACCTATCCCCCCTATCAAGGTCAACAATCACCCCCATGAACTTCAGTGACCGGATATCGACATGAACCCCCTCAGTAATCAAAGTGAGACCCTGAAGCACCCCCGGCGTCATATAGCGCTCATTGTACGCTATTTCGGTCACATACGAACCGCCATGTATCTCACTGTTGGAGGTCCGCCACGAGCTCTTGACGAAGTACTCAGCCATTCGAGCGGCT
Organism: Helianthus tuberosus; assembly: GCA_030545235.1. NCBI lineage: Eukaryota > Viridiplantae > Streptophyta > Magnoliopsida > Asterales > Asteraceae > Helianthus > Helianthus tuberosus. The sequence goes on from CM060430.1 coordinate 152,146,740, forward strand.
AGGTTGATTGGTGCTTTGTCAACCAACGCATATAGAAAAAGCAAATCAGGAGTTGGACAGTTACCGAGACTGTCCATGCGACCGCATATCGAATGGCTGAATACATGGTGCATCACTCGCACCAGAGGGTCTCGGAGTCGCGAGGCCTTTGACATCCTCGGGTTGTAGGGCTCCCCAATAGCGTTTTCTGCCCAAAATTCATCCCGCGCTGCATCATTAGGGAAGTTGAACTGATCGTTGAAGACGTCGGGATCATCCATGTCGTCCCTAGTATAAATCCCGAGCCTTCTTCCCAAACGACCCACCGACCATGTATGCCACCGTCTACATAACCTGAAGGTTACCCGCTCCCTGTAGTGGAAATCAGGCTGTGTATGTGCAACCGGCCTTTCATAGGCATATGATGCGAAGAATTCAATTGTCAACTCCCGGTAAACGGGTCGGTTGCAAGCGACCAGATTTGCAAGCGGGTGACTCATCATGTCGTCCAGTCGATCATACTGATTGAGTTCACGCATGACTTCCCAATCTAACCATCGGGGGACTCCAAACTGCCCCCGTCTCGCCCACAAGGCGTCGCGCTTCGGAATGCAAAGAGCCTCTTTCTCAATGTTGGGGTCAAACTGAAGGAAGGGATGGTTCATCTGTAATGGGGAACATTGTTAGAAAGACAGAAACATGAGAGAAATGAATTGAAAACAGCCGAGCAGCAAATTATGAAGAAACTGTCTAACTGAACTGGGCGAATGGCACGGTCGTTCTTCGAGACGCACGGTCGTGCGTCTCCGAGAACTAACAGACCAAGCCCACAAATGCCGGAACTGCACGGCATGCGATCTGTGGCACCACCGTGCAACACCGAACAAACAGAAGATATCGTGAACAAGCCGGCGAGGCACGACCGTTCCACACGAGGAACGACCGTGCAACTTTGTGTCTGCAGATTTCGACCCCTGTACTTAGAACAACCTGATTTTTGCAAAATTTTAACAAGTATTGGGTCAACAGAGGTCTGAAAGTCAACCGGGTGTTCACGAAACTTCGATTCAACAAGGGTTAGGGTTTCGATTTGTTTATAAAGAGAACCCTAATAAATCCCTTAAAGAATCGGAAGAAATCTAACCTAGAAAGCAAAGAAACAAGAAATCTAACCCTAGGAACGTACCGTGCGAAGTTGGGTGCGAGATCGTGCGAAAAACCGTGCGAAAATGATGAAGAATCGCTCTGGAACGACCTGCAGCGACTAGGGTTCGCGAATGAAGGGTTTGGGAGCAGATGGGGGTATTTATAATATGCCAAATGACAAAAATGCCCTTAGCCTGTGGCACGGTCGTTCCTCGGATGGAACGGTCGTGCGGTACCGACATCGCTCAAACCCTGCAGCATGTTCTCGGATATGCACCGGGGGTGCGATCAAACGTGCCGGCCTTCGGAGACGTACGGTCGTGCGACCCGAGGAACGGTCGTGCATCAGGTGCAGATACAGAATTTTCTGCAGAAGCTATTTTCAGCAACCATTTCGGTCGTTTTTCGCCATTTTTTCGACACACCAACTGTTCTAACAATATTGCAATACAGAACCTTCGCTCGGCACGTACGAAAACTAAACAACTAACGAAAACTACCTAACTAACTTAAATAACGCTAAAACTACAAAAATACAAAAAAAGACTATTTTACCCTTATAGCGCCAAAGACGCTCCTACTGCATTTTTGTCGGCGAGTCAGTGACGTGATTGTCGTGGGTCACGCAAATTTAATCCCAAATACAACTATAGATAGCGGTAATAGGGTATCGAACTCAGGGAGTATGTGGAAAATATGTCAATTATATAGCCTTGCAATTGTACTACAATTATCCTAATTTGCAGAAAATTAAAATCAATGACTTGGATTGTTGTTTGAGAAACTAAATTAAACTAATGGCAAATCAAATGTAGGTTTTAAAACAAATTAAAAGAAAACAATGATCATCCTAGGTTCCAGTTTCTTTAAACAATTGTGTGTAATTCCAACTAGAAAGAGTTACATAGACATAACTCGTGCATGCATAATCGAAGTGATAAAAGGGAACAAAGTACTCGGATTATGTAAACGCGAGGTTGTTTCCCGATGACCAATTAATCAATAACCAACCCTAACCCTTCCCGTGATATCTCGATTGCCAACGGCACCAAGAACGTACGATTAAGACTAGAAATTGCACTATCGATTAACAAGTTACAAGCAATCAAGCATACACCATGATATTCAAGCAACGCAAGTTATCATTCTAGAAATTCAGAAATAAAACACACAAAAGTTCAAGAAACATTCACCTAAGATGATCACCGAAGAGTTTAGCCGGACATGGCTCGGTGAATCATCATCATAATCAAACCAATGTTCATACGAATCGAAATTACAAACCGGATGATAAGAATTGTTCACAAACCAAGCAAGTAGCTAAAATTCGCCCCCAAGATGATCCAAAACCGTCCAATGATGAGGAATATCTGAAAAGACACAATAAAACCAATTTAAGAAGGCAGTTACGTTTTCTGCGTCACCTCCACCGTAAATTACGGCATCACCGTAATTTACGGTGATGTTCATTATGTTTACGGCACAAATAGACTGTTTTACGGTGGAGACTTGTGCACGTGATATTGTCAGCCCATGTCTTAAAGCCCATGTGCGGCCCAAGTCCACTGCCGTCAAACACTTAGGATGATGATGCCCTCTTTTGTCTTTTGATCTATGCCGCCCACAAGTGTTGATGACTACTCTTGAAACCGAGCCCATGTGCCGCCAAACTAATCATATACGGCCCAATGAAGAAAGTCCACATGCCCTCTTATTCGATGTGATCTTCACAAAAGTCCAAAAGGTGCCGCCTCTTCTAATAAGTTTCGGCCCAATCACGTGTGTTCCCTCATAAAAATCGGCCCACTCCAAACAATTAATATCTTTTGGCTTCCCAATAAAGTCCAACATATTAAATAAAATGCCTTCACATGATTTGCTGTTGATGTTCACGTGATATAGGCTGCCAAAGTCTTCCAATTCAGCCCATATGCCAATTCTTTAATGATGTTTGATGTTGACCTCTTAAAAATAATACCTCCAAAGTCTTGTGTGTCCACCAGCTGTTCTTTCACGTGATGTTGTTGGCTGACTTTTGTTGACTTTTGTCAACGTGATGATCCCCCAAGAGACCCCCACTTATTTTCTGTTCACGTGAGCCCAAGAAATCAACCACCGCCAAAAGAGTCCACCGCCAAAAGAGTCCATGTGTGCGTTGTTACCTCTTCATGTTGGCGGCCCAATCAAGGAAGTTCACGTGCGGCCCGTATCCAATCCAAAGATGATGATGATGTTCGCTAATGTTGATGATGAATTGATATCAACACACAAAACCTTTAGTCCACGTGATCCCTTGTCAATGTGTGTGATGATTATGTTTGGTCACATGATCAGCCCATGTGCGGGTATATATATATAAAATGTTACCAAACCTTTTTTTTTCAAACCATAAGTTATGTTTTTGGGTCCGTAGGTTATTTCCAACGGCTAACACCTTTGACTTTGACACTTTCAACAAATGACCAAGCGGCTCGTAGACTTCAATGTGTCATATTTCTTTCACATTCAAGCTACCTTTTAACTCATAACGCCTCGCGAACTATATAGTGCGTCTCGACTATTATCCTTGGTAGTTCTGCTTCATCACCAAACACTCCAACTTTATCGTTTTAAGCCGATTAACCTGTAACACCAAGAGTACGCGTAGTTATCACATTCGACACACTTAACCGTGTAAAATATGGGATATGCACGTATTTAGCTCATTTAAGGGTTGTCCTACGGACCACCCGTCACATCCCCACACTTACCCGTTGCTTGTCCCAAGCAACCGATTCAAAAACTCTTTCAAAACCACAAGCGATCAACATGCAAACCAAGCTAAAATGTATCATCCTTTTACTAACTTTCAATCATACCACAAGACACACCCCTCACAAAAACTCTCGGTGACAAGAAATATTAGCACATAATGCTAAACCACTCAATGCGTGTGTGTGTTTGTGCGACAATAAGCTTGTATAAAAATCAAGTCTCCTCCTATTGAGTATTTAGCATGCTTTAGAATCAAAGGGGCTTGCGGGTTGCAACGGGGCTAGGTGTAAAGGTAAGAAAAAATGGGAGAATACAAACGAAAGAGCTAATTGATTTGACCCGGTTTTTTATATGTCTACTACTATTACTACGAAACAAACACCAAAAATATATACAAAGCTTCTTGACATTCTCACTCTATTGCAATTAAATACTTTCCTTTTTTCATATTTTTCTCTTTTTTTTTTCCATAACACATCAAACTCAACAATATATACAAGAACATCAATACTACATACTAAATCTCCTAAACCGGGTCATCTCAAAAGGTAAAATTTTGTAGGAAGTAGGCTCGGGTCACAATCGAATGGTCTAAGGCTCAACATGGCTTTCTAAGGACCAAACCCCCACCCCTCACAATACCAAGCTCATATATGTAACGTATGAGGTCCAACCCACCAATCCCGCACTCTCACACATCTAGACGAGGCCTTCCTAAAAGTCCCCCTATCATTTTCAAAAGCGTGTTAATTCTAGGATTTAACAAGTATTCACACACAAGTTCTATTAACACACAACACACACCGCCACTCAAACAATGAAATATCAATAACAATCATGTGTGGCTCAAATCCTCACCAAGAAAAGACTAGGAATGGGTGTCGGTGTGTCAAATGGCACAATATCAAGTTTTCAAATTTTAACAATTTTCGCTCGGATTTACAAAATTTTTAAAACTCTCAAATATTTCCCCCATCCCCACACTTGGGATACATTGTCCCAATGTATGGCTTTGAGGGCTTGATCACTAAAATTCATTCAACATCAACAAAAGCTTTAAATCTCAAACCCAAATTTTTTTTTTAATTTTTTTTTATTTTTTTATTTATTTTTTTTAAACAAAATCAAACTAATAAACTAACAATATTTCAAAGCTAAAGAACATGACAAGTCTAAGGAAAAAGTACATTGACCTGGTGAAGTTTGCCACAACAGATGTTGTAAATGATCCAATTTCCTATCACCACCTTCACACAAATATCCGCACATCTTCCCCACACTTGAGTGTTGCCATGGCCCTGAAACAAAGAAAACTAAAGAAATAACAAGATCAGTGAAAAACCTCGGGTTGCCTCCCGAGCAGCGCTAAGTTTCACGTCTTCAGCCAGACCGTGCCACCCCCATTTATGGTGGCTCAAAGAATCGGTTCCTATCACCTCCCCCACTGTAGCTTGCCTTTGGGCAAAATGCATCCGTCTCATTTTGACTCGGTGGGTAATCAAATACACTCCTGCTTGAACCCATATGTGTTTCTTCACGGTCCGGTGGGTGTTTTTTTTCTCAATCTTTGAAACACATTTTTCATACAATCACTAGACTCACCACCCTTACACTCAATGGGCTCATAACTAATCACTCTAGTTTGAACATCAAAGTACAACTTACGGTTCTTTTCGGTCATGGTAATAATCTCGTCTCTACAATTAATTTGAGCATTTGCCGTGTATAGAAACGGTCGACCTAAAATTACCCTTTGTTGTGATGCCATGTTGGTAGAAGCATAGTCCAAAACTAGGAAATCCACCGGGTATTCAAATTCTCCCAACTGAATCTTAACATTCCTAACCATTCCCCGTGGACGCCTCCAACTTCCATCCGCCAAGCTCACCATGGTGTCTATACCTTCAAGTGGACCAAAGTCGTACATATCGTATAGATCGCTCGGTAGCACACTCATGCTTGCCCCGTAGTCCAACAATGCGTGAGGGATTTTTAATTTTCCCACACGGATAGGCACGATTGGCGCTTCACACTCTTTATCATTCTCGACTTCGTCATCTTTTTTCAAACCTGCATTCACTTGACACGAAGAAGTTAGACATTTTTCATTAAATTCGGTAATAGGAACGGTGCTTACCACATTGATGTTAATGCCTTTTATGTTCTTGGGATTTGGCACCGTATCACTCGGTAGCTGGCCTTTTGCTTTCTTTAACATCGCCACGTCACTCGCAAGTTGACCCATTTGAGTGGTCAACGATTGGATGCTTTTGTCACGAACTTCATCTTTTTGCATCCGAACCTCATCACGTTGGTTCATTCGTTGCATTTCACTTTGCATTGCCTTCAACATCTCCATCATCTCATTTCCACCCGAAGAGCTTTGACCCGTTTGATATTGCCTTTGAAATCCTTGGTTTCCTTGGAAATTCGGGTTAGCTTGATTTGAGGGGTTCCCATAGCGAAAATTTGGGTGATTCCTCAACCCGGGGTGGTAAGTATTAGAGTTCATGTTGTTGTAGTTTCTACCACCCCCTCCTTGACCTTGACCTTGGATAGCATGAACCTCTTCGTATTGCCCTTCCACCATTCCTTGGCAATTTTCAGCCACGTGACCTATTTCATTACACAAAGCACAAACATCATAAATTTGGTTAGTAGTTTGAACATTACCATCATCTATGGCGTGCACTTGTGGTCGGTTAGTGGTCGGTCGGGCTCTTCTTGAGGCTTGAGCTTTCCTCTTTGATGTAGTTGCCATGCTTTCCAAAAACTCCCAGTCATCATTCTCATAATTTGTTCCAAAAGTCCCACCAGTAATAGACATCAAGTCACGTGCATCTTCGGCACTCAACCCCTCGTGAAAGGCATTCATCAACTCCCACAATTCAATTCCATGGTGAGGGCAGTTTTTAATCATCATATTGAAACGCTCGAATGCCTCATGAAACATCTCACCATGTTGTTGTTGAAAGCTTCTCAATCCCTTCCTTGCATCGTTGGTCTTTTGGGCGGTGTAAAACTCATCCAAGAAGGTTTGTTGCATCTCCCCCCATGTATATATGGATGCCGAAGGTAACGTGTAGAACCATTTCTTCGCCTTATCTTCCAAAGAAAATTGGAATACTACCAATTTGATGTCATCAGCCGAGAACCCTTGACTCCCAAGAGTGTTGCAAATCGAGTCATAAGCCTCTAAATGAAAGTAAGGCTCCTCCGTTGCCAACCCTTTGTATTTTGGTAGACTTTGCAAAGAGTTGGTCCTCACTTCAAATGTTCTCCCTTGATCATTGTGAGGAATAACTACCAGTGAAGGGTTTTGCGTGATTACCGGCCGAAAATGTGCTTCAATGCCCCTCACATTTTCTCTAAGGTGTCTCCTTGGTACACCATACCTACCTCTCGGAATAATAGGACCATTTGGCCTTGGTACTTGCCCTTGTGGTGCGATTGGTTGTTGAAACTGTTGTTGTCGCATCGGTGGGCGTTGAGGTGGTCTTTGAAATTGTTGACCATTTGGTTGTACAGTTTGTGGCCGGACTTGTTGCAATGGAATAGGGCGTTGCATTGGTGGCCCTTGTGGTCTTGGCCGAATATGTTGCGGTATGAGTTGTTGTTGCGACATTCCACCAGCACTTGTCATCCCTTGAGATTGACTTTGCACATACCCAAACTCTCCTTGATCACCATAACCCTCGTAAAAATATCCATCCTCATCATAACCCTCAAATTCTTCGTATCCTTCCTCATATTCATCTCCCCCTATACCCGAAGCTTGCCCAATTGGAATGGTCGAGTATTGAAAACCCGACTGGTTTGATGGCCTAAACGTAGAGGTAGTATGGACAATGGTTGTATTTGGTGGTATTGAATAATGAGAAGATGATTGACCTGTAGATGGAGGAAAGAAGTGTGATAGTGGTGGGATTGTGGCAGAAGGGCTATAGGTGAGAGTAGGTTCGACTTGAGTAGTGTTCGGTTGTGTGGTGTTGGTATTGGTTGGTGTAGTATCATGAATTGGAGTAGGAATTGTGGTGATGTTTGGAATAGTGGTGTTTGGTGATGGTTGTGTGGATGTAGGAATGAATGATGAGGTCGTTTGACCCGTTGTAGGTGGTATTTGTGGTTCGTCCATGATGTTTCTTGGTGTAATGGGTGAAGTAGGTGAACCAACGATTCTGTTTTCGCGTAGTAAAACTCGGTTTTGCCTTAACGTTCTTTCAATTTCCGGATCAAATGACAATGGTGACGCTTTGTGAGAGCCTCTAGTATGCATGCACCTGTAGAACCCGCACACTAAACACACCAGTGTAAACCCGAAAATAACACAACAAAACTAACAAAAATGACACACGTTGCGCACTACTCCCCGGCAACGGCGCCAAAATTTGACATGATTGTCGTGGGTCACGCAAATTTAATCCCAAATACAACTATAGATAGCGGTAATAGGGTATCGAACTCAGGGAGTATGTGGAAAATATGTCAATTATATAGCCTTGCAATTGTACTACAATTATCCTAATTTGCAGAAAATTAAAATCAATGACTTGGATTGTTGTTTGAGAAACTAAATTAAACTAATGGCAAATCAAATGTAGGTTTTAAAACAAATTAAAAGAAAACAATGATCATCCTAGGTTCCAGTTTCTTTAAACAATTGTGTGTAATTCCAACTAGAAAGAGTTACATAGACATAACTCGTGCATGCATAATCGAAGTGATAAAAGGGAACAAAGTACTCGGATTATGTAAACGCGAGGTTGTTTCCCGATGACCAATTAATCAATAACCAACCCTAACCCTTCCCGTGATATCTCGATTGCCAACGGCACCAAGAACGTACGATTAAGACTAGAAATTGCACTATCGATTAACAAGTTACAAGCAATCAAGCATACACCATGATATTCAAGCAACGCAAGTTATCATTCTAGAAATTCAGAAATAAAACACACAAACGTTCAAGAAACATTCACCTAAGATGATCACCGAAGAGTTTAGCCGGACATGGCTCGGTGAATCATCATCATAATCAAACCAATGTTCATACGAATCGAAATTACAAACCGGATGATAAGAATTGTTCACAAACCAAGCAAGTAGCTAAAATTCGCCCCCAAGATGATCCAAAACCGTCCAATGATGAGGAATATCTGAAAAGACACAATAAAACCAATTTAAGAAGGCAGTTACGTTTTCTGCGTCACCTCCACCGTAAATTACGGCATCACCGTAATTTACGGTGATGTTCATTATGTTTACGGCACAAATAGACTGTTTTACGGTGGAGACTTGTGCACGTGATATTGTCAGCCCATGTCTCAAAGCCCATGTGCGGCCAAGTCCACTGCCGTCAAACACTTAGGATGATGATGCCCTCTTTTGTCTTTTGACCTATGCCGCCCACAAGTGTTGATGACTACTCTTGAAACCGAGCCCATGTGCCGCCAAACTAATCATATACGGCCCAATGAAGAAAGTCCACATGCCCTCTTATTCGATGTGATCTTCACAAAAGTCCAAAAGGTGCCGCCTCTTCTAATAAGTTTCGGCCCAATCACGTGTGTTCCCTCATAAAAATCGGCCCACTCCAAACAATTAATATCTTTTGGCTTCCCAATAAAGTCCAACATATTAAATAAAATGCCTTCACATGATTTGCTGTTGATGTTCACGTGATATAGGCTGCCAAAGTCTTCCAATTCAGCCCATATGCCAATTCTTTAATGATGTTTGATGTTGACCTCTTAAAAATAATACCTCCAAAGTCTTGTGTGTCCACCAGCTGTTCTTTCACGTGATGTTGTTGGCTGACTTTTGTTGACTTTTGTCAACGTGATGATCCCCCAAGAGACCCCCACTTATTTTCTGTTCACGTGAGCCCAAGAAATCAACCACCGCCAAAAGAGTCCACCGCCAAAAGAGTCCATGTGTGCGTTGTTACCTCTTCATGTTGGCGGCCCAATCAAGGAAGTTCACGTGCGGCCCGTATCCAATCCAAAGATGATGATGATGATCGCTAATGTTGATGATGAATTGATATCAACACACAAAACCTTTAGTCCACGTGATCCCTTGTCAATGTGTGTGATGATTATGTTTGGTCACATGATCAGCCCATGTGCGGGTATATATATATAAAATGTTACCAAACCTTTTTTTTTCAAACCATAAGTTATGTTTTTGGGTCCGTAGGTTATTTCCAACTGCTAACACCTTTGACTTTGACACTTTCAACAAATGACCAAGCGGCTCGTAGACTTCAATGTGTCATATTTCTTTCACATTCAAGCTACCTTTTAACTCATAACGCCTCGCGAACTATATAGTGCGTCTCGACTATTATCCTTGGTAGTTCTGCTTCATCACCAAACACTCCAACTTTATCGTTCTAAGCCGATTAACCTGTAACACCAAGAGTACGCGTAGTTATCACATTCGACACACTTAACCGTGTAAAATATGGGATATGCACGTATTTAGCTCATTTAAGGGTTGTCCTACGGACCACCCGTCAGTCAGCAGCGTAGACTCATGCTAAATTTTTGTCGGCGAGTCGATAGCAAGACTCATGCTAAATTTTTGTCGGCGAGTCGATAGCAAGACTCATGCTAAATTTTTTTCGGCGAGTCGTTAGCAAGACTCATGCTAATTTTTTTTTTCGGCGAGTCGATAGAAAGACTCATGCTAATTTTTTTTTCGGTGAGTCGATAGCAAGACTCATGCCCCCACACTTTACGTGTGCGGGCCATTACCACGCCCCTTCGGATTCTGCTCCGTGTTGCCTGGAAGTCCACCTGGGGGTCTCTCCGACAACATTTTTGCTAACTGGCCCACTTGATTCTCGACATTCTGAATGGAAGCCTTTTGACTCCGCATTTCTCCTTCGTTGACCAAGAATCGCTCCTCATGCTGCTGATATCGCTTTTCAGCCATTTGATTAGCACTATTGGAGTTGTTCAGCAGTTGTGCCATCATTTCCTCTAGCTTTGCGTTGCTTTGAGAGGCGTGCGGCTGTGAACTGCTTCCTGAGCCTTGATTATGATATTGAGGCTGAAAGGATTGACCGTGAGATTGTTGTGGCGCGGGAGCATGTTGAGCAAAACCGGGCGCGTTTTGGTTCCCAGAACCAGATTTCCACCCAAAGTTTGGGTGATTTCTCCACCCTGGATTGTACGTGTTGCTGTAGGGGTTATTTTGGGGCCTGATTTGATTGCCCATGTAGTTCACCTCTTCGTGACCGGTAAACATAACACCCTGCTCACACGTACCTGGCACATGTGACACTCCACACTGGTCACATCCAGGGCCAACTTGCGCGGCTGTTTGGGATTTATTGAATTTCGTCGCCAGAGCCGAGATTTGCGCAGTAATGGCTGTGTAATCGTCCACAGCGTGAGCTCCTGGGCGAGATGATGACGATGTAGCTCGACCTCTATCTCCCTCCCGACGCGAGTTGGATTTTAACGCGGCTTTCTCAATAATATCATACGCTTCATTCGGCGTCTTTGTTCCGAGATCGCCTCCCGCGTTCACGTCTAATCGTTCCTGCGTGTTGTAGCTGAGCCCCTGATAGAATGTCAAAACCAGCTGTCTCTTGGAGAAGCCATGATGTGGCACATCAATCAACAAATCCTTGAATCTCTCCCAAGCTGCATGCAACGATTCGCCCTCGTCCTGGCGAAATGAAGTAATCCGGTTCCGTAGCTTGTTCGTTTTCTCAGGTGGGAAATATTTATGCATAAACTGCTCCGCCAACTGATTCCAGGTCCTGATGGGCCCGGCTGGGAGTGACATAAGCCAAGCTCTGGCTTTTTCACGCAATGAAAACGGAAACAACCTCAACCGAATTGCGTCCTCCGAAACATCCCTAATCTTGAATGTGGAGCAAACATGGAGGAAAGCCGCAATGTGTCTCCCGGGATCCTCGTGCACACGCCCGTCGAACTGTACTGAATTCTGCACCATGTTAATAATACTAGATTTTATTTCAAATGAAGGTGCATCAATAGTAGGTCTAATAATACTGGGCACCAAGCCCTCTCGTCCGGGCTGATTCGTCTCATTCAAAGGTTGATTATCGTCTGCCATGATTGCGTTTTCTGCTGCCCCTGCACGAGATTTGTCACGAAGACGTCTCCTCAGATCACGCTCGGGTTCGTCTGACGGCTCAATAGGATTGGGAGCGGGGGTATAGGACATTAACCTGCAAACGAAAATTTGACACAATGAATATTTATTAATATTATAATTCTGCTTCTTTTTTTTTTTTAGCTGAATAGAAGCAGAATTTTATTATAAAAGGGCTGAAAATTTTATAAAAATTCGAAAATGGGCACGAAATTTTATAAAAATCAACACAATAAAAATAAATGAATCGGCTAATACAAAAATGGTTTCCCGAAGCCGAAAAATCAAAGAATAAATAAACAATAAATAAATCCGGAATGAATAAATAAATGGAATAAAAATTACAAGTGTACAAAAGAATCTCGAAAATGAATAAAATGAATTAAAAGCAAGAAATATTAACAAATAAATAAACAAATAAATAATCAAGAAAATATTCACAAATATTAACAAGTATATACACCGATAACTTAATGACTCGGGTCGTTCCTAAAACTCGCCATTTCCCCGGCAACAGCGCCAAAAACTTGACGTGTGCGTATATATACATAATTTTGCAATGAATCTACACACGATTTGGTTTTAAATTTATAAAAGTGATTATTACTTTTACATCAAAACACACACGAAAGAGGCAAGTGTACCCCGTCATATATGTAATAAAGTATCGGCAAGAACCAAGTATCGATCCAAGGAAATGGGCGGAGAAATAATACTAGACCTTTTGTCACTAAACTACCGGTAAAAACATAGGTTTGTTTGATTTAAACTAAACTAAAGTAAGCATAAACAAATACATAATAAAAACATAATAGATAATAGATAAAAAGCCTTGCTAAATACACAACCACAGCATGTCAACTAAGTCGGTTTTGGCACTAGAAGCATTCGGTCAATATTCCAATTTAAGACAATTAGTATCCCTTTCGGGAATCCTAACATGACAATCATTCGGAAAGTTAAAACGATAAACACACTTTAACCACCTAAAATTGTTCTTTAACGTGCAATTGATAAATGTCTATGAAAATCTCTTAAAAATAAGTTAGTCAGCCGTTAGGATTATTCTAACCTCACTTAAACAAGGAAAGCGACATCGATAAACACAATGCAACCACCGAGACAAGCATAAACTAGATTAAATCACAACCGAGTTCATTTTACAAATCTTGCACAATAATTCACTAAGATAGCAATTTTGGCCTAAACTACTAACTAAGCTAAAAAATCATGGCAAGAATTTATAACGACACCATCTAACCCGTTAAGGTCCTTACGTGACGGCAAGCTCTCTTGATTAACAATAATTACATTTTATTAAATCACTAACCATTTCTAGTATCATGATGCACACATTTAAACCAAGCTAAACTAGTTAACCAAGTTCAAAGTTTACTAATACAAGATTAATTAAGCTTCATTTTTCAACTATCTTAACTAACCAAGCATCAATCATCCAACACAATTACTTATAATCAAGAAATCAATATCAATAACAAGGTTGCAAACTAATCATCAAAGATAATCATAGAAAATACTTCAAGTGTCATTACAAACAAAGTTTAACAAACTAATGGTTATAATCTAGCAAGGGATTGTTGTGTTTTTGCCCAAAGGCTACAATAATACATAAACATTAGTCTAAGTACTTGAAAGATTAACAAAAACATGGAAAGATTAGAAAACCAAACCATAAAAAAGTACTAGACTAAGGATCCGGGTAGTAATCGAGCTAAACGGGACAATGTGGCTTGAATCCGGGAGAAAGCTAACGCCTCCGGAGCCTGAAAATCGCCTGTGAAGCTCTCCAAAAATCCAGAATGTCGAACAGAATGTTTCTGTTCTGTTTTTATATTTTTCGCTGTCGCACGGTCGTTCTCCATATGGCACGACCGTGCACTTTTTGCAATTATTGGGCATGGGCACACCATACTGCATGACGTCATCAGATCGTTGACCAGATTCGAAATCGCACGACCGTTCTTTGGATGGAACGGTCGTTCAGTTCCGGGTTGTTGTTGCATGCCGAGTTGCACTGGTCGTTCATCACCGAGACTCTGTTGGTTCATCGGATACGCACGGTCGTTCCTCAGATGGAACGCTCGTTCTTCACCTAGCCGCCTTGTTTTCCTAGAACGCCCAGTCGCACCTCTCGTTCATTTCCGGGTTGATCAACTTTGTCGGAGATGCACGACCGTGCATCAGGTGGAACGGTCGTTCTACACGCCCAGGTCAGTTTTCTTAACAGAATCTTCGCAGCTTTGTCGTTTTGTCCGGAAAGTCCTCGTTTTTGCTATCATCTTGTCTGGAATGCAGTTTTAGGCCTGTAAACATAAATGTAGATAAAGAATTATCCGAATGACGGTTTTACGGCCAAAAACGCATAAAATAGGGGTAAAACGGGGGACTAAAATATGTGTAAATTAACGAATATCAGAGGTATACGCGATTTATGCAGTTCGATTTGATTGATTATCACCACAGAGTTTAACTAACAACAGGCCTCGCATGGCCTTTTTCCACGAAAGCCTGCTGATATGATTAAAACACCTTGCTTTAACCATATGAGCTTCTTCTCATTAAGCGAGGTCATGCGTGCTAACTTAACACAAATATCATAGATAACGGTATAGCTATAGATTGATACACAGCAAACGGTATAGATTCACTCAATAAGCGATAGAGGTTGCGAGATACACATGATAAGCGATTGCGATTAGTCGATTCTTGTTTCGAATAAGCTTTACGTTACGATGCGACACATCACAGTTATCGAGGAGGGTAGAATAGGTCCTCACTCAACAATATCGTGAACGTTTATGTACTCGATGAGATTGATCGCGACAGACTTACGACCAGTCTTGCGTTGATACAATTGCCCTGCGAGGTGGACTCCCCAGAGTCCATCGATGAGGCGATTGCACTGCGTTTGCAGACTTGTGACAAGCCTCGCAATGATGCGGTTTGGTTGTTACGCCTTGCGACTGAGTGTAGTGTGTTGAAAATAATCACAGCAGTATATTAGGTCTATAACGTTCGACTCCACATGGCACCTTCTGCACGAAACTTCAGTAGTATGGCAAAGCACACCTTGCTCTACCCCTATTACTTAAATCTCGTGTTTCGGTGTCATACTTTGCTGAACGCTTGTGGCACCTTAGAATTTACTACGATCTCCGTGCACTGACCCAAGTAATCCCGTGTGCACCCGTGATTAATCGTTCCTTGCACGTTTATCGTACCTCGTTCTAAGAGTGTAGTGAGGGTAAAACACATTATTTCGTGATATAGTATATAGTATGTGTGTGAATCTAGTCTAAGTGCGACAATCAGAAAGTGGGAGAGAAGACGAAAACGAGGGTTAACGTTACACATAGTGGCCACTTCGAATAACAGAGTAGGTTCGAAACTTAGAAATTACGTAGAAAATCGTATCATTACAACTTTATCCTACGCTTGCTAGATGCTTGATGCTGCAGACTTTTGTTGGAGCTGTTGTTATTGTACTCAGGTTCGCGAGTTGATGCGGCAGTTGCGGGTGAAGTGACCGTAACAGTTGCAGTTACTGCAATAGCGACATTCAGCCCCAACTGGATGATGATAGGTGCACAAGTAACACTGGGGATGAGCTCCAGTGTAATCTCGTTTTGGAAACACCGGAACTGCTTGAAGGGGTTTCGGCTGCAACAGTTCGGTTGTTGATAAGCTCGGGCTTGAAGTCTTTCTCTTGCGGCTGGGTTTGTCGGTGTCTTGCGATGAGGTGTCGTCGTTGGAGGATTCGTTGGAGGACTCACTTGCAGAATCCTTGACTGAGTCGTTGGAAGAACCGTCGGCAGAGTCATCAGAAGAATCGTCGGTAGATCCGTCAGAGGAATCGTCAGCAGATTCGTCAGAAGACTCGTTGCTAGGATCCTCTGAAGGATTAATGTCGATCCCTTGATAAGCTTGCTTGACATGATTCTTGGAGAAAAACCCTTCCATGAGTCGTTTGTTGTTGATTTATGCGGCCAAGCGGTATGTTTCTTCGATAGTAGCAGGTCTTGCAGCTTCGACAAAATCACCCACACACTCAGGCAAGCCGCAAATGTACTTAGGAATGGCTTTTTCTGAAGTGTTGACTTGACTTGGGCAGATTACGCTAACCTGCTTGAACCTTGCAGTGTAGCCAGCATTGTCACCTTCGGTTTGCTTGATTTCCCAAAATTCGTTTTCCAATTTCTGAATCTCATGGGGAGGGCAGTATTCCTTCTTCATGAGCTCTTTCAGCTCATCCCAGGAGAGAGCATATGCCGCGGAGATCCCATGTTTGTTGCGTTCGGTGGTCCACCAGTCGAGTGCTCGCGGTTGAAATACTCCAAGAGCGCAAGTAGTACAGAAACTATCGGGACACCCACTTTGACAAAGGGTAACTTCGATAGAGTCGAACCACTGGAGTAGTTGAGAAACACCTCCTTCACCCGTGAAGACCATCAGATCACAGGCTTTGAAGTGTTTATAGAGAAATGTAGGCTGCGGCTCTTCTGTCTTAACGTCTTCCGAAGTTTGAGGGTTGATAAGAGAGTGCACTCGTGCGGCAATTTGAGGAATGACTTTGACCACTTCCCTGGTCACAAGTGAAGCAATCCTCTTTTCGCCCCTTCGTTTGGCTCGTCTCTTTGCTAACATTCTCGAAGTAGAGTTGTTGGAAGGCATCTAGACAGAAAGAGACTTGTAGTGAGATTTGATCATAATGATTTTTGAGTTTTGCGATGCGATTGAGAGCGTTTCAAAACTTGATGCGATAGTATAGTAGTAATACGAATCACATAGGAGCCACATAGGAGACACGAAATTCCTAAGTTCTCACACAATGACTTGTTGTTTGTACGTATATATATGTATTTATATATTTGTAATTTGTAATCATACACATACAGGTCGACTTAGGATAAGCGAGGACGCGTTGAAGTGAGAAAGCGAGAGCGAAGGCGATAAATTATGCATTAGTTTTGTTGCGTCCATTCGGTTCTCATTTTAGATTGTGATGGCTGTGCGAGTTGTGCGTTTTGTAAAACAGGGAGCGAAAATCGTTAAATCAAGAAATCGATAAAGCGTAAAGTTTCATAATGTAGATAAGTTCCAACCAGTTGTAAAATTGGCGGGTCGTATGATAGAGTGCCTTGGGTGTTTAGGCGTCGACTACCCAAGGTAACCCAACTGTATTTGACAAGTTCGTGCACGCGCATTGACCTAGAAAACTTCATGCTTCCACTGGGATGCAGTTCATGGCATTCGTCTTCCTAGTCATCGCGTGGCTCGAGTTATCGTGATAGTCGAGTCCTTGGTGAGAGCTTTTGTAAACCAGTTTATAGAGAGTGGAACAGCTTATTAAGGTACGGGTTTCACCCCTGACTTAACAACTCTGTCCCTAATTGTGGTTATGCTCTTCGAATAAATTCGTGAGTTCCACTAGATTTCGAAATGGAGACTTTCGTCGAGATGTGGATGTCACTCCTAACTCGATGAAAGGTTCTCGTGCGAGAAAGAAAATGCGCTGAGTGAGCGATTTCGTCGAGAGTTTCCGGTTTTCACACCTGGTCTCGACTGGATCACTCGGTTTCGATATGCGAGTATTTTCGAAAACATGTGTATCGTGTCAGCCTTAGGAAAGGCTAAGTAGTATTCCAGCCTTAGGGAAGGCTTCTTCGTGTGAAGCTGTAGTACGCGGTGTTCACACAAAGTTGTAGCTTTTAGCAAGTTCGATCGAGAGTATCAAGTAGGCCTGATACAAACCCTACTGGGTTCGTACGAGTCGGCCCGTTGGTACTTAGACTATAGACTAGGTCAATTTCTAAGACGTCGACCCGGACTAGGTCGAGTCTGGCCTAATTCCCTATATTTATGGCTCTGATAGCAATCTGTCACACCCCAACCGATGGCGGAATCATCGGGGCGCAGCACTAGGCGAATCAGATTGCTCAAGAGAATCCATAACAACTATATTGCGATAATATTTAATACATTCGTTATCCCATACTAACAAATAATACAATCACATAAGTTATCACAGATTTCTTGTCTTCTCGAACAACACAAATCCGACAACCTAGATTTTAGTTGAGTTTCTAGACTTCCTAGCTTGATTCGATTTAGCCTGCGATCTAACCTGCAACATACGTTAAAACGTTTGTCAATACAAAAGTATTGGCGAGTATACAGGTTTGATATGTATAGCATAATAGATAAAATGTGTAGCGAATTTCCATAAGCATGAACATAACACACGACATATACACTCACAAAGCTGATACTACCAACTAAGTCCTCGATGCTCGATTATGCGATGGCAAACTAGACCCCGTCGGGCGCAATAGTACTATACTGAGGCCGGGGGGTAAGGTTGCAACATAACCGTGAACAATGACTGGCGGAGTACCACTCACTCGTATTGTCATCATCGTCACGACGACTGGAGCTATAGCACTCACCCGAGAGTCCTTATTAGCGTTAGTTGTTTACGTTCGACACATTACGGCCACTGAGGAGGGTAGAATAGGTCCTCACTCATTGCCTCCGTGAGTGTTAGTGTTTGTGATAATAGTGTATTGCGAAAATATGCGATTTATCCTTCGAATAGCGAAGTATGCGATATAGTTACATTATGATCCGAATCTCTGGTGCTAGGCGTAACGAGTATATCGAGTGGTAACAACGCACGAAAGTGCGAGTTGTTACATGTAGTGTATTCAATAACCAATCATATTAACACGTTAGAACTTAGAAGAGAATCGAACATTAAAATATTAGAGTAAACTGCAATTTTACCCCCTGAGGTTAGGGGTGATTGGCACCCTTACCCCCCTAAGGAAATAATTGCAATTTTACCCCCCACTGTTCACAGTTATGTCGCAACCTTACCCCTGGCCTCAAATTTGTTGACTAATCTGTTGACTATAACTTGAAATGACTATAATGCCCTTTCATATTACCCCCTGTGTTTTGTGCACTCTGTGATATTACCCCCTGCCACCACTGCCACCGCCATTCACTACCACAACCACCACTGCCACCTCCAGCCACCACCCTCAACCATTTTTCAGTGTTTTGTCACTAATTAAGGAATCTTGCACATGTTTAAAACAACAGTTCAATCTTCTTCCCCTTTTATCTCTGACTATCAAAATACCTCACCCAAGAAACCACCATCCACCTCCTCCACACCAGCATACATCATCACCGCAATCCACCATCCACCTCCGTCACACCAGTATCAAGCATTTCTACAAACCACCATCTAATCTGAACATCCACCCCCACCACACAAGTATCCATCCACCGCTTCATCCACCTCCGTGAGAGAGGAAACACCCAACAAACTATGGTGGTGGATCATAAAGATGATAGAGGCGGTGATCTAGTGGACCACATGTGACACAATTGTTATCTTTTAATATTCTTAGATTACAAACACCTCCCTTTCTTCACTTTCCCGTTCAATTTTAATATGTAAAACAATCAACCAAAAAGATTTTCTAACACAAATCCATACCAGCATACATCAACCCACCACCATCTATGACTACCCCTGCAACATGCGAGAAACTAGTGCTGCCTGTGACCAGTTCTAACAAGGAACCATAAACACCAATCATCACAAACCCTAACTTACAAGTTTCAATAAATTCATACAAATAAAGTAAAAGAAAATTAACATACACAGTAACTCATAGAAACCTCACACAAAGAAGGGGAGAAACAAGTGGATGTCGATGCTTTTTTACACTACAGCAACCAATCAACGCAAACAACTGATCACAATGTGAAAGAAATCTGCGAGCAAATGGGCTTTCGTTTTCGCAAGATTGCAAATCATCTGTATCACTCCATTCTCCCATCTCAGTTTCTTTGTTAGGATCATTCTTAGAGTGACTTGAAGAAACAATTGGTGATGAGGATGAAGCATCTTCTCTGTTTGTTTTCTTAACAAACCAGTCTAGTGTCCCCTGGTTCTGTAAATGCTACCAAATAGTAGAATTCAATCAAAAATCCTACCAAATATCATATCTATAAATGCTTAATCAAATTCGCAAAGATGTGAATGAATACAAATTTTGTGCAAAAACAACAATAATTAGGTTTGGGGAGAACCTCCAATTGATAACGTCGTCTTCTAGTGCATACTTGAGTCGGCCGGCAGTTGCGGTGGTTGTGGTGGTGAATGGCGGTGGCAGTGGTGGTGCCCGGTGGTGATTATTGTGGTGGATGAGAGAGAGACAAGAAAGAGATAAGGGTTTCAGGGATATTGAAGAAGAAGAAGAGAGAGATAGGTATTTTTTATATATAATAATAATAAATATGGGTAAATTACCAAAATACCCTTACCTATAAGGGTCAAACTACCGTTGACTGAGGCCGGGGGAAAGGTTGCGACATAACAGTGAACAGTGGGGGGTAAAATTGCAATTATTTCCTTAGGGAGGGGGGTAAGGGTGCCAATGACCCCTAACCTCAGGGGGTAAAATTGCAGTTTACTCAAAATATTATATTAACTTTTTTTTGAAAGAGATTGATTCGACCATTGAAATATTAAGATAAACTAGGTTAGAACCCCGTGTATTACACGGTTTGAATAAATGTAATTTTATATACTAAATTAAAACAATTATTCTTTAAAAATCTCGTTTATTACAAGGTTGAACGAATGTAATTTTATATATTAAATAATAAAAAAATTATATCTCTAAGAACCCCATGTATTGTACTTCTTTTTTATTATTTATTATATAAATTACATTTATGCGAAATAAAAAAACAAAGTAAAATGTTATAACAAGTAAATTGTACATCATATCAATGTTCATGCTTAAAAGATAAATCTTGATGACTATTTGTATTAACATATGATATTATATTTTATTATTTATTATATATAATTATATTTATGCAACCCGTGTAATACACGGGATTTTAACCTAGTGTAATTTATATACCAAATAATAAAAAACCGTGTATTGTACGGGTTGAATAAATCTAATTATATATACTACATAATAAAAAAGTTATATTTTTAAAAACATTGTGTATTACACGTGTTAAATAAATGTAATTTTGTAACCTTGTATATTATACGGGTTGGATAAATGTAATTTTATAAACTAACTAATAAAAAAGTTATATCTTTATAAACCTTGTGTATTATATAGGTTCAATAAATCCAATTATATATACTAAATCATTATCATCATCATCATACTCAGTAAATCCCACCAACAGCAAAGCTAAGGTAGGGTCTGAGAATAGTAAGATGTAGACAACCTTACCTCTACCCCGTAGAAATAGAGAGGCTGCTTTCAGTGAGAGCCCCGACTCGATAGTAGTTTTGAATCAAGCCTTGGATATAAGGCACATAACACTCAACAATCGGGACAAAGACCGATTAGTGCATGGTCCCTTTTTGTCTTTCTACTATCAACGCCACCACATGATGATGCATGATTAACCGTCCTCCGCTTATAAGTTATAACGTTATTTTCACGAACTTAGAAAAATAATGTTAAAATTAGTGCAATTTCACTTTTGCCCTCCGAGCGTCCACACATATATACATTATATGCGCATACCGCAAGCAGGGCGAATCTATACTATATTGGATTCGTTTAAAAAAGCATAAATTTGGTTCGGTTTAATTCGAATCAAGTCATAAACTTGGTTAAGTTTAATTCGAATTGATTAGAACCCCAATTTGGAAAATCTAAAACATAATTATATTATAAGCTTCTCTTACTAATTAGTGTTTTTTAAAGTTTGATCTAATGTCTAATAAGTTATTTTGTATATTTTGTTTGTACTTTAAATTTTTTATATGAGCGTATTATTGTTTTGTGCTATTATTTAAAAAATCTTTAATTTATAATTTAAATTTGAAGATAATATATTATTAGATTAAATAGAATGATTCTATCCGACATTCAAAGTAAGATAAGATTTAATATTAATTGATTATTTATTATTTAATTAATTGATATAAGATAAGTATGAAAATGCAGGAAATTAAAATGTAGACGCCTTCAATGAGTGACACGTGTCCCAAAGTTGGTTTCTTTTATTATATAGTATGGATATAGATTATGAAAAGTTAAGCTGTTAACTATGTTTTAATGGTTTAAATATTTTTCTGTTGTTATTAAGTTTTTCATAAATTGTTAAATTCATGGACCTTATATAGGTCAACTTTTTTTCCATTTAGGTAACTTTTTAACCATTTTTGTAAAATCATGTAAGTATAACAATTAAGGTTTTAAGCAGTTTTCCGTAGCTGAAAACGTTTGATCTGTGAATTTTTGGAGTGGCCGGCATTTGAAAATTTTTGTAGTTATGGTTTGATGTAGCGGCTGATAAGAAAGCTAAAAGAAGTGCGGTGATACAATTTTAGGTTCCAAGTTTCAAGTTTGTATTTGTTTGGTTAGGAAGAAGAAGCATGTGTGTATCCGGAATGCAATAGAAGTGGCATAAAAGAAAAGAAAGGCCATAACTCTCGGAAGCATAATTTTGGAAAAGTCAACCTGGTGATGATAGTGGTGGCTGGTGGCAGTGGTCAGGAGGGGGGTGTTGGTTCAGTTCTGTTTTGAACATAAAGGAAAACATGAAAACATACCTTTGGTTGCATCAGCACAGGTTAGCAAAGAATCCATTAAGGGTTGACATGATTGTCATCTTGGTCTGGTTCCTCCTTAGGGTGCTGACTGATGATGGTGGCTTAGAAAAACCGATAAGGGAATCGGTATGGAGATGGAGGTCGAAATTATGATGTTATGTGTTATTAGGGTTGTGTCTGATGTGTAACTGTCTAACCCTTTAACCTCCACATAACTCTCCTTATATAAGCACCCAGGAGGAAACCCTAATTAGTTAATAAGGGTAATATGGTCCATCAACAATTACCAACTAATTATTTAATAGGATTGTTATATATTTTGATCTATATAATGTAAATGATTATAATGGCTACAGATTAAATATTAATACGTAATATATTTAATCTTACATTCTCCCACTTAGCCGAGTAATCATTTACTATGAGTATTAGATAAGCCTGATCAGGAGTTAACACTCATTTTAGCCTTAAACAAGTACTATAGCAGAGAAATACAGCCGTTGAATCATTATGCGACTCAGGACCCCCATTAATCATACTATAGCCTTAATTTAAAACCTAATCGTCATGATCAAAATACGCGTAAGCCCTTTGTTTGATTTGTAACTTTATTTGTCTTATATGCCATTATGTCGACTTGACATATTCTTAGAGACGTACAAAATCAAACTGATGAGGAAAATTAACTAATACTTAGTCATTCATAGTACGATATGCAATTGCGCATGGCCATTAACTAATACCCGTCTATGAGCTCTCTTAATAAGACTTATGGGTAATAGCCCTTCAGATATAGGATCCTTAAGCATATCATGAATGTATTCGATACAAACTTAGTTTCCTCAATTCGTTCATAAACGAATAATTAATTGCGTATCGAAACTTAATGCAGTACCTCTTGAACTGTTACTGTTCAAGGAGTTATGGTAGCTGACTTTATCACACTAAGTCTTCAAAACATTATATGGAGTTAATAAACTTATGAGTCCACTGATAAACTTCTAACAACATTTAGTGACTATATTATGTCGTTATAACTTAGGTTGTTAATATCAGTGCATTATGACTCCTCCATGAAATAGGTTTTGTCTGCTGACATAAGGATATACCCGAAATTACATTTTATCATCTTTGAATATCACAAAGTTATAATAATAAACCGGTTTTAATTCTCACTTCTTCTTCAAATAATAGCCTCTCGTTTCTTTTAAAGATATTGTAATACTCCATTAGATGCTTCACAATAATCTAGACATATCTAGTGTGTTACAATGTGAGTAATATCTAAACGAGTATAGACTTGAACTTACATAAGGCTTCTAATTTAATGAAGCGTAAATAAATAATCTCACTTATCCTATTATCCTCTAAAGGAGAACAGTGTTTAGTTACATATGTAAGGACCCATTTAATTTTAAACTTATGGAACGGAACTAATATCCCATTGGGTCTATCTCAGTATGTTATGATATCAATCACATAAGAGATATCTTTGAGATTTATTATATCAAAGTTTGTGTTAACAATGCTTTGACTTATGTAACATATACTTGTCAAAAGAATATCATCTATATAGACAGGTTTATCTTAGTTGCTCCCACTCATCTTGAGGTAGGTACATTAATCCACTTGATTCTTGATGAAAATGATTACGTTAAGATTTCATCACATTATGATGTTTGCATTAACCCATACATGGATTTTATTGGCTTACAAATAAAGTGTTCTTTAACCTTCAGTTTGAAACTTTAGGTTGTTATCTAATGAACATGTAAATGTGTCAGCCATTTGTTATGGAAAATTGTTTATAATGTTCATCTAATGTAGCTTTAAACTATTATAAGCTACTAAAACAATGATGATCCTTAAAGAAATCTTTTGTAAGAAAGACTCTTTCATAACTTATCTCTTCCTGAGTATAACCTTTGACAATCAAACATGCTTCTTCGTGTCTTAACGCTTATATTAGGATTTGATTTAGTTATGAACACTCTTAGGTAATTCAATCAAATCTCAAACGTTATATGAACACATAAAATCAGCTTTACTAGAAAACTGTTTTATTCCATTAAGAATATCGATTGACACTAATGGCTTAATTTGAAGAGATGGGATCAATAAACATTTCCAAAATCCATTTCAACTTCAGTTAGGGAAGTTATGTAATCATCAAAATTAGTAGGCTTTTAAACCTAGATGACCTCCTGAGTTGATTATTGGGTTCATTAGAAGTTTCAGTTTTATGGATTAGCTCTTGGTTAGGTTGCTATCATTTTCATGATTCTAAGTTTTTAAGAGTTGGTGCAGTAAGGTGTACAAGAGGTGTAATCGGAGTTAAATTCGGAGTGAAATTTAATGGAATTTAATGACACTCTTCCCCCCGCCTCTTGTATTCCTTGCAAATCATAATAAGGACTTTTACTACTCCCACTAACCTTAGAAATCTTTAGGAACTCAGCATGCTTAGGGTCAATACTTAATGACCAACAAAATTCTAATAGAGAAAACAAATTAATGACGTCAGTCGTTGTAGTTTCTCTTGTTGAGGATTATGTGAGTTGAGGTAAGAAATCTAAGTGTGCCCACAATTAAGCAACAATGAAACTTTTGTAAGAGTAGCATTAGATTTAAGGAGATAAGTTATGATAAAACAGTGCCGTGATGGAGCGGTGTCTTGTACAAGAGGTGCAATTTTAGGTAATGTAAAATTTTCACTCCCCCACCTATTGCAACTATTGCAAGTTGTTATTAAGACACTTAATGCTCCCACTGATCTTTGATATCTCTAGAAATGCTACAAGAGAAGTTTCAATGAGGTACGTGACGTGGGAACCTATCATATATACGTTAGACTTTATTTGACTTCTTTAATGTCCAGATGTCATAAGAAAACTTAAGGACATATTTAATAGAAATCTTAATAAGTAAAAATATGAATAGATTTCTTCTAAGACTGTGGGCCATGTGCGACAAAAGTTAGCTACAAGTTGGTAGTCTTTTAAATGATAAATGAATTATGTCTGAATATTCCATTTTGAATAAGTTCCACGAATGTCAATGAATGACTTATGATGGACCCATACTTATTCCTTAAGCCAAGTAATTTTTTAGGGCTTTAACGTCATGATTTGAAATCACTTAGAATGAGATTAGATGAATAATCATCCTCATTAACCATGTCATAATTTCTCATGAATTTCGGTTATAATGGATGAAATTTATAAGTCTCATTTTTCTTTTGTCAAATTCTCATTTGCATGATGACAAAAGTTGTGAAAATGTAAGGTATCATCTAGTTTCATTTTAGTAATGTTTCAATCCAGATATTTAGAACAAATAAGATGAGAGTTTAAGGTAAGTGTGACTTTATGTTGACTATGCAAACCTCACAACCTTCATAACATTGCTTAATTAATGATACTGTACTCTGATTAATAATCAGAATATGTAATGTATCGAAAAGCTTTGTTAGAAGACTGCTTATTATGGTTCTTATAGCGTTAACAATTATTTTGTCACTAACTCTCATGTTAGTTATTTGTTGACTTCTGGTAAGGAAACCTATGGAACTAGAGTCAACTAATCATGTGTTAATAGGAATATTAAAGAATTATCAGACTTAAATATCATTAATAAGTGACTATCTAATTAATTTACCCAACTGTTCTTTAGAATAATGGATAGTCTCGTTGCTTATGTCTAGTCTAATGACATAATTATGCAGTGAGATTTTCCCTTGAAGAACCTTAAAGTTGGAATTAGCACTTGTAATTTGTCTATGGACCTTAGAACAATCATCTTTAAACATTTTAAGTGGTTGTAAGATGAATAACAACTTATTTTCCAGCTTTAAACATTTATTTCTTTGTACATATGTTGCTTATCAACACACTCGTTATACTTTGGTATTTTGAGTGTTGTAGTTGATTTTATAATGCATCAAATTGTACAAGTGAAAATCTTAGTATGTAATGTACTGGAAAAAATGTACTTATTTCCATGCGTAAGCCCTTAACGTTATGGGTCATGGTTTTGTACATTATAATGTATTCACATATACCACTTAACTTTATAGTTTAGAGTTTCAAATTAAGGCATGCATCTTAGGAGTTCTAGTGATTATTCCATAATTATAGATTAGTCTTAGGAAAGACTTAATCTGGAATAACATTAGTGATAGCATTTACGTTAGAGAGTTCTTGATTATCATAATAGACATCATGGTCGATTTGTCCTATTCATCATGCTCTAATTTTCTTCTTTATAATCTTTATCAGAAGAGAGCAATAGGATTATCGTGTCTTAAGAAATAATCAAGGGTTTAATTTAAAAGCTAATTCTAATAGAAACTGTAGATAAAGCAAACATTTTAGGGTTAAAAAAAATTAGAGTGGATGAGATATAGATTAATAGAAGAAAAATTACAGTGAGTAAAATTATGGGTACTAAGAATAAGGCAGACGAAATGATCATAAAAAACATAATTAAGGATCATTAATCTAAGGATCATTATGTGAAGAGATTGTGATATGTCTATTACTAACATCAAAATAATAGACTTAGCTAAAAAATTCTACTTAAACGAAAACAAAACAGCTTTGGCCAGAAGTGTAATCATTTAAGCATATGTGCAAAGTGGTTGTAACAAATCAGCTTTGGCCAGAATTGAAACAATCACTTTAGTTATGCACTTGTTGAGTATGCCATCTATGAATGAATTAAATCAGCTTTGGCCAGAAATTAAGACATTCATGCTTATGATGCATATACAACATAGCTTTCGTAATACTTGAATGATAAGTAGATGTATCAAGTCAGCTTTGGCCAGAAATGATATATCAGAAGCTCATTCAAGTTAAGCTATTTTGGTTTTGTAAAACATTATTTGATCCTTATTAATTAGCTAAGTAATTACAAAACCAATTATTTAATAGCAAACCACCTGTTAGCGCGGATCGAAGTCTTGTGCGAGTCTTGTAATGAGGTTTCGAGTCTTGTGCGATCAGTAATGCACTTGTGCGATCGGTAATGCCTTGTGCGATCAATAAGGCCCAAGTCTTGTGCGATTGATAAGGCCCAAGTCTTGTGCGATCGATAAGGCCTTGTGCGATCAGTGAGGACTTGTGCGATCAGTGAGGCCCAATAACTTGTGCGATCAGTAAGGCCCAAAACTTGTGCGATTAGTCAGGCCCAAGTTTTGTGCGATCAGCACTATCTTGTGCGATCCACAGGTCTTGTGCGATTTCCCTTGTGTGATCAGTCTTGTGCGATCAGATCAAATTTTTTTTTTTTCTCTTGATCTGATCTTGTGCGACTGTTAAGGGACTTGTGCGATTTGAACATTAAAGATTTCGAATCCTCTGTATAATAGCTGTTTGTTGTGATAACTTAACTAAAAATTCGAAAATATGAATTGAGATATAGTTTCCAATTATTAACATTGATCTATTTTTATCACTAAATTTCGAAATCATATATGTTTATCATTTAACAGATTTCGAAAAAACTTGATGGACAAGATTAGATCAAAATTAGGGAAACATCTAACAATTCAAATCACATTCCAAATCATAAAGGAAAATTTCGAATTTCTCATAAGAACATAAGAACATAAGATGAACCCTAAAAAAATAAATCATAATCTGGAATCCGAAACCTTAAATTTTTATACTTTTATTTACAGATTTCGAATATTAGTATTACCAATTATGATTTCGAATCAAAAGATAAACATGGTATTCCGAAAACAGTGATTTCGGTGCCATTTAAAAAACGAAAACAGCCATGAACTAAAGGCTTTAACAATTTCGTTTTCCAGATTTTTGATCCCAGAATAATGGATACGAAAACAGAACTGACTAATCAACATATGCTCTGATACCACATGTTGGTTCAGTTCTGTTTTGAACATAAAGGAAAACATGAAAACATACCTTTGGTTGCATCAGCACAGGTTAGCAAAGAATCCATTAAGGGTTGACATGATTGTCATCTTGGTCTGGTTCCTCCTTAGGGTGCTGACTGATGATGGTGGCTTAGAAAAACCGATAAGGGAATCGGTATGGAGATGGAGGTCGAAATTATGATGTTATGTGTTATTAGGGTTGTGTCTAATGTGTAACTGTCTAACCCTTTAACCTCCACATAACTCTCCTTATATAAGCACCCAGGAGGAAACCCTAATTAGTTAATAAGGGTAATATGGTCCATCAACAATTACCAACTAATTATTTAATAGGATTGTTATATATTTTGATCTATATAATGTAAATGATTATAATGGCTACAGATTAAATATTAATACGTAATATATTTAATCTTACAGGGGGTTGCATAATGTTAGATTTTCAAACCACAATATTCAACATTAATCATCATGTTCCAACCACAATATTCAACATTAATGTGTGCGTTGAAGCGGCTACATAGACGTTTATTATATGGAACAATGTAACCGCAATCAATTTGGAGGCCGTTTCTTGAAACATGAAAGTTACCAGCACGTCTTTTGTAATGAACATAGCCATCCTTGTCAAACCGTGTAGTAGCCTCAAACGACTTTGGAAAATGCTTTGAACATTTGCCTTCATGCATACAAGGAGCGTTAGGATTGAGCAAACCGCAGGGGCCATGAATCATGCATTCTGTAATTGTCTTATACAAAACAGGCTCAGAATCTGGATCTGGGAATTCAGCAGTAATGTAATTATCTACATCAGAAGCGTCCCGTATTCTATTGGTTTCCGTAACCCACACTAAAGTGTGACAGTGTGGTAATCCCCTCTTTTGAAACTCAATAGTATATAGGTCTGTATAAGGGAAGAAATAAAGGGACATTAGGTAAGATAGAGGAAAGAAAGTTAATTCGAATGTTAGAAATAAGAACTTACATGCTGCCACTTCTCCAAATGTTTGGTCTTCTTTTATAAATTTTATAAATTCTTTAACTTTCATTTGGAACACCCGAGCTATGATGTCTGGACGGTTTTGTGAAGATAGGCAGCCAATGCGATGCATATATCTCATAATTTCAGGCCACTTGACATTGCATGTGAATGTGATGAAGTATTGCGGATTGCCATGGACCCTACAAATTGCTAACGCGTCTTGATAATGCTTATACATGTAACGTGGCCCACCGGTAAATGAAGATGGCAAAAAGATTCGCTTTCCTATATCACGACATTCTGTATCACCTCGTGAGAGGGCATCATACATACCAGCGATATATTCTGAACGAAATAGATCTTGATTTGCATTATAGTAATCAAGTCGGTTCTGTTCTATACACGTATAAGCGTCCACTAAATACTGTTGAAAAAGTTGCCCACCATTCAAGAGTAGAGAATAAACACCAGCACGATCATGAATCTGGTAACTATAGTACATGTTAGCGGTCATTCTCTTGTCTTTGTCTGTCGTACGCAATTTGAGATTCGGAGACCAACCTTCTTCCCCCAAAGGAAATAGAAGTGGATATTGTAATGGCATATAAGATGGATGGAGCTTACTAACTCTTTGAGGTATTCCGCCTTTTGAGTGAATGATGATGTCGTAGCCGCTAGCATTGAAGTCATCACCGCATACGATTCCACCTAACGTGTCTGGAGATGGGGCACCATATCTTCTATCAGGTACATTATTGTAAAGACGTATGGAATAACAACTGCGTTCTTCCGTGCTACAAATCTCGCTAGCGTTTTTAAAGAGGCGAACATACTTATTGTGAGCATTTAATGTCTGGCTGAGAGTGGCGACAACAATATGAGACAGGTTGTCTTGATCCGAGTTATTGAAAAAGCGAAGCCTGTTTGAAATTTCATTCTCTGTATCATATATATACATTTGCAAAAAACGGGGCTTCTCATTAGGAGGAGGGCATAAAGATCCGATCCAATGTGAAACTTGGCCAGAGATTTTAAAAATGTAAGGACCACGACCATCATTAATGGTGTCATCGATGTTTGCCCCAAATGAAGTCATGGAAAACATACTGTTATATGCTCTAATATTTTCTAGGAAGCGAGGATCTTGGAAAAGTTGCTTAATAACAGGCGGTGGTTGAAGAGGAAAAGTTAAGCTGACAGCGCCTGATTTACAACACTGATTGTAGCGAGGATGGCGAACATGTGCAGCGTGTAAAATCCTCTCGCCAAACCAAAATAGAGCGCTGCAATGTTCACAAATACATGTGCAATCTCCACAATCTGAATACGAAGGGAGCGGCCTCTGCATTGATCTGGATGACTCTGTAGTTTGAGAAGTGATTGAACGCAGCCTTTGCGACATCCTGCGGCGAGGAGGTGCGCTAGAAGTTTCACCTGTTTCATAAGAGCTAACTATTCTCCGACGTTTACCAAACGTGTTCGCCGGCGACATATTTTTTAAGCAAAGAAAATGTGTACAGGAAAAAGCATATAAAAAGTAAGAACGTAATGAAAATAGTATACTAAAATTAAAGTTTTACCAGTATAAAGCTGAAGCTGCCAACACAATAAGTTGGTAAAAACCTGCAACAAAGGATGGAAAAAAAATTGATCAGCTCCTTAAGGAAAAGAAGAAAGATTTATTTAATACATACTATGGAGGTGTGTAATACTACAAAAGTTGTTTGAAATTTAATATTTAGTTTTCCAAAACACCATCATAAATCATCACCAATGTTTTTAGATCGGACCGGTGGAAGTTCTTTAAAAACCAGATTAATCTATATAATTTAATTTTAATTATATTAATTTGAGCTTTACCTTAACTTTCCTATATATGTGCTGCTGCCTTTTGAAACATCTTTTTCATTTAAAGAAATTATATAATCGGTACACGTAGCTCGTCTACATTTTTTTGCAGCAAGAAGAAACTTCCCATCATCGTTTGATGCTGCCAATGAGTCATGTTAAAAGATGTTAATTAGATAACTATCAACTAATAAAACTCAATTGGATAAGCTGGCTGTTCTTTGCAAATCAAGTCTTAAGTGGTAAAAACCAAATGACGGATTTATTAATTTTTTAATTTTAAACTTATTATATTGTTATTTTAGTGTAAAAATTAATTCTGAGCGAATTTTGTTTTTCTTTTAACCTCTCGACTCTGAGTCATTTGGTCTTATACATTTGTATTATTTGTACGCTTTTTCCCGTTTTTTGTCGTTGTTGGCTTGGTGTTTTTATGCCCCATGCCCTGGCGGTATGAGTTCGTCTATGTTTTACATCACTTGGTGTTATAAATTCGTGTTATTTATGTTTTTTTCTTGGGTGTGGTCGTCGTTAGCAACTTAGTATGTTTTTACGCCCCCACCTCTAATAGCATCGTTTTACCACCTCTAATAGCATCGTTTTACGCCTCCGCCCCGTAACGCGGGGGTCAATTCTAGTTTACAATATATGACGTAAGAGGTAGAAATATGAACCTATTTATTTATGAATGAGTCGACAGGGGTCATGTTTATCTCTAACGGGTCAAACAAAACAGGCTGAAAGAGTCGAATAGGTCAAAAGTTTCCCAGAAATAGATTAGTCTTATGAAAATATATTTTTGAGTAAAATGCCCTTATCGTCCCTGAGGTAAGACCCATAACTTTTTTACTGAGTCGACTGGGGTCATGTTTATCTCTAACGGGTCAACCAAAACAGGCTGAAAGAGTCGAACAGGTCAAAAGTTTCCCAGAAATAGATTAGTCTTATGGAAATATATTTTTGAGTAAAATGCCCCTATCGTCCCTGAGGTAAGACCCCTAACTTTTTTACTTTCATGGGTTGAATAAGTCTTATCTAAAGGCATATTCATTTATTTTTTTGTTGTTCATCAATGTAGGATTATATAGATTAATTACCTGAGTTTGATTACCGTGGCAATTTTGGCCCAGAACCTTAGTTTTAGTTTTAAGTCAGAATTTTGAAAAATGGCCACATATTTCATAGTACTTGAACAGCAAAAAATCAACAACAATGACTTTGATTACCGTGGAAATTTTAGCCCAACACCTTAGTTTTAGTTTTAGATCAGAATTTTGGAAAATGGCGACATATTTCATAGTACTTGAACAACAAATTAGGGCAAAAAATCAACAACAATGGCACTGACACAAGACAAATGGGTGAAGGTCATCTTCTTCAACATCACCCATATCGAACAAAAACGTATTTTGTTGAAGCGTACCTGTTGGAGCCCTAATCGTCCGACGAAAGCCGTCGGTTGACGGAGTAGATAAAGCGGCGACCTTTCGATTTGGGGTAGACGGTGTTGATCGATGGTAGCAGGTAACGTGGATTCGGAGCAGAGCGGTGGTGAGCGATGGTAGTAGCTGGATGTGGATGTGTAGAGGTGGGATTGACCGGCAGACGGAGGTGGAGAAAACCTGGAAGCGGGAACTGTTCCCAAGCCCCTACCCAAAATGTTATTATGTATAATACCAAGACAGGAACGTAACCACGCGCGCGTGGGGCATATAAAATGATTTCAAATGGGTGACAGGGGACACGCGTCTCATATCGGACGAATAAACGCTTACCCACTTTCTCCAGAATAACCACATACGTGTCTTTTTATTATGGGAGAGTGATTCCGTACGTGTCACTTCACCACACGCCAACCAGTGGCCCCACCAAAATCTCCAACCACCAATCACAAGCTCCGCACGCAATTTCTAGCCCTAGACACGTGTACCTCCATTTACCGGCGACCGATTTTCATCTTATTCATTCCATCATGAGTGCACTCCGCCCGCTCATATTTCCGGTTTATTTTACAAACAGAGAGAATCTGGATGAACCGGTCAGGCTCGGAGTTAGGTATGCACGGTGCAAACCGGCGCGTTGACTACACGTGCGTCGCCACCGGCGACGGTAACAATAATACGGTTATCGATCAGATCATGTTGAGATTCCGTCCGATCGCTCCGAGACCGGCGACGGTTGAAAGCTCCGGTTACATGTTACCGGAGAGTAATCTCAAGAGGAAGAGAGTGAAGCGGAAGTACGTAAGAGTGAAGAAGAAGATTAATAAAGCCAGTGAGTGTAATTTGAACAAAATTTTGTTCGATTTGAACGGAACCGTTGCGATGATCGAGAATTGTAGAAATAACGAGTTCGTTGTTGCAGATCCGTTTCAGAAACCGTTACAGAAACCGTCGAACTGGATCAGTTTCGATCTATCTGGAAACAAAAGTAGCGTGAATAATAATAATAATAATTTATTTAATTTTGAACCAGTGAAGAAGTTTTCACCAGATCTGCATGGAGTAGATCTGGCTACGCCGGAGCAACAGCGGAAGGTAGTGGAGTCGTGGATCACGGTGGAGTCGGTTATCGGCACGTGTGAGGATCGGAGGATGTTAGGACACACGGATAACGAGATATGGAAGAATCTAGAACTTGACAGCTGTCCAGGTTTTGTATCGAACGGTTATGATGAGGTGGTGTGGGTGAATCCGGCGTACCGGAGGATGCTAGATCTGGATGGTGATGGTGGAGTGACGGCGGGTGAGGTGGTTGTGTGGCTGGTGGTGAAAGTTGAAAAGTCAACGGTGGTGAAATATCTGCCAGCTTTTTCATGCAGAGTGAGGATTGAGTATAGACTGTGTGAGAAGAAGAGGTGGATGATGGTGCCTTGTGATGTGTGTAAGATGGATTCCGGTGGGTTTGCATGGTTGCTTGATGTTGAATTTGCTTTGAGCTTGAGGCCGTTGAATCAAGTTTGCTAAACAGGTAATTTGATTAAGGGAAATTTACGAAAATGTCATTTAACCAACGTTCTTTACGAAAATGTCACGTTCATCCGTCCGTGGTGTGTCACCTTGAAGAGTCCATGAACAAGGTGCTGACACGTGTCACTTCAAATGTTGAAGGGTCCATCCCGACGCATCCCATGTAGCATCCCATGCCTCTCCGACGCATCCCTTGCATCCGGACGCATCCCATGTGAAGGAGTCCGTCCACGGACGCATGAACGTGACATTTTCTTAAAGAGCGTCGGTCAAATAACATTTTCTTAAAGAGCGTCGGTCAAATGACATTTTCGTAGATTTCCAAGTAATGAAAAACTTTATATTATACCTTTTTATATTATAATCAAGTATAGACCATAGGTTCATATGACATGAGAGAATGTTGAATATCTGCATTATCATCTTTTACACAGAAGAAGATTTGTTTCGTATTCGATATTTTTCTCTGTATCTGCATATATGATAATAATTGAACCGTTGAGTGTTATTATTAGCTATTGAAATCTGTAACATTAACAATGGCTGCTTGGATAAGCTACAACTGTATAATGTTTGTGATCTCAAAAGTTGAGGTTTCGTATATTTATAAAAGCCAAGATGCATTGGTTACTTAATTAAAATGATGTCATTGTTGCCCGTCCACCTTCTGTTTTAATGTAAGTTGGTTGATGACGGGGGTAGCCCAAATCTCAATAAAATGACTAATATACATAATAGCTTAAAAGGTTAAAAGGTTGAGAGGTTCAATACGCGCAAACTCAGGAGAACAGTAAAAAGGACAAGCACAGTGTCCGGTCACATCAACACTTAACGTCTGAACCATTTCTGCACAGACAGAACATGTGCACAGAGAACACCCTTTTGTCCGCAGGTCTAAACCCTTCAACCCCCAAATGGGCAAGTCCCTCACTGTAGCCACGGATCACTGGTCAAAGGCTTCCTCTTGTAGAAGATTCTTTCCCTATAAATAATAGCCTCTTGCCATCCATTCCACTCATTCCAGATCAACTCAGATCACCCTTGATCTCTGATCTTACTTCTCCTCTCTAGAACTTGCTCCATGCTTGTTCTATTCTCGGCTCA
The DNA here is from genome assembly GCA_030545235.1 of Helianthus tuberosus. Taxonomy (NCBI): domain Eukaryota; kingdom Viridiplantae; phylum Streptophyta; class Magnoliopsida; order Asterales; family Asteraceae; genus Helianthus; species Helianthus tuberosus. The sequence goes on from CM060430.1 coordinate 152,182,193, forward strand.
CTACAATATTATCTCACTTAACATAGACATTCTGGGTTGAACCCTTCAAGCCAGAATTCAAAGTGAATAATAACAAAGTGATCCGCCTCCACGTGCTACAAACGTGGGGGGACCCCACGACCTGCGTTAGGCTAATCGAAACCTTGAACCCTTTTACCCCGGAGATATCGCTACAGGCCTTGGTCTTGTATTTGTTGTATCAACAAGTTGGCGCCCACCGTGGGGCTACGCCGCTTACTTTATCTTAAAGACCAGTTGTGTAGCTCCATTTTCTCTTTACATCATGTATGAAAGCGAGTCTCTCGGTCAGGTAAATCAGGTGCCTAACAACATCGATTTAACACCAAATTCGGGTCGGATCTCACCGGTCCTATCTACACCTCTTTCTACTCCCGGAAGTACTCCATCGGGATATGTTCCCGGAGTTCACTTCTTTTCAAACACCAACCCCATCTCGGTCAGGGGTTACACATACTCAAATCGATGTAATGCATACACCGGAACGCATAGATCTAACACCCGAGTGACTAGCTAGAAATTTCTTACAACTGAGGTTTCTTCTCAACTAGCATGTGAGCTTAGAAAGGGAAAAAAGGGTGAGAATAAGACTAAATTATGAGGAGTCTAAACCCTCATTATCACTTGGCCATCCATCTCTTCCTTTTAGTAGCTCACGTTCAGCCACATCTTACCTTGAAGCTGGTCCTAGTGTGACAGACCAACCACTCAAGCCCTTTAGCTTTTGGGGAGGCCAAGTCCAACCGTTTTTCCCTTATTTACCTCCCAACCCGTTGCAACCGGAGCACCTATGGGGCATAAAACCACTCTTGATCAATTATGGCAGTCACCAGCTTCAAGTGTTCCCCCTCCCATCGCTACTTCGTGAAAACAAGCTATGGCCACCCTGCCTTTGGCTCGAAGGTGCGGTCATGAGTACATCCATGGGAATGCCTTATACAGTAAGCCTTTAAGGCTTTAACCTTATGACACAGATAATGGCTTCAGAAAGCCTTTAAGGATTTAACCTTATGCCCCATCTGATGACACAGATGATGGCACAATTTCCTTTGCAGCACGTGAAAGCTGGATGACGACACAGAAAGCCTTCAAGGCTTTAACCTTAATTTCATCAACCAAGTGCCAAACACTCACCAGGGTACCACAAGCGGTAACCCAGCTTCAAGGGTAATAAAATACCCCTCAAAACCTTACAAGCCCAATATCTTGCTTCAATAAATTGTTGAGTACGAGTTTCAAACCCAGATAAAGATGCCATCACGGTACTGAAGACTATTTCCAAATCTTCGCCGAGACTACAAGAATAAAAAAATGACCCAACTCCGAATGTTGTCTCATGTTCAGGCAAACCCTTGAAGGGTCTTCGCGCATATGGTTCAATGACCTTCCTGAACGAAGCGTTCAGACCTTTAACGATCTTAGCAAAAGTTCCCTATAAAAACATAGGTATGTCAAGGACGCCATGATAATCTTCCAGATCAAACAACATGATGATGAAAGTCTCAGAGACTTCATCGAAAGTTACAAGAAGGAAGGTTTAACTTACGCCGATGAAAAGGTTAGGGTTGCAGGGTTCATGAATGCTATAAATTCCAAATATCTCACAAGAGACTTCAATAAATGCCTGCCCAAACCCTTGAAGAAACACTCGAAAGGGCTGAAGCCCACATTCGAGGAGGATAAGCTGTAGACATCAAAGAACAAAATAAAAGACTCTTAACTGGAGCTTCCAGTATGGCTCTTATGACAAACAGTTCAAAGGTTTGGATTCCAGAAGGCCCGAAGGCCGGAACCCTCCAAGCCAAGAAAAAACCATAAACCTTACAGCCTTAACCAAGGCTACATAAGAGATCTTGGCAACCGAAGAGGTAAAACACAGCTTCCGCCCTCCTCAACCTTTGCCAAAAGACAAAAGATTGGAAAAATCAAGCCAGTATTGTGAGTTTCACGAATAGAAAGGTCACCATACCAATAATTGCTTCCAACCCAAAAAGATGATCGAAGAAGCCGTCAAGTCCGAACTGGCTCACTTGGTTAAAGGGGTCAAGGACAAAATGGTTGAAGAATAAAAGTAGGAAGTGAACATGGCCGGCCTTGAAAACAAAGCTTTAACCCTCTCAGCTGATGAAAAGCTTGAAACGCTTTAACCCTCTCAGCGACGATGAGCGTTCAAAGCTTCAACAGTCTTAATCCTCCAAAATTATGCTTAAGAAATGCTTTAACCCTCTCAGCTGATGAAAAGCTTGAAACGCTTTAACCCTCTCAGCGATGATGAGCGTTCAAAGCTTTAACAGTCTGAATCCTCCAAAATCATGCTTGAGAAATGCTTTAACCCTCTCAGCTGATGAAAAGCTTGAAACACTTTAATCCTATCAGCGACGATGAGCGTTCAAAGCTTCAACAGTCTGAAGGTATCGCATACATACCTATCAAGCCTTTAGGCCAAATAACCCATTATGTTTGTTCAACGAGAGAACAAAATGACGAACCGAACAACTCACTTTTGCGGTGATCAATATCCCTTCCAACTATGATATCATCATAGGAAGGCCAGGGCAAGGTGTGTTCGGAATGGCAGTTTTAGTCGGTCAAGGCACTGTGAAGTTTCCCACTGAAAAGGGATCGCAACCCTTCAACCTACCCAAGAAGCTTTTGTGGTTGAAGGGGAAAGCTCAAGAAAGGACGAAGACGATGAACAAGGGTTGAACATAAACCCAAAATATCGTCAACAGGGGATAAGGGTAAACACTAACCTTTCCAATGAAACCCTCTCATACCTTGAAAAGTTTCTCTTGCACTACGTCTTTGCTTAGTGCCCGGAAGATATGACCGGCATCCCCCGTAGCATTATTGAAATATGAATTATGGATCCCATCTGATAATAAGCCCATTATATAAAAGATAGAAAAGCTTGTTCTAACCAAAATCCTTGGAGAGGTTAAGTATCAAGCATGGGTGGCCAATCCCGTAATGGTTCGAAAACTCGAAAAGTTTTGAAGAATGTATATCGATTTTAAAGACTTGAACAAAGCATGCCCAAAGGATTGCTACTCACTGCCCCAGATAGACCTCAAGGTTAACTCGCTCACAGGCTTCCCGTCCAAGTGTCTTCTTGACACCTAAAAGGGTTACCATCAGATCCTAATAAAAATAAAAAAAACTACATTCCACACTGATAAAGATATATCTTGCTATCAAAAAATGCCTTTTGGTTTAAGAAATGCAGGTGCCACTTATCAACGTCTGGTTGACAAAGCGTTTGTCGGACAAATCGGCAAGAACATTAAAGCTTATTTTGACGATTTGATGATCAAGAGCAAAACGGAATACCAAATGCTCAATGACATACAAGAACCTTCCAAACCTCGAGAAAGATAAACATGAAAGCTTAATCCAGTCAAGTGCTCGTTTCCTAGGGCACATCATGGGGAAACAAAGCATAAAAGCCAACCCTCAAAGGATGTGCTAACAAGAAAGACTTTCAATGGAAAGCTTACAGCTTTGAAGCGTTTTACCTCAAAAGGAAGCCTTCAACCAAATGAAGCAACACTTAGCTTCACTCCTAGCCATTTCGGCTCCAGAAACAGGAGAAACGGCCTCTATCTACCTTTCGATTGCTGAAAATACCATAAGTACGGCTCTAATCATTGAACGAAACAAAGTTCAGATACCCGTTTACTTTTTCAAAACTTCAAAATTAGCAGAAATCAAATATTCTTCTTTGAAAAAAAAAAAAAAAAAAAAAACTTGCTCTAGCCCTAGCCCAAACGGCTAGAAGGCTTCGAAGGTACTTTCAGTAACACCCGATACAAGTGATCATTGACTAACCAATTAAGAATGTGCTTGAAAAACAAGAAAATTTCAGACGATTAGCCAAATGAGTTGTGAAACTAGGTGAACACAAAATCACCTATGTCCTGAAAAAAGTTGTCAAAGCTCAAATCTTGGCTGACTTCATCTTATAAGTCCCTAAAGAAGCCATAACAGAAGTTAATACAACTGCAGCTGAACCCTCCAACCCTGATACCTGGAAGCTCTTTACCGACGAAGCTTCCAGCATTGAAGGGTCAGGAGCAGGGCTAGTTCTAATTGATCCTAACGAATTGTAATTCACGTATGCCCTTCGTCTTGAATTTCAGACTACAAACAACAAAGCTGAGTATGAAGCATTGATTCCTGGGCTCAAGCTTGCAAAATATGGGTGTCAAAAGGCTTCAAGTCTTCACAGACTCGTTGCTTGTTTCAAACCAAATAAGTGACAACTACATAGCCAAAGAAATGGGGGTTCAAAAGCTTCAAGTCCTTACAAACTCTCTCAAGCTAAGACAATAACAACTACATAGCAAAAGAACCCAACATGTATTAGTACCGAGACAAATCAAAGGAATTGATGACCACATTTCAAACATTTTCCATCAAAAAAGTTCCAAGATCTCAAAACAAGAGAACGAATGCACTAACTTGTATCTCCTATGTTTGCCCACCTCACCAAGAAGGTACTAATTGAGGTGTTAAAAACCTCATCCATCCAAAGACTTGAGGTTCAAGATGTGATCACTAAAAAAGGGCCAAATTGGATGACTCCCATTGTAAGGTTCCTCAAAATGGTGAATTACCTAATGACCAGACTAAGGCTAAAAGGGTTCGTATCAAGTCAAGGCAATATGTGTTACAAGGAGATATCCTTTACAAAAAGGATACCTTGCACCACTACTTCGATGCGTTGGCCCAGAACAAAGCCAATATCTGATCAAAGAGGTTCACGAAGGGATATGTGGAGCTCAGTGTGGCCCAAAATCGGTAGTGTCAAAGTTGATGAACCTCGAACACTTTTGGCCTTCCATGCATCGAGATACCTCCGAACAATTGCGAAAGTATGAAGCTTGTCAGTTACATGCTCCGGTACCCAAAAGCCTCAAACATGACCCCGTTCCCATCTCCTCGGCTTGGCTGTTTCACAAGTAAAGAATCAACATCGTTGGTCCATCCCCACTAGCCAAATGAGGAGTCAAGCTCTTATTGGTAGCCGTGAACTACTTCACCAAGTGGCCAAAAGTAAAACTATTGGCAAAAATCTCAGGGAAACAGTTCATTGATTTCGTTTACGAAAACATAATCTGTCGTTTTGGGCTCCAGGGGTACTAGTCACGAATAACGGGAAGTAGTTTGCCGAGGTGTAAGGAGTTCAAAATAACCCAAGTATTCAGCTCGGTAGCTCACCCACAATCCAACGGCCAAGTTAATAGGACAAACAACAACATTGTTGAAAGGATTAAATCTCGATTGGAAAGATACAACAACAACTGGCTCGAATAGCTTCCCAATGTGCTATTGGAAATTCGAACAACCAAGAAAACGAGCCACAAGAAAACACCCTACAGCCTAGTGTTTGGATCAGAGGTTGTATTCCTAGCCGAAATCGGAGTAACAATATAAAGAACACTCGACATCGACCTCGAATCAAATAAGAAAGAGACAATGTTGAATTTGGAACTCCTCGAAGAGGCTCGTGATCAAGCAGCCATACAAAAAGCGAGGTACAAGCAAAACATGGAATTGTATTACAATACACGGGTGAAGCATGAACGTTTCAAGCCTGAGAACCTTGTGCTTCGAAATAATAAAGCCTACAAGAAAGAAAGCCAAGAAAGCTTGGCCCTAAGTAGGAAGGGCCATACAATATCCTTAAAGCCCACAAAGGGGGATCATACAAGCTGGCAGGTCCGCAAGGCAAAAAGCTTCCCCGCCATTGGAATGGCAAAAACCTTAAAAGGTTCCACGTTTAACCAAAACGTGTTACAAATAGTTCCCAAAAGTTGTTCTATTCCCCTAGTAATCGAATTACTTTGAAATAAATGAACGACGAATCAAAATTTATCTTTCTATCCTATAATCAGGTTGAGAACCTAGCAAGAAACTCCATGGCAAGGGCCATGTAAGGGGATGAGCTCCCAGGCCACATCGCTCAATAGGTTCAAGGGTTGAATGGACCTATATAAGGGGTGAGTTCCTAAATCAATACAACTCCATGAGACTCATAGAAATCTTAAAAAGCATGTCTCATAGACGGGTTTGAACAGCCTACACCAAATGTTCCTTAAGCCCTAACATTGGCTTACGAACCAAAAATACTCTAAGTGAATATCATACATAGGATAGAGGTTGTATCTTCTTGTTAAAAATATCCTAAGGCTAAGTGACTGCAGCACTGAACCCTTTAAGGTATAAATAACATAAGATGCACCACCCAAAACAAAGACAACATGCAAAATCAATAAAAACGCAAGGGAATAAATAGAACAACATAGCAAGATAAGTTAAAGATAGCAAGGGCCATACTGGCCATCAAACATAAAGCATTGTCCACAAGCCTCCAAGGCTTTAACCACCAAGGGATCTAGACGGTTCCTTTAAAATTAAAAAGACGTTCAAACAAACAACCCATAACATTGTTCGACATGCTAAGAAAGCTATGAATTAAGGCCTCTTCTTCACTTAGCAACGTCAGGGATGGTAGACTTTGCTGCATCATCCTTCTTCGAACCTCCATCATCCGGGGTCTCTTTAGCCTTCCTCTTTTTCCTCCCTGCTGCACCCGTTGCCTCGGAGGCTTCAAGGCTTGAACCCTTTGAGCCCTCACCACCTTCAGAACACGTTTCCTCGCTATCTCCGAAGCAAGGACGTTTCTTCGAGAGGGACTTCAACACTTCATTACAAACAGCCTCATTAAGGCCCTTGGGTTTTAGCTCCTGCAAGACAGACAAAGGTTTACCAAAACACTTGGAGACTTCACCCACATAAGGGTAAATCATATGCTCAATCTTAAAAATTGTTCCCTTGAAGACTTTGAAGGATTTGGGTTGAAAAAGAGAAGACTTTTCCTGAGGCTCCCTAGGTTCACAAAGCTTTGTAACCAGCAAACAAACCTTGGTGTCTCACATGAGCAAGAAGCTCGGTGTACACATCACCCAAGACTTTGTTGAATTCTGACGAATGGAGAAGATAGGTAACCACTTGCTGAAATCCATGCTCAATGAGCCATTTACTATCACTAGTTGCATGGGCAAGTGAAGCCTTTAACCCTTCTTTCTCCTCTAATAAGGCCTTTTTCTGAAGCTCCAAGGCAGCCTTATCGACCCAGACTTGAACCTTGTCAGCCTCCAAGCGTTTTTCCAACTCAACCATATCAGTCTTGTGTGGAAAGAAAACTCCTCAAATATTCAAACATCAATGCTTTCTCCTTCTCAGTGTAGCCCTCAGTTTCTTTCAAAGCAACCATTGAAGTTTTCATCTTATCCCTCTTCTTCGAAAAGACTTCATATTCTTGCATCCTTTTGCGAAATCTGGATACATCCTCTAGAAGCAAGGCAACAAGGTTGCAAGCACCCATCATTATTTTCGAAATCATTAGTTCATTGTCCATAGACGAGCAAGAACCTCGAACAGTAGGAGGAGCAAAATGGGTAAAAACATCCTCACAAACGGATGAAGACATGAAGCTGTCACAAACTATGACCTTCCAATCCGGCACATAAACCTCTTCTGGATCAACATTGGTGGAACCTTCACCACCCTTCCTTAAACCCTTCAGGCTCACAACCTTCTTACCCGCTGCTTTACTCTCCTTAACAATCGCCAAGGGCAACTCCTTGTCTTTTTCCCTGAACCCCAACTTCCGAGTCGTCCGAAGCCTCTATGTCATCACTTTGTTCCACTGGCTCAGAGGCCGATGGTAGTTCAGCTCCCTTCAACATACGTCGGATAGAAGCTTTGGAAGCACCAAACCTAGTAAAGCGTTCGACATTTGGAACGTTCACATAACCTGAACCCTCGAACCTGTGTTCGGCACCTTTGGCAACATCATCTTCTCCGGAGGTAGCCTCAGCATCCCCAAACACAACATCAGAGGTATCATCACTCTTTATAAAGCATAAGGAAAAACATCATACCCTGATCATCCCGCATGAGCACAGAGTCACGATCTGGCTTGTCCCACGAGATGCTCACACCCATCAACACTAAAAGGTGTTCAGGAAAGGGACGAAGCCTCGAAGGACATTTCCTAAATGGCTTTTAACAACAAACTATCTAGTTAGGACTCAAATGGCTCAAGCTTGTCTAACACAGCATCAGCTCGAAGGGAACAATGGACTCTGAAATCCAGAAAAATCGGTCCTTCCAAGAACCAAAGGTAGTAACCATTGAGGAAGTCAAACAAACATCAACCTGGGATATCTCAAACGTGACCCAATCGTCGTTCTTGGTCAAACGGAAGAAACATCGGAACAACAACGATGAGTCATACCCTATCATAAAACCTCAAAGTGTAAAACCCTAGCAAGACCTTAAGGGTGTAACTGACCAAACGACACACGATAATACTCTAAAACATTCAGAACAAAGACCGAAAACGGATGACGCAAGTTGGAAAACTCAGCAATAAAGAGCAATCGAACCAACGGGACACTAATCGATCGATTTGCCAAAACCCAGAACCACCGGATTAAACTTTAGATCGATCCCCCATTCTTTACAAAAAGCCTCAACTTCCTCTTGAGTGAGACAAGTTGAAGCCTTTAAACCTTCAAGCCTTAAAGCCTATCACATCTACTATCACTCTGAAATTCAAATCTCAAAACTCAAACACCTTGAAGCCTTTAAGCAATAAAAAAAAATATAATGTGTAAAAGTCAGAAGCATTTGAGCTTACATCCCAAACACCTCTGACTTGGGGGGCTGATGACGGGGGTAGCCCAAATCTCAATAAAATGACTAATATACATAATAGCTTAAAAGGTTAAAAGGTTGAGAGGTTCAATACGCGCAAACTCAGGAGAACAGTAAAAAGGACAAGCACAGTGTCCGGTCACATCAACACTTAACGTCTGAACCATTTCTGCACAGACAGAACATGTGCACAGAGAACACCCTTTTGTCCGCAGGTCTAAACCCTTCAACCCCCAAATGGGCAAGTCCCTCACTGTAGCCACGGATCACTGGTCAAAGGCTTCCTCTTGTAGAAGATTCTTTCCCTATAAATAATAGCCTCTTGCCATCCATTCCACTCATTCCAGATCAACTCAGATCACCCTTGATCTCTGATCTTACTTCTCCTCTCTAGAACTTGCTCCATGCTTGTTCTATTCTCGGCTCACTACAATATTATCTCACTTAACATAGACATTCTGGGTTGAACCCTTCAAGCCAGAATTCAAAGTGAATAATAACAAAGTGATCCGCCTCCACGTGCTACAAACGTGGGGGGACCCCACGACCTGCGTTAGGCTAATCGAAACCTTGAACCCTTTTACCCCGGAGATATCGCTACAGGCCTTGGTCTTGTATTTGTTGTATCAACATTGGTAATTATGAATGAAATACTCGATAATTCTTGATAATGTGTTGTATGGTTTTCTACTTTTATGTAATTAGAGCAGTAGATGCAAGATTTGGCATAATGCATGATGCTTCTAAGTTCGACGATTCCATGATATGAATTACTAATACTAAAATATATAGAATTTTTACCGATGATCTTCGATGAAAGGAGGGTTGATTGATATGATAACCCATCGGCAGGGCCGACCCTAAGAATTCGTGTACCCTGTTCGAGCTCGAAAAAAATGTGCCCTTAGGCCTTAACTAAATTGGGTATTGGACTCACTAAAGGTCTAAACCTAATGCCAAATGGGTTAATAACTAATCTAAACCATAAGAATAGTTTTGTAAGGGGGCCTATGCTGGTATTTGTATGGGTGTACCCTATTAAAAAAATATTTTGCATATACATATCAGGTTTTTTCATAAAAAATCGTGCACCTCGAAATATCGGGCCCTGGAGGTGGGCGGGGACATCGGTAAAGGTCGACCCCTAGAAAACCAGACGTGGAAAAAGATTTCACCGACGAACTTTTTTACGATCACTGTGTAACATGAATTTTAACTTCCGTTTTCTTTTTTAGTTTCTTAAAATTGTCCTTGATTTAGACTAATGGAATATAAATTCCATACTTTTTCGGTTTCTAATTAAGCTCTTGAAGATCCGTTGGAAATCAGCTTAAGTCTATTAAAAGAATTAGTTTTTTTTTTTAACTTGAATTAGTTTTTTTTTTAACTTTTACAATATTGACTGATAAAGATTTTGATGTTGATTAATGTTGACGCATTTTGAACCAATGAATTTTAAAACAAGAAGCACTATCCATAACCATGATATGATAAGATCAAATTGATTGAGGTTACCAAATCTTGTTTCGTAACTAATCAATGTTTTCAAAACTCAATCGGATGTGTCGGGAATGGAATGAACGGGGGAATGAAATGGACGAAGTAATGGAATGGACAACGGAATGAAATGATTCATTCCATTCCATTGTAATGTTTGGTTACTCATATGTGAATAAAATGAAAAATTACTTTGTACAATTTGATAAATAAAAAAAGACGAAGTAACGAAACACAATTGTATTAAAATGACAAAAATATAATTGCCTCAATAATAATAATAATAATTTATTAATAGTAAAGAATTAATAGTAAATCTTTTAATATATATTAATATTATTAGTATTAATATTAATAATTTAAATATAATAATAATAATAATAATAATATATTTCTTTCCATTCCTTGAAGGAATGAAATAAAAACACCTCCTTACCAAAGAATGTAAATTGTTATATTTGGAAGGAGTTACATTCCATTGGAATGCTCCATTCCATTACCATATGATAACCAAACATGTTTCTTTTCATTCCATCAGAATGATCCATTCCATTCCACCTTCTATTCCATCATACCAAACGCTACCATAGTCGATCAGCTTATGCCTATTTGAATCGTTTTCATTTAAACCGGCTGTATAGGAAGGCAGACCGGATGTCAAACTTTTTTGCTTCCTTCCGAAATTTGGCTTTAATTTTTTTATCAAAATAAATATTCGGACAAAAAGATGATTGGACAAAAAAGATAAAAGTATTTTCATCTTTAATTTTAATCTGTATATTTTTTATTTTAAACTCTTAAATTATTTGTAACAATATCTGTTTTTTTTTAAATCGTATAAGACCGTGGGGTATAGTAGGGCTTGGGTTGGGGGCATGAACCGACTGTATAGGAAGGCATACGGATGTCAAACTTTTTTGCTTCCTTCCGAAATTTGGCTTTAATTTTTTTATCAAAATAAATATTTGGACAAAAAGATGATTGGACAAAAAAGATAAAAGTATTTTCATCTTTAATTTTAAATTATCTGTATATTTTTTATTTTAAACTCTTAAATTATTTGTAACAATATCTGGTTTTTTTGAAATCATATAAGACCGTGGGGTATGGTAGGGCTTGGGTTGGGGGCATGAGTTGACACGTGGAGTTCGAGCCTCCCCACCGGTGAGTGACGGTGGGGTATGGCGGGGCTTGGGTTGGGGAGTGGCTTGGCAGTTTATTAACAAAAAAAAAATACAAAAAATTAAAAAAATACACACAACTTAAAAAAAACCTAAAATTTTATTAAATTCTTAAAAATTACATAATTCCTAAAAATTACAAAAAAAAAAAACCTAAAAACGATTACAAAAAAAACCTAGAGCGTTAGGTAAATTTCAAAAAGCGCGAGCTTGTCGAACGGCCTTCGCTCCTTGCCCCGAAACTCAATGTTCGCCACCGCCACCCGGTCCTTGTGGCTTAACTCACCGCTCGAGACGGCTTCGTAGTAGGCCTTGAAACGATCAAGCTTCGGCCGTAGCTCGCGCCATTTATGTTGGCACGCGTTTAAGTTGTGCCGGTCGTGTCCGACGTTATGTCGGTAGCTTGCAAAGGCTTCCGGCCAATAGCGTGTTTGACCGGGTTGTCGCCTCTTCATTGCGTCAACGACGCTTGTGACGAGAGCTAACTTTTCTTCGTGGGTCCAAGAGGCCATCTTCTTCGGGCTGGGGTAGCGGGTTCGTGAGATCAAGTGGGTTATGGTTGGGGTAGCGGTGGATAGCGATGGTTAGGGATGGGGTAGCCGGTGGGGTTGGGGTTACATTTATAGGTGATGTTGACTGTTGGGGGGTTGGGGTGACCGCTTGGCTTGGCCAAACGGTTAGAATTTAAAAATGAAACACCCGCGATGACATGGCCAACAAAGCGAATAGGAGGCCGCCACATCGGATCGCTAGCCCGCCCCACGCCCGGCTTCAAACCCAAACCCCAAGGGCCACGCCCCAACCCAAGCCCACCCAAGGTGGTGGCTTGGGCGTTTTCCCCAACCCATAGGCTAAGATGACTGATATCACAATAATGGAGATTAGATTTACAAAATCCAACCATGGCCTACCAGTCCAATGAATCTTGGTAATAGTTTAGGTGATGTGTCAACATATGTATTAATTAATAAGGTCACGTAAAACTATTGATGAGGTTTCTACTTATGTTTATTTTTATTCTTTTAAATTATTTTAATTACCAGCCAGGTTAACATGTGTATTATATGGAATTGAATCAATAGAATATTATATTATACAATATTAATAAGTGGAAAAAATAAAGGAAATGATTTGAGTATAAGAAATATTAAATAAAAAGGGTGAAACGGTAAAATTATGATTTAATATATTATTTAAAAGGAAAGAGAAGGGAAAGAATTATGAATATAATCATTTAACAGGGAGAGAAACAAGAAAATAAGAATAAGGAGGCATAAAAAATTCACATGTATTCCTAAAGGTAGGGGTGTATACGGTTCGTTTTGGTTTGGTTATTACCATTATCCGTAACCATAATCGAAGTCATCGGTTAATCGGTTCGGTTAATTCGGTTAATTTGTCGGTTTTTTGTTCGGTTAATAACCAATTCAAAGAAGGGCTAAATTTTTTTGCTTAGAAATACATGAAATAGATGTATAAATACATCAAACGGATGTATAAATAAATGAAATGGAGGTATAAATGCATGAATAGATTATTAAATACATAAAATGGAGTTATAAATAAATGAAATGAAGGCATAAATAAATGAAATAGATGTATTATTTCATGAAATGAAAGTATAAAACATGAAATACATGAAATAGATGTATAAAAGCTAGAAATATAAAAAAAAATAAATGATTCGGTTCGGTTAATTTCGGTTAACCGATGATAAAAAAAATTATCCGTTAACAAACTTTCGGTTAATTCGGTTTTGGTTAATTTCGGTTCGGTTTTGTCGGTTTTCGGTTCGGTTTCGGTTAACGGTTCGGTTATTGCACACCCCTACCTAAAGGTTTTATTTGTTAGATTATAAGGAGTGGGAGAGTTTGAAAAAGGGGGCGTGAAGCGCCATGTGACAATGATGTTAGCACTTGTCAGGAAAGTGCCGTGGTGCCAAAAAGGGCGGGGTAAGATGAGACGTGAAAGGGTAGCGTGATGTGACACGTGATATACATTTTTTATATTTATTTTATATTAAGAAAAGAAAATCAAATAAAAAAACCCACTACCAAATCAAAACAACCCACCTCACCCCCGTCTTCTTCAACACGCCGGTGAAGAATCCAACGCCCAAACCTCCACACCACTGATAGGCCGGTGTGGAGAGGCTTCCACGCCTCCAAACGACGCCCACTCCGTGTGGTCTTATATAATCCAGATAGAATATAGATATAGATGTAAATTATACTTGCAATATAATTCATAGAGAGCTACTTTTATTTTACACGATTGTTAGACTATATGTAGTTAGTGTCATTGCCAACAACCACATCGGTGTGAGAGTCGCTAAACACCACGTCGTGAGCGCCAATGCACCTCCATGAGTGTAGTAACGGACACGAGAAATATGCAAAAAATTATGTGGACTCCTTTGATGAGCAAATGAGAATCCTTCACTTCTGAGGGGCGCCACTCCTATTACATTTGGTACCATGAATTACCAAAAACAAATGCCGCCTCTTGGAACCATTGGTCCCTACGTAAATACGTGATACACCTCAACGATAAGATGTACAGTAATCAGAGGCGTCTCTGAGAATTCACATACCCTGTTCGAGCTTGAAAAAATGTGCCTTTCCGTTATGTTTTTGACGACGGGCCAGTGGGGAAGCCCACTTTACCCGCTTTAGGTTATTTCTACGAAAGCCCATTTACACAAAAGCCCACAAGATAGAGTTACCTTGTCCATTAAGGTTTCCCTTCTTTTGTAACGGGCGGGAAAACAGCTAGCATTGGAACAGACCTCATTTAATGCTCGATAAGAAGAGGATCTCGTCTGAAACACTGTACTTCTCCGGCTGGGCATTAATTAAGGGAAGCATCTCACCGTTGGGGGTCAGACACGTGTCTGCACCCCCGAGAACCCTCAAAAGCCGTTAGATCACATGCGGAAAATCTCTAATGAGATAAGAGCTGGTTGTTATATAAGAGAAGGCATATAGGAGGAAAGGCAGGTATCATCCCCGACATCCTCTCATTTACCACACTCTCATTTACTCACCTCTCATTAACTTCCGACCAACATTCTCCCATACTTAATACACATACACATATTAATTAGATTCACACCAAAGAGGAAACCTTCCGGTGATTACACTCATCGGGAGAAGCTCCTTTCATTCTCCGGCAAGTTTACTTATTCTCACGCCGGAGCTTGGTCACGGATCCCCCTCCCGGGGTCCTCCGTGGCGAGGCTAACGGTTTGTTCTTTTGTAGTGACGAAGATACAAGCTCTTGACGTCAACGAAGATCCATCAAGCGTCATTCGTAAGTTGGGTATTCGACATTGGCGCCATCCGTGGGACCTTGGCCTGCCCAGTGTTCCCACATCAAAACTCGACGTCTAAAGAGCAGCTTATTCCATCAAGAACGACATGGCAACCCCACCTAACTCACGTATCACCCAAACGGCACAAAATGATCTGGATAGGGTCACTATAGAAGACATTACCCATGAAGAAGGTAACGAGAACCAGGTGGAAAACCCTAAAAGAACGGAGCATATCACCCCAGATTTTGTGGCCATGCATAGGGAGAGGCTAACCAAGTGCCTTGAAGATTTAAAGAGGCAGGAAAAACTCGACAGCCTCAGGGCTAGACTTTCTTTTGACACACCTTCCAACCAAGAGGGAACAGGCCTTCAAAATAAGAACAACAGTGACCCACTGGAGACATTTATGACTGCCCTCAGGCAAATGTCCTCAGAAGAAAGGGAGGACCTTATCACAGGACAGAAGTCAAAGGAGAAAGGGAAGGAAAAGGGCGACCTTGGTGATAATGGGCTAGATCAGCCCTATCTACCACGAGACTTAGCCGAGGTCTCAAAGTTCACACGAAGAATTGCAGAAGTACTCATGCCCCCCAAGACAAAGTTACCCCCAGGATTTGACCGTTATGACCGAGCACCGGCTAAACACTTACACATGGGCAAAACCGGTGAAACAGAAAAAGCGAAGCATGGGACCCAACAAAAGACGGGCTGCTTGTGAGGAAACCAGAAAACTACTCAGGGCAGGGATAGTTAGGGAGGTGAAGTATCCGTCCTGGATCGCCAATCCAGTCATGGTTCAAAAGAATGACGGGGGATGGAGAATGTGCATTGACTTTCAAGATCTGAACAAAGCATGTCCTAAGGACTGTTATCCCCTCCCGGAGATAGACGTTCAGGTAGACTCTTTATCTCAGTACCCCCTGAAGTGCTTCCTGGACGCCTACATGGGGTACCACCAAATCCAGATGTCAATGGAAGAGGAAGAAAAGACTGCCTTCATCACGGACGAAGGGACATTCTGCTACACCAAGATGCCCTTCGGTCTTAAAAATGCTGGGGCCACATATCAGAGGTTCATGAACGCTTTGTTCAGGGAACAACGGGGAAGGAACCTAGAAGTATACGTCGACGACATTGTTATCAAAAGCCTGACGGAGATGGCCATGATAGACGATATAGCCGAGACTCTCAACACTATGCAGGATGTGAACATGAAGTTAAACCCTGGGAAGTGCTGTTTTAGAGTAGAGGAGGGGAATTTCCTGGGAGTAGTGGTCACCAAGGGAGGGATCAAAGCAAATCCGGAGAAAACCCAAGCGGTGGCTGAGATGCGATCCCCTAGGTCCCTGAAGGACATTCATCAACTAAACGGGAGATTAATAGCGTTGAACCGTTTCTTATCAAAGGTAGCCGACATGACCCTTCCCTTTATGAAAGTATTGAAAGACTGCCTCCAGACAAACACGTTTAAATGGACCACAGAGGCTGAGGCTGCCTTCCAAGAAATGAAAGCCTACATCTGCAAGCTCCCGACGTTGGCCACCCCAGTACCCGGGGACCCGTTGCTCCTGTATCTATCTGCCTCGAAAACGACCATAAGTGCGGTCATGATGGTAGAACGGGAAGGGAGACAGATCCCCATATATTTCATCAGCAGAACGCTTAAGGGGCCCGAGGAACGATACACGCCTCTGGAGAAACTCGCATTAGCCCTTGTCTTCGCATCCCGAAGACTCAGGAGGTACTTCCAAGGGCACAAGATTACCTTAATGACCGATCAACCCCTTCAGAAGGTACTCCGGAGGCCGGAGCTGTCAGGACGGTTAGCTAAATGAGCTGTGGAGTTAGGGGAACACTCTCTGGAGTTTAAGCCCAGGACGGCCATGAAGGGACAGATACTGGCCGATTTCTTAACAGAAGTCCCTGAGGACGAAGAGAAGGAACTGTTAAAATGGGAAGCCTTAGAGAAAGAAGAAAGAGAGAAGGAAGACGAGGCGGTGTGGAAGTTACTCACCGACGGAGCATCTAGTGAAGAAGGGAGTGGGGCAGGAATCACACTGATAAGACCCGAGGGTGTCGAACTGACGTATGCCATAAGGTTGGACTTCGAGAACACCAACAACACTGCAGAGTATGAGGCCCTCCTAGCGGGAATGAGGCTGGCACAAAAAATGAAAGCGGGACACGTAGAGGCTAGCACTGATTCACAACTGGTAGTGAAACAGTACCAAGGGGAATATGAAGCCAAAGATGGCACCATGGCCCAATACGTGGCAAAAGTAAAAAAGATGGCTAAGGCATTCAAAACTTTCAAACTGGAGTACATCCCCCGTGGAAGAAATAGAAAATCTGATGCCCTCAGTAAGTTGGCCTCGGTGGCATTCGACCACCTCGCGAAAGAAGTCAAGGTGGAGGTCCTGACATCTCCTTCCCTTAACATAGAGGAGGTTGTTACAATTGAGGGTACTCAGGAAACGTGGATGACACCAATTATTAAGTTCCTCCGGGACGGAATTCTACCCGAGGGAGAATGGGCAGCCAGAAAGATAAGGGTCAAAGCCCTGCAATATGAACTGATCGAAGGAGAGCTATATCGAAGATCATACCTGGGCCCGTCCCTGAAGTGTGTGGACATGGAAGAAGCTGAATATGTGGTTAAGGAGATGCACGAAGGGATCTGCGGAATGCACTCGGGACCAAGGACGATAGTGACAAAAGCAATGAACGCGGGGTTTTACTGGCCACGGATGTACGAAACGGCATCTGAGGAAATCAAGAAATGTGATAACTGCCAAGTGCATGCACCAATGACCCACAGACACAAGCACCCCATGGTACCGGTGTCAACATCCTGGCCATTCCAAAAATGGGCCATCGACATAATTGGGCCCTTCCCGGAGGGCCCGGGAGGAATCAAATACGTGGTGGTGGCCATTGATTATTTCACCAAATGGATCGAAGCGAAACCCCTGGCAAAAATTACTAGAGAGCAGATGAGAAGGTTCGTGTTGGATAACATCATATGCAGGTATGGGGTCCCAAAGGAACTGGTGAGCGATAACGGGGTCCAGTTTGCCGGAAAGCCTTTCAAACCATGGTGCGAGCAGATGCGGATTCAACAAGTGTTTACCTCCATCACCCATGCCCAGAGCAACGGATTGGTGGAGAGAGCTAACCAAAGCATCATCAAGGGAATGAAAGGAAGGCTTGGAAGAAAACAAAAAGGCTGGCTGGAAGAACTTCCATTCGTGCTATGGGCATACAGAACCACTCCCAAAAGTTGCAATGGGGAGACCCCGTTTAGCCTTACCTACGGGACGGAAGCTGTCATCCCCGCCGAGATAGGATCCCCGACGGCCCGGATGAAGCTTCGAGATGAAGAAAATGAACAGGACCTCAGAATGAAATTGAACCTGCTGGAAGAAAGAAGGGAGATAGCGGCAGTCAGGGAGGCCAAATACAAAAAGCTACTGGAGAGTTATTATAACACCAGGATGAAGAAACTCAACCTCGTCCCGGGGGATCTAGTCCTTAGAGCCAATGAAGCCAGCTTGCAAGAAAACACTGGAAAGTTAGGCCCCAACTGGGAGGGGCCCTACCGAGTCATATGGGCAAATGGCAAGGGAACTTGCAAGTTGGAAACGCTTGAAGGCAAGGAGGTCCCCAGGACCTTCGAGGAGAGTGGGTCTGCTAGTCCCAGTAGCATGGGAGGGAGAAAGCTCGAAAGCTGAGGAAAAACGAGCTATCCCCACCTCAGAGGTCTTATCCCGGACACGGGAAGAAGAGGGACCAGTAGGAACCTCTATGGGCTCCCGGGAACTCCCCTGAGAAGTAAGAAAAAGAACATCAGAGGCAAGGCAAAAGACAGAAAAAATGAGATCAAGGGAAGAAAAAGCTCACCAGCAGAGGAGCACTCACTAAGCTCGAAGACCTCAGGTGTTTAGACAGGGAATCTTTGACCCCAGCAGGGGGAGATCAGAAGCAGCGTTCGAGGAAGGAGGAGGTTTTTGACCACTGGCATTCTGAAGTCTTTGACGGAAGTTACGGGGAGCAGGGGCTAGCTGAGGACTGGCAGATCTTCTCTTACGAACTAGCTAGATTTCCACATCTTCGTCATCGCTTTGGCCAGAGGGATGAACAGGAGGAAAGTCAGGGGAACTTTCCTCCTCATCAGAGGGATTCTCCTCGTCACCACCCACGGCAATAGAGCCCCCGGCCTGGGTGGATCCCCCAGTAACCTGCACCTCCGCATTCAACCTAGGGTCAATCTCGTTGTCAACCACATACTTAACATCTTTGGAATCACCCTGAAGTAGCCTGCACAAAGTTATCTCTACACAAAAAAGAGACACTAAAGATGACTGCACGATCTTTAAGACACTAACCATAAGTGACAGATCAAGAACAAAGAAGTACCCTTTTTGCCGAAAAAAGCCCTCGGACGAACCGGATAGGAGGGGCTCAACCCTCCCATGGCAAGCATCCCTTCAGAAAAAGTGAATGCCCTCGTTGGATTCTCGCACATCCGTTTCCACTGAAGGGTTTCGGCTGCGGAAAGAGTAGGAACAGCGTCTTCGATTGCGGCATCAAGATCCTTCGGCAGAGGGGACTCCAGCAACATAGCGGCAGAAACAAAGATGAATCTGCTTTTCCAGTCCTTTGGATAAGTGGAGGTAGGCATGAAATTGTAACAGGGCTTCGAGACATTGTTCTGTCGTTTTGCAAAGGTAAACCAATCTCCGTCCGAAATAAGCCTGTAGAACATGCAAAACAAGGGAATAGAGGGCTCTCCCGAGATGGCTGCTGATGTATGTAAAATGCAACATATAAATTACATCAAATGAGGCATAAAACTAACCCTTTTTTAGTACTAATATTGGAAAAAGAGTGTTTTTGTCTTCCTTTTGTATTTTCAGGATTAAATGAGCTCAAAAACGCAAAAGAAGCAAAAAGACAGCTAAATCCAACATAAATACAAGGAAAGGAACATTAGTGGACTTCCCGAACCCTCAACGGCACCTTCCAAAGCAAAATAGAGAAAACAGAAGGCTGAACACGCCCCGTGCTCAGCCAGCACGGGGCCGTGCCCAAGAAGCAGCAGAAAAGACAAATCTATAGAAGCTTCTATTGCCCATCACGGGGCCGTGCTCAGCGGACACGGGGGCGTGTCGAAAGTACAGCAGGCGCATTTATTGTAATTGCGAATTACAATTAATGAGGAGAGAGAGTGTCAGACGGACACGGGGCCGTGCCCAGCGGACACGGGGCCGTGTCCAGCTCTCTGTTCAGCCTATAAATAGGAGTGCTTGGATTCATTTCATCTCATCCCTTGGCACACCACCTCTCTCACACTTCATCCACCACCCACCACCATCACAACACCATCATCCATTGTCCATCGTAGAGTGTGTGAGTCGTCTCGGGATCCAAGATTGATCGTAAGAGTTCTTGACAATCAAGGCCATGTTTGCCTAAGTCTCTTACATCACTTGGTGAAGACAAAGTGTCTAGTATAATACTTTTTATTTCTAATCTTTTGCACTTTTTATTTGGTTTTGTATTAATGACTTTAATAACTAGTTACTTATGTTGAAGGTGATCTTTCCTTATCGTTTGTCCGTGGTGTCTTGGCATTATTTTACTGTCTATATAAAATAAAGGATTTTCACCATTCATATCTCCACGGTCTATATGGAGGTATGTTGGCTACCTGGTAGGGGGTTAAGGGAACGGTTTGGTAAAGGTCTTGCCATTGTTCAGCGTTTAGAGGTCCTGCAATGGACCTGGGTCAAATTTAGTAGGACCTCCTTCAATACTTCACGATATTGGATGGCGGGGGTCCAAACTCTTTGATCCCCTCATAAGTTAACTACTATTAATACTATAACCCGGCTATTTAGGACTGTATCCCTGCTGACTCAGACTACTTAGCCGAGGGTAACGTCACCGCCAAAAGCGGGGCCTACCACAATACTGCATTAATAACTTAATTCATTATCTTCCAATAATCCACCCCTTTAGGATTGTATCCC
This sequence comes from Helianthus tuberosus, assembly GCA_030545235.1. Taxonomy (NCBI): domain Eukaryota; kingdom Viridiplantae; phylum Streptophyta; class Magnoliopsida; order Asterales; family Asteraceae; genus Helianthus; species Helianthus tuberosus. The sequence continues at coordinate 152,202,964 of CM060430.1, forward strand.
GGCTGACTCAAACTACTGGGGTGAGGGTAACGTCGCCTTCAAAAGAGGGGCCTACTACAATAACTAAGATAATCTCTTAATTATGTGCAAAAGTGCGGAAATAATCAAAGGTTATACTAGATACGAGTCGGAACCAAGTGATTCATCTTGTCTATCTGTTTTTACTTTTATTTTTATTTTCAGCATTTTAGTTAGTTTTATTTTTCTTAGTCTAAAACATTTTTCTAAACTTTTATTTTGGTTAGACGTTGAGGATAAACCGGTACTAAAAGCTCTTGTGTCCTTGGACGACCTCGGTATCTTACCAACACTATACTACACTCAACGATGGGTGCACTTGCCCATATGTGTGTCTAGTGTCAGTGAAATATCGTGTTTTATAAATTTAAAACTTGGCTAAAATAAGTGTTAAAAAGGGCTTAAAATATACGACACTTTCACGCACATCAAGTTTTTGGCGCCGCTGCCGGGGACACAAGGATTTTGAGAAAGTTTAAAATCGACGGCCTAATCAGTTTTTCAAAACCTTTTCAAAACGCGCGCACATTTTTCTGCATTTTAGTTTAGTTTGCATTTACAGTAGCCTGAACACGGGGCCGTGCTCAGTGAACACGCCCCCGTGCTGCATATTTTTAGTTAGATACCCAGATACAGAGTCTGAACACGGGGTCGTGCTCGCTGAACACGCCCCCGTGCTCAACGTGGCCAGTAACTTTAATTAAAACGCCCAGATACAGATCCTGTACACGGGGCCGTGTTCACCAGACACGGGGCCGTGTCCAGCCTTCTGTTTCAATTTTTGTTTCATTTTCTGGTCCCGAGACTCAGTTGTGGTCTGCTGAGTGATCCTTATGGATCAATACTCAGGAGGTTACAACTACACCTATGATGAGGATGATTATAGGGGTAATTATTGCACAAATTGTCGTAATACACGTTCGATTCAAAATAATCACTCGTATCAACCATCCAATTCATACACTTACTATGAGGAGCCCAGGTACGAGCCATCAACTTCATACACATCCTATGAAGACCAAAGGTATGAACCTCCTCCCTCATACTCGTATTTTGATGAACCAAGGTATGAACCGTCTTACTCATACTTTGAGGAACCAAGATATGAGCCACCACCTTCATATGCTTATTATGAGGAACCTTGGCGTGAACAACCCACCTCATATGAGTATTATGAAGAACAAAATTACGAACCTTATCCATCATATGCTTACAATGAAGAACAATGGTGTGAACCATCAACTTCATATGGGTATTATGAGGAACAAAGGGTCGAACAACCGGATTCAAGCTTAGAAAATAATGATTCTTTTTCTATAACCGAAGTGACCGATAGGATATTAGAACACATTAGAGTTATCGATCGATGTATAAAAGAAACTCGCGCAAGGGAAGAGGAGTCCCGCGCAAGAGAAGAATTAAAAAAGGAAGAGATAACTAAAAATGAAAAAATGGAAGAACAAATAAGTGAAAAACCGACACATGAGTTAAACAACGAAAAAGGTGAGTCCGACAACGTTAAAATACAAGAAGAGTCTAATTTTGAAGAAATTAATCTCTTGACACCTTCTTTCGAAAATCATTGTTTAGTACCCACTCATGCTAAGTTTTTAAAAGAGTTAAACACTAACACTAAAATTGACGAAACGGTAAGTGTTAAGTTAACTAATGATCAAACTTCACTAATAAAAGAAGACCCATTTGAAATTAACATCACACCGGTTCCATGTTTCTTTCAAAATTCGTTTATTAGTAATGTCACAATCGATAAAGATCTTTGTGTTAACATAATGCCTAACTATATTTTCGAAAAATTAAGTATTAGTGATTTTTCTCCACTTCAAATACCCATTTTTCTATCCAATCGGAAAGTAATAAAATCAATCGGTATAGTTGAAGATGTCTTGGTTCAAACAAATCAAATGGTAATCCCAACCGACTTTGTCATCCTCGACGACGCTCCTCTAATGTTGGGACGACCATTTGTAAAAACTCACGAAGCTTTGAAAAACCGGAAGTTCAACAATTTACCTCTTCAATTAGGGGCATTTAAAAGAAGTGTCGATCTCGAACGATCAATGAAATATCCATTCGGCAATAATGACCCCCTAATTGAAGATGAAGATGAACCACCCGATACAAGTGAAGAGATTGACCACTTTGTTGAAGAAGAGGTCGCCATAGAACAAACTTTTAAAGTTCTTGATCGAAACGAGCAACCAAATAAGGAGTCTCCTAAAGACCCACCACTTGAGCTCAAAGAACTTCCAAAAGGTTTGGAATATGCTTTTCTAGACAAAGATGGTAAGTTACCTGTAATTATTTTGTCTAAATTAGATAACTTAGAAAAAGAAAAACTAATTAGTCTTTTGAAAAAACACAAAAATGCAATAGCTTGGAAACTTGTTGACATAAAATGAATTAGTCCTTCTATGTGCACACACAAAATTTTGATGAATGATGACTACAAATCTGTCATACAACCACAACGTCGAGTAAATCCAAATGTTCAAGAAGTGGTTAAAAATGAAGTCATCAAATTACTTGACGCCGGACTTATCTATCCTATTTCCGATAGTCCTTGGGTAAGTCCCGTCCAAGTGGTTCCAAAGAAAGGAGGTATGACGGTAATTACTAACGAAAAGAATGAATTAATACCAACAAGAACCGTCACAGGATGGAGAGTATGTATAGATTATAGACGATTAAATGAAGCAACAAGAAAGGATCATTTTCCTTTACCCTTCATTGATCAAATGTTAGAAAGATTATCCGGTCATAAATTTTACTGTTTCTTGGATGGGTTTTCAGGTTACTTTCAAATCCCGATAGCACCCGAAGACCAAGAAAAGACAACTTTCACATGTCCCTATGGAACTTTTGCTTATCGACGCATGCCGTTCGGTCTATGTAATGCCCCCGCAACATTCCAACGTTGCATGGTAGCCATTTTCCATGACATGATAGAAAAGACAATGAAAGTCTTCATGGACGACTTTTCTATCTTTGGGGATTCATACGACCAATGCCTCGATAACCTTGAACGAATGCTATCCCGATGTGAGGAAACTAACCTCGCCCTTAATTGGGAAAAATGCCATTTCATGGTAACGGAGGGAATAGTACTCGGTCACAAGATCTCAAGCGAAGGAATGGAGGTGGATCGAGCCAAAATAGATACCATTTCTAGATTACCTCCTCCATCCTCCGTGAGAGCTATTAGAAGCTTCCTAGGGCATGCCGGATTTTATAGACGGTTTATCAAAGACTTTTCAAAAATCTCAAGGCCTCTAACAAAATTACTTGAAAAAGATGCTCCTTTCATCTTTGACAAGGATTGCAATCAAGCATTTCTAACCCTAAAGGAAATGCTAGTCAATGCACCTATCATGATAGCACCTGATTGGAAGTTTCCTTTCGAAATCATGTGTGATGCTAGTGACTTTGCAGTTGGAGCTGTCTTGGGACAGAGAAAAGAAAAGCATTTCCACCCAATATATTATGCTAGTAAAACACTTAACGATGCACAAGAAAATTACACAACAACTGAAAAAGAGTTACTAGCTGTGGTATTTGCTTTTGATAAATTTCGTTCTTATCTTGTTCTTTCTAAAACTATAGTCTATACAGACCATGCAGCCATTCGATATCTCTTTAAGAAGCAAGACGCAAAACCACGTTTGATTAGGTGGATTCTACTCCTCCAAGAATTCGACATTGAAATCAAAGACAAAAGAGGAGCAGAAAATACCGCAGCAGATCATCTTTCGCGCTTAGAAGACCCAGCTTTGGAGGCAACCAGGGACGAGCAAATCAACGAAAAATTTCCAACTGAATCCCTGGAAATGGTGGAATTTAAGGAAGAACCATGGTACGCCGACTTTGCTAACTACCTAGCTAGCGGAATAGTCGCAAAAGGATGGCCACATCATCAAAGAAAAAAATTCTTTGCCAATGTGAAACACTATTTTTGGGAAGATCCATATCTTTTCAAAATGTGTGCCGACCAACTTGTCAGACGATGCGTACATGGTAGTGAATCACGAAGAATTCTCCGCCATTGTCACGAAGGTCCTTACGGAGGACATCATGGTGCTGCCAGTACCGCACGAAAGGTATTTGATTCAGGATTTTATTGGCCAACCATTTACAAAGATGCCCAAAATCTTGTAAAGACATGTGATGCTTGCCAAAGAACAGGTAATATTTCTTCCAAAAACGAAATGCCACAAAATGGCATTCTTGTTTGTGAAATTTTTGATGTGTGGGGACTCGACTTTATGGGACCTTTCCCACCATCGAAAGGAAACAAATACATACTTGTGGCAGTAGATTACTTGTCTAAATGGGCCGAGGCCGAGGCACTTCCAACAAATGATGGAAGAGTAGTGGTAAGATTTCTGAAAAAATTATTCTCTCGTTTTGGCACACCTAAAGCTTTAATAAGTGATAGTGAGTGCGGAATCCAAGCTAGCATGCAACCGAGAATTTATACGAGAACAAGCACAAACACAACACACAACATTCAACGATTAACACCACTTGTATTAATGCGTATGAAAGGTCCGGTTACAAGCTCAATGTTTACAGATATGTTCTATAAACTCTCACAGTGTGTGTGTGCTCTCCTGTCTTTCTCTCTCGTCTACTAACTGAAGTGAACACAACACATGGGTATATATATACCCGACACAGCAGGTCTGGTCGAAGGATCAGACAGATTGATCGACAGATCATCTGTCGACCAGAACGCCATCGAAAGATCATCTGTCGACCACGAAGGATATCATCCTTCGTGGTCTATCCTTCGTGGTTATCTTTCGAGCTCATCATCATCGAAGGATATAAGTAATCCTTCGATGACCATCCTTCGACACAGCCATCTTTCAACCAATGTGCTAACTGTTTGGCCAAGTCAAACCAGGAGGATGGTTGGCTTGGTCAAACTTACATCGAACGCACATTGTAACAAACTAAGACGTAGCCCAGACTAACATAAGACATCGTTTTGTATCATGACGAAATACAGACAAAGTACAGACACAAGTGCACCAACAAACTCCCCCTTGGCTGTAGCTTTGTCTCGATCTTCGTGTCTTCAAGTCTTCAAGGCCGAGTCGAACCGAGCCGAGTCGCGTCCACACAAAGTGCATCAACAAACTCCCCCTTGGACGCTACTCGTGATGGTTCGTCTTCTATGTCTTTCATGTCGGAGGATCTTCAAAGTCTTCACGCGTTGTAAGCAGAAAGTGTATCAACAAACTCCCCGTTTAATGTAGAAAGTGTGTTGACAAACTCCCCCTTAGATTGAACTCTCCATTGAGTCATGCTCGTGAATCGTTGACTTGACAATTCTTCAGATCCTTGTGGTGTTGATGAAGGGACAGCGGCAACTCGATCATTTTATCCTTTGAGTGCCTCCACTTCGTGTCTTCATTCCAAAGCTTTTCATCAAACATGTTCTCCTCGCCTTTAGCATCTGCACATGCAAGAAAGCTAAACGCATAATGAGAACAACGGCTTGGAATATAGTTAACAGTTAAGCTAACGACACATATGAGATCAAATCTCAATCAAACACCAACCGACAGTAGTTTGAAAGTTTAGAAAAATATTCATTTTAGTCCTTTAACTTTCAAAACTCGTTAACTTCGACTGTTTATGAAGATACAGTTATTTTCCAGCTTACGATCAGGATTTTGGGTAGGATAGACTCGAGTTCCAACATCGGTCGATCAAAAATAAACTAGAAGAAAAAATCTTTTTGGATTTTATAAAGTTTAAATTAAAACACACCTAAAATCTTTTTGAAATTTTCATTTTTCAATGTAAAGACGAAAAACAATAAATAAATATGTACAAAGATACATAAACAGGAAACACTAAATAACTATTTACAGACATTCTTTTTGCGAATTTCGAGGGTAAGAGAATCATATCAGTGTACGGTCATGTCAAAACGCTCTTGTTGTTCTTTTAGTTAACATTAAGATAAGCATCCTATAACAATTATCGGTATTGTTGTCCACATAAGCTCAACTTATCATTTGTAATCATGGCGAGGGGATACGTTAAGGTATGATTTATACTTACCGACCGGTGTTCATCCACATCACGACACATTCCCGTATCAAGGTATGCACGAGGATTCATCTTACCGGTGAGTATACCGATTATCATCTGTTTGACCGTATATGATGTGAGATTCTCACTTATTTTGATTGAAAACAAGCCCTATGTGATAGAATCACTTATTGATGAGGAGCTTGATTTTCAGATGCATGAAGGCACAGGAGCAAGTCCGTGAACAGGTCAGTACTTTCGTACAGCAGAGAGACGAACTTGACTCCCGGATGAATGTGATATATTATCACTTATTTGTTATGGACATGTGATTGTTGATCACTTATTGAGGTCGTATGCAGTATGTACACGTATGCATAGTATCATGGAAGATCTAGACTTGCGTCCCCGTTATTTTTCGGTAAAAGATACAACCATGATACCCAGATGATAAGCAGCATAAAGACCGAATATCTCAGAACCTCGGCAATCTCTCAAACGAAATTTCGGTACTAAGACCATATGCCAATGAATGGTTCCCACCCAGTCTTCAGTCGGATTAAGTTTATATCACCCTGCACACTTTAAAATGATTGTGAGCCTACCGATACATCTTATATAGAGCTGCTTATCGTTTTTCATTTTGGGTTTAAAGAGGTTTAGACAGACCACTGATGTACTATCATTTTCTCTTTTTCTCGCCAGGAAACTCATTTTTGTTTTTCTATTGTTTTTGTGTTTTTTTTGAAATTTTTTTAATGTTTTTGGATTTTCAAATTTTGGATTTAGATTTACTCCCCCTAAAATCAACAAACTAAAATAAATTTAAAATTTTTTTTTACAAAAATGATTTTCCGATGATGGTTAACTCATGTTTTACCTCAATGCCGTTTACCAAAAATAAGTTTTAATCAGAAATGATTTAGCAAATTTTGGAAACATAATCAGTTGGCATGTCGGTAAGCGGTGCGGACCAAGACAGCATTGTCTGGCCAAAGAGTGCTGAACGAGATAATAATTCACAAAGCAGCTTAAATATCGACAAGTATAGGAGAGATTAGAAATTTAAAACCGTATCCTGCAACTGCATCGGGCATTGCCAGGAATTTGAGTGCTCTCCCAAACTGGATATCCACCCGGTGTGGATTTCAAAGTCGATTTAGTAGCTACTTAGACATCTCTTGACAGCAACAAGATCAGAAACCTTTGGATCCGGCTGGTCTTCCACATTGCACCAGCGAAGGTCTTTGTCTTTCTCTTTCAGAAGTAGTGTGCGGTTGTTCAACCTATGCTAAGGCGTCCGCACACCTGGATGGTTTGTTCAACAAACACATTTTCTTCAATCACACCACGAAGAAATGTACACTGCACATTCATCTTGTAGAATGTTGAACTTCAGACGTGCTGCAGATGCGTACATTTTGATTTGAATCTATCCCGGGGACCCGATCAAAGCCTTGAACATTCACATTTTGAAATGATTTTCATTTTGTCGAAGCTTTCCAATCTCTTTCAACAGACATTTCTTTTTCCTTTTTCTCTTCCTCTCCATCAAAGGCAACAATTTCTTCTGTCGCCTATCTTGTGCAAGGATGCTCCACTATCAACAATCTTACGACTATCGAAAGTTCCTCCTGGAATATCCTACACACTCACTCAAAAATTAGTTGGAGAGAGGGGCCCAAGCCTTTGTGGACTTGGGTCGTCCTTGATCATCAAGGTAAGTGATTTCAATCACTCGATGATTAGGAAAAAGAACCTGTGGTGCTCCCCCTGACTGAATTACCTGTTTTTGCTTCCAAGCTGTTTGTTCTTTACCAGCATTTGCATTAATTGTTTTAGCATTTACTGGTTTTACAGTTTTAGGTTTTGCTTGAACAGGTTTTTCTTCTTTGACCTCTGATTTTAAGGCCTTTTCAATTACCTTTTGATTCTTTTGTTTTAACTTCTTTTCCCTTTCTTTCAAGACACGTGGGTCTTGTTTCGGGGAAAATGAACGTTTTTGGTAATTGGTTTCTTGGGGAGCACTTATTTTTGGCTTCAACTTTTGCAGGTATGGGCAGTATCTTACAATATGCCCAATTGTACCACACTCAAAGCACATTCTCCGCTCTACAAACCTCGGAGAAACCTGTTGATTACCAGACGAAGAACCAGACCATGAACTTTGTGATCTAGACGTGCTTGGACCTAAATCACATCCGTTGGTGTGTTGGGTGTAATTATTCTGTTCATTTCGTTTCAAAATTCTAACTTGTTTTATAAAATCAAGGTTAGATTTATCCTGAAATGTTTCAAGTTTGTCTGAACCCGTGGATCCAACAAAGTTCACTTTCGGTTCTCTTTTCTTAACAGGAGCTCTTTTGTTTTGCACCCATTGTTGTTGAACCTTAGGTGCTTGAACATTCTTGTTCTGAGCCTTCTTTCCCTGTCCTTTACCCTTTCCGGAGTTGACTTGTTGTTTTCGCTCAACTGTTGGTTTTTGGTTTCCGTATTGTTTTCTAATTTGTTCACACGGAATTGGATCACATTGAGTGACGGTAACTTTGCCACTTTTGTTTCCCAAAAACTTGTCAGTACATCCTTCAAAAATTTGCTCAATTAAATCTTGATTTACATTTTTAATTGGAAAATCTTTGTTAGAGTAAATTTTGTCATCTCCTTTGAGCGTGTACAACAAGTTACTCCCTTCAACACTTGATACACTCGACTCCATTTCTTTTGACATTTCAGTCTCACTCGGTTTCACTGGTGGATCACACAGGATGTGATTCTCGATTGGAATATCTGGTGTAACCGAGTTAGACTGTTGGTTCACAATTACATCAGATTCATCATCCGAAGAATCAGCATCCTCAACAGTGGGAGGACTCTGTTCCTTAACACATGATGAATCTGTCACATTCTCAGATTCAGATTCAGATTGACCTGAGGATGATGTACCAGTTGTGAACCCGAGGCCTGCTGCAAAGTCATCTAGACCGAGTGGCACAGTAGGTTCAAAACGGGGCATATCCTCGTCATCAGGCAATTTGGAGTAATTGTGATTCATTGGGGGAGGACATGATTTGAATCCCATACACTTCTTATCCCCCTTTTTCTTTTGAACATCAATAATGTGATCCAATACATAGCGGGAATTGGAATAACTTTCCAATTTCTGCTTGATTGTTTCACATTCACATCGAGCGGTGGCCAATTCTACCATCTGCTTTTCAATTGTGTCTATAAGATCATTGTTAGCATGTTGTTTTCGCAAAACAGCTTTTTGTAATTCTGTAACATCATGTCTTAATGACGCAATTGTGGTTTTAAATTCCTTTTCATTTCTGGTTAAAAACACGTTAGCTTCAGCTGCTTTAGAAAGGTTTACAATCAATTCTTGATTGTGTTTGGATAGGATTTCAATCTGACCTTCCTGTTCAGCATATTTAACATTTAAACTATCACAATTTTCACAGCTAACTACAGTGGGTTCATCGACACATACCTGACCTGATGAACTGTCGACATTAGCCATAAAGGCTGAATGGAGAGAAGACGAAGAGTAAGCAGCTTGATCCATCAATTTAGATCTTCTTTCAGTTCCTGCTGCAGCTTCTTTCAAAAGCTCATCAATATCTGCATCGACTGGAACTCCTGATGTCTCACCCACATGATCATTTCCTGAAGTGGAGGATTCTTCATCTGAGCTTCCACTATAACCAGAACTGTCTTCATCTCCAGAAGATGCAACACCATTGGTGGAAGATTCTCCACCACTGGCGTGCTTTAAATCCTTTACTACTTCAGCAAAACATGCTGTTCCACCATTTCCTCCTTCTCCAAGCTGAAGCGACCAATCACAACCCTCATCTATTTGAACCACCAGCCCCCGGTTTGCATTTGATGGTCCTGCTTGAGTTCGGTTGTTGACAGGTATCAACATACGCTCATTGTTCCTGTTCTGGTTCTGCTGGTTGCCTTGATTTCTGAAGGGGTTTTGGTTTCCATGCTGAGCTGGTCTTGTGCATTCCCTTTTGAAATGACCCCGTTCACCACAGTTAAAGCATGTTACAGCTTGCTTGTCGAACCCATACTTGGTATCTTTCTTGCTTTCCAAGTTGGTTCTCCCCGTCCTTTCCATAAACTCCTTAGCTCTTCGAATTGCACTAGCAAGAGCCCATTTGATATCCATCATTTCAAACTCTTCTTTATCCACTTGCTGATAATCTTCATTGGTTAGATTGATATTCCCAATCTGACCTGCAACTAATCCACTATATGCACTAACCAAGGTATTTAACATCTCCATATGCTCCTTGGCTACTTCGACACTGACTTTGGAAAAGTTGGAAGTATCTAATCTGACAGTGTTCGGATTGGAAGTGGCTTGAAAGTTTGACGAGCTTCCATAAAACCCTTGCTGTTGCGGTTTTTGCTGCTGAGCTGTCGGCTGCACATTCGGTCTTGAAGACATCATGTAAGCTGAAGGATCAAACTGATCTGTTGTTGAAGGTCCGGTGTTAGAGACGAAGGCTGTTTGAAGCTTCGCGTGTTGAGAGGCTGGTCTTTCTCCACTGATACCTCCTGCAATCCCAAAGTACATTTCTGGATTTTGAGGAGTTTGTGTTCTTTTTGCCTTCAGCTTTTCTTCTACATCCTTATTCTCCAATTTTTGAATCAACTCATAAACGTTGATTGTGTCTAGAACACCATTTTCTTTGAGAATTTCAAGATAACTGCTCCACTTTGCTGGTAAGCTATCAGCGAATCTCTTCACCATTTCTTGTGGAGTGGCAGTGACTCTAAAACCAAACATCTCGCTCAACAAGTGATGAAACCTTGTAGATAACTCTGCCAAAGTCTCATTCTCCATACACGTGAAACCTTCAAACTCTTTCTTCAGTAATTCTTGCTTGATCTTTCTAGATTGAGCATTTCCTTCACACCGTAACGTGAGCATATCCCACAAGCTTTTAGTAGTCGTGCAGTAGACAAACTGGTGGTAAATGTCTTTATGAAGAGCTTGTGTGAGAATCATGAATGCTTTCTTTTCTAATTCAAACTTCTTCTTATCATCATCAGACATAGTGCTGTAAGTTTCTGGATTAGATCCTGCAACTTCCAAATCACTATCAAATGCGGTGAAGAAGCACATCCATAGATCTTGACCTTGCCCCTGAACATAAGTTCTCAGTCTTTCTTTCCACCATCCCCAATCATTGATATGATTTAGCTTTGGCGGTTTCGTGCTTGTACCAGTCTCACTGTCGTTCTGCATCATAGATTGAATGCTGTTGCTTTGATTTGTGACCAATGCCCATTGATTTGCAGTTATCATTGCTGCTTGAGGTGGGACAATAGCCTGCATCCATGCTTTGTTGAAATCTGACGCAGATTGCGTAGCTGATGATTGCGTAGCTGCTGATTGTGGAGTTAGAGTCCACGCACTTGGATCCCACTGACCGTTTGTTCCCATTTTATAAAAATAATATATTAAGTGAAAATAGATTTAAAATTTGAAAAACAATTTTCTCCTTAAAAATTTAATTTTCACAAACTATGTTAATTTCAAATGATGAGAACTAGCCGAAAGATCCTTGATCGAAAGACCTGAAAAACACAAACTGTTAAACTTAAACAAACAAGGATCGAAAGATCACACCTGTTCGAAGGATCAACAGGGTTCGAAAGATCACTGTTGAGTTTCGAACAATGTTTTCGAAAGATTCTCCAACGAAGGATCCTTATCCTTCGAAAATGTACTGTAGACCGAAAGATGAACACTGAAGAATGTCGAACGATGACTTCGAAAGACTCCCCAGTCGAAGGATCCTTGTCTTTCGAGAAAGAGCAGCAAACCGAAAGATATATGTTTCGAAATATTCCTTGGACCGAAAGATAAGTCTCACACTTCGAAGGATGCTCGAAGGATGACTATCTGTCGAACCTCCTTTGGTCGAAAGATGATCTTTCGACTTCGAAGGATATCTTTCGAACAGCTCTGACACGGTTGACAATGTGACAGGTTGGTGAAAAAGGTGATGGGTTGGTAAATCTTTCGGCAGAAAGTATGGTCAGACCATGCTTTTCTGCAAAAACAGATTTAGTATGATTATTTTAATCAGTTTACAACTCCCCACACACAAACACTTTGAAATTTAAACCTTTTAAGATCAAAAGTGTAAAATACCAAGAACACTATGAATATCGGTTGAAGATAAGAAGAACAAACCCAGAAATATGAATATTTCTGCAAACCGACAACAACCGAAACCCGATTTTAACAAGTTTTTCAGAAAATATAAACCTTTTAAACCCGAAAAACAGTCCGAAAACTCTCGGTTTTAACAAGGATCAGACAGATTGATCGACAGATCATCTGTCGACCAGAACGCCATCGAAAGATCATCTGTCGACCACGAAGGATATCATCCTTCGTGGTCTATCCTTCGTGGTTATCTTTCGAGCTCATCATCATCGAAGGATATAAGTAATCCTTCGATGACCATCCTTCGACACAGCCATCTTTCAACCAATGTGCTAACTGTTTGGCCAAGTCAAACCAGGAGGATGGTTGGCTTGGTCAAACTTACATCGAACGCACATTGTAACAAACTAAGACGTAGCCCAGACTAACATAAGACATTGTTTTGTATCATGACGAAATACAGACAAAGTACAGACACAAGTGCACCAACAGATAGAGGTACCCATTTTTGTAATCATCAACTTGAAAAAATTTTAACAAGATATGGGGTCTATCACCGGGTTTCGACAGCTTATCACCCTCAAACAAACGGACAAGCCGAAGTGACCAATAGAGGGTTAAAACGAATACTCGAAAAAACCGTAGGGTTAAATAGAAAGGAATGGGCTGATAAATTAGATGATGCTGTATGGGCTTTTCGAACTGCTTATAAAACAACGATAGGAACAACCCCATATAAGCTAGTCTATGGAAAAAGTTGTCACTTGCCAGTAGAAATTGCACACAAAGCCTACTGGGCAATCAAAAATGTAAACCTAGATCTAGAATTTGCTGGTAAAAATCGATTTTGTCAAATAAATGAATTAGACGAGCTTAGGAATTATGCATACTCAAACTCTGAGATTTATAAGGAAAGAATGAAAAATTGGCATAACAAACATATTAAACCTAATGAATTTCGGGTAGGAGATTTAGTTCTTTTGTTTAATTCACGACTTCGATTGTTTCCTGGTAAATTAAAGTCTAGGTGGTCAGGACCTTTTTCCGTCACCCATATTTTTCCACACGGTGCAGTAGAAATTAAACCTCGAAATGGGCCACCTTTTAAAGTCAATGGCCAACGGCTGAAACTCTATCAAGGATTTATTGAGGATGGGGAAGAAGAGATCTCGCTTCAAACCGTGGAAGAATAAAAACATCATGCCTGGTAAGTTACGAGCAATTGAGGCGGCAAAATAAAGCGGTAAGTTTTCTAAACCATAGCTTATGGGAAAAAGGGGCACTCACACGCGCACCTAAAAAAAAAGGGCTCGGCACGAGGCCGTGTCCGCTGGACACGGGGCCGTGTTCGCGCTGCAGACGGAATAAAACCCCTTTTTTCAAAACAGTTTCTTCATTCCACACGCCCCGTTTCCCCACAAAAGCTTTGGTTCCAGGAGATTTTTCGCGAAATTCCAACGTCTCTTACCGATCTAACAACGTCAAGGTATGATTCTATCACTCTCAGTAGTTAGATTAGTTACTTGCATGTAGTTAATACACCACAAATTTGGGGAAAATCTAGGGTTCTTGATATTCATCCGGATCGAACCTAAAATTTTTGCCTAAATCTGTTTGCATTTAGTTAGACTAATGTTAAGGGAAGTAAATACACTTGTATTGTTCATAGATTCACCCGATTTCTTACAAAAACCCCAAACCCTTGTTCTTGAACCGAAAAAGATAAAATTGATAGGGTAAACGGGATATTTTGGGAAAAACGGCACTTAGGGTTTCATTTTCGGGGGAAACCGCACCTAGTGGTTCAAAAATTTTCAAGTTTTCGAAACCGGGTCGAAAAATGGGATTTTTGAGTAACAGACCCCTGGACACGGGGCCGTGTCCGCTGGGCACGGGGTCGTGTCCAGCCCGCTGTTTGCAGTTTTTGTCCGAAAATATTTCTGTTTCATGCTAACTTTTGGTGTATTCTTGCAGATGGCCAGGAAGTTTACTAGATTCAACGCCAATGAGCTAGATGCAAGAGCTCGATACGAGCTTCTTCAAACAAGGCCGGAGGAATACCCGAGGCAGGCGTGCACAGAGCTACTAACCATGGTGAATCAAATTGACCGTTTCAACAACATTGTCACGGGACCACTCAGAGTCGCGCTAACAACCCGACTCCGTTCCGTCCATGAATGCACCTTGGAATTCTACAATACCTTTGCATTCACTTCAAGGTGCGACCCGTTCGATAATGACGGGGTGTCATTCAGGTGTGGCGGAACGAGGTATTCGATCTCCATGGCACAATTCGGATCGATTATAGGGTTGTATGCGGAGGAGGATGCGGGAAATGAAGAAAATACAGGGGGATTGAGAGAGATCGAAGACAACGAGCGCCAAGCCATGTGGGCTCAGATTGGGGAAGGGTTCTACAATCCGAGCAGCACTAAGAGTACCAAGCTGAGGGATCCGCTTTACAGATACATTCATAGGCTCCTCGGCTACTCTCTTAGCCAAAGGCATGACAGTGGTGGCGTCGTTGGGTTAAGAGATTTGCTTGTCCTCCATTGCATTCACAACCGCAGGCCGCTCGATGTTCCGTTCCTCATGCTCCGAAACATGCATCACAACCGCCTTGCTAGTGCACCAACTCCTATTTTCTTCGGGGGATGGGTGTACCGTCTCTTCAAGCACTTCGCCCACATTCCGAGGTCATTTGAGAGGAGCCCATGGTCGGGTACGGTGGATATTCACATATGCCGCTCGATGAACCTGGTTTATGAGGCAGAAGACGGGACGGTAACCTTTCAAAGGATGCAAGGTCATGCATGGAACCCGCAAGAAGCACTTGTCCTCCCAGCTCCGCAACATCATCAGTACCAATACCCACCCCACGGTGATCCGGGCCAATCATCCTCCTCGGGAGGCAGTTTTCCTAATTTTCAAAGTTTGCATGATTTGTTGCAGGAAAACCTCATGTGTACTCGGAACACCTATAACATGGCGAGCAACACCTACCACCGGGTCGGAGCTATCGAGAGAAACCTATTCGAGATACAAGACGATGTCGGATACATACGAGACCACATTGCACGCCGTGGAGGGGATGACGATGATGATGATGATGCCATGGAGTAGGCGGGAGGAGCATAGGAGGAAGCGGTTGATTGATGACTCCCCAGGTTAACCCTTTGCAATCTTGAACAATTGATGGCCTGCGTGCCAAGTGTTAGACAATTTACTTTTCCTAACTATTTTCTGCATTTTATTTTTCTTTTACTTTATGCTTGGAACAATTAACTTTGGTAATGTAGGATGTTTGTATTGCTTGGTGTGGTATTAAGTGTTGAAACAGGTACAAACCAAGGCTTAGGGTGTTAAGCCTCAGCACTTAGAGGGCTAGGATGGAAAAACCGGAGGAAGAAACCTGTTTTTCAGGCTTTCAGACTGTCCACACGGGGACGTGTCCAGCCAACACGCCCCCGTGCTCACCTCCCAGACCTGCTGTTCGGCATAAATTTTGTTAAACACGTGGCCGTGTTCAGTGGACACGGGGCCGTGTCCACCTTCTGTAAGTTCTTGTTACTGGCACCCGAACACGGGGTCGTGCCCACTCAACACGGGGCCGTGTTCAGTGCCCAGTAACACAAATTTTCGCTTTTTAAACACTATTTTACACATCTAATCAACCTAAAAATTTATTTTTGAGACACATTGAGGACAATGTGTAATTTAAGTGTGGGGGGGATGCTAAAACCTTGAATTTTGCAAGTCCTAAATACAAGCCTTACACAAAACTCTATTGGAACCGCTAATCACCCCAAATTTTTTCAAAAATTTCATTTTTTTTACTTGTCTAGGTTTAACTCGGGAAATTCAAGTTCTCAAAAAGGTTATATTTTTACAAATTTACAACCGATAGCGTAGTGATAAAAAGAACCAACATAAGAAAATTATGAAAAGGCATGACAAACTTATTTAAAATTTGATTATATATACTTGATCACATAAAAACCCATTCCCACAAAAGTGAGTTTTGAGCCTTTATTGAGCACACAATTACATATCATTTGACTAAATGCTCATTTTTCGTTTCTTGTGTGAATAGCCGCTTGGTTCTTACGACTCTAGAACTTGCCATGACAATACATTCCCGGTCCTTATCAACTTAAACCCGAGTAAGTAAATGATGGAGGCATTAGGACTAACCTTTTTCATTTCTACACCATTATTTTTCTTTTTATTTTACCACCTACCAAAAAATCCCCCTAGTTAGCCCTTTTGAGCCTAAACCTTTTCATTTCATCACCCAAACAAAAACCCTTTCAACCACCAAAACCCCTTTTTCATTTTTAACCCTTTATTTTAGTAACAAGTTCGGTTCTTCGCGATCAAAAAAAAAAAAAAATATTTGTGATGATGATGAAGCAAAAAGAAAATAAACAAACAAAGTAATCAAAAATAACTTTGTTTGAATAAAAGCTTCATCAAAATAAAAAGTTGCAAAAATGCGAAAACCGACACTTGTTACGCTTTTAGCCCTTTTTTCTACTAACCACTAACCCAACCACCTACCTTTAACCCTAGCCAACCCTTAACCCACAAAGTCCTCTTGATATCTACAAAGGTATAAAAGTTAAAAAGGAGGAGGATTGATTTCTTGGCAAGCCTATGGTAGGAATAAGTTCCATGCCGCTCTCGAGTGATTCATTAAAAATACACCTTCGGCCGAGTGTGAGTGAATTCCCCGCGAGGTATGTGAACTTGTATATAAATAGAATTTTAAAAAGGCATGTTATGCCCAAATAAGTAATTTCTTTTATGAACAGTTCTAAATAAATCATTACGAATAGGAGTGTAAATAAATAAAAATAAAACCCAAAAAGATCTTGGAAATCCCGACACTCTATGACAAGCCTAAAACCTTCTCTTCTACCTATTCCATTTGGGAGTGTAAGCCACATATTAAAGAGTTTTGCTTGAGGACAAGCAAAAGTTCAAGTGTGGGGGTATTTGATGTATGTAAAATGCAACATATAAATTACATCAAATGAGGCATAAAACTAACCTTTTTTTAGTACTAATATTGGAAAAAGAGTGTTTTTGTCTTCCTTTTGTATTTTCAGGATTAAATGAGCTCAAAAACGCAAAAGAAGCAAAAAGACAGCTAAATCCAACATAAATACAAGGAAAGGAACATTAGTGGACTGCCCGAACCCTCAACGGCACCTTCCAAAGCAAAATAGAGAAAACAGAAGGCTGAACACGCCCCGTGCTCAGCCAGCACGGGGCCGTGCCCAAGAAGCAGCAGAAAAGACAAATCTATAGAAGCTTCTATTGCCCATCACGGGGCCGTGCTCAGCGGACACGGGGGCGTGTCGAAAGTACAGCAGGCGCATTTATTGTAATTGCGAATTACAATTAATGAGGAGAGAGAGTGTCAGACGGACACGGGGCCGTGCCCAGCGGACACGGGGCCGTGTCCAGCTCTCTGTTCAGCCTATAAATAGGAGTGCTTGGATTCATTTCATCTCATCCCTTGGCACACCACCTCTCTCACACTTCATCCACCACCCACCACCATCACAACACCATCATCCATTGTCCATCGTAGAGTGTGTGAGTCGTCTCGGGATCCAAGATTGATCGTAATAGTTCTTGACAATCAAGGCCATGTTTGCCTAAGTCTCTTACATCACTTGGTGAAGACAAAGTGTCTAGTATAATACTTTTTATTTCTAATCTTTTGCACTTTTTATTTGGTTTTGTATTAATGACTTTAATAACTAGTTACTTATGTTGAAGGTGATCTTTCCTTATCGTTTGTCCGTGGTGTCTTGGCATTATTTTACTGTCTATATAAAATAAAGGATTTTCACCATTCATATCTCCACGGTCTATATGGAGGTATGTTGGCTACCTGGTAGGGGGTTAAGGGAACGGTTTGGTAAAGGTCTTGCCATTGTTCAGCGTTTAGAGGTCCTGCAATGGACCTGGGTCAAATTTAGTAGGACCTCCTTCAATACTTCACGGTATTGGATGGCGAGGGTCCAAACTCTTTGATCCCCTCATAAGTTAACTACTATTAATACTATAACCCGGCTATTTAGGACTGTATCCCTGCTGACTCAGACTACTTAGCCGAGGGTAACGTCACCGCCAAAAGCGGGGCCTACCACAATACTGCATTAATAACTTAATTCATTATCTTCCAATAATCCACCCCTTTAGGATTGTATCCCTGCTGACTCAAACTACTGGGGTGAGGGTAACGTCGCCTTCAAAAGAGGGGCCTACTACAATAACTAAGATAATCTCTTAATTATGTGCAAAAGTGCGGAAATAATCAAAGGTTATACTAGATACGAGTCGGAACCAAGTGATTCATCTTGTCTATCTGTTTTTACTTTTATTTTTATTTTCAGCATTTTAGTTAGTTTTATTTTTCTTAGTCTAAAACATTTTTCTAAACTTTTATTTTGGTTAGACGTTGAGGATAAACCGGTACTAAAAGTGACGAAGCAAAGAGACTTTGAAAGTGGAAAGAGGATACCGAACCCCACAGGAGGAGAAAGCCAGTGTATAAATGGGTATCCTGTCTGGTGTGCACTCCGCCGGCTCGTTAGGGCCAGGCAAAGAGGGAGAAAATTGTTCAGGGATGTTGTACGCTTCAACGAAGGATTTCAAATCCTTTGCCGTCAGTACGGATCTTATCGATGAACGGCCGCTACGACTCATGATCGGAGAAGAAGCTATGATTCGGAAGAATGGCCACGAAGCAGAAGAGGAATTGAAGTGTTTGAATGAGAAACCGGAAAGGGGAACAAGGTATTTAAAGGGATGCAACTGACATGCAGGTAACCGTCATGTCAATAGTCTCTTCAAAATTCAAAAACGGGGGCACGTGTTACTAGGGGATTAACGCCCGCTATAGGTGCTCGGCGATGTGATGATTAGTGGGGACGGTAGACTATAACTGACTAGGAGTGGACCCACAGGAAGAAAACCATCCTTTTAGCGGTTGTGTCTCAGCCCCGGATCATGAGCCTCGGGTCTCAGAACCAGGGACTAAAGATCACTTGACGACGGGCTAGTGGGGAAGCCCACTTTACCCGCTTTAGGTTATTTCTACGAAAGCCCAATTACACAAAAGCCCACAAGATAGAGTTACCTTGTCCATTAAGGTTTCCCTTCTTTTATAATGGGCGGGAAAACAGCTAGCATTGGAACAGACCTCATTTAATGCTCGATAAGAAGAGGATCTCGTCTGAAACACTGTATTTCTCCGGCTGGGCATTAATTAAGGGAAGCATCTCACCGTTGGGGGTCAGACACGTGTCTGCACCCCCCGAGAACCCTCAAAAGCCGTTAGATCACATGCGGAAAATCTCTAATGAGATAAGAGCTGGTTGTTATATAAGAGAAGGCATATAGGAGGAAAGGCAGGTATCATCTCCGACATCCTCTCATTTACTACACTCTCATTTACTCACCTCTCATTAACTTCCAACCAACATTCTCCCATACTTAATACACATATTAATTAGATTCACACCAAAGAGGAAACCTTCCGGTGATTACACTCATCGGGAGAAGCTCCTTTCATTCTCCGGCAAGTTTACTTATTCTCACGCCGGAGCTTGGTCACGGATCCCCCTCCCGGGGTCCTCCGTGGCGAGGCTAACGGTTTGTTCTTTTGTAGTGACGAAGATACAGGCTCTTGACGTCAACGAAGATCCATCAAACGTCATTCGTAAGTTGGGTATTCGACATTGGCGCCATCCGTGGGACCTTGGCCTGCCCAGTGTTCCCACATCAAAACTCGACGTCTAAAGAGCAGCTTATTCCATCAAGAACGACATGGCAACCCCACCTAACTCACGTGTGTAAGTGTTTAGCCGGTTACCCAGTGTTCCCAGACCATACCTGATATGCGTTATGGTGGTCTTAATGCACACTTACCCGCAGCATTTCCAACAAATGCTCGGTAGTTTACTCTCCACTTCACTACTTCGTTTTCTGTGCCCAACAAATCCAAACTCTCCCATAAACATAAATTATGAATGAAATCTCCCACATCATGAAGTGCCACCTTCCTAGTTTCTAAACATGCATCCTCAACACTCTTGGTTTCCATAACCACCACAGCCGGAGAGTTGTAATCAGCTTTGATTGGTTCATCAAGTAAAATTATTGGTTCACCAAGTAAAAAGCCCTCAACTTTGCTCTCCATAGGTGGTTCCTCCACAATAATTTCAATTGTATATTCCTCATTTGACCCTAATAATTCAGTTTCAAGTTCGGGAGGACTCACAACCCTTTCTTCTACATCACCCATAGGTGTCATTTGTTCAATCTGCACATGTATCCAGTGTTGTTTTGCTTGACGTTTTTCCACCATCGACGTCCCTGGCCTCATCTCTTTCACCTCTTTTGGTAGCAAATCATATTTCCATTCCAAAAGTTCTACTCGTTCTTCCATTGACAAATGAGGTTTTTTTAATTCTTTTTCAACATGAACCATGTGTCTCTTTCTCATCATCTCTCCAAGACTTTCAGATTTATGTGACTGATAGTGCAAAGTAGGTTGTTGAGTTACACATTCATAACCAGACTGATCAAATGTATACTGAGCATGATAATAGTCTTGATCGTACATCTGAGGGCCTTCATATGAAAGTTGGGAATATTCATCATAATAATCCATGTTCGACTTGTAAGGTGAATCATAGTATGAATCATGTGGGTGAAACTCATCATAATGGACATTCCGCTCGTCCATTCTCATCTGTTCTTCTCTACGCTTATGTTGGGCCTCCCCACAACATATACTCGGATGAAGTGGGCCTTTGCACAATCTACACGTAAATAAGCTGAAATTTGTGTAATGCCCTGTCATCCTGCACAACACAACTCAACTACCAAGTGTAAATCATGAACATAAAAGAAATCTTTTTGGTTTTTTTTTTTTAATTTTTTTTTTCAAACTAATACACAAGATAACACACGTTGCGCACTACTCCCCGGCAACGGCGCCAAAATTTGACGTGATTGTCGTGGTCACGCAAATTTAATCCCAAAAACAACTATATAGCTAGGGGTAAGTGGGTATCGAACACAGGGAGTTTGTGGAATATGTGTTATTTGTAAGATTATATCTAACTTGACTAAAGTAATCTAATTGCAAGAAAAGTAAAATTCAAAGAGTTGGATTGTTTGGATTGGTTTTAAACTAAGAATACTAATTAATTTGAGAAATGAAAATTGAGTTTGTAAACAATTTGGAGACAAATGACCATCCTAAGTTTTCGGTTTGCTTCAACAATTGTGCTATCATCCACTAGAAAGAACTACATAGACATAGTTCATGTGCAATTACTTATTGTGATAAAAGGGAACTAAGTACTCAGATTCCTAGAACGTGAGGTTGTTACCCGATGACCAATCAACCCTTACCCAATCCTAATTCTACCCATGATATCTCGATTGCCAACGGCACCAAGAACGTATGGTTTCAAACTAGAATATCATAAGAATCAACAATTTACAAATAAGTAATCACACACCATGATAAACAAAACATAGATAAAGTTTACCATTCTAGAAATATGGAATCCAAAACACAATTGTCTCATACAAACCTCCAACCTAGGATGACCATAAGAAAACTAGCCACTCATGGCTTGGACAAACATTGTAGCAAAATAGTTTTGATGTTCAAGGCAATCACACACATAAAACTAAAGATTAACAAGTTGTTCTTCAAGCTCCCAAGTCACCAACAAGCCCCCAAAATTCGTGTCTAATGATTGATAACCGAAAGAAGATGATTAGCCACCATAAAACCACTTGAAAATGGCATTAAAATGAGGAGTTACACATTTTGGATCAGACGGAGCCGTAAGCTACGCCTCCCAGCCGTAGCTTACGGCAAGCAGTGAGTCTTACGGCCAGGAGCTCCTGTCTTACGGCTGGCAATGTTGAAAACTTGTTTTCAGCATAACTTTTTCGTTTCAACTCCGTTTTCTTCACCGTTTTCGCCTACGTTCTCGTAATTTCGTCCTCTATCATGCTATCCTCTTAATTCTTCAATTCCAAAAATTGATTTTTTATTGATGCTCCAAATTCTTTCCCTTTTATGCTCCATTTGCACCTGCACGTCCAAACAACTAGTAGTTACCAAGTTCAAACAATTAAACATGTAAAGCATGGGATTTTAATCTTTTTAAGGCACTTAAGGGTTGTCCTACGGACCACCCGTCACATCCCCACACTTACCCGTTGCTTGTCCCAAGCAACCCATTCAAAAATTATTCAAAACCACTAGCGATCAATTATGCAAACCAAGCTAAATATGCCGTCCTTTTACTAACTTCCAATCATACCACATGACACACCCCTCACAATAATCTCTCGGTAACAAGAATTATTAGCATAATGCTAAACCACTCAATGCGTGTGTGTGTGTGCGCGACAATAAGCTTGTATATAAATCAAGTTTCCTCCTAACAAATATCTAGCATGCTTTAGAATCAAAGGGACTTGCGGGTTGTAACAGGGCTAGGTGCAAAGGTAGGAAAATGGTAGAATACATATGAAAGTAGCTCATTGATTCGACCCGGTTTTTTATTTCTACTACTAAACAAAGCAACCATCAAATATATACACAACTTCTTCAACATTTTCAACTACTATTGCAACCAATTGCTTCTTTTTGTATTTTTTTTTATCTCTTTCTCTTTTTTTTTTCTTTTTTTTCTTTTTCATTTTTTTCATTTTTTTTTTCATAACACATCAAACTCAACAATATATACAAGAACATCAATACTACATACTAAATTCCTAAACCGGGTCATCTCAATCGGTAAAATTTATATAGGAAGTAGGCTTGGGTCACAACCGAATGGTTTAAGGCTCAAACGTGGCTTTCTAAGGACCAAACCCCCACCCCTCACAATACCAAGCTCATATATGTAAAGTATGAGGTCCAACCCACCAATCCCGCACTCTCACACATCTAGACGAGGCTTCCTAAAAGTCCCCCTATCATTTTCAAAAGCATGTTAACTCTAGGATCTAACAAGAATTCGTACACAAGTTCTATTAACACAATAAACACACCGCCACTCAAAACAAAGAAAGTATCATTAATAATCATATGTGGCTCAAATCCTCACCAAGAAAAGACTAGGAATGGGTGTCGGTGTGTCAAATGGCATAATATCAAGCTTTCAAATTTTAACAATTTTCGCTCGGATTTACAAAATTTTTAAAACTATCAAAAATTTCCCTCATCCCCACACTTGGGATACATTGTCCCAATGTATGGCTTTGAGGAAAGGATCGCTTTAACCAAGAACATCAACAATTGCTTATACTCTCAAACCCCAATTTTTTTTTTTTTTTTAATTATTAAAAACACCACCAATTCCTTCACAACCCATAAACTAAACACATCAAAACACCACCCAACCGCCCAACCAAAAACTTAAACAAGAATATATACAAAGGTGCACAAGATGAGAACAAGACACGACCTGATTAGTAAATCAGCAGTGTTGTAGTGATGCAGCTGCGGTAATCGAACCGATTCATAAACATCTCTTGGATTCGCCGATATCTTAACGGGGATGTTGCCAAACATCCCCACACTTGAATCATTGCATCCGCGAGGGTTGAAACGTAATAACCTGCCAACACACAAACACAACACCAAAACAAAACAAAACAAAACACAAATACAATACTCTACATCCTCGGGCTGCCTCCCGAGAGCGCTAAGTTTAAAGGTCTTCAGCCAGACCATACCTGATATGCGTTATGGTGGTCTTAATGCACACTTACCCGCAGCATTTCCAACAAATGCTCGGTAGTTTACTCTCCACTTCACTACTTCGTTTTCTGTGCCCAACAAATCCAAACTCTCCCATAAACATAAATTATGAATGAAATCTCCCACATCATGAAGTGCCACCTTCCTAGTTTCTAAACATGCATCCTCAACACTCTTGGTTTCCATAACCACCACAGCCGGAGAGTTGTAATCAGCTTTGATTGGTTCATCAAGTAAAATTATTGGTTCACCAAGTAAAAAGCCCTCAACTTTGCTCTCCATAGGTGGTTCCTCCACAATAATTTCAATTGTATATTCCTCATTTGACCCTAATAATTCAGTTTCAAGTTCGGGAGGACTCACAACCCTTTCTTCTACATCACCCATAGGTGTCATTTGTTCAATCTGCACATGTATCCAGTGTTGTTTTGCTTGACGTTTTTCCACCATCGACGTCCCTGGCCTCATCTCTTTCACCTCTTTTGGTAGCAAATCATATTTCCATTCCAAAAGTTCTACTCGTTCTTCCATTGACAAATGAGGTTTTTTTAATTCTTTTTCAACATGAACCATGTGTCTCTTTCTCATCATCTCTCCAAGACTTTCAGATTTATGTGACTGATAGTGCAAAGTAGGTTGTTGAGTTACACATTCATAACCAGACTGATCAAATGTATACTGAGCATGATAATAGTCTTGATCGTACATCTGAGGGCCTTCATATGAAAGTTGGGAATATTCATCATAATAATCCATGTTCGACTTGTAAGGTGAATCATAGTATGAATCATGTGGGTGAAACTCATCATAATGGACATTCCGCTCGTCCATTCTCATCTGTTCTTCTCTACGCTTATGTTGGGCCTCCCCACAACATATACTCGGATGAAGTGGGCCTTTGCACAATCTACACGTAAATAAGCTGAAATTTGTGTAATGCCCTGTCATCCTGCACAACACAACTCAACTACCAAGTGTAAATCATGAACATAAAAGAAATCTTTTTGGTTTTTTTTTTTTAATTTTTTTTTTCAAACTAATACACAAGATAACACACGTTGCGCACTACTCCCCGGCAACGGCGCCAAAATTTGACGTGATTGTCGTGGTCACGCAAATTTAATCCCAAAAACAACTATATAGCTAGGGGTAAGTGGGTATCGAACACAGGGAGTTTGTGGAATATGTGTTATTTGTAAGATTATATCTAACTTGACTAAAGTAATCTAATTGCAAGAAAAGTAAAATTCAAAGAGTTGGATTGTTTGGATTGGTTTTAAACTAAGAATACTAATTAATTTGAGAAATGAAAATTGAGTTTGTAAACAATTTGGAGACAAATGACCATCCTAAGTTTTCGGTTTGCTTCAACAATTGTGCTATCATCCACTAGAAAGAACTACATAGACATAGTTCATGTGCAATTACTTATTGTGATAAAAGGGAACTAAGTACTCAGATTCCTAGAACGTGAGGTTGTTACCCGATGACCAATCAACCCTTACCCAATCCTAATTCTACCCATGATATCTCGATTGCCAACGGCACCAAGAACGTATGGTTTCAAACTAGAATATCATAAGAATCAACAATTTACAAATAAGTAATCACACACCATGATAAACAAAACATAGATAAAGTTTACCATTCTAGAAATATGGAATCCAAAACACAATTGTCTCATACAAACCTCCAACCTAGGATGACCATAAGAAAACTAGCCACTCATGGCTTGGACAAACATTGTAGCAAAATAGTTTTGATGTTCAAGGCAATCACACACATAAAACTAAAGATTAACAAGTTGTTCTTCAAGCTCCCAAGTCACCAACAAGCCCCCAAAATTCGTGTCTAATGATTGATAACCGAAAGAAGATGATTAGCCACCATAAAACCACTTGAAAATGGCATTAAAATGAGGAGTTACACATTTTGGATCAGACGGAGCCGTAAGCTACGCCTCCCAGCCGTAGCTTACGGCAAGCAGTGAGTCTTACGGCCAGGAGCTCCTGTCTTACGGCTGGCAATGTTGAAAACTTGTTTTCAGCATAACTTTTTCGTTTCAACTCCGTTTTCTTCACCGTTTTCGCCTACGTTCTCGTAATTTCGTCCTCTATCATGCTATCCTCTTAATTCTTCAATTCCAAAAATTGATTTTTTATTGATGCTCCAAATTCTTTCCCTTTTATGCTCCATTTGCACCTGCACGTCCAAACAACTAGTAGTTACCAAGTTCAAACAATTAAACATGTAAAGCATGGGATTTTAATCTTTTTAAGGCACTTAAAGGTTGTCCTACGGACCACCCGTCATGGCCAAAGCCTTTGTGAAAATCGCAATATTCATTTGGTTGTGCCTTCGGGCCGGGCTTTATGGGCGGCGGCCTTGGGAAGGAGTTCTTTACCCTTTCAGTGGCCAGTATCTCACTTGGTGTCTTAGTGAGGGGGGTGAAATTATCAGAGTACAAAGAGGGACCCCTCCCTCGGGGTCTGTATGGGGAGTACGAGGGTCTCATTCTGTCATGCATCATTCTATCAAAAGCAGGTTTTCGAGAGTAGGGTGTACCTTTGTCAGGGAGCTTTGTGGCTGGGGTGACCCTCCGAGGTGTGACATCCGTCTCCTTAGCTTTGCTGACCGTGTCCTTCCCTCTGACAAAGGCCCTGACCCTGTCCATGAGGTTGTCAAACGAGTGGGGAAACTCCTCCCCCAGTTTTTCACACAGCTGTGCATGCTTCAGCCCGTTTATGAAGCTACTGATCTTCATGACCTCCGGGACGTCTTTGATGTTCATGCTTTCCTTGACGAATCTCTCCATATACTGGTCTATTCGCTCATTGTCCCTCTGTCTTATATGGAGGATCTCATTTGGATTCTTGACCACTTTTCTCTGTTGACCAAAGTTCCTAAGGAACTTCTCGCTTAACTCTTCGTAACTATCTATTCCCCCTGGGGGGAGGCTGTCAAACCAAAGCCGGGCTCCCTCCGTCAGAGTTTGTACAAACATGTGACACCATACAGGCATGGGCCACCGCCCTAGTTGTCCCGCTCCCCGGAAGGCATGCAGATGATCCTCGGGGTCTCTTGTTCCGTCATAACGGTCAAAGCCTGGGGGTAACTTTGTCTTGGAAGGCATGGGTGCTTCTGAAATTCTTCGTGTGAACTTTGAGACCTCGGCTAAGTCTCGTGGTAGATAGGGCTGATCTAGCCCATTATCACCAATGTCGTCCTTTTCCTTCCCTTTCTCCTTTGACTTATGTCCTGTGATAAGGTCCTCCCTTTCTTCTGAGGACATTTGCCTGAGGGCAGTCATAAATGTCTCCAGTGGGTCACTGTTGTTCTTATTTTGAAGGCATGTTCCCTCTTGGTTGGAAGGTGTGTCAAAAGAAAGTCTAGCCCTGAGGCTGTCGAGTTTTTCCTGCCTCTTTAAATCTTCAAGGCACTTGGTTAGCCTCTCCCTATGCATGGCCACAAAATCTGGGGTGATATGCTCCGTTCTTTTAGGGTTTTCCACCTGGTTCTCGTTACCTTCTTCATGGGTAATGTCTTCTATAGTGACCCTATCCAGATCATTTTGTGCTGTTTGGGTGATACGTGAGTTAGGTGGGGTTGCCATGTCGTTCTTGATGGAATAAGCTGCTCTTTAGACGTCGAGTTTTGATGTGGGAACACTGGGCAGGCCAAGGTCCCACGGATGGCGCCAATTTCGAATACCCAACTTACGAATGACGTTTGATGGATCTTCGTTGACGTCAAGAGCCTGTATCTTCGTCACTACAAAAGAACAAACCGTTAGCCTCGCCACGGAGGACCCCGGGAGGGGGATCCGTGACCAAGCTCCGGCGTGAGAATAAGTAAACTTGCCGGAGAATGAAAGGAGCTTCTCCTGATAAGTGTAATCACCGGAAGGTTTCCTCTTTGGTGTGAATCTAATTAATATGTGTATGTGTATTAAGTATGGGAGAATGTTGGTCGAAAGTTAATGAGAAGTGAGTAAATGAGAGTGTAGTAAATGAGAGGATGTCGGAGATGATACCTGCCTTTCCTCCTATATGCCTTCTCTTATATAACAACCAGCTCTTATCTCATTAGAGATTTTCCGCATGTGATCTAACGGCTTTTGAGGGTTCTCGGGGGGTGCAGACACGTGTCTGACCCCCAACGGTGAGATGCTTCCCTTAATTAATGCCCAGCTGGAGAAGTACAGTGTTTCAGACGAGATCCTCTTCTTATCGAGCATTAAATGAGGTCTGTTCCAATGCTAGCTGTTTTCCCGCCCGTTACAAAAGAAGGGAAACCTTAATGGACAAGGTAACTCTATCTTGTGGGCTTTTGTGTAATTGGGCTTTCGTAGAAATAACCTAAAGCGGGTAAAGTGGGCTTCCCCACTGGCCCGTCGTCAAGTCATCTTTAGTCCCTTGTTCTGAGACCTGAGGCTCATGATCCGGGGCTGAGACACAACCGCTAAAAGGATGGTTTTCTTCCTGTGGGTCCACTCCTAGTCAGTTATAGTCTACCGTCCCCACTAATCATCGCATCGCCGAGCACCTATAGCGGGAGTTAATCCCCTAGTAACACGTGCCCCCTTTTTTGAATTTTGAAGAGACTATTGACATGACGGTTACCAGCATGTCAGTTGCATCCCTTTAAATACCTTGTTCCCCTTTCCAGTTTCTCATTCAAACACTTCAATTCCTCTTCTGCTTCGTGGCCATTCTTCTGAATCATAGCTTCTTCTCCGATCATGAGTCGTAGCGGCCGTTCATCGATAAGATCCGTACTGACGGCAAAGGATTTGAAATCCTTCGTTGAAAGCTGCTTCTGATCTCCCCCCTGCTGGGGTCAAAGGTTCCCTGTCTAAACACCTGAGGTCTTCGAGCTTAGTGAGTGCTCCTCTGCTGGTGAGCTTTATCTTCCCTTGATCTCATTTTTCTGTCTTTTGCCTTGCCTCTGATGTTCTTTTTCTTACTTCTCAGGGGAGTTCCCGGGAGCCCATAGAGGTTCCTACTGGTCCCTCTTCTTCCCGTGTCCGGGATAAGACCTCTGAGGTGGGGATAGCTCGTTTTTCCTCAGCTTTCGAGCTTTCTCCCTCCCATGCTACTGGGACTAGCAGACCCACTCTCCTCGAAGGTCCTGCTCATCGGTCTCCTCTTGCCCCTCAGTTTGCCGATGCCATCCGTTCTGCTTATGTCCCTAAATGGAAGGTGACTAGCTCCTCAGTGATAGGGACTCCCGAAGCCGCTAGGGACTTTTTGAACCATGCTGTTCCTCCCTCACACAAATGTGTAAACTCTGCTCTAAGGGACGACCTCTTCGAGGATCAGTATAGCATGTCCCTGTGTGAAAGCTTTTTTAGGGGTGCTGGGATGTTGCAGAGAATCGACGATCTGAGGAGGGCAAATGAAGGGATTAAGGCTGAGCTTAAGTCTTCCCAGTCTGTTGTTGCTGGGCTTAGGTGCCAAGTGGTTGATGCTGAGAGGAAGTTGCAGGAGGGGAAGGTACATAGTCTTCTCCCCCCCTCCCTCCTTTTTTATTTTTTTTTTATTTTTGTACTTATTGATTTTTTATCCATGGAGCTGGAGCTATGCTTGAGAGGAAAGAACGGGCTTGGGAGCGGGAGATGGCAGCGCTGGTTGAAGAGAAGGATGAGCTTGCTGCTGAGCTGAAGCATTTGAAGGAAGTTGGCTCCGTTTCCTAGGAGCAATTCAATGCCATGTATGCAGAATATGGGATAACTTCCGATGACAACCAACGATTGGCGGGGGAAAAACATTGGCTAATTACTGAAGGTTTTGGAGCCTTCCTTGCTGCTGTTGCTCAGTCAGAGGATTTCAAGAGTGGCCTGGAGGAGGTGTACAGGGCCTACAGGGATGTTGGGTACCAGTCAGGATTGAAGGATGGCTATAAGTACTCTGCTCAAGGCTTGGATAGAAAGGAGACTCCTCTTTATAATTCCAAGGCAAAGAAGAGGTTGTCCAAGTTGAATTATGAGTTTGGGCTTAGAACCCCGGCCATCCTTGGGAAAATCCTGGAGCATCCCCTGATCTCTATTGATGAACTGAAAGCCCTGTTCTCCTCTGCCGGTCCTTCGTCTCCACCATCTCTTTCCGGGGGTGATCCCCAATGAATTTCAAACACATAACACATTTCGATATGGTTGTAATAACTTTTACTTACCCTAGGATACTTTTGTGTTTTGCTTGACTGTTTGGGAGGGGTCCTTTATGTCGGGGACCGCCTCAACTTCTAATCACATGGGTTATGAGTGTATATTGCTTCTTTGCTTTGTTGCCTATTTCTTGCTGTGGTTGTTTGTCTTACAGGGGTTTTTACCGAAGGTCAGCCTGGTGCTTCCCTGGAGATTTATGGACCGTTTGGCGAGGAGTCGTGTCTTTGTTTCATCTTGTTGTATTTGCATGTTGTTTACTCTTGCCAAAGTTATTGAGGCCTTTCTTTGTATATGTACTTTGTATTAATAAAGCAGATTCCCTCTCGTGGTTTTGTATGCAAGAGTGTGTTGTATTTTTTGTTTGTTTGTTAAACTATGATTGTCTGTTCGAGGCCAATCGATGGACAAGCTTATAATGTGGCATTATGTTTTTGACTTGTTCTGTCCGTTTTGGGTTAGCTAGACCCTTATTAGCCCCACGGCCAGGCTTTTGGCATGTTTTGGATGCCTTGTACATGTGTGCTTGTTTGTTCTAGTTTAGATTTAATGGTATTCCTGGGCACGTCTGCCTAGGTATGATGTCCATTGTTTTTTCAAAAGGGGACATGTTCTGTCCGTTCTTCATTTAATTTTTAGGGGGTTTACACTTCCCGTTAAAAATTGTTACAAAAGGTCTGTCTTTGGGGGAGCCCCAGACTAACAGTTAGTTGTTACAAAAGTGGCTCTTGTCCGTTTTCTTTGGGGGTGAACCCCTTACACGTAATACTTCCTGAGCTGCATGAGATTCCAAGTCCTGGGGACCTCCTTGCCTTCAAGCGTTTCCAACTTGCAAGTTTCCTTGCCATTTGCCCATATGACTCGGTAGGGCCCCTCCCAATTGGGGCCTAACTTTCCAGTGTTTTCTTGCAAGCTGGCTTCATTGGCTCTAAGGACTAGATCCCCCGGGACGAGGTTGAGTTTCTTCATCCTGGTGTTATAATAACTCTCCAGTAGCTTTTTGTATTTGGCCTCCCTGACTGCCGCTATCTCCCTTCTTTCTTCCAGCAGGTTCAAGTTCATTCTGAGGTCCTGTTCATTTTCTTCATCTCGAAGCTTCATCCGGGCAGTCGGGGATCCTATCTCAGCGGGGATGACAGCTTTCGTCCCGTAGGTAAGGCTAAACGGGGTCTCCCCATTGCAACTTTTGGGAGTGGTTCTGTATGCCCATAGCACGAATGGAAGTTCTTCCAGCCAGCCTTTTTGTTTTCTTCCAAGCCTTCCTTTCATTCCCTTGATGACGCTTTGGTTAGCTCTCTCCACCAATCCGTTGCTCTGGGCATGGGTGATGGAGGTAAACACTTGTTGAATCCGCATCTGCTCGCACCATGGTTTGAAAGGCTTTCCGGCAAACTGGACCCCGTTATCGCTCACCAGTTCCTTTGGGACCCCATACCTGCATATGATGTTATCCAACACGAACCTTCTCATCTGCTCTACAGTAATTTTTGCCAGGGGTTTCGCTTCGATCAATTTGGTGAAATAATCAATGGCCACCACCACGTATTTGATTCCTCCCGGGCCCTCCGGGAAGGGCCCAATTATGTCGATGGCCCATTTTTGGAATGGCCAGGATGTTGACACTGGTACCATGGGGTGCTTGTGTCTGTGGGTCATTGGTGCATGCACTTGGTAGTTATCACATTTCTTGATTTCCTCAGATGCCGTTTCGTACATCCGTGGCCAGTAAAACCCCGCGTTCATTGCTTTTGTCACTATCGTCCTTGGTCCCGAGTGCATTCCGCAGATCCCTTCGTGCATCTCCTTAACCACATATTCAGCTTCTTCCATGTCCAAACACTTCAGGGACGGGCCCTGGTATGATCTTCGATATAGCTCTCCTTCGATCAGTTCATATTGCAGGGCTTTGACCCTTATCTTTCTGGCTGCCCATTCTCCCTCGGGTAGAATTCCGTCCCGGAGGAACTTAATAATTGGTGTCATCCACGTTTCCTGAGTACCCTCAATTGTAACAACCTCCTCTATGTTAAGGGAAGGAGATGTCAGGACCTCCACCTTGACTTCTTTCGCGAGGTGGTCGAATGCCACCGAGGCCAGCTTACTGAGGGCATCAGATTTTCTATTTCTTCCATGGGGGATGTACTCCAGTTTGAAAGTTTTGAATGCCTTAGCCATCTCTTTTACTTTTGCCACGTATTGGGCCATGGTGCCATCTTTGGCTTCATATTCCCCTTGGTACTGTTTCACTACCAGTTGTGAATCAGTGCTAGCCTCTATGTGTCCCGCTTTCATTTTTTGTGCCAGCCTCATTCCCGCTAGGAGGGCCTCATACTCTGCAGTATTGTTGGTGTTCTCGAAGTCCAACCTTATGGCATACGTCAGTTCGACCCCCTCGGGTCTTATCAGTGTGATTCCTGCCCCACTCCCTTCTTCACTAGATGCTCCGTCGGTGAGTAACTTCCACACCGCCTCGTCTTCCTTCTCTCTTTCTTCTTTCTCTAAGGCTTCCCATTTTAACAGTTCCTTCTCTTCGTCCTCAGGGACTTCTGCTAAGAAATCGGCCAGTATCTGTCCCTTCATGGCCGTCTTGGGCTTAAACTCCAAAGAGTGTTCCCCTAACTCCACAGCCCATTTAGCTAACCGTCCTGACAGCTCCGGCCTCCGAAGTACCTTCTGAAGGGGTTGATCGGTCATTAAGGTAATCTTGTGCCCTTGGAAGTACCTCCTGAGTCTTCGGGATGCGAAGACAAGGGCTAATGCGAGTTTCTCCAGAGGCATGTATCGTTCCTCGGGCCCCTTAAGCGTTCTGCTGATGAAATATATGGGGATCTGTCTCCCTTCCCATTCTACCATCATGACCGCACTTATGGTCGTTTTCGAGGCAGATAGATACAGGAGCAACGGGTCCCCGGGTACTGGGGTGGCCAACGTCGGGAGCTTGCAGATGTAGGCTTTCATTTCTTGGAAGGCAGCCTCAGCCTCTGTGGTCCATTTAAACTTGTTTGTCTGGAGGCAGTCTTTCAATACTTTCATAAAGGGAAGGGTCCTGTCGGCTACCTTTGATAAGAAACGGTTCAACGCTATTAATCTCCCGTTTAGTTGCTGAATGTCCTTCCGGGACCTGGGGGATCGCATCTCAGCCACCGCTTGGGTTTTCTCTGGATTTGCTTTGATCCCTCCCTTGGTGACCACTACTCCCAGGAAATTCCCCTCCTCTACTCCAAAACAGCACTTCCCAGGGTTTAACTTCATGTTCACATCCTGCATAGTGTTGAGAGTCTCGGCTATATCGTCTATCATGGCCATCTCCGTCAGGCTTTTGATAACAATGTCGTCGACGTATACTTCTAGGTTCCTTCCCCGTTGTTCCCTGAACAAAGTGTTCATGAACCTCTGATATGTGGCCCCAGCATTTTTAAGACCGAAGGGCATCTTGGTGTAGCAGAATGTCCCTTCGTCCGTGATGAAGGCAGTCTTTTCTTCGTCTTCCATTGACATCTGGATTTGGTGGTACCCCTTGTAGGCGTCCAGGAAGCACTTCAGGGGGTACTGAGACAAAGAGTCTACCTGAACGTCTATCTCCGGGAGGGGATAACAGTCCTTA
This sequence comes from Helianthus tuberosus, assembly GCA_030545235.1. Classification (NCBI taxonomy): domain Eukaryota; kingdom Viridiplantae; phylum Streptophyta; class Magnoliopsida; order Asterales; family Asteraceae; genus Helianthus; species Helianthus tuberosus. Next base: position 152,236,823 of record CM060430.1, read on the forward strand.
GGACATGCTTTGTTTAGATCTTGAAAGTCAATGCACATTCTCCACCCCCCCGTCTTTCTTTTGAACCATAACCGGATTGGCGATCCAGGACGGATACTTCACCTCCCTAACTATCCCTGCCCTGAGTAGTTTTCTGGTTTCCTCACAAGCAGCCCGTCTTTTGTTGGGTCCCATGCTTCGCTTTTTCTGTTTCACCGGTTTTGCCCATGTGTAAGTGTTTAGCCGGTGCTCGGTCAGGCTTCTGGGGACTCCTGTCATGTCCCCATGTTGAAATGCAAACACATCTATGTTGTGGAGAAGCAACTCCTTCAGGGCACTCTTGCATTTGTCACTTAGGTGGCTTCCCACTTTGACCGTTTGTTCTGGGAACCTGTCGCTAAGGACCCACTCTTCTATTCCCTTTTTCTGGGATTTCTCAGGTATCTCCTCTTTGGATACGGAAGAGACTACCTCATAAGCAGATTTAACCCATGCTAGACCCTTCGGTGTCTGAAATACTAAAGCTCCGTGGGGGGTGGATGCCTGTGCCTGTAAGTCTCCAATTCCAGGTCTTCCCAAAATTGCATTGTACTTCGAGGGTGCCCGGACCACTGTGAAGGTCAGATTTATCGTTCGGACCCGATCTCTTACCCCGACTGTGAATGGGAACCTGATCTTTCCCAAGGGGTGTGATATGCTGTTGTTGAATCCTACCAAGGGGATAGAATCTTCTTCCAATCGATCTCTTACATCTCTGTCGAGTCTAAGGAAACAATGCTCGTATATTACCTCGACACCGAATCCCCCGTCCACATGTATTCGAGACACCTTATGGCCAGCTATTATGGCCGAGATGTTTAGGGGAAGTCGTTGCACTTCGCTTTCTTCCAGGTATGGCATAAGGATGGGAGCTTTCATGTAGTTCGGGGAGCCCAGGATCCTGGCTTTTACACTCCGGGTGGTATCGAATTCATTCCTCCTTCTAATCATATCAACATCTGCCCTCCCAGGCTCCCTTACATCTCTTCCCTTACGGTCCCCCTCCCTCTTTGATTTCTTTTACCAGATGGGCTAGCCTTCCCGTTTTTACCGCGGTTTCTATTTCCCTTTTTAGGTACATGCAGTCATCGGTTTTGTGGCCAAAGCCTTTGTGAAAATCGCAGTATTCATTTGGTTGTGCCTTCGGGCCGGGCTTTATGGGCGGCGGCCTTGGGAAGGAGTTCTTTACCCTTTCAGTGGCCAGTATCTCACTTGGTGTCTTAGTGAGGGGGGTGAAATTATCAGAGTACAAAGAGGGACCCCTCCCTCGGGGTCTGTATGGGGAGTACGAGGGTCTCATTCTGTCATGCATCATTCTATCAAAAGCAGGTTTTCGAGAGTAGGGTGTACCTTTGTCAGGGAGCTTTGTGGCTGGGGTGACCCTCCGAGGTGTGACATCCGTCTCCTTAGCTTTGCTGACCGTGTCCTTCCCTCTGACAAAGGCCCTGACCCTGTCCATGAGGTTGTCAAACGAGTGGGGAAACTCCTCCCCCAGTTTTTCACACAGATGTGCATGCTTCAGCCCGTTTATGAAGCTACTGATCTTCATGACCTCCGGGACGTCTTTGATGTTCATGTTTTCCTTGACGAATCTCTCCATATACTGGTCTATTCGCTCATTCTCCCTCTGTCTTATATGGAGGATCTCATTTGGATTCTTGACCAATTTTCTCTGTTGACCAAAGTTCCTAAGGAACTTCTCGCTTAACTCTTCGTAACTATCTATTCCCCCTGGGGGGAGGCTGTCAAACCAAAGTCGGGCTCCCTCCGTCAGAGTTTGTACAAACATGTGACACCATACAGGCATGGGCCACCGCCCTAGTTGTCCCGCTCCCCGGAAGGCATGCAGATGATCCTCGGGGTCTCTTGTTCCGTCATAACGGTCAAATCCTGGGGGTAACTTTGTCTTGGGGGGCATGGGTGCTTCTGCAATTCTTCGTGTGAACTTTGAGACCTCGGCTAAGTCTCGTGGTAGATAGGGCTGATCTAGCCCATTATCACCAAGGTCGTCCTTTTCCTTCCCTTTCTCCTTTGACTTCTGTCCTGTGATAAGGTCCTCCCTTTCTTCTGAGGACATTTTCCTGAGGGCAGTCATAAATGTCTCCAGTGGGTCACTGTTGTTCTTATTTTGAAGGCCTGTTCCCTCTTGGTTGGAAGGTGTGTCAAAAGAAAGTCTAGCCCTGAGGCTGTCGAGTTTTTCCTGCCTCTTTAAATCTTCAAGGCACTTGGTTAGCCTCTCCCTATGCATGGCCACAAAATCTGGGGTGATATGCTCCGTTCTTTTTGGGTTTTCCACCTGGTTCTCGTTACCTTCTTCATGGGTAATGTCTTCTATAGTGACCCTATCCAGATCATTTTGTGTCGTTTGGGTGATACGTGAGTTAGGTGGGGTTGCCATGTCGTTCTTGATGGAATAAGCTGCTCTTTAGACGTCGAGTTTTGATGTGGGAACACTGGGCAGGCCAAGGTCCCACGGATGGCGCCAATGTCGAATACCCAACTTACGAATGACGTTTGATGGATCTTCGTTGACGTCAAGAGCCTGTATCTTCGTCACTACAAAAGAACAAACCGTTAGCCTCGCCACGGAGGACCCCGGGAGGGGGATCCGTGACCAAGCTCCGGCATGAAAATAAGTAAACTTGCCGGAGAATGAAAGGAGCTTCTCCCGATGAGTGTAATCACCGGAAGGTTTCCTCTTTGGTGTGAATCTTATTAATATGTGTATGTGTATTAAGTATGGGAGAATGTTGGTCGGAAGTTAATGAGATGTGAGTAAATGAGAGTGTAGTAAATGAGAGGATGTCGGAGATGATACATGCCTTTCCTCCTATATGCCTTCTCTTATATAACAACCAGCTCTTATCTCATTAGAGATTTTCCGCATGTGATCTAACGGCTTTTGAGGGTTCTCGGGGGGTGCAGACACGTGTCTGACCCCCAACGGTGAGATGCTTCCCTTAATTAATGCCCAGCCGGAGAAGTACAGTGTTTCAGACGAGATCCTCTTCTTATCGAGCATTAAATGAGGTCTGTTCCAATGCTAGCTGTTTTCCCGCCCGTTACAAAAGAATGGAAACCTTAATGGACAAGGTAACTCTATCTTGTGGGCTTTTGTGTAATTGGGCTTTCGTAGAAATAACCTAAAGCGGGTAAAGTGGGCTTCCCCACTGGCCCGTCGTCAGAATTTTTTTTTTAAATCGCATGCCCCTCGAAATCGCGGACCTTGTGCAGAGGTCCTCCCTGCACACCATCAAAGCCTCCCATGACCGCAATATTCCCCATTTATAGGTTATGTTACTTGATTCTTTGTACATAAAAAAAAGAAAAATGGCTTGTTTATTTGTTTGGGGGGGGGGGGGTTGTCCACACATTAATTAAAAGTTACTTAAAGAAAATGTCGTGTTATATTGATGAATTATTAAAACTACGGTTTAGCTATCTTTAAATTATTAATATGTGAGAATTGCCAACCTGGGATTTAAACCTTTTCGGATACTTAAAACTCGTAATTGCTGGATGTGAATTCAGTCAATTCACTCACACTTATTTACGTGTGAGAATTTGTCTGGATGGTAAAAGTTGTGTTGCTAACCAGGAAATTTATGTTCAACTAGTAGTATGACCCGCAAGCGATACCTCGTGGATCTGTTGCATACATTGAATGGATAAGTCCAAGTGTTTTGTTATGTGTTAACCGTATGAAAATGCACGTACTCGGTTCAACTCAATGTGACCTATATACTCATTGCGGTTAAATCAAAACGTGAAGTAAATCGAATTTATATCATACAGTTATAACGTAATGTACCAAAAAATATAAAGGATGTATAGAGAAATAACTAACATGTGTAATCAATAGGGGTTATTATGGCTATAAAGAAATAAAAACCACAAAAGGGAAAAAAGAAAACACTCTCATCCAGGGGTAACTGTGAGTGTTTTGCAAAGTGAAATGATCAAAGTCGGGAGGTGCAAAATCAACGACTATGCTTTTTAGTTAAGATATAATAATAATAATAATAATAATAATAATAATAATAATAATAATAATAATAATAATAATAATATAACTGTAATTTTACCCGTCTTGCGTTAATAGGGGTTGAAACGTAGAGTAACTCGAATTTATACCATCGAATGAAAATGTATTATATTTAACTACACTCGGTTTAGTACGAAATTTATGTTAAAATGTAGAACAACTGGAAATGTACATAAAATAAGCACAAAATCTTATTATATTTGAGCTGGCTCATTTCCAAAAGAAATTACGTCTAAATATAAACCAACTCGAATTTATACCGAAACGTATATAAATATACGCACGTAAAAAGTTAGTTTTTAAAGTAAAGAAGCGAAAGGGGTAAACTCGAAAATTTAGAAACTCAAGGAGGTCAATGAAAAATTAGTTCTTAAAAAAATTAGTGAACGAAAATTATTGAAGAAAATAATATGTAAAAAACTTATAACATATATTATATTTGATACATGGGTAAAGTTGAAACATTAAAAACTGGAGAAGTTAGTTTGTAAAACATGTAAAATAGAGTAGGGGCTAAAAATGCCATATACCAAAGTGGAAGGGGTAACAAAGATGAGCAAGGGCTAAAAGAAATGGAAGGGGCAACCAAACCAAAGTAACTTGTAATATGTAGTGCAAGGAGTAAAATTGTCATGTTGTAAAGTAGGTGGGGTGCCAATGAAAAATCCACCGACTTTTAGATTTAAGATAGAACTAGTATTTTGCCCGCCGCGCGTTGCGGCGGCGCGCGACGGGTGAAAACATATAGTAAGATAAAACACGATTCGTAAAACGCAGTGCGTAAAAGACAATTACAAAAAAAGTGTAAAACACAAAGGTAGACACAAAGTGTAAAACACAATGCCGAAGACATTTCGTAAAACACAATCCATTGGCATTTGGAAAAGTAGTAGTTGCAGTCTAGAGGTTACAATTGCATTTTTTTTAAAGTTGGGCGGGTGTAAAAATGGAGTAATAGTGCAAGGGGTAAAAAAGCAAAGTCTAAAAAAGACAGTGTAAAAGTATAGGGGTGGTGGCGAAAATGTGTAAAAGATGAGGGGGTGTTTGGTGGAAATATAAAAGAAGAGGGTTGGTGGCGTAACTGTGTAAGAGCTAAGGGGGTGATGATGGAAAACCAAAGTAGAGGGTTGGTGCAAACCAAAGTAGAGGGTTGGTGCTAGCAAAGTTTGAAAGATGAGGTTGTAGTTTTGGAAATGCAGAGTAAAAGGTTTAGGGACTAAATTTGTTATTTTATGAAACTTTAAAGGTACTAAAATTAAAGGGCTAAAATTACAATATCATTAAAGTATAGGGGCTGGAAGGCAAAGCCGGTGAAAAATCCACCGACTTTGCCTTTTAAGATTGTATACAATTTCTGCACAAGAGATATTTATCAATTAAAAGTTGTAGGTGTTAAACGTGGATATGAATTATGAGAATTTGTGTGGGTGGTAAAGTTGTTTCGCACTAGATAGAGTCTTTAAGTGGTAAACTTGGGTTGCTAATTCTGAATTAGGATTTGTGCGGTGGTAAGCATCTGATTCCTTTTTAGCAAGGGTTTTGGGTTCGAATTTTGCTTCATCTCTTTCTAACCATAACTTGAAGGTCATATGTCTCACATAAGTTGCAATTTATTAACCTCATTGGTTAAATGATATAGACACGGTCCATGAATTTTCTAATAACAGGTTCTCATTGTAAGAAAGAAGAAAAAGAAGATTACGAGTAGTACCCTCAAATTTACATCTAAATCCTGATGTATACGACACTTGCATACTCTTATTTCTTCATTGAAATTTGTCTATCTTTCCTTCTCGTTTATTATCACTTTCATTCTCATCACTTATTTATCATAAATGAGATGGCAACGTGAGGCGTTTGGAAGTTGAAACAACATACCTAACCATAAAACCATGTTTTACACCCATCGGGTATCAGGTATACTTGTTTATATGTTAAAATTTACTCAGTCCAAGTACATTTCTTACTAACTTTTGCATAATTTATTAACATAGAAAACAGAAATATAAAAGTGTCACACCCCAACCGATGGCGGAAACATCGGAGTGAGACGAATGAGATTGCTCATTGCATCATAACGCTATTATGACAATATTTAATTCAAAACCAATTTCATTCATCGATAATAATTGTCAAGTACATCAAAAGAAATAATAGCACAACAATGTTTAACAATAATAAGATAACAAAATCTAGTATTTCAATATGTGTTTCTAAAGTCGTCCCTACTAGATTTTATCAAGATCATCATCATCAATCTGCAACATGTTTAAAAGTATAGTTCAACACAAAAGTATTGGCGAGTACACAAGTTTAATATAACATAAGTATAAAATATTTAAACAAATCCACATGGCAACTTAGTTATCTAGATTAATGTATAAATCGGCATGTGATTATTCAAGTCAACCCAAAGATTACCGCAAAAGTTTAAAGACTTAACATGACCTCAAGAATACGGGCGGTGCGTTACTCCTATAGCACTATACATGTTAAGGGTAGGCTCGTACGAAGTTAATGACAAGTTTATCACAAAAAGAATAAATCCAGAATAATGAATCAAGTATAATGTATGTATGCATGTGTTGGATTGTTTGTGCATTTGAATAAAGTATAAGTGTGATTGTGAATTTAACAGGTCAAACATATTGCACCTAAAAAGTGTAAAACGTAAAAAGGGTGTTCGAGTGTACTCACGGTTTTGCAAAGCTTTCCTTTGGAATCCCGTGAAGAGTTTGAGAGTTAGAGGATGGAACACCGAGGTCACCCTACATGGGGTAAACGAAGGTGCGTGAGTAACAGAATTAAACGGAAGATTCGGATTGAAATTTAAAGTACAAAAAGTATATATCATAAAAATATTATCTAGTCTAAATACTCGTTTTTGACACTAAGTTGTATGTGATTTCATGGGTCCTAGTTTGCCCATTAGAATCAATAACGAGAGACTTAGATTCGTAGATAAAGTAGCCTAAGTTTACACCGAATAACCATAACCCGATTATCATCATAAATTCAGTGTAACACCCGTCTAATTTTACTTGATTTTAATAATAGATTATACCATTTCAAATAAAATATTGCTTAAGTAACATAACTTTCATTAAAGAAGTTCATAAGTAGCATCAACCTTAGTCAACTAACGACTAAGTTAAAACGTTTCAAAAGTTGTTTAACAATTGTTTACAACCCATACACAAAGTCTATTAAAGATTTAAAACATTGCGGAAGCTTCAAAATGTAGTGTTCGGTTCTTCATCATTTGCTTGATCGCCATCCGTAAGTTCACCTAATGTCAAAACCACATCAAGGGTTAATTTTGACAATAATAAAACACGTATAATCGAAATCTAGCATCAAAATAATTGAAAACAAATAAAATTTCCGGATCAGGGTCGCTCGCGCCCCGCGAGAGATGTTACGCGGGCCGCGAGAACCCCTCGCGTGTCGCGTCGCATGTCGGGTCCTCTTCCGCGTGGCGCGGGGGATCGGGTTTTCCAGCAGGTTGTGTTTTATGAGCTGCATTTTCTGCCAGCTCTGGAAAACTCAGATTTTAACTTCAAATGTGCATATCTTTTGACTCGTGAGTCCGTTTTAGGTGATTCTTGTTCCTATGCGTCTGTAAATTCAATACCAACGTAGCTACAATACTTTTGATATAAAAAGTTTTATTTTTGGACCGAATGAATAAAAGTCGTTTATGTACTAAATGACCCATTCTAACTTTACTTACTTAATTACCGTTTAACTATCAAGCCTTTGGCGTCTTATGCCCATCATCCGAGGCTTAACATCACTTGCATTACCTATCCAATTTCCATGGTTTAATTCTTTTGTGATCTACATTGCCAATGCTATTAGTTAAGACACTATCACTACAATTAACACACTTATTCGACCCGTTGGCTCATCTTGTGGAAAATCCTCCACTATGATGACTACCAAAGGGTACTCTCTTAAAGCTACTCTATTGATTCCAATAACGATCATGATTACTAAAATCAACCCATCTATTAATCAACCACGCAACTATGCATAATTTAATAACAATTCATTGAATGTAACGGGTCAAGTTACATACCTTAATGCACGCCCTTCAACCGCAAATCACCACCGGCTTGTCCACTCGACGTTCCGGTATCCTTTCCTATAGAGTTCAATTTTTATCACATTTAGAACTCTTTTGTAATCACATTTTGCATAATAGCCAAAACATCTCAATTAAGTGTTTTAACTACAAAATTCTATTTTCGAACCTTCTTTGAGGCATTTCAACAAACACTTTAAGGGCAGAATTTTACATATTTAATTATCAAGTCTCTAGCTTTTCTCTTAGCCCTAATTTCACATCAATCAACCATCTTACATGATTGTTAGCTTCTAAATTTCTGAAATCACTTCAAAATTGTCAAATTACACTAGATCAACACCCAATATCCTAGTGTTCATCAATTTACACATAACCCATTAATTACCTACAATGGTGTTCATAATTTCCACTAAAATTTCACATGATTTCAACTTGTATTTGTCTAGGGTTTGTCCCTAGACACTATAGTTGTTCCTAAATCATCATAAGACACACATGCAACCATAATTTCAGATTTTCCCAATTTCATGAGAATTTCAAGTTGAGAGTTTTCATCAAATTTTACATACCTTGTAATCCTCTTGTGATGAGGATCGATAATCTATGCTTGATTTTCGTTTTGGACCAGATTTGCACCTCCAATTTGAGACTTTTAGTAAATTTTTAGGGTTTGGAGCATGGGGGTCGACATGCTCTCTTCTCTGATCGACCAGACATCTCTATTTGGGGTGTTTGGTTTATTTTTATTTGTTTTATCTAATTTAGTTTCAATTTTAACAACTAAGGCCCCTCTACTTTGTTCAACATATAGTTTGGTAGCTTTTAACCCTATTATAAGCTATTTCTAGACAATTAACTAACTAGGTTAAAATTCCTAGTTAGTAAATTCTCGTTTATTTATACTTTATAATTCTAATATAAAGTTTTATATTTTCGGGGTGTTACAAGTCCACCCCCCTTAAAAGGGTTTCGTCCCCGAAACTGTAGTACGTACCAAATAATGTAGGGTGGAGACGTCGCATCTCCTCTTCGGACTCCCACGTAGTGTCCGAACCTTTCCTATGCTCCCATTTGACCTTGACTTGACTAATCACTTTGTTCCTCAAACTCTTCTCTTTACGATCTAAAATCGCAATTGGTTTTACTGCATAGTTGAGACTGTTATCCACCTCGATATCATCGTAGTGGATACGAGCAGTTTCGTCTGCCAAACATTTTCGGAGATGTGACACGTGGAATGTGCTATGAATCCCACTCAACTCCTCGGGTAATTCGAGACGATAAGCTACTTTACCAACTCGTTCAGTGATTCTGAATGGCCCAATAAATCTTGGGCTCAACTTTCCTCTTTTTCTGAATCGTATTATTCCCTTCCACGGCGATACTTTCAGCATAACTTTGTCGCCAACCTGGAATTCGATTGGCCTGTTCCTTTTGTCAGCATACGCCTTTTGTCTATCTTGGGCCGCTTTCAAGTGTGCCCGAACCACATCAATATTTTCATTAGTGGCTCTTGCTACATCTTGGTGGGCGAGTTCACGTGGACCCACTTCACCCCAACATACCGGGGTTCGGCATTTCCTACCATAGAGCATTTCGTACGGTGCCATCTTAATACTAGCATGGTAGCTGTTATTATACGAAAACTCGACTAACGGTAGGTAAACATCCCAACTTCCTCCAAAGTCGATTATACACGCCCGTAGCATGTCCTCCAATGTTTGTATTGTTCTTTCACTCTGTCCATCGGTTTGGGGATGGCACGCAGTGCTAATGAACAATTTGGTTCCCATTTGCTCTTGAAAATCTCACTAGAAATTTGAAGTGAACCGGGTATCCCTATCAGACACGATGGATACCGGTACTCCATGGCGTGCTATTATCTCGTTAGTGTAAACTTCTGACATCTTTTCTGAAGTGTAAGTCTCACGAATCAGAATGAAGTGAACACTTTTCGTCAATCTATCCACCACTACCCATATGGCATCGAAACCACGATTTGTCTTAGGCAATTTGGTTAATAGGTCCATTGTAATATGTTCCCATTTCCAAACCGGGATTTCTAACGGTTGGAGTTTGCCGTATGGTTTTTGGTGTTCCGCCTTGACTTGTAGACATGTCAAGCATTTTTCCACATACTTCGCCACATCCCTCTTCATTCCAGGCCACCAATCATTCTGTTTCAGATCATTGTACATCTTGGTCGCACCCGGATGAATTGAATATCGGGATTTATGAGCTTCATCAAGTAGAAGCGCCTTCACCCCACAAGTATGTGGAACCCATATCCTTCCGGATCGAGTCTTCAACCCGTTATTCCCATCCGTCAAATCTTTCAACTGACCGATTATTCTTTCCTTCTTCCAATTCTCCTCTTTTATTGCTTCTAATTGCGCCTCTCGAATACGTTCAAGTATACCCGAGGTCACCACGAGCTGCATCGACCTTACTCGTATTGGGACATAGTTCGCTTTTCTGCTCAGAGCATCCGCTACCACATTTGCCTTTCCGGGGTGGTAATGTATTTCACAGTCGAAATCTTTCACCGTTTCTAACCATCGCCTTTGTCGCATATTTAACTCCTTCTGATCAAAGAAGTATTTTAAGCTCTTGTGATCGGTGAATATGGTGCACTTTATCCCATATAGGTAGTGCCTCCATATTTTTAAGGCAAATACCACCGCAGCCAACTCAAGATCGTGCGTGGGATATTTCTTCTCGTGTATTTTCAATTGCCTCGAGGCATAAGCTATAACTTTGCCCCGTTGCATCAAAACGCATCCGAGCCCCGATAGTGAAGCATCCGAATAAACCACCATGTCTTCGACTCCGTCCGGCAATGTCAACACCGGAGCTTGTGTTAACTTCTCTTTTAGCGTTTGAAACGCTCTTTCTTGATCGACACCCCAAATGAACTTTTCTTTCTTTCGGGTTAGCTTTGTTAACGGTGACGCAATCTTGTAGAAATCTTGAATGAATCTCCTGTAGTATCCCGCAAGCCCCAAAAAGCTTCTAATTTCCGAAGGGTTCTTCGGGGGATTCCATTTTGATACAGCCTCGATCTTTGACGGATCCACCAATACTCCGTCGGCACTTATGATGTGGCCAAGAAATTGTACCTCTCGTAACCAAAAGGCACATTTAGAGAATTTTGCATATAACCTCTCTCGCCTAAGTGTCTCCAACACCTCTTGTAAATGGTGTGCATGTTCAGCTTCGCTTTTTGAATATACCAAAATATCATCGATAAACACAATGACCGACTTATCCAACATTGGCTTACAAACCCGGTTCATGAGGTCCATGAAAGCCGCGGGTGCATTTGTTAGCCCAAATGACATCACGAGGAATTCGTAATGTCCGTATCTCGTATGGAAAGCCGTCTTCGGCACATCTTCCTCCTTGACCTTTAATTGGTGGTACCCCGATCTAAGGTCAATTTTTGAAAACCAGTTCGCACCTTGTAATTGGTCGAATAAGTCATCTATCCTCGGAAGCGGGTATCGATTCTTTACCGTGAGTTTGTTTAACTCCCGGTAATCAATGCACATGCGCATGCTTCCGTCTTTCTTTCTCACGAACAGTACCGGTGCGCCCCAAGGAGACACACTCGGCCTTATGAATCCCTTGTCTAGCAGATCTTGAATTTGGGACATCAACTCTAGTAATTCCGACGGTGCGAGTCGGTATGGTGCTTTAGCTACGGGTTTTGCGCCCAGAATCAATTCGATCCCGAACTCTACTTCCCGTTCGGGCGGTATCCCCGGCAAATCCTCCGGAAACACATCTTCATAATCTCGTACTACCGGTACATCTTCAATCTTCCGTGATTCTTTCTCGGGCTCATTTGCGTATATCATGAATGCCTTGCATCCTCGCTTCATAAGCTTGTGAGCTTTCAACATTGAGCACACTATGGGGTTACCTCCTTTTTCGCCATAAATGGTGACGTGTTTCCTGCTCGGAGATGTTAGTTTTATCTCTTTACGAAAACACACGACTTTTGCATGGTGCTGGGATAGCCAATCCATCCCAACGACTACTTGAAATTCCCCCATTGACATCGGGATTAGGTCTATCAAGTATTCCTCATCGTCGATGCTTAATTTGCAGCCTCGACAAACATCACAAACTATAAAACTTTTGTTGTCCCCTATTTCAACTTCTAAGGGCACAGATAATTTCGTCAATACAAATGAAGGATGTCGAATAAATCCATGCGAAATGAAGGATTTATTCGCACCCGTATCAAACAATACACGTGCTGGAATAGAGTTAATTGTGAATATACCTGAGACCACATCGGGCTCTGTTTTCGCTTCAGCCGCAGTAAGTTGAAAGGACCTAGCCTTCGCTTTAGGAGCTTCTGTTGGAGATTCTTTAACATCTCTCTTTCCAACTAAGTCCGGGCATTCGGACTTTTTGTGGCCGGGTTGATAACATTTGTAGCAAACAGAGACTTTTCCCGGGCATAGCGAGGTCGTGTGCCCCTTCTTATTACATATGGGGCATGGCTTGTCTTTGAACCGACATTCCCCCTTGTGTCCCTTCCCGCACACTTTACAACTTGGCGACCCACCTTTGGCATCCACCTTCTTTCCCAATTCTCCAGTTCGGGCTTTCTTTGTAGGGCTTGGATTCACATCATGTGCCCTTCGCTCACCTCTTTTGACTTGTTTCTTCAACTCGATTTCCCGTTCCCGAGCAACGTTTATAATTTCGGTAAGGGTCTCGTATTTTGAAGGAGTCATAAACTCCCTATATTCAGCGCTCAACATATTGTAGTCGTAGTATATTTTCTGTTCTTCGTTCGTCACCAATTCACTACTAAACTTCATTTTATCCATAAACATCGTCGTGATCTTGTCTATGGTTTCTCCCTTATGCCTAAGTTGCATGAACTCTTCCTTGATTTTGTTAATGACCGCTTTGGGACTATGATGTTTAAGAAATGGTGTCTTAAACTCTTCCCATGTCATGGTCCTTGCCGCTTCGGCCCCTATTTCATTCTTTTTGTTATCCCACCAATCCTTGGCTTGTCCTCTTAACTGACCCGTTCCGTAAGCAACAAAATCGCTTTCGTCGCAATGGGTCCTTTCAAACACCCCTTCAATGTCGCCCAACCATCTTTGGCAAATTATCGGGTCGACTTCCCCGTTATAGATTGGCGGTTTACACGCCATGAATTCCTTATATGAGCACCCTTTACGTTCTCCAGTTTTGTCTTTCATAAGGTTGAGAGTATCCTCCAACCTTTTAACTCGTTCTTCTACGAGCGACAACACCGTGCTTTGAATCTTGTATATAAACCCGGATAGACTGCCTTCAATTGCCTTTCCTACTTCCTCGGCAATTATTTCTTTCATTTGTTCGGTGCTTGTCGGCACCGGATCATTATTGCTCCCTTTCGACATCTTGAAACTGAAATGTTTACATCAAACGTTAAACATTTCATTCATGACATTGCTTTGTTTGTTTCGGTTTAGCCAAGTTCCTAACTTGCTTTAACCGTTCACATTTAATGCACTTTCCGGGTTTGAGTGTGTTAACACGCTCTTCCCATGCATAACAATTCGTTTCTCATTCCTTACATAAGACATAATCTACTAACATAATAAGTTAATTCTTACCGGACAATCGATCAAGCTTGAACCGAACACTTTATTGACAACCTTAAGCTCTTATTACAAACTTGTAACACCCGTCTAATTTTACTTGATTTTAATAATAGATTATACCATTTCAAATAAAATATTGCTTAAGCAACATAACTTTCATTAAAGAACTTCATAAGTAGCATCAACCTTAGTCAACTAACGACTAAGTTAAAACGTTTCAAAAGTTGTTTAACAATTGTTTACAACCCATACACAAAGTCTATTAAAGATTTAAAACATTGCGGAAGCTTCAAAATGTAGTGTTCGGTTCTTCATCATTTGCTTGATCGCCATCCGTAAGTTCACCAACATCACCTAATGTCAAAACCACATCAAGGGTTAATTTTGACAATAATAAAACACGTATAATCGAAAAAAACATTTTTGTGTGTGTTTTTTAGCTATTTTAGGTATTTTTGGTTGTGTTCACATTGTTACTCGCGGTTCTCGCAATAAAAAGTGGTTCCTAACGGATCCTTCTCTTATATGTGTATATATATATATAGGGGATCGCTAAAATGAGAACCACCTCCAGTTGTAAGAACCGTGAGAACTACACCGTACGGGGCGAGGTGGAACAAATTTTTTTTTCATAAACGTAGATGCATATATTATAAACACATTTGTAATAAAAACTTTAAAAAAAATGTCGGGTGTGTAGTTTTGAGCACCCAAAGTTTGCGTTTACGGGACCCGTAAATTTTATTTAAAATTTACGGTACCCGTAAACACAAACTTGTGGTGTTCAAAACTACACACACGACATTTTTTTACAAATGTGTTTATAATATAAGCATCTACGTTTATGAAAAAAAAATTGGTCCAACTCGCCCCGGATCAAAAAGTTCTCATGGTTCTTACAACTGAAGGTGGTTCTCATTTTAGCGGTCCCCTATATATATATATATAGTGGAGGGTTCAAATGAGAAGAATTTTTTTGTAAGAAGAAAAAAGAAGAAGTTTCAAACAATAAGAATGTTTTATTTTACTTCATTTAATATTTGTATTTAATTTTAATATAAGGGTATATTGGTAAACTTATATAAATCATTAATTTGTATTATTCCCCTTTAATAACTAGCTAAATTAAATTTGTAACTCATTTTCAAAATATATACTTTTTTCAAATAAAAAAGGGAAATTGGATTTAAATAATCCGAACTTTCACCTGTTGACCAATAACACTCCGAACTTTCAGTTTGGCCAGCAGCACTCTCAACTTTCATCCTATTTTCCCAAAACACTCCCAAATTAACATATCACTAACCAAGTTAGTTTCCATTGCTGATGTGGACATTTTGGGTGACTGAAGTTAGTTTTTAAGTTTTATTTATTACACAAACAGTCCCTGTAGTTATAAAAAAAATCATAAAAATAAAAAAAAATCTAAAAATTCAAAAAAATTCAAAAAAATCATAAAAATTCAAAAAAAATAAAAAAAATAAAAAAAATCTAAAAAAATAAAAAAAAAAATCATAAAAAATCATAAAAATTCTAAAAAATATCAAAAAAATTCTAAAAAAATCATAAAAAACCGTTTCGACCCGTACCGTTTCGACGCGAACTGTTTCGACGCGTACCGTTTCGACCCGGACCGTTTCGACCCGTACCGTTTCCACCCGGACCGTTTCGAACCGTACCGTTTCGACCCGGACCGTTTCGACGCGTACCGTTGAAACGGTACGGGTCGAAAACGGTACGGGTCGAAACGGTACGCGTCGAAACGGTTCGCGTCGAAACGGTACGGGTCGAAAACGGTACGGGTCGAAACGGTCCGGGTCGAAACGGTCCGGGTGGAAACGGTACGGGTCGAAACGGTCCGGGTCGAAACGGTACGCGTCGAAACAGTTCGCGTCGAAACGGTACGGGTCGAAACGGTTTTTTATGATTTTTTTAGAATTTTTTTGATATTTTTTAGAATTTTTATGATTTTTATGATTTTTTTTAGATTTTTTTTTATTTTTTTAGAATTTTTTTGATTTTTTATGATTTTTTTGAATTTTTTTGAATTTTTAGATTTTTTTTTATTTTTATGATTTTTTTATAACTACAGGGACTGTTTGTGTAATAAATAAAACTTAAAACTAGTAAATTATAACTACAGGGACTGTTTGTGTAATAAATAAAACTTAAAAACTAACTTGGTTAGTGATATGTTAGTTTGGGAGTGTTTTGGGAAAATAGGATGAAAGTTGAGAGTGCTGCTGGCCAAACTGAAAGTTCGGAGTGTTATTGGCCAACAGGTGAAAGTTCGGATTATTTAAATCCAATTTCCCAATAAAAAAACAACTTAATTTAAAGTGTAGAATAAATTACTAGTTGTGTAAGATAAATTACAAGTTGTGTAGGATATATTTCGAGGTGTGTAGGATAAATTTCGACTGTGTAGGATAAAATTCTATAACGTGTAGGGTACATGTAGGAAAATTTTGATTTGTGTAGGTTTTGTAGATTATATGTAGTATAATTAATCTTTGGTTGACTAATTAATTAAAGAGAGAAAAATTAATGATATGAGTTATAAATGAAATAACATTTTACTAATATGCCATTTCTTCTTTTTGTTCTCACATTAAATTTCTTCTCAAATGAACCTTCCCATATATATATATATATATATATATATATTCATTTATTTATTTATTTAAATAGTTATAATATTAATCCTAAGCTAAGTCCATCATGAGTTTCATAGATTATCATGTAAGTCAAGCATGGATGTTTAACCTTATTGTATGATTCACCACTACACAAATCATCACAAGAATGATTCGGAGGGTCATGAATGATACAAAATAAATACTAACTAATAGATTATCAAGTAGCCAAGTAAGTCTTAACCCGGGTGAACCACCACAACATGCAGTGGCGAAGCTTGACCCGAATGGTGGGGGGTCGAAAACGTATATACCCAAAAAATTCTATAGAACCGGGGGGTTGAAAACGTATATACCCAAAAATTTCTATACGAAAACTAGATATATAACACTACTGAGCGAAAAGTTCGGGGGGTCGGGTGCCCCCTCCCGCCCATTCTATACTTCGCCCCTTACAACATGGAAAGAGTTAACTAAGTGTTGGAGGCTAGACGGGGTTATGTTACTTTGAAACTAGAAAGCTACTTGAGTTAATCAAATAAATCATCAAGTGAGGTATGGAACAAGTTAGGATAGCCAAAGCATCCAAAGTTCACACTTTTATCAAACATAAGTCTTGCCATATGAACTATGGTAGACTTATGTGACTTAAACACTTGTGGGTTGTCTTAAACCCTAACAAAACAGAAAGTTTAGAGAGTGTTTGCACCTCTAAACTTATAAGAATCAACCATACACAAGCATTATAACCATGGACTTGATTAGAGGCAAGGTAGGTACAAGATTTATGTAAGAAAGTATGAGTTTAATAAAGTTTAAAGTATAATCTTCCAAAACAGAAAGTTTGGACCTCAAAATGGTGATGTTCCACCTTAGATTACCATGGTAATCTTGTGGAAACACTCTTAGAGGTGTTCCAAGCTTTGTATTGGAAGAGGAGATGAAGAAAGTGAGTTTAGGCTCACTTTTGCACTTGAAGGTTTTCTGACTTGTCCTTGCAATTCCAGAGATTATGAGAGTGATTTGAGTGTTTAGATGAGTTTGGAAAGTGAAAAAGAGTGTTTGAAAGGTTGTATATATAGTGATTAGTTAGGTTTAGAGTTTTAATGGAGTTTAAAGGTGATTGGGTGAGTTTGGAGGTGATAGAATTGGCCAACCCGCACAAGGGAAACAACTTTCTACGGATGGGGGGGGGGGGGGGCTTGGTTCCCCATCAAGGCTAAAGGGCTTAGGCTTGGTGCAACGCCAAGCCTTAATCTGGTTACCACTTTCATTTTATTACACATTAGCCCCTAAAGTTTGACAAGTTTGATGTTTTATGGTATAACTTGTATAAAGAACATATAATTATGTATGAACTAAGTATCAAAGCATAAATCAAGTATCGTGAGCGTATGATCATGTATATTGCACGTATAATGAGTTTTAAACACGTATTTATGATTGATTGTATGTAAAACAAGTGTGTGGTTACGAGGATGATGATCATGTATCAAGTATATGAATAAATCGAATGACAAACAAGTATGAATAATCAATGTATAATTCTTATAAAATGATCAGTTTTATTACGATCAAAGCCTCGGATTACAATGATTTGAAACGAAATACGATTACAAGAGATTACAAGTTTCCAAAAATAGAAGTACGAAACAAGCTTTCTAAATAAGGAAAGTTACAAAAAGCGAGGCGTTATAAAAAGCTAGTGCGTTGGTACATTACTCTATTTTACCCAATGACAACGAAGTAAAAAATGTTTTCGGATATTCTTATGGTAAATATGTATGTATATTTTGAGTAATCGAACATGGTATCACATAATATTATACCCGTCCCATACCTTTGAAAAGTTCTAAAACTAACCACATAGTGGATATTCGTCCTGAATTCTTGAGGCATAAAGTTTGTCATGTTTGGGTTTGTATGCCATCCATATGACCACCATATCCACTAAATTTTATTTGGTTTCTCATTAAACATAATCATTCTGGCTCCAGACCACCCGCTTTATGCCGGGGACTTGCGTAGTAAGGGTGAACGGGGCGTACAGCGGGGAGGGCATCGGTGACCCTATCCACCGATCGGGAACACCGCCGCCATCCCTGCGGTGACCCGATTCGGGGAAGGGCTTGGGGGGGAGTTCACCGAAGAAGGGGAGGGTTTTTGGTGGGGCCAGCCATCATTTCAACCAATCACTGATTTTTTTTTTTTTTTTAATAAAAAACCAAGAGGGGAGTGCCCCCCTCACCCTAATATTAAAAATCATAATGGAGTAATAATGGGATCCCAGATACCGTACAAGATTGTTAATAGGTACGAAGTCGCGTGGCCATTACATCAATTAAATGATTAGACCATGTGTAGTGGTTTGGATGAATAATGCCCTTACCCTAGGGCGTTTTTCGCCACGTGTCAGTACAGTCAGCAAGGGGCATTATTGGGCTTTTTTTTTCTAAAATGGGTGTAGTGGGGATGTGAGCATTATGTTAAAGGGTGTAAAAATTAAATAAAAATAAAAAAACCAAGAAAAAAACACCTATTGGATGAAGATGGGGAAGAGTTAATTCTATTGGCCAAACAAAATCCTTGGGAGCGTTGTTTAAATCACGCCAACTGATTTTTTTTTTCAAAAAAACGCTAAATAACGTCGGGTGTAGTGGATGCCGGGCGTTTTCCGACGTTATTTTTGAAAATTTTTTAAAAAAAACGTCACACTACAGATGGTCTTAAAACAACTAAAAAAATAATAACGAAAGGGGCAATTTTGTCATAACATCTCCAAACCCCGCTCTTCAAACAAAAACCGTCTCTTCGTTTTCTTCTTTCCTCTTTCATTATTCAAAATCAAAGAACAGGAAATCACGAAAGGGGAAAACCCTAAATCGCTCAATCATCTTATCAACACAAAATCGACATGGATTGTTCACTGAAATATCAACGTAAGTGCATTACGTTATGCTATATTCAATTTGATAGTAGGATTTCATCTAAAAGCGTCATTAACTTCACAGGTTTAAATAAATGACCATCAGAAACATATTAATCTGAAATGGACCCTTCAAAGAAGAGAAAAGACGAAGGTAAGTACATTACGTAGTTTCTATGTTCGAATTTTGTAATAATGAATTTAACTACAATTTTTTTATTCATATGTACAAGCAACACAACGGTAACCTTGCAAACTTCGAAACAAAGAAGAATGAATGACACCATGTGTTAAAAACATTGATTGTAATTGACTCTAGGTTTAGCTATTTGTCGTGTATACTTTGTTTTACAAAACGTAGGCGCACAAAAGCGACGAGGTCTAAAATTGAGGCATGAAGCGCAAAGCACAAAAACGGTGGGCTTTTTCGTAGCCAAGGCGCAAGGTGTTTATATAATTTTTTTATATATCCCATAGGTTTTTAGCTTCTTTTAACCAAAATATAGCTATAAATAAGGCTTTTATATCAATTTACTTGCATGTACAAGTCAAAAAACCCAAAGTACAGCATTTTCCTGTAATAAAACACCTCACATACATGAGGTGCACGCCTCAGACCAAAAAGCCCCCAAAAAAACCCTAAAATATGCGCCTTTTGGGCGCTTCTTGTAATTACATAAGGCACTGAGCCAAAAAGCCTAGAAGCTGCGCCTCAGGTGCGCTTTTTAAAACCAAGTGTGTATATGAAATGTGATTCTAGATTTAAGCATACATTGAGTATCTACTACATGGTTTAGCTATTTGTTGTGTATTTGATACGTGATTCTAGATTTAGGCATACATTGAGTATCTGCTACGTGATTTAGCTATTTGTTGTGTATCTGATACGTGATTCTAGATATAGGCATACATTGAGCATCTGCAATGTGATTTAGCTATTTGTTGTGTATTTGATACTTAGCTATTTGTTGTGTACTTGATACGTGATTTTAGATACAGACATACATTGAGTATCTGCTACGTGATTTAGCTATTTGTTGTGTATCTGGTACGTGATTTTAGATATAGGCATACATTGAGTATCTACTACGTGATTTAACTATTTGTTGCGTCTCTAATATGTGATTTTAGATACAAGGTTAGGTACATTGAGCATTTGTTATTGCCTGCAAATGGTACGTGATTATAGATGTTGGGTTAAATTGATCATTTGTTACTGTTTGCAAATATAGAACGTGGAACTCATAGTGTAGGGAAAACCAAACCTTAAGGACTCGGTGTTTTTTATTGGGAAAATGACTGTTTTGTCCTTGCTACAGTATATCATGTTACCCACTTAACAGAACCAAGCCTCAAGGACTCAAAGCATGACGCTTTTCAAACAACAGGGACTCAAGAGACGAAAAATTCATTTTAGGGACTCGAGTTGACTATGCCCCTAAAGCACATGGACACAAATTGCATTTTACTCTATCTTTTATCATCAAAACTATATATACAAGAAAACAAAATACATCTACCAAGATGAATAAATGATCAGCTTGTAAAACTATATTAAGTAAAAAAGATACTTGGCATAGATCATCGTCTTTAAAAGCATTCAACAGAAAAATATACCAAGATAGATGGCCAACAACACTAGAGCCAATATCAAGTAAAGAACAACGTACACACATACCTGCGGCTTTAACCATCACACATAATATAAGTACGTAACCACATAATTCACTCTCTCTCTCTCTCCAATATATTTAGTCAGCACTTCGTATAAATGATTATGAGATTCGCATGGTTCTCTACTAAACACACCAATACACAAACACAACTCAAACCAAGTAGCTTGTAAAAGTTGTAATGACATAATTATTCAAACCATCTCCAAATTCCACTTTGATATTTCCCTTAACAGCATCTAAATTAAGACAACCAAAGCTGAGAAACCGATTTACCATTTTGGCAAGACTTCACACAATCCAACACAATCTCTTTCAACTGTTTTTCAACATCTTCCATAGGTTGGCATGCATCTATTATCTGTTACGAGATCACAAATCAATAGACGGTTTAGTTATACCAACATATGCATCAGACACGTGTCAGAAATGGTTTGAGAACCCTAAATTCAATTACAAAGGAAGTGTTTGACATTGCCTTTAGAAAATGAATATAATATAGAATAATCAGTATCAGATTATGATGAGATACTGATTTTGTGCCTCAAAAACATGATTTTCAAACACAATGCCAAATACCCCATAAGTTGTGGCAAAATGAATGGCTTTAAAACAAATTTATTAGTTATCACCTTCCATGATGCATCACTAAGCTTCTTATAATACTGAGCAACGTTCTTCTGAAACTCCAGCTTCTCATATCTCTCACCTCCATAACCACCTCTTTCAGCAGCTTTCTACAAAATTCATCAATCGAGAAAATTATAAAATAAAGAACAGAAAGATACGATTAAAAAGTATAATTACAAAACAAAGGATGATTACTTCTGGAGGTATGTCAAGGTACACCACCAAATCAGGTGCCAGCAGTCCCACCTCTGGAGCCTGCACAACAATAATCGTGTTTTTCAAATATCACCAACAATTAAAAAAAACTAACTAGATTAAAGCATGATTCTTACCTTACACCATTCAATATCTAAACCTTTGGCAGATGAAAAGGCAACCCCTGAATAAGAATATCGATCAACAATCAAAGAAGTACCACTTTTTAGCTTAGCCTCCATCAATGATCTGAACCAAAAAAAAAAAAAACTGATTATAACAGTTTCAAGGAATATTCAGTTTTGCGGTATAATGCAATTACATGAAGAAAAATGCCTAACTAACCTTTTCTCCCAACGATTTGCACTAAAAAGAAGATGAATTGTATGATCATCCAGCTGAGATTCATTGGAAAGATACGCTGAAATCATTTTCCCGACAGCAGTATCTCTATCTGGAAACCGCCATGATTCTACTGGATGCCCAAGACCATTTAAGTATGAGACAAGCCTACCGGACTGTGAGGTCTTCCCACTTCGATCCAAACCTTCTAGAACGATAAGAGCACCTCTTGCATCGCTGTGGTGATTGTTTTCCATGTGAACTCTTCTGGAAGCACACTTGTATGAAAACCGGAGATTTGATGATCTTTGTGCAGCTAAAGCTCCAAAATTTCTGCATATAAAGTTTTTGTTTAGCAAAAGCTGCGACAGTTATTAAAACGATTTACTTTTGAAAAAACTAAGAAACCTTGATAAAAGAATTTAGACAAATGATAAAACATAAAATTTTTGTGATTAAAATGAAGTGAAAACTCAAACAGTTTTCAAGTAGGTAGTTTTAATTCTATATAACTTAAAACATTTAGACCAAAAAACTCTCATCTACCGAGCAAACTTCAAACAGGTGCAAGACAAAAGTTTCACCGTGTGGTTTAATTTCCTAGGTCTTCACACAAAAAGTTGAATGATAATGGTATGAACAAGTTGGAAAATCAAAGTTGAATAAAGAGTAATATGATCCCTCAGTTCAGCTAAAATGTATTGTTGACCAAAATGATGCATAAACTATAAACTAAAAGAAATATCGACTTACAAAAGCTTAGATAGAGTGAAATGGCAAGCATGCATGTTCTCCAAACCCCACAACTGAATTTATATAAAAACATTTCATCTTCAGATAAATGAAAACTTTTCTAAGTTACACTTGTTAAACAAACACAAAGCAGCCATAAACAGTGCACAACATCCGGTATAAATGACATTCCCTCATCCAATACTTAAGTTCAAGCAAAATTTACTAACGGTTAACTGACTAAATAAGATCTGTAGTTGCATCTTATTTTCTAACCCTAACATGTAAAAGATACCTAACTTTCTTTGTGACATTTTGTCAAACACCTGGTGGGTGTTATTCGTTCTACCAAATGACAAAAAAAACACCGTGTTTGAACGACAAGATCAAAGAAAAGGGGACGGTTTCCAGTGCTGTGAGATGCAGCACCAATTGGAGAACAAACTTATTATTACGCATCGAATCAAAGGGAATACTCACAGATCCAAAATTAACGAACAAAAACAAATTGATCAAAAGCGAAATAGGAACTGAAAATCAAAGACATATCTCATATGATTCAACAGTAAGTAAGAAAAAAACAAGTTAATGAATCCAATTACCTGAATCGAGTGAAATCAAAATATGAGAGCGCGAACCCTAAATAGAGAGAGAAAACAGCATACCACTTGTGAGAATTAACTACTGGAGTGCGTTAGAAAAGACTTAAAGCATAAGATTTGAATCTTTTTACGCGGTTGAATTTGGCGCCTAATTCTGTTTCTTTCCGTCCTGGTAAGGTTAAGAAGAAAGGGGTGGCGGGAGAGTTTTAGATGAGAAAAAGAAGAGTGAACAAACAGGGCATGTCGATGGGCCAAAAGTAAACATGTTCAAATTGGATCCAATATGCCAAAGGCCCAAAAAGAAAGGTCAAAATAAATAAATGAAAAAATTTGAATCACTGACGAATCACTTGATTATCATCGTGCTATCAGGGAAGTCACCCGGTCATATCCATCTCCACTATATATTGTGGGAATCAAACCCAGGAGCTAATGGTCTTAAGCCTTATCTCACTCCTAAGATGTCACTATGCTATAATGTCATGGGCAAAACCACCCTAAGTTGATTGAACTTAATTGAGCTAATTTAAAGATATATAACCTAATTATAGAAATTCCTTAAAAAATCATGGATAATTGCTCATGTTTAAAACTAAAATAAAAACGTAAATAAGTCTGTATATAAAACATGCAGAGCCTTCGCATTTGTTAATCTAGCTGCTAGTGATAATAATTGGTATGTAGTAGTCAAAGCTTCATTAATGGGTGTTAACTCACAATGGGGAGTCAATTGGTTAATTGGAAATTAGAGCATTCACATCCTAGGAATCAAAAGTTGTGTGTGGGGTTTTTAAAACATAAAGAGTATAAAAAGTGGTTGTGAGTGAAGGAGAGAGAAAATGTTACTGTTCACCTGTATATTTGGGGGGACACTGTTCACCCACTATAATTTTTTAATATATATTGAAAGTGGTTATGAGTGAATTTATATACTATTAAAGATAAAGGTCGGTGCAAAAGAAGACAAACCATCTCATTTCTTTCTCCCTGACCCTGAACATCTTTCTCTTTCTCTGGTTCCTTCACCGCCCTTCATTATATACACACACTTCACTCATCATCATCTAGGGTTTCGCTAGGCATTCAAAAACCTACTAAAAACCACCGCCCTACAGAAAACCACCGCCAGGCATTCACGATTCAGTGGTGGCTCCGGTGCCCAGTTCGGCAGCTAGGGTTTAGTCAGAGTTTTCCCAACGATTGAGGTAAGTTTCGATCTTTTTTTTTTGGTTGATTGTTGTTTGAATCAAACTTTTTATGTAATTAGGTCACACCCCGGTATTTCCACGTATTACCGGTGGGCCCGGTGGGGAGTATCGTGACGTAGTTGATATCATCATAGTCAAACAACACAATTTAAATGCATAGCGGAAGCAAAGGATAAATATATTACAATCCGATTCAAAAGTAATATTAAATATTACAACGGAATGTAAGATGGATCCACAGGCGGATCAAATAGAAAGGAAACATAGTTCATCAGACTTAAAATGCATCCAAGCTTGCGAGACTCTTAATGATGCTAAGGAGAGGCCAGCCTATTACGCTTAGTACCTGCACTTAACCTTTTTCGGAAAATACGTCAGTTTACACTGGTAAATACAATTAACTGACTCATTTTGAAAATGTTTAGAAAAATTGATTTGAATGCACAAGGCACAAAACATTTTATAACTTGGGATAATTATTTATATATAAACTTGTAAAAGAATTACATGTTCGTTATACGTTCAGTAGCCCGAATTGACACCGGGTTAAAGATTAACAGACACACCACATGATATAGTCCCGCGGCGGGTTATTCCCTAAACCGGCGGTTATACCTTGTTATTTATTTATGCACTGTCGGGTGTACGCCTACACCCGTGCTTAGGTCGTGGCCATTTCGTAAAATGATGCCAAGGATATCCAGGACATGGTCATTAACCCCCCAAAGGCTTTAATCAAATAAAACAATTTAAACGGGACATTTCAATAAATTAACCTTCATACAATTAAAAATTCAATGCCCGACCAATCGGTATTTTATATACCGTACCCCAAGCCCGTACTGGGCTCCTAAATCTGGAACGAAGGTTTTTAATAACCTATTAGATTCCTAACGGGTCTTAATTAAGCCTATGCTTAGACCGGTTAGTTTTAAAGGAGGATATACGGTTCAAAACGCATGATTAAGCGATGACCGATTTAGAATGTGGTTTAGACCCGAAAAGCTTGTACACTTGTGTAATAAGGGTAAACTAAACACATTCTGGATTTTGAGATAAAAATGATAAGGTTTGACCCGTTTCGGCTAAATTATGCAAACTAGTTACAAAAGCCGATCCGAACGCGATAAGTGCGTAACGGGTAACCAAAAGAGTCATGAATAGGTTTCCTAAGTTAATATGCCTTAAATATGTTGTGATATCAGTAGGATACCTTCCATTATACCCAAAACGAATTTAAAACCAATTTATGCCCCGTATGGTATTTTGGTCATTTTAAAGGTTATAAGAGAGATTAAATATTATTCTGTGTTACGGGTCTGATATAATCAGTAAAAATACTTAATTTAATAAGTTTATAACAGTAGGGTATAGTATATATGTGAAATTTACTATTTATAACCAAACTATGCACCGTAAGGACATTTTGGTAATTTCACATAAGCTTAAAAGGTCAAAATTAGAGAATCTGAGTTTAAAACTTTTCTTACTGCTAAATTATAATAATTTACTTAAAATATCAATAGGTATCAAGTCTTATATATTTAAAATAGTTTTAATACATACTATGCGTTTAAAACGCGTAAAAAGGCAATTTTAAGCGATTGCCGGGTTTTATAATGAAAGCTGAAGATTTTATTATTCCAGAAGGCTTAAAATATTTTATTTATCATATAAGATCAGTAGAAAAAGGTTTGGTATCAAAATGATTTGTAAAACTCATTTTATAGGCCAAAAGGGCAAAACCGACAATAACCGAATCAAAGCTAGAACCCTATGTTATGCTCAGCCTAAAAATAAATAAAAATCTTCAAAAATCCCAAAATATTATATTATATCAGTGGGTATAAAGTTTGGTATCAAAATTTGGGTTTAGATAGGCTTTATGCTAATTATGCCGTTTAATTAATAAAAAAAGCTTTTCATTTACGCTAATGAACATAACTCCTAATCTAGACCTCAAACTGATGTCAAATTTTAGGGATAAGTTTATAAATCAGTAATGAAGGTTTCTATCCTCTCACATTTTCAAAAATTTTGTTTTAAGGTTAAAAGGGCATAATGGTCAACATTTAAGCGTATAACGGAAACATGTAATGAATAGGATAACAAAGGATCCAAGTTGTATAACCTCAGAGGGTTACACCAACCTATAACATGGTCCTAAAGAAATCCTAAGGCATATCTAAACTAAGCTAAATTGGGTCAGAACTGAAAGTCAAAGCAAAAGTCAACTTTTGCGACTTTCGATTCCGAACCGAGCCTATACTTAGAATTGTCGGGTTGAATCATGCTTAGGCATGTTCAACTAATATTTACCAAGTTATTAAAGTGAGAAAACTGATTTTATGGCTTTTATATTAATAGTTATAAATTTTAGTTAAAACTAACCCGTTTGACTTTTATTTGACCCGACAATTTAACTAAGTAAACGTGGTAATTAGGAGGTGCCCTTTTGAGGGTTTAACACCTACCTAATTACGGTCACGTAGCCATGTTCGTTACGAACAATGGCTCAACCGTTAAAAGTCAAAGCGTTTATCGATACGCTTGACTTTTCGGATATATACGATAAACAATTAAACTAAGCACGAAAGGACACTTACAAAGGGCCCAAGCAAGGAGGTTATGATCCTAAATTCTCAGGTATGAAGAGCAAGGTCTCCAACTTAGAGAATTCAGAAATCAAGTGTGGGTTTGGAAAGAATGAATTGGGGTATTTATAGGTTTTTGAGAACCGTTAAAATCGTTCCTTGATAACCGAGCCTTGATCTGGACAGTACACTTCATACCTACTGATTTTTAAAACTATGGGTGCCCAAAATAGCCCCTAGAAAGCTTAAAAATCACTTACAACACCTGGAAACAGCTGGAACAGCTGGGAAATCAGTTTTACAGCTTCTGACATACTCACAAGGGCCGCGTAAGGTTCTAGGGAGGCTTACGCGGGCCACCTGAGGTCCCTGGTTCAGCAATCAAGTTTTAAAAATGACAGTTTTGGTCCCTGTTTGCATATAAGGTCATTTTTGGCACATTAAAGGCCCGTTAAGCCATTTTCTAGGCTCTACAATAATTCCTAAACATAAGGGACATGAAACATGCTAAAAAACATGTCGGATGTCTGTTCGTTTGGCCGTACGGTCACGTTGTTCGTCTAATTACGACGAAATACGAACGGACGTGAAAAACGATCCAAACTACGCGACGAATGGAATTTTATCAAGCCGAACACTAAAATAAAATATTTTAATGCTTACATAAATTTTTTGGATGTCCGGATATATCCAGAACGTAAGATATGCGCGAAAATGCAAACTTATGCACTTTTTGACACTTTTAGTCCCTGCATGACTTAAAAGTTTATTTTTGCGCACCAAACACCTCTAAGCCTATATATAAGCTATATAAAGGATAATTAGGGAATGTTTAACTCATGGTCATATTCCGGAAGGTCCGATACCCTATGAATCGACATACTTTTGCAGTTTGACGCAAATAGTCCTTTAATCGCACAAAGTAGCGCGAAATGTAATTTAATGATATCCAAGCCTTCCTTGGCCCATAATGGGTATTCCTATGCATGAGTTTAATTATCGCTACGCTCTCGATCGTTTAAATGGTCACTAAAAGGCGTAGATTCAATAGTTGACGCTTTAGGTCCCTCTAATGCGCAAACTTGCGCATATCATCACTTAATAGCGTCGAAGCCTTATCTAATCCATATTAGGAATTCTTGAGAGTATTATTAAACATCACGATGCTTCGAGTTTGCTAAAAGGTCATCCAGAGGTATAATTAAACATATTGACACTTTTAGTCCCTCTAAATATGTTGTGATATCAGTAGGATACCTTCCATTATACCCAAAACGAATTTAAAACCAATTTATGCCCCGTATGGTATTTTGGTCATTTTAAAGGTTATAAGAGAGATTAAATATTATTCTGTGTTACGGGTCTGATATAATCAGTAAAAATACTTAATTTAATAAGTTTATAACAGTAGGGTATAGTATATATGTGAAATTTACTATTTATAACCAAACTATGCACCGTAAGGACATTTTGGTAATTTCACATAAGCTTAAAAGGTCAAAATTAGAGAATCTGAGTTTAAAACTTTTCTTACTGCTAAAGTATAATAATTTACTTAAAATATCAATAGGTATCAAGTCTTATATATTTAAAATAGTTTTAATACATACTATGCGTTTAAAACGCGTAAAAAGGCAATTTTAAGCGATTGCCGGGTTTTATAATGAAAGCTAAAGATTTTATTATTCCAGAAGGCTTAAAATATTTTATTTATCATATAAGATCAGTAGAAAAAGGTTTGGTATCAAAATGATTTGTAAAACTCATTTTATAGGCCAAAAGGGCAAAACCGACAATAACCGAATCAAAGCTAGAACCCTATGTTATGCTCAGCCTAAAAATAAATAAAAATCTTCAAAAATCCCAAAATATTATATTATATCAGTGGGTATAAAGTTTGGTATCAAAATTTGGGTTTAGATAGGCTTTATGCTAATTATGCCGTTTAATTAATAAAAAAGCTTTTCATTTACGCTAATGAACATAACTCCTAATCTAGACCTCAAACTGATGTCAAATTTTAGGGATAAGTTTATAAATCAGTAATGAAGGTTTCTATCCTCTCACATTTTCAAAAATTTTGTTTTAAGGTTAAAAGGGCATAATGGTCAACATTTAAGCATATAACGGAAACATGTAATGAATAGGATAACAAAGGATCCAAGTTGTATAACCTCAGAGGGTTACACCAACCTATAACATGGTCCTAAAGAAA
Source organism: Helianthus tuberosus (assembly GCA_030545235.1). Lineage (NCBI taxonomy): Eukaryota > Viridiplantae > Streptophyta > Magnoliopsida > Asterales > Asteraceae > Helianthus > Helianthus tuberosus. The sequence continues at coordinate 152,266,347 of CM060430.1, forward strand.
TCCTAAGGCATATCTAAACTAAGCTAAATTGGGTCAGAACTGAAAGTCAAAGCAAAAGTCAACTTTTGCGACTTTCGATTCCGAACCGAGCCTATACTTAGAATTGTCGGGTTGAATCATGCTTAGGCATGTTCAACTAATATTTACCAAGTTATTAAAGTGAGAAAACTGATTTTATGGCTTTTATATTAATAGTTATAAATTTTAGTTAAAACTAACCCGTTTGACTTTTATTTGACCCGACAATTTAACTAAGTAAACGTGGTAATTAGGAGGTGCCCTTTTGAGGGTTTAACACCTACCTAATTACGGTCACGTAGCCATGTTCGTTACGAACAATGGCTCAACCGTTAAAAGTCAAAGCGTTTATCGATACGCTTGACTTTTCGGATATATACGATAAACAATTAAACTAAGCACGAAAGGACACTTACAAAGGGCCCAAGCAAGGAGGTTATGATCCTAAATTCTCAGGTATGAAGAGCAAGGTCTCCAACTTAGAGAATTCAGAAATCAAGTGTGGGTTTGGAAAGAATGAATTGGGGTATTTATAGGTTTTTGAGAACCGTTAAAATCGTTCCTTGATAACCGAGCCTTGATCTGGACAGTACACTTCATACCTACTGATTTTTAAAACTATGGGTGCCCAAAATAGCCCCTAGAAAGCTTAAAAATCACTTACAACACCTGGAAACAGCTGGAACAGCTGGGAAATCAGTTTTACAGCTTCTGACATACTCACAAGGGCCGCGTAAGGTTCTAGGGAGGCTTACGCGGGCCACCTGAGGTCCCTGGTTCAGCAATCAAGTTTTAAAAATGACAGTTTTGGTCCCTGTTTGCATATAAGGTCATTTTTGGCACATTAAAGGCCCGTTAAGCCATTTTCTAGGCTCTACAATAATTCCTAAACATAAGGGACATGAAACATGCTAAAAAACATGTCGGATGTCTGTTCGTTTGGCCGTACGGTCACGTTGTTCGTCTAATTACGACGAAATACGAACGGACGTGAAAAACGATCCAAACTACGCGACGAATGGAATTTTATCAAGCCGAACACTAAAATAAAATATTTTAATGCTTACATAAATTTTTTGGATGTCCGGATATATCCAGAACGTAAGATATGCGCGAAAATGCAAACTTATGCACTTTTTGACACTTTTAGTCCCTGCATGACTTAAAAGTTTATTTTTGCGCACCAAACACCTCTAAGCCTATATATAAGCTATATAAAGGATAATTAGGGAATGTTTAACTCATGGTCATATTCCGGAAGGTCCGATACCCTATGAATCGACATACTTTTGCAGTTTGACGCAAATAGTCCTTTAATCGCACAAAGTAGCGCGAAATGTAATTTAATGATATCCAAGCCTTCCTTGGCCCATAATGGGTATTCCTATGCATGAGTTTAATTATCGCTACGCTCTCGATCGTTTAAATGGTACTAAAAGGCGTAGATTCAATAGTTGACGCTTTAGGTCCCTCTAATGCGCAAACTTGCGCATATCATCACTTAATAGCGTCGAAGCCTTATCTAATCCATATTAGGAATTCTTGAGAGTATTATTAAACATCACGATGCTTCGAGTTTGCTAAAAGGTCATCCAGAGGTATAATTAAACATATTGACACTTTTAGTCCCTCTAAATATGTTGTGATATCAGTAGGATACCTTCCATTATACCCAAAACGAATTTAAAACCAATTTATGCCCCGTATGGTATTTTGGTCATTTTAAAGGTTATAAGAGAGATTAAATATTATTCTGTGTTATGGGTCTGATATAATCAGTAAAAATACTTAATTTAATAAGTTTATAACAGTAGGGTATAGTATATATGTGAAATTTACTATTTATAACCAAACTATGCACCGTAAGGACATTTTGGTAATTTCACATAAGCTTAAAAGGTCAAAATTAGAGAATCTGAGTTTAAAACTTTTCTTACTGCTAAAGTATAATAATTTACTTAAAATATCAATAGGTATCAAGTCTTATATATTTAAAATAGTTTTAATACATACTATGCGTTTAAAACGCGTAAAAAGGCAATTTTAAGCGATTGCCGGGTTTTATAATGAAAGCTAAAGATTTTATTATTCCAGAAGGCTTAAAATATTTTATTTATCATATAAGATCAGTAGAAAAAGGTTTGGTATCAAAATGATTTGTAAAACTCATTTTATAGGCCAAAAGGGCAAAACCGACAATAACCGAATCAAAGCTAGAACCCTATGTTATGCTCAGCCTAAAAATAAATAAAAATCTTCAAAAATCCCAAAATATTATATTATATCAGTGGGTATAAAGTTTGGTATCAAAATTTGGGTTTAGATAGGCTTTATGCTAATTATGCCGTTTAATTAATAAAAAAGCTTTTCATTTACGCTAATGAACATAACTCCTAATCTAGACCTCAAACTGATGTCAAATTTTAGGGATAAGTTTATAAATCAGTAATGAAGGTTTCTATCCTCTCACATTTTCAAAAATTTTGTTTTAAGGTTAAAAGGGCATAATGGTCAACATTTAAGCATATAACGGAAACATGTAATGAATAGGATAACAAAGGATCCAAGTTGTATAACCTCAGAGGGTTACACCAACCTATAACATGGTCCTAAAGAAATCCTAAGGCATATCTAAACTAAGCTAAATTGGGTCAGAACTGAAAGTCAAAGCAAAAGTCAACTTTTGCGACTTTCGATTCCGAACCGAGCCTATACTTAGAATTGTCGGGTTGAATCATGCTTAGGCATGTTCAACTAATATTTACCAAGTTATTAAAGTGAGAAAACTGATTTTATGGCTTTTATATTAATAGTTATAAATTTTAGTTAAAACTAACCCGTTTGACTTTTATTTGACCCGACAATTTAACTAAGTAAACGTGGTAATTAGGAGGTGCCCTTTTGAGGGTTTAACACCTACCTAATTACGGTCACGTAGCCATGTTCGTTACGAACAATGGCTCAACCGTTAAAAGTCAAAGCGTTTATCGATACGCTTGACTTTTCAGATATATACGATAAACAATTAAACTAAGCACGAAAGGACACTTACAAAGGGCCCAAGCAAGGAGGTTATGATCCTAAATTCTCAGGTATGAAGAGCAAGGTCTCCAACTTAGAGAATTCAGAAATCAAGTGTGGGTTTGGAAAGAATGAATTGGGGTATTTATAGGTTTTTGAGAACCGTTAAAATCGTTCCTTGATAACCGAGCCTTGATCTGGACAGTACACTTCATACCTACTGATTTTTAAAACTATGGGTGCCCAAAATAGCCCCTAGAAAGCTTAAAAATCACTTACAACACCTGGAAACAGCTGGAACAGCTGGGAAATCAGTTTTACAGCTTCTGACATACTCACAAGGGCCGCGTAAGGTTCCAGGGAGGCTTACGCGGGCCACCTGAGGTCCCTGGTTCAGCAATCAAGTTTTAAAAATGACAGTTTTGGTCCCTGTTTGCATATAAGGTCATTTTTGGCACATTAAAGGCCCGTTAAGCCATTTTCTAGGCTCTACAATAATTCCTAAACATAAGGGACATGAAACATGCTAAAAAACATGTCGGATGTCTGTTCGTTTGGCCGTACGGTCACGTTGTTCGTCTAATTACGACGAAATACGAACGGACGTGAAAAAGATCCAAACTACGCGACGAATGGAATTTTATCAAGCCGAACACTAAAATAAAATATTTTAATGCTTACATAATTTTTTTGGATGTCCGGATATATCCAGAACGTAAGATATGCGCGAAAATGCAAACTTATGCACTTTTTGACACTTTTAGTCCCTGCATGACTTAAAAGTTTATTTTTGCGCACCAAACACCTCTAAGCCTATATATAAGCTATATAAAGGATAATTAGGGAATGTTTAACTCATGGTCATATTCCGGAAGGTCCGATACCCTATGAATCGACATACTTTTGCAGTTTGACGCAAATAGTCCTTTAATCGCACAAAGTAGCGCGAAATGTAATTTAATGATATCCAAGCCTTCCTTGGCCCATAATGGGTATTCCTATGCATGAGTTTAATTATCGCTACGCTCTCGATCGTTTAAATGGTCACTAAAAGGCGTAGATTCAATAGTTGACGCTTTAGGTCCCTCTAATGCGCAAACTTGCGCATATCATCACTTAATAGCGTCGAAGCCTTATCTAATCCATATTAGGAATTCTTGAGAGTATTATTAAACATCACGATGCTTCGAGTTTGCTAAAAGGTCATCCAGAGGTATAATTAAACATATTGACACTTTTAGTCCCTCTAAATATGTTGTGATATCAGTAGGATACCTTCCATTATACCCAAAACGAATTTAAAACCAATTTATGCCCCGTATGGTATTTTGGTCATTTTAAAGGTTATAAGAGAGATTAAATATTATTCTGTGTTACGGGTCTGATATAATCAGTAAAAATACTTAATTTAATAAGTTTATAACAGTAGGGTATAGTATACATGTGAAATTTACTATTTATAACCAAACTATGCACCGTAAGGACATTTTGGTAATTTCACATAAGCTTAAAAGGTCAAAATTAGAGAATCTGAGTTTAAAACTTTTCTTACTGCTAAAGTATAATAATTTACTTAAAATATCAATAGGTATCAAGTCTTATATATTTAAAATAGTTTTAATACATACTATGCGTTTAAAACGCGTAAAAAGGCAATTTTAAGCGATTGCCGGGTTTTATAATGAAAGCTAAAGATTTTATTATTCCAGAAGCCTTAAAATATTTTATTTATCATATAAGATCAGTAGAAAAAGGTTTGGTATCAAAATGATTTGTAAAACTCATTTTATAGGCCAAAAGGGCAAAACCGACAATAACCGAATCAAAGCTAGAACCCTATGTTATGCTCAGCCTAAAAATAAATAAAAATCTTCAAAAATCCCAAAATATTATATTATATCAGTGGGTATAAAGTTTGGTATCAAAATTTGGGTTTAGATAGGCTTTATGCTAATTATGCCGTTTAATTAATAAAAAAACTTTTCATTTACGCTAATGAACATAACTCCTAATCTAGACCTCAAACTGATGTCAAATTTTAGGGATAAGTTTATAAATCAGTAATGAAGGTTTCTATCCTCTCACATTTTCAAAAATTTTGTTTTAAGGTTAAAAGGGCATAATGGTCAACATTTAAGCATATAACGGAAACATGTAATGAATAGGATAACAAAGGATCCAAGTTGTATAACCTCAGAGGGTTACACCAACCTATAACATGGTCCTAAAGAAATCCTAAGGCATATCTAAACTAAGCTAAATTGGGTCAGAACTGAAAGTCAAAGCAAAAGTCAACTTTTGCGACTTTCGATTCCGAACCGAGCCTATATTTAGAATTGTCGGGTTGAATCATGCTTAGGCATGTTCAACTAATATTTACTAAGTTATTAAAGTGAGAAAACTGATTTTATGGCTTTTATATTAATAGTTATAAATTTTAGTTAAAACTATCCCGTTTGACTTTTATTTGACCCGACAATTTAACTACGTAAACGTGGTAATTAGGAGGTTCCCTTTTGAGGGTTTAACACCTACCTAATTACGGTCACGTAGCCATGTTCGTTACGAACAATGGCTCAACCGTTAAAAGTCAAAGCATTTATCGATACGCTTGACTTTTCGGATATATACGATAAACGATTAAACTAAGCACGAAAGGACACTTACAAAGGGTCCAAGCAAGGAGGTTATGATCCTAAATTCTCAGGTATGAAGAGCAAGGTCTCCAACTTAGAGAATTCAGAAATCAAGTGTGGGTTTGGAAAGAATGAATTGGGGTATTTATAGGTTTTTGAGAACCGTTAAAATCGTTACTTGATAACCGAGCCTTGATCTGGATAGTACACTTCATACCTACTGATTTTTAAAACTATGGGTGCCCAAAATAGCCCCTAGAAAGCTTAAAAATCACTTACAACACCTGGAAACAGCTGGAACAGCTGGGAAATCAGTTTTACAGCTTCTGACATACTCACACGGGCCGCGTAAGGTTCCAGGGAGGCTTACGCGGGCCGCCTGAGGTCCCTGGTTCAGCAATCAAGTTTTAAAAATGACAGTTTTGGTCCCTGTTTGCATATAAGGTCATTTTTGGCACATTAAAGGCCCGTTAAGCCATTTTCTAGGCTCTACAATAATTCCTAAACATAAGGGACATGAAACATGTTCAAAAACATGTCGGATGTCTGTTCGTTTGGCCGTACGGTCACGTTGTTCGTCTAATTACGACGAAATACGAACGGACGTGAAAAACGATCCAAACTACGCGACGAATGGAATTTTATCAAGCCGAACACTAAAATAAAATATTTTAATGCTTACATAAATTTTTTGGATGTCCGGATATATCCAGAACTGTAACACCTCGAAAATTTGCGTCCTATAAAGGGTTGACACGTGTCATAGGTTTGAACGTATGAAGGAATAGTCTTGAAGGACTAAAATTGACAAGCAGTGAAACTGTGTAAATATAAGGGATTCAAAGTGTCAACAATGAATAAATGTACTTTGCAATAACCCTACACGATGTTTATAACCTTAAACGAATGGATCATGGATCATACGAAGTGAATTGTGGAAGAAAGTGAGAGATTACAATCTACAGGGGTTAAATGTGCCAACATGTTTAAGTTATACCTCTGAGTGACCTTTTGACAAACCCGAAGCTTTGTAATGATTAATTATGCTCACTAGAATGTACCACAAAAATTTCATAAAGTTTCGTTATCGTATGAGCAAGTTGTGATAAAATTCGTGTGCAAGGGTTATAATCGTTAACATTGAAATTTAGGGCTTTTCGGGTGATCACAAAGTTACCCGAGGACTTGACAAAGTGGGTATAAGTATTAAAGCCCCATATATAATTTGCAAAGTCTTAACATGCAAGATTCAGAGTGAAAATGACATTTCGGGGGACCCAGGGACCAAAATGCAAATAAAGAAACAAGTAAATCTGATCCGGATGGGCCAGGCGGCCCGCATCAGAATTACCAGAAGCCCAAGCGGGCCGCTTCCGACCTGCAGATGCAGAAAAATGACACAGCAGCCTGTAGGTGCATGTATCCGACTCCAATTTCATTTTTTCGAAACCATGGGCTGCCTAGGATGGTTTTTAGCATGTAGGGGACTTGTGGTTGATATTGAAACATCCCTAGACTTGTGTGTCAATCATCTAAGAAGATCAAAAGCTCATAAATATCACAAAGTTGCAACATGCATGCACATATCATCTTCTGAGTATTTCCAGAGCAAACAAGCAGGTTCCAAGCATTTCCCATCATCCATTAGTTGTGTGTAAGTACCCTTGATCTTCTCTAGTTCATTCATACTTAGTTTATGGCCTATAAATCAAACCGTCGTAACTACGGTTTGATTTTTCGATGATAAATAATCGGTTCAGAGTTTAGTCGAATCAAAGGTTGTTATAAGATGGTATTTATATGGTTGATAAACCCCTAAAAGGGCACTCACTAATTCGGATCCTAACTAGGTCGTTTATCGAGTCAAACCTATTCCGAAAAAGTCAACAGAATCGTTAAACGCATATTTAACCATGTAAAAGGCGTGTAATCTGTTTTATCATTCATATAACCTAAAAATAAGTATAAAAACTTGTCTAGGCTTGTTTGATTCGACAACTTGCTGTTTTGAACTGATACAGAACCGATAGACGCAAAAGTTTGACTTTTGCGTTGACCTCAGTTCTGACCCGATTTATATAAGTTTAGACATGCCTTAAGGTTCCATTAGGACCTAGTTACATGTGTGTATAAGCCTCTGCGTTTATACCACTCGAATCCCTAATCGTCGGATGTTTCCGTTAATCGCCTAAATATTGACCGTAATGCCCTTATAATCATAAAACGAGATTTTTGGAGATATGAAAATAAAATAATCTTAGTTACTGATTATTAATCATGTCTGTAAATTTTCACGTCAATCGGAGGTCTAGATTAGGAGATATGCGCATTTGCGTAAATAATAGGCTTTTTATTAATTAATCGGCGCGATTAGCGCATAGCCCATCTAAACCCGATTTCCGGCACCAAACTTTTCCCCACTGATGTTAAATAATATTTTGGGATTTTTGAAGATTTTTAATTATTTTTAAACTAATCGTAAGCTTGGATTAGCGCCTTAATTCGGTAAATACCGAATATGCCCTTTTCGGCCATAAAATGAGTTTTACAAGTCCAAATGGTGCCAATCCAATTGCTACTGATTTTAAAAGTTAAATAGGGTGTTTTGAGCCTGTTTATTTGATCAGAAAACTCAGAATCGTATTTTAAACCGTACGTCGCTTAAAACGGCTTTATACGCGTATTATACGCGTAGTTTGAGTTTAAAACCATTTTGAATCATAAGACTTATAATCAAATGTTATAACCTGTTAAAATAAACCATTTTTCTGATTTAATCAGACCCGGTTCACAGAAACGTAATTAATCCTTTTTATAATCTTTAAAAGGACCAAAATACCCCTACGGGGCTTATTAAAAGATTAAACTCGTTTTGGGCATCATGGGTGATATTATACTGATATCACAACTTAATTAAGGCGTATTAACTTAGGAAACCTGTTTAGGACTCTTACGGATACCCGTTACGCTTTATGCGCGTTCGGTTCGGTTTATGTAACTAGTTTACATAAATTAGCCGAAACGGGTCAAACCTTATCGGTTTTGTCTCAAAATCCAGAATGTGTATCATATACCCATATTAAGCAAGTCTTCAAACTTGTCGGGTCTAAATCACATTCTATCCGGTCTTCGCTTAATCGTGCGTATGTACCGTATCTTTAAAACTAATCGGTCTAAGCGTGAGCTTAATTAAAGACCGTTAGGATTCTAATAGGTTATTATTAACCTTCGTTCCAGAATAGGAGAACCAGTAAAAGATACCCGCACTTGCTGATTTTGAACTATACTTACTCAGGTAAATACTTTTGACTTATTTCCCTATACGGGCTTGGGATACGGTATATAAAATACCGCTTGGTCGGGCGTCGAATATTTAATCTTATTATGGTTAAGTGATTGAGATGTCTCCGTTTAATTTGTTTTGTTGCTTAAAGCCTTTGGGGGGTTAATGACCGTGTCCCGGATATCCCTGGCATCATTTTACGAAATGGCCACGACCTTAGCACTCAGGTGTAGGCGTACACCTGTCAGTGTCTCATAATTAAAGTGGTGTGTTAATTGATCTTTAACCCGGCTCGATCCGGGCTACTGAACGCATAAGGAACATGTAAATCCTGTACAAGTTTATATATTAGATAAGTATCCCAAGTTATAAAATATTATTTGTGCCTTGTGCCTTAAATGCATTTTCTTAAACTCTTTTCAAAATGAGTCGGTTGATTGTATTTACCAGTGTAAACTGACGTATTTTTCTTAAAAAGGTTAAGTGCAGGTACTACGCGAAATAGGCTGGCTTGTCTCCTAGCATCCACATTAAGTCTCGCCAGCTTGGATGACATAAACTGTTGAACAATTGTTTCCTTTTTTATTTAATCTACCTGTGGATTTATATTCGACTATTTGTGATACTTAATATTACAATATCGTTTGGTTGAATTAAATCTTTAATTTGCTTCCGCTGTGCATTTAAATATTGTGTTGTTTGACTATTATGTTGCCAACCACGTCACGATACTCCCCCACCGGGCCCACCGGTGACACGTGGAAATTCGGGGTGTGACAGGTTGGTATCAGAGCCAACACTGAGTGAATTAAACACTAACCTTTTGTGTTTAATCTCAGTTACACAATTGCACATTCCTAAATCTTCGAGTCTAGACAAAGAACTTAGGAATAATCCAAATTGTTCAAATTTTTATTTAATTAAATTTTTGTCCTTTATTTTTCTTGTTATTATCTTGTGTATTTTAACAGGTACAATAATGCCGCCAAGAATTAGACGAGGTAGTCGAGGAAAGGAGCCAGCTAGTGCCCCTAACGACCATGAGGCAGGTCCTTCGCACCGACGAACTTCTTCGTCTACAAGGAGTCACAATCATGACGAACCTTGGAGGGTTTACGAGGAGCTTGCCAGGCGATCCACATCACATGTTTCAACGCCTTCATATCAGCATTCCTTTGGGCCTCATTCAGAGAATGAGCCCCACGACCAGCAACAACAATCTCTGGCGCACAATTCTTTTGGCGATCCTACTCCGGTATTTCAGGGTCAGTTTAACCCAGCAGAGTATCTACCAGAGCATGTGGGCTTTAACCCACTAGGGCCGGAGGATCACTTTTCTGGTGATCAAGATATGGACGAGGACACAGATCCCGTCGAGGCTTCAACTGGATCCCGGAACCATCCTTTTTCGATCTCTGATGGTTCATCTTACCACGGACCACCCTACGAGGGTCCGGATAGTCATATAGCACGGTTCGAACGGTGTGAGTGGTATTATACCCCATCTGAACACTCATCATCTCACCATACACCGTCTCACCATACACCGTCTCACCATACACCGTCTCATTCAGCATCTCATCAGCAACAGCAGCAACAAGATCCCTCTGGGGATCCCCATTTCGAGGCAGTCACGCCACCGCCTCCACCGCCGCCAGTTTATGTAGAACCTCCAGAACCGCCGAGACGTAGGAGGACTGGCCCGCGGATGTCAGTGCGACCAGTGGGAGTTCATATCACCACTCCTCAACACTCTAGCGGTAGCCATTATCCGCCTACTCATGGAGTCCCACAGATGGGGGGACCTTCTGTCCCAGTTTCGGAGGTGAATTCAGCACCTATTGTACCGCCATCACCGGGTTTTGGCCACCCAATACCTGCTTATACTGCCCCGGCAGCGTACAACCCTTACGGACCGTCAGCATACCATGGCTATAACTTTGCTGAGGATCCTTACTTTATGGCAGCAAACTATCATGCCCAAAACCCTGAGGGTCCATACGGAACCCCTTGGGGAATGGGACCTCCAGCTCAAGGGTACCAAGTACCGGCTCAGCCGCCACCACAGTATCAGCCGCCATCACAGTACCAGCCACCACGGTTTTCTCCACCTGAGCAGGAGAATCTCCGTCAAAGACTGGACAAGGTTGAGAAAGACCTTCAGAAGGAGCGTAGGAAAAATGAGGGATTTATGAGTGGATTGGCAAGCTTACTGAAGGGAAAGAAGAAGCGGGATCGTTGAATCCCAAATATATATTGTTGTACTTCCTTGTTTAAATCAAGTCCCTGCGTGGACATCTATCTTTGTACATAGTCCCTGCGTGGATTTGTTCCTAGTAGTCCCTGCGTGGACATTTACTTTTGTAGATCGTTCCTGTGAGGACATGTATTATGTGTATAGCTCCTGCGTGGGCATGTGTTTATTTGAAAAGTCCCGTTTAGGGCAAAAATGTACTAACTTCTAGTTTTAATGGAATGTAAGATATTAAATTTCATCTTTGCTATATTCTGCATAATTAAATTATATATGAAATAAATAAATAAGAAACATTCCTGTTAAAAATCTATCTGCCTATGTTAATTTAGTTAAGGATCTTAAAAAGTATAACCTAGCCTGCATGTCATTTTAAGACCTGGCCCAGATGGTAAAACTTGTTAAAAAGATTCAAATCCCTGTTAACATCTGAAAACATGTTAACACTCCTGGCAGACATGATTCGTTAAAACACACGTGTTATTATTATATATGGATCTTTTCAAAGATTCTAAACCCAAATAAATGATCTCTGAATCATGGGTTAGATCATTAATAAATATGATCAGTTCTTTTTACCATCCATTGGTAATGGAATGCCTACGGGCCCTTCTCATTTCCATATGAGACAAAAGACAGTATTAGTCTGTGACCCTGTCTGATAAAGGTAATGAACTTTGTTCAAACCTTCATGCTTTGATTCTCTGAAATCATAGCTTATAATCTAATTTGTCCCTGTGACTAGGCCTTATGTGCTAATAAAACTGTTATTATTTTAGGATAAATTATATTAGAAATCCTAAATAAATGTGAGTAGTAAATTAACCATATTTGGTCTACGTTTACCACGGTTAACAAATTGCCATAAAAGACAATTTTATAATAAACTCACCAATAAATTGTTGTCGATATGTGACAGTTCTAGATACATGGCAGACTCAAACGAAGTCAACAGTCACCCGGGAATAGTGAATGAAAATGCCCAAGTTAACGTAGCAGGTGCAGAGTTGCAAGCTATGATAAATAATGCGGTTAATATAGCTATGGGTAGACAGCACCATGGATCAAGTGGTACCCATACGAGGACCCATTCTGCATCACACACAAGAACACCCTCCAGGACCCACACTGCCCACAACAGTAATTCTCGTCACTCCTCGAATCAAAGGAGTAATCCATCCCAAAGAGTTCTACAGAACCAAGAACCTCGTAATAGGGGTTGCACCTATAAATACTTCGTGTCGTGCAAACCCAGAGACTTCAATGGAGAAAAAGGAGCTGTTGATTGCATGACGTGGATGGATGAAATGGATACTGTGGTGGACATTAGTGGTTGCCATAATCGGGATATTGTGAAGTTTGTCTCACAGTCTTTCAAAGGAGAAGCCTTAGCCTGGTGGAGATCTTTGATCCAGGCCACAGGGAAAGTCCCGTTATACAACATGACATGGGAAGAGTTCATGGCACTAATCAAAGAAAATTTCTGCCCTCAACACGAGGTTGAGAGAATCGAATCTGATTTCCTAGCGTTGGTCATGAAGAACCTGGACTGTCAGGCCTACCTTACTACTTTCAATACTTTGTCAAGGTTGGTCCCTTACTTGGTGACTCCGGAGCCTAAACGTATAGCTCGTTTTATAGGGGGTTTGGAACCAGAGATCAAAGCAAGTGTAAAAGCTTCCAGACCAACCACTTTTAGGTCAGTAACGGACATATCGTTATCCCTGACCTCAGATGCTGTCAGGCTGAGGTCACTAAGGAAAACTGATACCGAGAAAAGAAAGCGTGAGGATGACAACTCACGGCGATCAGACAAGAAATGGAAAGGAAATAATGACCAAAAGAAGGGGTCAGGATTCAAGAAGGATGGTCAGCAGACGGGTGAAAAACCCAGATGTAAAGTCTGTAAGAAGCAGCACTTTGGGAAGTGCCGGTTTGAATCAAATTCGAACTCACAATCAAGAGCCTTTGCATGTGGTCTGTGCAAGTCCAAGGAACACAAAACCGTGGATTGCAAGAAAATAAAGGATGCAACCTGCTACGGTTGCAATGAAAAGGGGCACATCAAAAGCAATTGCCCAAAATTCGCCAAAAAGCCTGATGAGGCCAGGAAGACCAATGCTAGGGTCTTCAGAATGGATGCTAAGGAAGCCGTCAAGGATGACAACGTGATAACAGGTACCTTTCTCGTAAATAATGTGTATGCGAGAGTGTTATTTGATTCCGGCGCTGATAAGTCGTTTGTAGATAATAAGTTTTGTGAATTGTTGAAACTACCTGTTAGAACTTTAAGTGTGAAGTATGAGGTGGAACTAGCAGATGGCACTTTAGAAACCGCTTCAACTTTATTAGATGGATGTTTCATATCCATTAAGAACCACTCTTTTCCTTTGTCCTTACTTCCCTTTAAGTTAGCCGGCTTTGACATAGTATTGGGTATGGACTGGTTATCTAATAACCAGGCCCAGATTATTTGCAATAAGAAGCAAGTGAGGATCAAGACTTCGTCTGGTGAATCACTTACGGTCCAGGGAGATACCCAGTATGGGCTACCGGAGAAGATGTCTATACTCAAGGATTCTAAGTGTTTAAAGAAAGGTTGTGTCATCTACATGGCGCAGGTGATTGTGGATGAGCCGAAACCCAAGTTAGGAGATATTCCAGTCATTTTTGAATACCCTGAAGTTTTTCCTGAAGAACTACCTGGTTTGCCACCAGATAGGCAAGTAGAATTCAGAATTGACATTATTCCTGGATCAGCACCAGTTGCAAGGGCGCCTTATAGGTTGGCACCAACAGAGATGAAGGAATTGAGAACGCAGCTAGATGATTTGCTAGACAAAGGTTTCATCAAACCTAGTTCGTCTCCTTGGGGAGCACCGGTTTTATTTGTTAAGAAGAAGGATGGATCGATGCGTCTGTGCATCGACTACCGTGAGCTTAATAAGGTTACTATCAAGAATAGGTATCCTTTGCCCAGAATCGACGATCTGTTCGATCAACTTCAGGGGGCGAGTTTCTTCTCAAAGATAGACTTAAGGTCAGGCTACCATCAATTGAAGGTTAGAGATGAAGACGTGCACAAGACAGCATTTAGGACTCGCTATGGTCATTACGAGTTCTTAGTGATGCCTTTTGGGCTCACTAATGCACCGGCCGCGTTCATGGATCTCATGAATCGCGTTTGCAAGCCACATCTAGATAAATTCGTCATCGTCTTCATCGACGACATTCTCATCTACTCAAAGAACAAAGCTGACCACGAGAAACATCTTCACTGCATTCTGGAACTACTTCATAAAGAAAAGCTCTATGCCAAGTTCTCGAAGTGTGAATTCTGGCTTCGAGCAGTCCAATTTCTTGGACATGTTGTTAGTGAGCACGGTATCCAAGTAGATCCTGCTAAAGTTGAAGCTGTCATGAATTGGCACGAGCCAAAGACGCCTACAGAAATACGTAGCTTCCTGGGTTTAGCGGGATACTATAGGCGATTCATAGAAAACTTCTCAAGGATTGCTGCACCCCTGACTTCGCTGACACGTAAGAAGATTAAGTTTGACTGGGGTCCTAAGCAGCAGGAATCCTTCGATATTCTGAAACAAAAGTTGAGCAATGCTCCGGTACTAACATTGCCTGATGGAATAGAGGAGTTTGTAGTTTATTGTGATGCATCACACACCGGGATGGGATGTGTGCTTATGCAGAAAGGCAAAGTCATTGCCTATGCTTCACGTCAGTTAAAGGTGCACGAAAAGAATTACACCACCCACGACTTGGAGTTGGGTGCCGTTGTATTCGCACTAAAACTGTGGAGGCATTACTTATATGGAATAAAATGTGTGATCTATTCTGATCACAAAAGCCTTCAACATCTGTTCAACCAGAAGGACTTGAACATGAGGCAACGCCGTTGGATGGAAACTCTGAATGATTACGATTGTGAAATAAGATATCATCCCGGCAAGGCGAATGTAGTTGCCGATGCCTTGAGTCGGAAGGAGAAGGTGAAACCCATCCGAATCAATGCCAAGAGCATGGAATTAAAGAACAGCTTGATGGAAAGGTTGTTAGCTGCACAGAAGGAAGCTGTGTTGGAAGCTAACTATTCTAACGAAAAGCTGGGAGTAACTGAAGAACAGTTATCTCTAAGTAAGGATGGAATTCTTAGATTGAATGGAAGGATATGGGTTCCAATTTATGGGGGACTTCGTGATGTTATCCTCCAGGAAGCCCACAGCTCTAAATATTCTGTTCATCCTGGAGCTGATAAAATGTATCAAGATCTTAGGGCAAATTATTGGTGGATAGGCTTGAAGAAGTCTGTAGCTACCTATGTAGCTAAATGCTTGACGTGTGCACAAGTGAAGGCAGAACATCAAAAACCGTCAGGTTTGCTACAACAGCCTGAACTTCCCACTTGGAAGTGGGAAATGGTAACTATGGATTTTATCACCAAGTTACCCAAAACCAGGAAAGGAAATGACACCATCTGGGTGATAGTTGACCGACTGACTAAGTCAGCACATTTCCTACCCATTAAGGAGACCTACAGCTCCGATATGTTAGCCCAACTGTACGTTGATAAGATTGTAGCCCTGCACGGCATACCTGTAGCTATTATCTCTGACCGGGATACTAGATACACATCACATTTTTGGAAAAGTTTCCAACAATCTTTGGGCACACGTTTGAACTTTAGTACGGCTTACCATCCACAGACAGACGGTCAGAGTGAGCGTACTATTCAAACGTTAGAAGACATGCTGCGAGCATGTGCGATCGATTTGGGAGGTAGCTGGGATAAGAACCTGCCATTAATCGAATTCTCTTACAACAATAGCTACCATACCAGCATCAAGGCTGCGCCTTTTGAGGCATTGTACGGTAGAAAGTGTAGATCGCCTGTTTGTTGGGCGGAAGTTGGAGAAGTCCAGTTATCGGGACCAGAAATCGTTTTCGAAACAACGGACAAGATTGTCCAGATTCGTAACAATCTCCAAGCTGCCCGGAATAGGCAGAAGAGTTACGCTGATCCAAGTCGTAAGGATTTTCACTTCGAAGTAGGTGAAAAAGTCT
The DNA here is from genome assembly GCA_030545235.1 of Helianthus tuberosus. Taxonomy (NCBI): domain Eukaryota; kingdom Viridiplantae; phylum Streptophyta; class Magnoliopsida; order Asterales; family Asteraceae; genus Helianthus; species Helianthus tuberosus. The sequence continues at coordinate 152,282,635 of CM060430.1, forward strand.
TACTTAAAGTGTCACCCTGGAAAGGAGTGATGCGATTTGGTAAGAAAGGTAAACTAAGCCCGAGATACATAGGACCTTTCGAGGTCATCGAACGTGTCGGGTCAGTTGCCTACAAGTTAAACTTACCTGAAGAGCTCAGTAGTATACACAATGTGTTCCACATCTGCAATCTGAAGAAGTGTTTCGCTGACTCCGCTGACGAATCAGTGGTTATACCCTATGCAGATGTGCAGATCGATGAGAGCTTGAAATTTGTGGAAAAACCTTTGTCGATCGAAGATCGACAGGTGAGGAAGCTTCGAAGGAAGCATATACCTTTTGTAAAGGTCAAATGGGATGCCCGAAGAGGTCCCGAATTCACGTGGGAGGTTGAATCCACAATGAAAGAAAAGTACCCTTACTTGTTTCAGTAAATCTCGGGTCGAGATTTCTTTTAAGGGGGTGAGGATGTAACACCTCGAAAATTTGCGTCCTATAAAGGGTTGACACGTGTCATAGGTTTGAACGTATGAAGGAATAGTCTTGAAGGACTAAAATTGACAAGCAGTGAAACTGTGTAAATATAAGGGATTCAAAGTGTCAACAATGAATAAATGTACTTTGCAATAACCCTACACGATGTTTATAACCTTAAACGAATGGATCATGGATCATACGAAGTGAATTGTGGAAGAAAGTGAGAGATTACAATCTACAGGGGTTAAATGTGCCAACATGTTTAAGTTATACCTCTGAGTGACCTTTTGACAAACCCGAAGCTTTGTAATGATTAATTATGCTCACTAGAATGTACCACAAAAATTTCATAAAGTTTCGTTATCGTATGAGCAAGTTGTGATAAAATTCGTGTGCAAGGGTTATAATCGTTAACATTGAAATTTAGGGCTTTTCGGGTGATCACAAAGTTACCCGAGGACTTGACAAAGTGGGTATAAGTATTAAAGCCCCATATATAATTTGCAAAGTCTTAACATGCAAGATTCAGAGTGAAAATGACATTTCGGGGGACCCAGGGACCAAAATGCAAATAAAGAAACAAGTAAATCTGATCCGGATGGGCCAGGCGGCCCGCATCAGAATTACCAGAAGCCCAAGCGGGCCGCTTCCGACCTGCAGATGCAGAAAAATGACACAGCAGCCTGTAGGTGCATGTATCCGACTCCAATTTCATTTTTTCGAAACCATGGGCTGCCTAGGATGGTTTTTAGCATGTAGGGGACTTGTGGTTGATATTGAAACATCCCTAGACTTGTGTGTCAATCATCTAAGAAGATCAAAAGCTCATAAATATCACAAAGTTGCAACATGCATGCACATATCATCTTCTGAGTATTTCCAGAGCAAACAAGCAGGTTCCAAGCATTTCCCATCATCCATTAGTTGTGTGTAAGTACCCTTGATCTTCTCTAGTTCATTCATACTTAGTTTATGGCCTATAAATCAAACCGTCGTAACTACGGTTTGATTTTTCGATGATAAATAATCGGTTCAGAGTTTAGTCGAATCAAAGGTTGTTATAAGATGGTATTTATATGGTTGATAAACCCCTAAAAGGGCACTCACTAATTCGGATCCTAACTAGGTCGTTTATCGAGTCAAACCTATTCCGAAAAAGTCAACAGAATCGTTAAACGCATATTTAACCATGTAAAAGGCGTGTAATCTGTTTTATCATTCATATAACCTAAAAATAAGTATAAAAACTTGTCTAGGCTTGTTTGATTCGACAACTTGCTGTTTTGAACTGATACAGAACCGATAGACGCAAAAGTTTGACTTTTGCGTTGACCTCAGTTCTGACCCGATTTATATAAGTTTAGACATGCCTTAAGGTTCCATTAGGACCTAGTTACATGTGTGTATAAGCCTCTGCGTTTATACCACTCGAATCCCTAATCGTCGGATGTTTCCGTTAATCGCCTAAATATTGACCGTAATGCCCTTATAATCATAAAACGAGATTTTTGGAGATATGAAAATAAAATAATCTTAGTTACTGATTATTAATCATGTCTGTAAATTTTCACGTCAATCGGAGGTCTAGATTAGGAGATATGCGCATTTGCGTAAATAATAGGCTTTTTATTAATTAATCGGCGCGATTAGCGCATAGCCCATCTAAACCCGATTTCCGGCACCAAACTTTTCCCCACTGATGTTAAATAATATTTTGGGATTTTTGAAGATTTTTAATTATTTTTAAACTAATCGTAAGCTTGGATTAGCGCCTTAATTCGGTAAATACCGAATATGCCCTTTTCGGCCATAAAATGAGTTTTACAAGTCCAAATGGTGCCAATCCAATTGCTACTGATTTTAAAAGTTAAATAGGGTGTTTTGAGCCTGTTTATTTGATCAGAAAACTCAGAATCGTATTTTAAACCGTACGTCGCTTAAAACGGCTTTATACGCGTATTATACGCGTAGTTTGAGTTTAAAACCATTTTGAATCATAAGACTTATAATCAAATGTTATAACCTGTTAAAATAAACCATTTTTCTGATTTAATCAGACCCGGTTCACAGAAACGTAATTAATCCTTTTTATAATCTTTAAAAGGACCAAAATACCCCTACGGGGCTTATTAAAAGATTAAACTCGTTTTGGGCATCATGGGTGATATTATACTGATATCACAACTTAATTAAGGCGTATTAACTTAGGAAACCTGTTTAGGACTCTTACGGATACCCGTTACGCTTTATGCGCGTTCGGTTCGGTTTATGTAACTAGTTTACATAAATTAGCCGAAACGGGTCAAACCTTATCGGTTTTGTCTCAAAATCCAGAATGTGTATCATATACCCATATTAAGCAAGTCTTCAAACTTGTCGGGTCTAAATCACATTCTATCCGGTCTTCGCTTAATCGTGCGTATGTACCGTATCTTTAAAACTAATCGGTCTAAGCGTGAGCTTAATTAAAGACCGTTAGGATTCTAATAGGTTATTATTAACCTTCGTTCCAGAATAGGAGAACCAGTAAAAGATACCCGCACTTGCTGATTTTGAACTATACTTACTCAGGTAAATACTTTTGACTTATTTCCCTATACGGGCTTGGGATACGGTATATAAAATACCGCTTGGTCGGGCGTCGAATATTTAATCTTATTATGGTTAAGTGATTGAGATGTCTCCGTTTAATTTGTTTTGTTGCTTAAAGCCTTTGGGGGGTTAATGACCGTGTCCCGGATATCCCTGGCATCATTTTACGAAATGGCCACGACCTTAGCACTCAGGTGTAGGCGTACACCTGTCAGTGTCTCATAATTAAAGTGGTGTGTTAATTGATCTTTAACCCGGCTCGATCCGGGCTACTGAACGCATAAGGAACATGTAAATCCTGTACAAGTTTATATATTAGATAAGTATCCCAAGTTATAAAATATTATTTGTGCCTTGTGCCTTAAATGCATTTTCTTAAACTCTTTTCAAAATGAGTCGGTTGATTGTATTTACCAGTGTAAACTGACGTATTTTTCTTAAAAAGGTTAAGTGCAGGTACTACGCGAAATAGGCTGGCTTGTCTCCTAGCATCCACATTAAGTCTCGCCAGCTTGGATGTCATAAACTGTTGAACAATTGTTTCCTTTTTTATTTAATCTACCTGTGGATTTATATTCGACTATTTGTGATACTTAATATTACAATATCGTTTGGTTGAATTAAATCTTTAATTTGCTTCCGCTGTGCATTTAAATATTGTGTTGTTTGACTATTATGTTGCCAACCACGTCACGATACTCCCCCACCGGGCCCACCGGTGACACGTGGAAATTCGGGGTGTGACAAGAACGTAAGATATGCGCGAAAATGCAAACTTATGCACTTTTTGACACTTTTAGTCCCTGCATGACTTAAAAGTTTATTTTTGCGCACCAAACACCTCTAAGCCTATATATAAGCTATATAAAGGATAATTAGGGCATGTTTAACTCATGGTCATATTCCGGAAGGTCCGATACCCTATGAATCGACATACTTTTGCAGTTTGACGCAAATAGTCCTTTAATTGCACAAAGTAGCGCGAAATGTAATTTAATGATATCCAAGCCTTCCTTGGCCCATAATGGGTATTCCTATGCATGAGTTTAATTATCGCTACGCTCTCGATCGTTTAAATGGTCACTAAAAGGCGTAGATTCAATAGTTGACGCTTTAGGTCCCTCTAATGCGCAAACTTGCGCATATCATCACTTAATAGCGTCGAAGCCTTATCTAATCCATATTAGGAATTCTTGAGAGTATTATTAAACATCACGATGCTTCGAGTTTGCTAAAAGGTCATCCAGAGGTATAATTAAACATATTGACACTTTTAGTCCCTCTAACTTGTAAAGTTGCGCGTAACTTTACTTATAGGCATAAAAACCTTAGACGGCCAATAATTGGCATTCCCTAGAGTATAATCAAATACCATGATGCTCCCAGTTTGTTAAAAGGTCACTCAGAGGTAAGAATTAACATGGTGACGCTTTTAACCCTTCATCGCGCGAACTTTCAATTAATTACGCAAACGACTACACTCGATCGACAAGTGGCTCATTTGTGAATATAATCATCGTGATAGGTTATTTAGAAACTTATTTTAGGTATGCTAACACTTCCAGTCCTTTCATTATCAATTTTTCGATTTTTCAAAAAATTAGTCCCTTAAATTCAACATTTGACCTCATTAGGGTTTATTACACGTGTCAATACATCATTGGACGTGATTTTACGAGGTGTTACATCCTCACCCCCTTAAAATAAATCTAGACCTCGAGATTTGCTAAAATGCTGGAAGTTCTTTTTGTCGCATAATGGACTTAACTTGTATAGCATATCTGGAGTCTCTCCAAGCTCCCAAAGTGACCTTTATATTAGGTACATGTATCCTTTTGGAGCTTCTTAACCTGTCGATCCCTAATTGATAAAGGTTGCTCATTATATCATAAATCTGCATATCATTATGTGATAATGCTTCTCGACTTATTGGTGAAACACATCCTTAAATCATTAGTGTGTAATGTATTGCGAGCTCCGCTAAGCTCCTTAAATAGGTCTTAGTTTATAAGCTATTTGATCTTGATACATTTGACTCCCTCGAATGATTCTATATATTCAGAACTTAATTAGTCTGATAATTAACAAGTTGGCATACCCTTCCATGGTGATATCTTTTGTTGAACCTTATTTCTTAACAAGAACTTAGGAGGGTTGCTACTATTATTAATCCTTGATTTTCTGCCGAATACTGGCAACTTACAGAAAATTATGGATTTGTTTGATCTCATCCATTGTTTCCAAGGCAACTTTCAGATCCTGTTAATTTGGACTTACCAATCTTTTGTCCAACAATAATTGTTTAACATTCCATCTATACAAGGTCTCCAAAGGAGCAGTCTCGATACTTATACGACAACTATTATAGAAAAGCTTAATTTAAGGTGAGATGGTTATTCCAACCACTGCTTGAAACTAATCTTAAGGAATAGCTAATCCTTGCCGTTAGTCGAACAAATCGACGATCCTAGGCAACTGATGGCAAATTCTTAATTGTTGCCTAATTAGGGTTGCGGTAATCAATGCATAAGCAAAATGAACCGTCTTTCTTAATTAACTAAACCGAATTCTCATAATATTGAGTTAGGCTATATGAATCCTCTATTTAAAACTAACTTAATCAGGGTTTCGATTCTTCCAATGATGGTACTAGCCGTCTTGGAGATTTCATAATAATGATACAGTCCTAAATGGGATATAAGTCTTAACTCTACTAGCCTTTCAGGAGGTAAACTGGGTAATCTTTGGAAAAGGAAACCAAGGTGTAAGGAGATTACAGAGATTTTCCAAATCTCAAGCTCCAATTCATCTATCATAGCCTGTGTCAGATAAGTGACATATTTGTTACGAGTCTACGTATTCTTTAGTCGGAGACATATACTTGGTCAATTCCATTCTGGATATCTTCTTTGAATACCATTAGCTGACTTTAGTACCATGTGACCATCGGAATATCTTTGTGGTCCCATGCATTAAACCTCCATACTGATCAGGCATGGAAGCAATCTATGGAACATATTAAGATACACCAATCCTCATATGGCGCTTTTTATCATACCGTCGGGTATTCGCAATCGATAGAGATCAAAGAGATATCAACTATATATGCTGACGCACTTTTTCTAGAGAGAGGATACTTCTAGAATTCTACGATTAGAGGTTTCTGACAGGAACAGAAGAAATGGTTCTTATGATTTCGCCTGTAAGTTTTATCTTACACTTAATATATGGGGTTCTTACGGGAAAATTTCCAAAAGTTGGCTAAGCTTATGGTCTTATGAGAGACTTAGCAGCACCTGAACCCAAACGTAACTCTTAGCAATAAAATCACAATAAGGGATTTATCTGGTGTCATTATTAATGCGAACTGCCTCTAATCATGCATCAGGAGGGTTAAGCGCCTCCATTCTTAATCCTTTTTAAACTTAGCTGCAAAATCTTTGACAAATTTTAAGGGCAGTCTTCAGCTTTGACTGGTTATTTCTTAATTTATATAACATGAGTAGCTGAGGTAGATCCATAATGGATTTATAATAAGCAGACTTTGAAACCTTAATATGTCCTCTTATTTCCGATGCTAACCACTAATAATTATGGCATTAAGCTTATATTTGTGGGTAAGTGGAATATGGCGCTATCTCAGCCAATGAATTAAAATTTGCAACATATTGTCGACAATCTAGAACTTTTATGGTGAGAGTCAGAAAATTCTTATTCCATCTTTTTCCATTTCGTGTTGCGGATAATAGGTTTTCCTAATAAGGTCCTTAACACTTGGTCCATCCCATAATGTATAAGAGGTTCTTTCTTGTGGACTTCATTAATGTCCTCACTAATCAAGGGTATTGCCTTCGAATGACTGAGATGTATACCTCACCGTGTCCTTTCCAGCATAACCGCTGATACACCTAATGGTTACTACTTCATCCAACAATTTCCCGCAATCGGTGGCCTCTTTTTATTATTGAAGTCTCTTGACTTCCAAGAGACGAAGTACTTTTAAGTACATCCTAAAAGGAATGGGCTCCTTGCCACATATGATTTTGTTTGGGTTATTCTTCGCATTTGAAGTATGAATAAAGCTCTTCTCATGAACAGCGACATGTGTTTTAGAGCGAGCAGCATCTGGCTTCTTGAACCTTTTCATGACTTTTCTCATAGCCTTTCTAATAGCTGCGTAAATTACAGTTTTGGAGATTAACTCCATAATCATTGAGGTTCACATTGGATGTATCATTAACATTTGTCACATCTCTAGCATCACGACTGTTGTTTATTTCTTCTGAGTTTTCCATACTCGAAGCTTTGGTGTTAAATACCAATTTCAACAAGTGCTTAGACAATCCATACCCAGTGTCAACTTGAATTGTCAAAGGCTCACCATAAGGAGTCTTGATAACTACTTGCTCCTTATCATACACAATATGGGCTTGGTTACAAGACGACCAATCTATCCCTATCACTATATCGAGTCCCTCTATTATAACGGAAATAAGGACAGCGGAAAAGAATGATTCCTAATGGATATAAAACATCCATCTAATATTTCTGAAGCAGTCTCTGAGGTACTATCGGCCAATTCTACTTTATACTTAATGCTTAGAGTTTTAACAGGCAGATTTAATGATTTACAAAATCTATTGTCTATGAAAGACTTATCTGAACCTGAATCAAATAATACTCTAGCATGAGCGTTATTGATAAAGAAAGTACATGTTGTGACATTGTCATCCTGAACGGCCTCTTGAGCATTCCTTTGAGAGTCTCCAGCTTTGGTCTTCTTAGCCTCTCCAGGCTTCTTGGTTTTATTTGGGCAATTATTTTTGATGTGCCCTATTTCCTTACAACCATAGCAGGTTGCGTCCTTTATGTCTTGGCACTCCAAGGTCTTGTGCCCTTCCTTATTACAAATCCCACAAGGCCTAGCTTGTGACTCCAAAGTGCATTTCCCTTTAGTCGCCTTCTTTGGGCAGCGGGTCTTTATGTGCCCCTTCTCGCCACAACCATAGTATGTGGCATCCTTCAAGTCCTTGCATTCATGGGTCTTGTGATCCATCTCTTTACAGATGACACATCCCCTGGTCTGATCATAGAAACATTTTCCGAAGTGCTTCTTCCCGCAGGTTTTACATTCGGGTTTTGCCTCATTTGGCTTGGACTGGTTATAGCTTGAACCGGTCTTACCCTTTTTGTAACCCTTATTTGGGGTATTATCGCACTTTCGCTTATGATCCTTTAATACTCGGTCCATAGCTTTGTTTACGGCTGTATCTAACATAACCTGTAACTCGGTGCCCGTTAAGTTCAGTCTTGCATTGTCATTCTGATCAACTGGATGATTGTGAGCTTCAGATGAGTCAGCCATTGTGAAGCTTTGAAGGCTACAGACCAAGTAGTAATAATGGGTTTAATTATATGGTGAATTGTCGAATTTGATGATTAAATAGCCACGGTACAAATAAACCATATAGGCGTATAGATAGTATTAAATTCATTTGATTATGTTTTGCCTAAGTTTTTTTTAAATAAACCGTCTTTGGCGTTTTACCGGAATATTATCCTTCATATCTATTAGACAGGGGACATAAGTCACGACTGTCAATGTCGTACCGACATTTTATATATAGCACAAGGGCTTGTTCCAAAGGACTTTTGATGGCACTGATGCCTTGTCACTAGGGAAATTTTAAAACATAATCGATGATTCCTTTGGATCGGAAAATTTCATAGTTCATTGTCTTGACAAGAAGTTATGAAATAAAACTATCTTTTTCATGTATACATCTTTGCCCGAAGGTATTCATCCTAATGGATGTTTTGATGTGTTCATCACGTTCGACGTTTATTAGCCATGATTCCTCTTGCTCATTTACGCTAAATAAGGGGTTTGGAAAATTCCTAATATAAAGATGACAAGTGTGATTTTATCGTATCACTGTTGTCAGGAGTGTTAACATGCTTTCAGATGTTAACAAGGATCTGAATCTCTTTTTAAACAGGTTTTACCATCTTAGCTAGGTCTTTAATGGCATTCAAGCTATGTTATACTTTTTAAGATTCTTTTTAATATATATACTGGCAGAAAAGGAATGATATTTATTTTATTCAGGATTTTTTTTATAATTATCCTAGATTTAATTAAAATATAACTATGGCACAAAAGGCCAAGTCACAAGGGCAACTTTAAATTATAAACCATGATTTTGTAGAATCAAGGTATTTAGGCTTGAACGTTGTTCATGCCTTTTCTTGACAGGGAGTTGTAGGCTACGACTGTCTTTTCTCTTATATGACAATGAATATGGCCCGTAAGCATTATATCCCTGATGGATGCTTAATTCACAAAATAAGAAAGGATTTCGGGAGAATCCAGTATAAGGATGATTTATGCGATTTTGTCGAATCACATCTGCCAGGAATGTTAACATGTTTACAGATGTTAACAGGGATTTGAATCTTTTGAATAGGTTCTACCATCTTGGCCTTGTCCGAAATGACATATAGGCTAGGTTTACCTTTAAGATTCTTTTAATATTTAACGCAGAACAATCCTAAATTGAGATATTAATAAGGATATGAATCTAATTGAAGGACTACCATCTTGGCCTTGTCTTAAGATGACACATGGGCTAGGTCTTGTCCTTTTTAGATTTCGCCATTTTATTATAATGGTAGATCTCATAAAAGGAATGTTATTATTATGTTCATATATAATGATATAAGTAAAATTTAGATAAAATATCCCAATGATTCCAAAGGAGGTACAGAATTGCCCTGAACGGGACTTGGAAGGAATAATGTTGTCCTCGAAGGGACTGAAAGAAAAAATATGTCCTTATAAGGACTATTAAGGAAACGATCTTCAGCAAAAAGAGTTTATTCTTCATTTTATTTCTGAATGCTTTCTCCTTGGTTGCACGTTAATCTTAGTCGCGGTACGAAGCTCGGCCTTTCCTAGGCTTCGAATGGGGAGAATTTCCGTTACGGCTTCTTTGCTTGGCGACATATTAAAAATATATAGAATTGAAAGCAATAATTCTCCGAATAGAGATGAGAGTATTCCTATGTTAAGTCTAGACTCAGAAGGTCAAGGAATGTGCTACTGTGTCATGGAGATTAAACACAAAAAGGCTAGTGTTTAATTCACTCAATGTTGGCTCTGATACCAACCTGTCACACCCCGATATTTCCACGTATTACCGGTGGGCCCGGTGGGGAGTATCGTGACGTAGTTGATATCATCATAGTCAAGCAACACAATTTAAATGCACAGCGAAAGCAAAGGATAAATATATTACAATCCGATTCAAAAGTAATATTAAATATTACAACGGAATGTAAGATGGATCCACAGGCGGATCAAATAGAAAGGAAACATAGTTCATCAGACTTAAAATGCATCCAAGCTTGCGAGATTCTTAATGATGCTAAGGAGAGGCCAGCCTATTACGCTTAGTACCTGCACTTAACCTTTTTGGGAAAATACGTCAGTTTACACTGGTAAATACAATTAACTGACTCATTTTGAAAATGTTTAGAAAAATTGATTTGAATGCACAAGGCACAAAACATTTTATAACTTGGGATAATTATTTATATATAAACTTGTAAAAGAATTACATGTTCGTTATACGTTCAGTAGCCCGGATTGACACCGGGTTAAAGATTAACAGACACACCACATGATATAGTCCCGCGGCGGGTTATTCCCGAAACCGACGGTTATAACTTGTTATTTATTTATGCACTGTCGGGTGTATGCCTACACCCCGTGCTTAGGTCGTGGCCATTTCATAAAATGATGCCAATGATATCCGGGACATGGTCATTAACCCCCCAAAGGCTTTAATCAAATAAAACAATTTAAACGGGACATTTCAATAAATTAACCTTCATACAATTAAAAATTCAATGCCCGACCAATCGGTATTTTATATACCGTACCCCAAGCCCGTATAAGGAAAATAAGTTAAAAGTATTTACCTGAGCTAAATATAAATTCAATCCCAGCCGTATATCAATTCAGCAAGTACAGATAGCTTTTACTGGGCTCCTAAATCTGGAACGAAGGTTTTTAATAACCTATTAGATTCCTAACGGGTCTTAATTAAGCCTATGCTTAGACCGGTTAGTTTTAAAGGAGGATATACGGTTCAAAACGCATGATTAAGCGATGACCGATTTAGAATGTGGTTTAGACCCGACAAGCTTGTACACTTGTGTAATAAGGGTAAACTAAACACATTCTGGATTTTGAGATAAAAATGATAAGGTTTGACCCGTTTCGGCTAAATTATGCAAACTAGTTACATAAGCCGATCCGAATGCGATAAGTGCGTAACGGGTAACCAAAAGAGTCATGAATAGGTTTCCTAAGTTAATATGCCTTAAATATGTTGTGATATCAGTAGGATACCTTCCATTATGCCCAAAACGAATTTAAAACCAATTTATGCCCCGTAGGGTATTTTTGTCATTTTAAAGGTTATAAGAGAGATTAAATATTATTCTGTGTTACGGGTCTGATATAATCAGTAAAAATACTTAACTTAATAAGTTTATAACAATATGGTATAGTATATATGTGAAATTTACTATTTATAACCAAACTATGCACCGTAGGGGCATTTTGGTAATTTCACATAAGCTTAAAAGGTCAAAATTAGAGAATCTGAGTTTAAAACTTTTCTTACTGCTAAAGTATAATAATTTACTTAAAATATCAGTAGGTATCAAGTCTTATATATTTAAAATAGTTTTAATACATACTATGCGTTTAAAACGCGTAAAAAGGCAATTTTAAGCGATTGCCGGGTTTTATAATGAAAGCTGAAGATTTTATTATTCCAGAAGGCTTAAAATATTTTATTTATCATATAAGATCAGTAGAAAAAGGTTTGGTATCAAAATGATTTGTAAAACTCATTTTATAGGCCAAAAGGGCAAAACCGACAATAACCGAATCAAAGCTAGAACCCTATGTTATGCTCAGCCTAAAAATAAATAAAAATCTTCAAAAATCCCAAAATATTATATTATATCAGTGGGTATAAAGTTTTGTATCAAAATTTAGGTTTAGATCTGCTTTATGTTAATTATGCCGTTTAATTAATAAAAATCTTTTCATTTACGCTAATGAACATAACTCCTAATCTAGACCTCAAACTGATGTCAAATTTTAGGGACAAGTTTATAAATCAGTAATGAAGGTTTATGTCCTCTCATATTTTCAAAAATTTCGTTTTAAGGTTAAAAGGGCATAATGGCCAACATTTAAGCATATAACAGAAACATGTAATGAATAGGATAACTAAGGATCCAAGTTGTATAACCTCAGAGGGTTACACCAACCTATAACATGGTCCTAAAGAAATCCTAATGCATATCTAAACTAAGCTAAATTGGGTAAGAACTGAAAGTCAATGCAAAAGTCAACTTTTGCGACTTTCGGTTCCGAACCGAGACTATACTTAGAATTGTCGGGTTGAATCATGCTAAGGCATGTTCAACTAATATTTACCAAGTTATTAAAGTGAGAAAACTGATTTTATGGCTTTTATATTAATAGTTGTAAATTTTATTTAAAACTAACCCATTTGACTTTTATTTGACCCGACAATTTAACTAAGTAAACGTGGTAATTAGGAGGTGCCCTTTTGAGGGTTTAACACCTACCTAATTACGGTCACGTAGCCATGTTCGTTACGAACAATGGCTCAACCGTTAAAAGTCAAAGCGTTTATCGATACGCTTGACTTTTCGGCTATAAACGATAAACAATTAAACTACGCACGAAAGGACACTTACAAAGGGTCCAAGCAAGGAGGTTATGATCCTAAATTCTCAGGTATGAAGAGCAAGGTCTCCAACTTAGAGAATTCAGAAATCAAGTGTGGGTTTGGAAAGAATGAAGTGGGGTATTTATAGGTTTTTGAGAACCGTTAAGATTGTTCCTCGATAACCGAGCCTTGATCTGGACTGTACACTTCATACCCACTGATTTTTAAAACTATGGGTGCCCAAAATAGCCCCTAGAAAGCTTAAAAACCACTTACAACAACTGGAAACAGCTGGAACAGCTGGGAAATCAGTTTTACAGCTTCTGACATACTCACACGGGCCGCGTAAGGTTCCAGGGAGGCTTACGCGGGCCACCTGAGGTCCCTGGTTCAGCAATCAAGTTTTTAAAATGACAGTTTTGGTCCCTGTTTGCATATAAGGTCAGTTTTGGCACATTAAAGGCCCGTTAAGCCATTTTCTAGGCTCTACAATAATGCCTAAACATAAGGGATATGAAACATGCTCAAAAACTTGTCGGATGTCTGTTCGTTTGGCCGTACGGTCACGTTGTTCGTCTAATTACGACGAAATACGAACGGACGTGAAAAACGATCCAAACTACGCGACGAATGGAATTTTATCAAGCCGAACACTAAAATAAAATATTTTAATGCTTACATAAATTTTTTGGATGTCCGGATATATCCAGAACGTAAGATATGCGCGAAAATGCAAACTTATACACTTTTTGACACTTTTAGTCCCTGCATGACTTAAAAGTATATTTTTGCGCACCAAACACCTCTAAGCCTATATCTAAGCTATATAAAGGATAATTAGGGCATGTTTAACTCATGGTCATATTCCGGAAGGTCCGATACCCTACGAATCGACATACTTTTGCAGTTTGACGCAAATAGTCCTTTAATCGCACAAAGTAGCGCGAAATGTCATTTAATGATATCCAAGCCTTCCTTGGCCCATAATGGGTATTCCTACGCGTGAGTTTAATTATCGCTATGCTCTCGATCGTTTAAATGGTCACTAAAAGGCGTAGATTCAATAGTTGACGCTTTAGGTCCCTCTAATGCGTAAACTTGCGCATATCATCACTTAATAGCGTCGAAGCCTTATCTAATCCATATTAGGCATTCTTGAGAGTATTATTAAACATCACGATGCTTCGGGTTTGCTAAAAGGTCATCCAGATGTATAATTAAACATATTGACACTTTTAGTCCCTCTAACTTGCAAAGTTGCGCGTAACTTTACTTATAGGCATAAAAACCTTATACGGCCAATAATTGGCATTCCCTAGAGTATAATCAAATACCTTGATGCTCCCAGTTTGTTAAAAGGTCACTCAGAGATAAGAATTAGCATGTTGACGCTTTTAACCCTTCATCGCGCGAACTTTCAATTAATTACGCAAACGGCTACACTCGATCGACAAGTGGCTCATTTGTGAATATAATCATCGTGAGAGGTTATTTAGAAACTTATTTTAGGTATGCTAACACTTCCAGTCCTTTCATTATCAAGTTTTCGATTTTTCGAAAAATTAGTCCCTTAAATTCAACATTTGACCTCATTAGGGTTTATTACACGTGTCAATACATCATTGGACGTGATTTTACGAGGTGTTACAGGTTATTAAGGTTTGCTATTGTTTCTTTCATCTGTTAATTGTCGACTTTGATTTCAAGTCGTTTTAGTCAAGTGTGTAAGAGGGGGTTTGCATTTGTGAAATAAATAAATCATTCGACAATATGATTTTTTGACTAATATATGGGAATATACAATAACTTCGAATCCAGACTAGAAATTGAAATGGAGCTAATGTAGTATGATCTTGAATCTGTGCACATGAGATTCAGTTAATAACTGTAAGACCTGTGCTCAACATGTTGTGTATGATTTTGGGAATTATTTGTTGAAGTGTTTATTTCTAATTTAAAGGATTGAAATAGTGATGTGTTTTGCAGGACTAGGAAACAGAGGAAAAGAAGGGGAGAACAGAGAGAAAACAGTGTTGAGCAGTTGCATTTAAAAGTTGTAATCAGCGGTGAGAACACATTTTTTAGTAAGTTTAAAGTATTTTCATCGAAAATTAACCCGCTTGGGCTGGCGACGTTGGTGTTGGTGGAACTGGCGACCGGTGAGAGTGTGATAAAGTATCACACAGCGTCGATAATATTTATTTAGGTGTATTCTTAACAAAAATTCTTATATTAAGGTCACTTCAAAGTCCTTTTCAATTGAATTTTAGAGATTTTTTTGTTTGAATGTTTTGATTGTTTGTCAAATCTACAGGGGTTGATGATTTACATACGTGTGGATCATTATAGTCAAAAGATTCGGCCTACTTGCTATCAGTTTATGGACCACCTTGCAAACATCAAAGAATGAGTGATTCATACTTTGTTTTGTGAGTCAACATGTGTAGAATGATTATTGTTTCTTTTTATTTTAGGGGCTATGATGATAACTTACTCTTTGTGCACTGTTCAGTGTTGGCATGTATTTGTCTATGCTTTTACATCACAGTCGGACTATGCAGCCATGGTGGTTTATCCTCTTCATTTTGAAGATGAGATATTCCGTGTCTTGGTGGGACAGCCGACATGCTGTGGTGTTTAAGTGCTTGCATCACAGTCAGACCATGCAGCCATGGCAGTTTATCCTCTTCATTTTGAAGATGAGGTATTCCGTATCTTGGCGGGGCATAAGCTTCACATATCTGAGCCTCATTGTTTCTTTGTTTTGTATGCTAACGGTCCTTTGTTGACATTGTCCTTTAATTTTTCCCTACTTGAATAGTTTTCGCTTTATGCTTAGCTTGAATGCCCCTTCGTGTGATTTACTTTGCTTTGACAAAGTGATTGGGCAATATACTCATGCTATGATGCTAGGAGATGGTCGCCTGATATCACATGGCAACCAGTATGTTTGTAATCTGTTTTGGGTTTTTTTTCCTCTGGGTAAAATGCTCAAAAGGAACCATAAAACTCCACCAAATGTAAGTTAATTCATTATGTTTCAGATTCATAGGATTGATAGATGTAAACTGTTCATACCAATCTATCTCTAACTTGGTTATTAGTTTCTAAATCACACCAACATAATTTGAAATTAGTAGTCGAATAGTTGTTTTTATTTCTTTGTTTGTTATTTTTTGGGCTTTTCAAATTAACTTTAGTTTGTATTATTGTGTATTGAATCAGCTTGCAAAGCTAGGATGGGATCGCAGGTGTCACTCCAAGGTATTTTTTGGTTTATTTCTTTCAAAGGTAAATTCACACGTCACGCGTGGCTCGCCACACATCAATGTCATCATCGTCACGCGAGTGACGTGATGTCGCCGCCGCAACGCGCGGCGCGGGTAAAAACCTAGTGAGAGAGAAAAATGTAATGATAAAGGTATAAAAATATTATTTAATTGAAAAGGAGAGAGAAAAAGTATTTGTTTTTAGTGGAAATATATTGATATAGGAGTTGTTTTTTAGTGGAATGTATGTATATTTTTAGGGATTACATGCTTCCGCTTCTTGTTAGGGGTGAGAAGAAATCGGATTTTCCCGAAAAACACATACTACATAACTTGTGTCAACGACATAATTATCTTACAAGTTACATCATCACCATAAAACCTTTAGGTCCCTACCCTCAACTCCGGTCATTAAAGAAAAAACAGATCAACAAAATTTCAATTCATTTTTAAAGTTCACTGGGTTTTTCTTACGTCGCATATTGCGACGAAACCGAGCAAATGATAACGTAAAACAAATATGATTTGAAAATAAAGTGATGTTGTTTAGAAAGCCAGACCATTAGAAATATTTAGTTTATCATAGTACCGTTTTATGATACCACATAATAACTCTATTTTAAATACATGTTTGTTTTTAACAAAACTTATACAGGAATGTCAAGGGAAAAAATAATGAACATAAGTTATTAAAAATATTAAATTAACTAAAAAAGGAAAAATAGTTATTAAAAATAGAAAATAAAAGCATGTTGTTTAGACAGTCAAACCCTCAGAATCGATCCAGTTTATCATCGTACCGTTTTATGATACAAATAAATACTCTATTTTAAATACATGTTTGTTTTTAGCAAAACTTATACGGGAATGTCAAGGAAAAAAAATTAATCAACGTAAGTTATTAAAAAATATCAAATTAACTAAAAAAGGAAATATAAGTTAAAAAAGAAAAAAAACTATTTATTAAAAAATAGAAAATAAATGATAGAGGAAATATGGTTTAAGAAAAGAAAAAAAACGAAAATATGTAAAAACAAATACAATAATTAAGTATTACAATATTAAAATTACAATATGAAAATATTAAATAATAAAAAAAGCTATATATCATAATAAATTTAAAATTATTATTCACGGTTGTTCGTCAACAATATATCTTCTTCGTCGAGACGTTTGCAGAGAAAAGCGGAGCTTACTATAGAGCTTTAATGGAAAAGCAGAGCTTATTCGGGTCAGATCCTTATATGGAGCTCCGGATGGAGCGGCGTTGACTAGTCAACGGGGACCTATTTTTGGGTCCCCGGGTTATATCGCTTCATAAATAGGTCTTATGGTACAAGTCCCTAATGCATGTAGAAGCGCCCCTATATAATACTCCTGTGGTGCTTCGGGTCCTTGTACCTGCATTAAAGACTTGTACATCACTGTTTGAAGGACCCGTTTCCTAAACGACAAAATAGCTGACGTCATCCAAACTGCCAGCTGGAGGAGAGAGAAAGTGGAGTTGGGCGCGGAGTCAATAGGAGGCTGATACGTGTCCTTGTCACTGTTCCGATAAGCCTTATCTCCTGACACGTGTTGCTTTTCACTGTTCTGTTAAGCTTTAGCGTAACAGTGTTCGCTGTTACGATAAGCCTTATCTATTTTTAATTTATTTCTGAATTGTTTTTAATAGGTTATTTATTAAGCGTGCTTAACACATGGGTGTACTAGTCCGTTAAGCTTTAGCGTAACAATGTTCACTGTTACCATAACCGTTATCTATTTTTTTTTTGAATTATTTTATTATGGTTAATAAAGCAAAGTTTTGTTGTGTTGTACTCTGGTTGTACAAGTGTGCTTTGCACGCCGAAGTCCTGTAGCAATATTCCGAATTTTTGCAACAGGTGTGTTTTTTATTTATTTTATTTTATTTTAAAATTAATTTATTAATTTATATTTATGTTTTTTGTGAGGCTATTATGTTCTAGGCTGGAGTGGGCCTGTAGCTATCTTGTTGGGCTGCTGTTGCTGGGCTTATGGATTTGCTTATGGACTTGAAGGGGTATGGTCCCAAAAACCTCACGCATGTGCATAGGACCATACCACAACCTTATCCCATAACATCTTGAATAAAGACCATGTGCGGCCGCGCAGCGGTCCTAAACAGGATTTGGGAAGGAACAGTTCAACAACGAAGGAATATGGTCTAGGAAACCTTGCGCAAGAACACAAGACCATACCATAGTCTTATTCCAAGAACACTTTTAACAAGACCCTGCGCGGCTGCGCAGCGGTTCTAAACAAAGGAGGAAGAAAGTAGTCTTCGATAACCATGCGCCGGAGAAAGGGTGAAACAAATATTCAATTAACACCCTTACGCGGGCTCGCGCAAGGGTACAATTAGACTTGAAGATAAAATTCTAAACATCTCCGTGCGCCTGAAATCAAGACTTGAACAAAAGTATCTTTTTTGTTGTAACAGAGTAGACACGTGGCAAAGAGATAAAGGTTTACAGCTGTAGATCTTCTAGAAGACTCTCTAGTGCTCATCGTGCATAACCATTCGGTTACAACTAAAAGATGACATGGCATAATCCTGGACACTCATCTAAATCACGATGATAACACTAACTTGAAGAAGGATTCACCCAAAACCACTTTCCACGTGGCAACTCTCCAACCGTTGATCAAGATCTACGATCTGTGTGCAAAAGATTAACGGAAGGAGATGTAACCGCCTACGGAAGATGCTTTCCGTTATTTCCTCCGTCACACCAGTTTCCCGTAAAAAACGGCCATAAATAAGTTATTGCAGGTATGATCTCACAAGTTACACTCACTTTAGTTTTACTACTTCTTCTTCTTCATTGGATCACTGTACTTATTCTCACGCCGGAGGGTGGTTACGGAGAGAACCCCCATTCTCCCCGTGGCGAGTCTAACAGATTTCTGTTTTGCAGTGATCACCGGAGAAGGAATTCAGCCAAACCCTCGAATCAGCGAGAGGATTAACCTTTTTATGCAGAGACTAAACCCCTGATCTGATTGATTTGGTCATTCTGATCACTGTTTCTTCAGGACTTTTTGAGATGGGCTGTTAAGAGATCAAAGTCTAGAGGCGTAATGGGCCTTTGAAGGCTGGAAGCATAGTCAAAGTCCATATCTGTATATAATAGTTTGTTAAGAACAATGCTTTTGTTGGATTGCTTTTCTATACTTGCCTTTGATCTTCTTCTTAAAAAATTTATATATTTTTATTATTTTTAATTTCTTTTTTTCTAAATTCATTAATTAATTATAAGTTGTTCTTGAGTTTCGTCAACAATATATAATATAGAGTAAATTACTTTTTGAGTCTTTGTGTTTTAGTAATTTTAACCATTTTCCAAAATTAAAAAGTTTAACACACTGAGTCCCTAGCCATTAATTTTAGGGTTAATGGATTTAAACACCCCCAACTATGGCCATTTGGCCGATGGCACTCTCAACTTTCACTTTGGCTCAGACCACTCCCAACTTAACACATCGATTGTCATGGCACCCCCTCGTTAAATATTCACTAACCAGGTTACTAAAATTAGCCTATGTGGCAATTTAATCTGATGTGGCATTTCATACGTGTCAAGTATACTCATTCACCTTCTTTAAAACCCCCAATCCCTAACAAACTCATTCTGTAAACCCTAATCCTAACTCATAGAGCAAATCAGACGCACCTTGGAACAAATCCATCATCAACATACGATCCGGTCGATTTCCGTGAAGAACAAGCCCTAATCTTGAATCAAAATGAGCTCTTGTTCTACGTCTTCATCCACAGTATCCAGAAACCCTAAATTGTTTAAGGTTGATTTGGAGGGTAATGTGTACTGCCATCATGATGTTGTAGCAGTTGTTCGAGTTGTTGGACGGAAAAGTGTGCGGCAAGGTCAATAATTCTATGGATGCTCTCATTGGCCGGTATGTTCCACCTTAACTCCAAGTATTTTTCTTGAATTGAATTGATTGATTAACTGTAACACTCTAGTTGCTATTTAACGGTTTTACATGTAAATACCAACCATTAGATGTGTAGTTAAGACTACACATACTATGAAAATATGGATTTATTAAAACTTTTACAAATCATAAGTTATTCGACATAACGTGATCAGATTCGTCGTTTAAAATTTATGACGAGGCAATGTGCGGAAGCATGTATCTTTATCGTGTTCGGTTCTTCATTGAGCTTGATCGTCTTCCGGCATCCAAAAAGTACATACATTTCATAAACATGAAATGCTTTAGTCATACGGGGTTTAAAACGTATCTAAACGAGTCCGGGAAACAAAACTGATTAAAATACATTTTTGTACAGGGTCCACCGTACGGTAGCCCCTGTTTTAAAATACTCCACCGTAAGGCAGGAGATAACTGCCGTAGCGTTTTCAGTCCCCACCGTAACTTACGGTGCCCACCGTAAGTTACGGTGGCCCCTGTATCAGATTCTTCCATTTTGCCGTTTTTGACACGAAAACTTTCGTATCTTTCAATCCGCTTGTCCGTTTGACCTACCGTTTCTTCCTACGTGTTTGTAATTTGATTCTCCATCATATGGGGTTAAAATCCGACATCCGGCTTAATAAATTTTGAGACTTTTATGCCTTCGGCTTATTACCTTTTTACAAAATTTTGACCCGTTAAGGGTATTTAAGTATATTTTAAACATGATTCAATTTCATTTGTATCTAGCCTTATATTTCCACATTTCTTACCAAGTAATCTTCCACCACAACTATATTTGTGGTGGATTTAATGTGGAGATCTATATATTCCGAGTTTTACCCCTCGAATTATCATTTTACGGCAAAGACTCATATAAGGTCTTTCGACCCAAGAATTTACATCTTTCACTACCTATACTCATTCTAAGCATTTATTGAATCATAAGGCTCGTTTCCGAACCACCTTTAAGGGTCGTTCCTTCAAATTAGCTTACAAGGGCAGTTTGGTAAATTTTCATTCTTCTTTCACTACAAGGACCTTTAAATATTTGTTTGACTCAAAATCCGACCTTTTAACTATAGTTCTTGTTTGTAAACCCATGTGCTTCTAAAACATTATAATCATAACTCAATTTATTCGGCTTACCTAAAAGATAACCGAATATCTATATTTTAACCTTGTCTAACTCTTATAGAACTCCAAATTCTACATGATGAGTTGTGTTATTATACATACCTGGCTCGGATCAATATATTGACCCGTTTCAATACCTTGCCTTAGTGGCTGCTAAATGATAGCGCTGTAAACATCCATGTGCTATTTATTCTCTAAAATCATACAACTCGACAACCCATTAGTCGATATTGTCAAGGGTGATAATTTCACCTTTTGACCCGTTTGGTCTAAATGACCAATTATATTAGCGAAATGACATTTATTACCACCTCGTATATATGACTCGCTCCGATTTACACCGTGCGGTCACTTTACTTATAATTCTATTTCTTAAAACTTTTTGGCCTACTATGGCTTACGCCATAATTGTGTTTTTTGTAACACGACAAAAGGATATTCTAAAATATATGACTAGTGTAAGATATACTTACCTTGCATCCGAATTACGCTTTTCCTTCATACTTGCTTCGTTTGACCCGCTTCCTTTCCAAGCCTCCACCTAGCTTGTCAAGCGTCAAACTATCATCATAATTCGTAAGACGGTTAGATTAGTCATCATTAATTATGACTATTCCATCTTACGGGTTTTACATCAAAATTCACCATTTGATTTCATTTTGGTCAGTTTGACTTTTAAAGGTCAAACTGCCTATTAACATAAGTGATTATATTATAAACCTCGACAATTCATTTAAGCACTTTGTCAAGTATCCGATAGGCATTATTCTTACGCCACCGTTTTAACTACTTTTCAAGTCTAAGTTCATGCTATTATTAACACCAATTTAACTTAGCTCTTGATTATCAAAGTTAATTATTCATTTGTTAAGCAAGAACTAAAGGTTTCTATCTACATGTAAAAACCCGTTTCATCATAGCATTAGACATTTATCCGAACATCTAATATAATCAACTTCTACAAATTAATTAGTAGACATCATGATTCCAAACACCTATTTATATGAACAAAAACACTAATTTCATCATAATATACAAAAACCCATTTCAAGTCACATATGAGCATTCACTCGAACTTATAAATTGTTCAAGTATTTTGCTCCAAGTATCAAATATGATGATTCTAAGCACATGCATATCATCATCTTCACTATTTAGTCAAAACCCACTTGGCTCATCCTTGGTTAATTGACTAATCACTAGTTTATGGTACAATTTTACAAGTTTGCATCTAGGGTTTGTTCCTAGACATAGATTCAACCCAATATCACTCATATACACAACATTCATTCTAGAATTTCGTTCATGCATGTTCATCCAAATTTCAAGATATCACCAAATGATGAAATTCAACATACCTTATGATCTCCTTGCTTGGGTGATCACGAATTTAGTTAAAGCCCCAATTTCCAACTCGATTTCCCTTGGATTTTGATGGATTTTAGTGAGTTTAGGGTTTTGAGAAGAACCCTTCTCCTGGCACTGTGAAATCATCGACCAAACACACACATATGTGTGTGTTTTGGTGTTTATTTGTTTTAATTAAAAACATCTTTCCCTTTTGCCTCTTTTAGTCCCTCTAGTTCCATAGTTTATAAAAAGGGTTATCTATTTCATGTTTCTTTTATTGTTTTTACAACACTTAACTAACTAGGTTGATATTCCTAGTTACTTAGTGGGTTCGGGGAAGTCATAACCCGTTTTATTTTTAAATCCCGTTAACTCAGGCCTCTTATTATCTTTATTTCCTCAAAAGCTTTTATTCACTTTTTTTTTAATATTAGGTTTATCTATTAAATTCCTAATATTCACCGGGTTTACTTTTACCACTAACGGTATTTTACCCATTCATTATTATTAACATGGTTTAATTACCAATCCCGATTTCGGGGTGTTACATTAACTGAGGTGTTGTTGGCTTTTGCAGAGATCAGACTGCAAGTTCTTCTTATGGAAAGAAGATGTCGACAAAATGTTCAACCAACATGCATCCCAGTGCAGGTTCAGTTCAGAAGACCTGAAATATGAAAACATGGTCTTAGTAGAAGAGAATAGGTGGTTGAAAGCAAAGATATCTGGAACAGAGTCGAAATGGAACAAGCAATATGTGTTAACCTTGTTTATTGGCATTAGCATAGTGTTGTATATGTTTAGGTAGTATGAACTGTGTTCTTGTTGTAATTGTACACTTTTGATGAAATTTAATGCAAAATCCTAGTCCTTGATTGCATATATCTGCACATGTATTGATATTACCAGATTAGTCAACATATCCAAACTGTATTTTGACCAACAAATGTCAAAAGTCATGATATAACAAGAAACATACTTGCAAGTGTCTGCACATATGGGTCAAAACTGTAAGTGTGCAAACTGCACAATGCATAATGGGTCAAAACTGCAAGTGTCCAAATTGCACAATGCATATGGGTCAAAACTGCAAGTGTCCAAATCTGTGTATGTTGTCCAAGCTGTAATGACCAAATCTACACTATGTAATGACCAAAACTGCATAGTATAATGACCAATCAACCAAAATGCATAAAGACCATAAGCAAGACTTATACCATTACATAACCAACAGTTATAACATTACCAAAAGTTACCCTAAAGAGTTATAACATCACCACAAGTTATCCTAGAGAGTTATTACATAACTTAAAGTTGTCCAAACAACCAACAACACAAAAAGGTCATAAAGACCACAAAAAAGTCAAACATGTCCATTTATCATAAAAAAGTCAAACTATGACTTTTTAACAGCTGCCTTGTATGTTCCCTTTCCATTTGACACTTGACTTGACAGTTGACTTTTTAGCTGACTTCTGGCTGGAAATTTTGCTTCCCTCCTGGGTAGATTGCTGAGTTGTTCCTTGTGAAGGTACTGGAGCAGATTGCTGAGTTGACTTCTGGCTTGACTTTTTTGTTCCCTTCCATCTCTTTTTAGCAGACCCTACAACATCCAAAAGAAAAGTAGTTAAAGCCTACAATATACATAGACAACTGTCACTAAAACAAGTAATTCACCTGCAGTAGATTGCTGATTTCCCTGTTCAGTACATTTTCTCTTGTTGTGACCTCTACCCCCACAATTACCACAAGTCATTATCACCCCATGCTTGGTAAGTTTCCCTGGTCTCTTTGGATCCTCATGAGGATCCCTCTTTCTATTCTTCTTAGGCCTCCCAGGTTGAGATCTTATTGGTGGTGGATCCATAGGGTGGTGAATCTTGGGCCAATACCTTTCACTAGGTATTGGAGGGATTGAGAATTCATAAGCCTTCATGTATGTGTCTTTGTGGTAACACACATCAACATACTCTTCTGCATTTTTATGCAAAAACCCAGCTACTGCACAAACATGTTTACATGGATACCCCCTCAAATCCCATTTCCTACATGTGCATGTTCTATTATCTAGATCAACTGAAACATCATCAAAATCCCTGACTTGAAACACATGGTATGATGAGGGATACACCTCACATCTATATGCAGCCTGTTTTGAAAAATCAAGCTTTTCTTGGATTTTAGGGCATATAACAACATCCCTGGCACTCATTTCTGTTCTTTTAGTAACCAGCCTACTCATGACCTGAATCCTTATGTCCTCTAACATATGTATAATGTGTTTTGACCTTGCATTGATGATAAAGACATTAAAAGTTTCAGCCATGTTGTTTACTATAACATCACATTTTGTGTGAGTGTTCAAATAGCACCTGTTGAACCAATTGGGATTTTGCTTCAGTAAGGCCTCTACTGCATCAGGGTTTATGCCCCTCATCTCTTCAATGGCTTGCAAGTAATCAGCTTCACAATAGGCCCTAGTTGATTTCCAAAATAGCTCCTTCAACTCTTCATCTTTGTATGTCTTGTGCCAGTTAGCATAGATGTGTCTTGCACAGTTTCTATGCTCTGCCTTTGGCCATACCATTGCAACAGCATTCAACAGACCCTGCAAAACCAATACAACAGTGTCACAGATAAGTGATGAATAAGCTAATTATTGGTTAGGGAGATCTACCTTTTGCTGGTCAGATATAAATGTCCATGATTCACCATCATCAGTTACTCCCAAACACTGCCTAAGCTCATCCATAAACCGTTCCCAACTCTCATTATTTTCCCCTTCAACTACTGCCCATGCCAAAGGAAACATTTGGTCATTACCATCCCTTCCCACAGCTGTTAACAACATCCCTCCAAGGAATGTTTTAAGAAAACACCCATCTAAGCACAATACCTTCCTGCATCCTACTAAAAAACCTTTTTTGACTCCATCAAAATAAACAAACAGTCTAAAGAATGTTTCACATGTGGCCTCTGGATCTAGGTTAATGAAACCTGGTGGAGCAGTTTCTAACCTAAAGGTTGATGATGGATTTGCTTTCTTTAGAACTTCCAGGTAAGAACCAATTTTACTGTAATGATCTCTCATTGAACCATGAAGCTTCTTGTGTGCACTTGATTTAGCCTTGTAAGCTAACCACTTAGTTATAATAACCTTAAACTTCTGTTTAACTGCTGCTTGAATCTCCTTAGCAGACCAATTTGGCTTGGCCTTAAACAAAGGAAGGAACTCATCCCCTAAGAACTTGGCAGTTAGCTGTCTATTCTTGATCATGTTTCTCTGGCAGTTGTGTTTATTCTTCACACTTTTAATCATGTAACACTCTTTGGCTTTGTTTAGTGAACAATATAGATAGAAGGGACACCCTGGTACACACTTCACAGCTAAACGACCTTCTTCCTTATTATCACTCTTTGCAATGATCAGATTCCTGCCGTTAGTCACAGCATACCTTCTCACTGCCTCCTTAAAACGATCCCTTGATGCAAACCTTATTCCAACTTTCCATGTAAACTTTTTTCCAGTTGGTGTGTTCATTTACACTTGGAGCAGTTTCTTTGTACTTCTTACCTCTTATATCATCATCCTCACTCTCACCAGGAGTAGCAACATCACCATCAGATTCCTCGTAACTACTGTAACCCTCTACATGTGCACACCCTGCATCATTAGACTCACTCAACTTACCTTCTTTTTCATAAGGTTTAGTACACTGTTCAACTAACTTCTTTTTAGCTTCAAGTTCATCCTTATTAGCTCGTTTAATGGCATCTTGTGACTGTCTCCATTCAGCATCTTCTCTGTCTGAATCTGAGAAAGCTATTTCATCATGAACCTCATCTTCATTACTATCATCAAGAAAACCTTCATCTTCATCTGAACTTGACTCTTCTATCCCATTTAAGTCAGCTTTATAGTCACTGTCTTCACTGTCATCTTCATCTGCACACTGCTTATCAAAACCACTCCTTTCTTCCACTAAAACCTCTTCTCAAATAGGCTTCTTTTGCAAACCATCTGTTTCTTTCGATACACCCTCTTGAACAATAGATTCCTCATCCAAATCAAATGTCCATGTAGCCTCTTGTACACTAGGCTGATTATTCAAACCAACTGGTTTATCAGCAACAGCCTCCTTTCTTGAGGCAGTGGATCCAGATCTAGGGACTTCAAGTACAGGAGGGTTACCACTTTTGTCAGATGCCCTACTCACTTTACTAACATGGACTACTTTCTTTTTGGACTGGGTTACAAGTTTTTTGGGCCGGCCTCTTCGTTTAATGGGCTGGGAACTGGATTGGGCTTGTGGTTTACTGGGTGGTGAATAAGATTGGGCTTTGGGTTTACTGCGCTGGGACATGAATTGGACTTCTTGTTCATGGGTAATTGGAGCGACTTGAATAAAGACCTCCATGAATGGTTCAGACCATGTTAGAGCCTTTAATGCAATCTCCATAACATCATTATCATCCCCAAAAAACTTGAATTCACCAGTATCAGCATTTAATCCATACATGTAAAAATCCCTACTTTCATAACACCCAGAATCCATTGCATACTCTAACAACTCAAAGTATGCAATGTGATCAACATCCATACGTATCAACTTTGATTCACCTCCAATATATTGAGGTTGATCAAAACTAAAATCCAATGTTCCACCATACCATAGCATCACATCGATAACCTCCATCAGTGCAATCAGTGAACAACACCAATATATTGAGAGAAAACGTACCTCTGATCGATTAGGGTTTGATCGCCATTGATGAACTTGAGAGCTTCTGATATGTTTTGATCTTGGTTTGAGTGAAGTGATACTGTGTTTTGGGGATTATAAACTGATCGAATGAGGGATTATCCACATCAGCTCATGTATGACACGTATGAATGCCACATCAGATTAAATTGCCACATAGGCTAATTTTAGTAACCTGGTTAGTGAATATTTAACGAGGGGGTGCCATAACAATCGATGTGTTAAGTTGGGAGTGGTCTGAGCCAAAGTGAAAGTTGAGAGTGCCATCGGCCAAATGGCCATAGTTGGGGGTGTTTAAATCCATTAACCCTTAATTTTATAATGCTTTGAGTCCAATTTTGTTCATTTTATAACGGTTTGAGTCCAATTTTATTAAAAAATTGGACTCAAAATGTTAAAATTTGGACTCAAATGGTTATAAAAAAGCGTCTAGGGACTCAGGGCGTTAAACATTTTGATTTTGGACTTAAATGGTTAAAACCACTAAAACACAAGTACTCAAAAAGTAATTTAAAATCTAGGGATATTGGATTTTAATAATCCTAAGTTTCATATGTTGGCCGATAATAATCCAAACTTTAAAAATTCCCCCCAATGATCCCAACTTGTAAAAGTTTGGCCGCCATTGATCCTTTTCTAACATAGGTGCACTTAAATCAATTAAGGAGTCTCTAGGTGTAATTGAATCTATTGAGTAGACCAAATTCTTATATGTTTGAAAAGGATCAATGGCGGACAAACTTTTACAAGTTGGGATTATTGGAGGGAATTTTTAAAGTTGAGATTATTGTCGGCCAACGGGTGAAACTTAGGATTATTAAAATCCAATATCCCTTTAATCTATAATATAATATACACATAATAGATGCTAGCGATACACATATTTCAAACACGAAACAATCAAAAATATTCATGACATCAGATATTTTTGAAAACAGAACGAGTCGCAACTAGTTAATCATCCATACTGTTTCTCTTAGTTTATCTATTTCACGTGAGTGTACTATGTTAAACCCATACTTATTATGATTATGGAAACTCAAGTTACACCAGGAAGAATTGGATGAATCTAGCTTTGCATCATCCCTTAACAAATCCGCCATTTGCAGAGAAAACATGTTGTTACATGTACAGAAAAAAAAAAAAAAAACCTTACTGCAAGTCTGAATGCATAGAATTAAGGAAACTTTGTAGAAGAAGTTGATCTTACATCATAAGCATGGTTGGATGATCAACAAACCAGTTAATATTATTGAATTCAGTATTCTCAATTACTAATTAACTATGATATGATGTAATCAAGAATCACATGTATTTATTTAGGAACAATACTTGATTTAGGCATATATGAAAGCCCACTCGACTTCCTTGTTGGCTTACATTTGCTAATATAACCCACCCGGTAAAGATGTTCATGTCATGGCATCTTTTTGAGCAAAGATGGAAGCAAGGTTACCTTAATAACATTATTAATTTTATGCTTTAGATGACGATGGGCTGATATCAATGAACTTAACAATGTTGATTTGTTCAAGTTATGAAGATGATGGACGATTATCTTGTAGCGAAACAAAACAAAACCATGTAGAAGAAGAATCATCAGTGCACACAAAACACGTTGATGGCATATGAAGCCGGCCGGACAATCCTTATGTGGAATGACCCAACATCTCTACTTTGGACTTTGGAGTAGTGATGTGGGATTTGCCAACAAAATTACGGACTCAATCTTACGAAACGAACACGACATATCTAACATTAAACCCAAATGCACACAAATAACCTCACTTTGGAAGTAGAAATGAACAAAAGGAAACGCTTTGAAATCCCATAAATTCTAATCTAAACATCGTAACAAAAGGAAACGCTTTGAAATCCCATAATTTCTAATCTAAACATCGTAACGCCTTAAAATAATCAAAGAGATCATATCACCACTGGCTACTTCGACTTTTTTTAAAACTGGTACGAAACCTCAGCCTGTGTGATCTACTAAGATCTCAAACTTAACTAAAAGATTTATAATGTTTGGCATCAAGAATGATCTGCCTTAATCCCCCTATAGGCGACACCACCATCAAACAAACTCCCAATATAATGCATATCTGTAAACACAAAACTAGTGTCAGTGAACATAATTATCAAACATTAAATCGAATAATGTGTTTGGTGATGATATGGTTACATACCCAATTAATAATCCAGGATAAGCTCCCAACCTTTGGTTTATGGATTATAAGCCAACAGACGCAAGGTATCTGCATCATAAAGATCGAAGTTAGAAGCGTGTAAGTGAGTAACACATCAACATGGGTCGGGTCAGATTGACCTTAAACACTTTCGTCAAAAAAAAAAGTAACTACTTGATTGTAAAGGTTGTATATTTTTTTATAATATCTGAATAAAATGCTGCTTACGAAATATGTTGTTGGGGCAAAGGCGAATCCTCCGAAGAATCCTAGAAGTCCACCAAAAAATGGGACACAAATGCCAAACATCATTGTAAATGCTGCAACCAGAGCAGTAATTTAGTAAAATATAAGTTAAAATGATGAAAGAATCATTAAAATAAATTCACTTACCAACATATAGGTTCCTAGTGATGAAGCGGAGCATAAAAGTCGGTTTGAAGTTCATTTTCTTGACCAGCAGGGTTTCTATCATATCAAATACTGGCATTGCATAAACCTAGAAAACAAATAGATGCAAATTCAGATTAAAAAACAACCAAAGAAATGATTGGTAATGTGGTAAAAAATATAAAGAATGGTGAATCCAAAATATAAATATTATAAGTTCGTGAAAGTCGTCTGATTTGTACTGTAAAAAGATACTTGTTTTAATGTAGCGGAGATATAAAATCTTAACCTGATAGCTTCCGATAACATGAATCACCACAAACACATTTGCCGCTGCAATGAGCCACACGGGCTTCTCTAAAGAGATCAAGACATTATCCGAGACGCGGTTTCCATATGCCCAATACCCGGAAATGGCAACAGGGAAGTAGCATATGGCCACCACTATGTAGGCAACAACCACTCCTTTCCACATGGGGCCCTTTGAAGGCTTTTCTGGCGTTGAAGGAATGGTGGCTTGAATTTCCAACACTACATTGTGACCCGCGTACGCAAAAGCCATTGCACCCAGTCCATTAAAGAAGCTTAATACTGTCCCCGCTTGGGTAGTTTCTTTGTATCCTATGCTGTAATCAATGCCTGGTTGCACACCCCTGTCCACTGAAGCCACCCATGCGATTGTAGAGTAACTGCAACATACAACTTGTGTCAATTTGCACATTTTTTGTAACATAGGGATGAGCTCGGTACCAACCCATTTAATTACTTATAAAAGGTATCTTAGTTTGTGCTTTATTTAAATCTAACTACAAGTCAAGTTTTTGTCTAGTTTTTATATGCACTATATAACGTATAAATAGCGACTACTATTATACATTGCGTGCACGCGTGTAACTGTGTAAAGTACCTGATGGACATAACTGCTGCAGCCAAAGAGATAATGGTGATGGAATTGAAGTTGGGGCAATGAGAAAGTAAAAAGTGGACAGAAGCGAAGATCATGATCCAGTAAGTGAGCCGAAGGCTGGTGCAGTCATCACAAAGCAATTCATGAACCTTCTTGAGGGATTGACCACCAGTGACCATATACACGATGTCGCAACCAACTTCAACAATCAGCTGCTGTGGAACTATAATAAACAGACCAAGTTTTTTCCCAAAAGCATGCTGGCCTAGCTCATGGTACCTGTCAAACCGTTTTCCGGGTATGGTTTCATGCATCTCAACCATTTGCCATAATGTGTATACGGTTACAATCCATGATCCGAATAGTACCGTTAATCCAGGGCCCCTACAATTCAAGAATTTCAAATGGTTCATACATTATACATTTGGCTTAGTTTCCAAAGGGGATTAATTAAAGGGAGAACAACTGACCATCCAAGATGGGCTAGAGCATAAGGGAGACCAAGAACTCCGGCTCCAACCATGGCGGTAACGTTGTGGAATGCAGAGTACCACCATTTTGCATTCCTTGAGGAAGTGATGGGAAGCCATTCATCTATTTGTTTCTCTCTTTCAGTTCTGGTGTCAACCTGTTTATATGCATGAAAATCCATTAACACAAGTACATGATAAAAACAAGCTAAATGCAGGGATGTCAAATGGTATGGTTTGGTAATTCCTGTCCCAATCGCACTCCTATACTTAACGTGTGCCCAATACTCGACGGGTAGATGTCGGGTAATTACCCGTCAGGTATCAGGTAAACCTGTTAGTTTGTTAACATTTTATTTTTTATATAACTTTATGTTTTTAACAACTGCAACGAATTAATATATGATAAACTACAAACATATCATTATCCGGTCAATGGTTTGAAATATCTAAAATATTTAAAATTCATGATAATATAAATTCCAAAAGATAATAATGCCTCACTTAACAAAAATTAATAAATGATATAATTAATGCATGTTTTAAAAGAAAAGTTTACTTTTCACGATATGAAACTACTAAAATAAACTACTACTAGACTATGATTAATGAATTGTTACATATTCCATACCCGAATACCCGTCTTGAATATTTCATGGGCTTGCCCATCAATTTCGAGTTTGTGTTCGATTTCCATCGTTGGTAAACGGAGAACAAGCTAGTATTAGTAGGGTTTCTAAGTGTCAATGAAAGGAATTAAAGGTTATATAATAAATGCATGGTAAATATTTGAATTCAAATTGGAGACGTAGACCGACTTTATTTAAAATTTAAAATAATATAATAACATTAACTCACAATAAATTTTAAAATAATAATAACTAATCATTAAAAACGTTTTAGGAATAACCAAAAAGTCACGAGTTTTTATTCTTTGATCATGAAGGTATTTTAATAAATTTGTACTAACATGCGAAAAGCAAAATTTAACCTAGGAAGCGTTTTAAGAATCTTATAAATACTGCTGTTTATTGAGCCTTAAAAGATTAGCATGAAGAATTGAATTCTTTAATGGGTTATAAATACTAATAGATTCAATATGTGTGGTTACGCCTATAAAAATATTTTTCATTTATTTAACATAATTATTTTATCCCCTTCGATTCATTAACCATCACGTCAAATACTAAATAATTTTGGTTTCATTCTCAACCCACAAATCAAAATAAAAGTATACTTTTTTCTTAAATAAAAATAAAAAATAAACAGTATACTAAGAGCTTCACATTTAATATTATATATCTAATTTAGAAAGAAAAACAAACAAAATTGTTTTTTTTTTCAGATTTAACAAAACAATATTAATTGTGTATTCAATCAATATTACCCGAAATAGAAATATGTCTTCTTATAAACCCATGCCGATTAAGTCTGTGCCATTTTGGTACACAAACTTACAGATTACGCTCACTTTACCCCCTCTATTAAATAATAATAAAAAAAAAAAAAAAAAAATAATAATAATAATAATAATAATAATAATAATAAGTTACAAGCCTCCTAGACTTTTGGAGAAGATTCGGATCTGATAACTGAACTGATGGCTTCATGAACAGACGTATAAATTTAAATCATAAAAATCGAGCAACAAATACAGATCTCGTGCAATGGCTATCAGTTAATTATAACCGATTATAACTAATTACGTTTTCTAAATCACAAGCATCCATATATTTTTGTAAGTAAATGTTGCCGAGGTTCAAACCCCTAACGTCCCACCCTTAACTCCAATGACTCCTCTCAATCAGGGGCGGATCTAACTTTATTTATCGGGTTCCTAGGAACCCATTCGATTTAAAATTTTTAGTGATAACCTATACACAGACTGTATAGATTTTTTTTAGTGAAAACCTATATAGGACCCACAGGAAAAAATTCCTGAGTCCGCCACTGCCAGTGGACCCAACACCACCCCACACGGATCAATTGATCAATCAAAATAAACGTAAATTCAATACCATCACACAACGGATAAAAACAGAAAACACAAAACATAAAACACAAATTAAGATAATAAAGAACCGAACCTTGTCGCCATTAGTGTTGTTGTCGACGAAATATTGATCAGGTTGAGCTTGGGTCCCCATAATGGCTACAGGAAATAGTGAGGGTGGGATGGAGTGGTGAAGAATGGAAAGAGTGTTTGAGGAGAAAATAGGGAGGAGTATGTGGTATTTATAAACAATTCAAGTGGAGGGTGGCAACAGTTAAGCCGTTGAGATTAGATTTCACAGAGATGGTGTGAGGGAGGAATGGAATGGTGTGATTTCGATTTGGGTTGACTTGTAGGATCATATTATGTGCATTGAATCGGTAAATTAGGATACAATTGCGATAACTTCGTAATAATTATATTATTATTACTTTACCTTTTTAAATTTTAAGATGATGATAAGTTATCGTCTAAATTTATTTAGATTGATGTATTATCATCTAGATTTGTAAATTTATTTAAACTGCTGTAATTATCATATAAATTGTAGATGCTAGTAAATATTTTTAATAAATGTATTTAACATATATTGCTAAAGATATAGATGGTAGAATAGTTAAAAGTATATATAAAAAAAAAAGACAAAATACATAGGAGTGTAATAAGCAGTGACTAAATCAACTGCGAAAGCGTCTAACATGCAAAATTTAATTTAATAATAATAATAAATAATAATTCAATACACGTGTTTAAATGGAAATTACGAATGCAGACCAGAGGTTTCAAAAATACTTTTTTGGTCCAAAATAGTTCTATTTGCACTTATTTGGTCCCAACATCTCACTTTCATCATGTTTATTTTTGATAAGTGACATTACGTATACGATACATGATGTAGTTTTTGTTAAGCCCCTTTGAATTCTTTTCTCTATATTCCTATAAATACATCAACCCGGCAGTTATACAATAAATTCCTATAAATACATCAACCCGGCAATTATACAATAAATAATAGTTGATATGAGACAAAGGTTGAGACACGTATTAGACAAATAGGGGATACATGAAATAACTAGGCATTTGAATGGATGGGGGTGTTTGTCGACTTTGTAGGGATTGCATGTCCCGTCGTGGTGAGTTTTTGGTCGGTAGTGGTTGGTGTTTACCTTGGCCGTTATTGGTGTTGACAGTCCATAGGCTGTCTTGAGTGTTTATGTAATGTGGGTGGTTCGGATCAAACACATATAGATCTATGTTGAATGGAAACATGATGGTAGTGGGTTGCGAGAGATGATATTTGTATAAAATTTAGGTAGTGAGAGTGGTATGTTGTGTGTAAAAATATATGATTGAGTAAGGGGCTATTTGACAACTTCTGAATGGGTAAGTGTTGAACTAGTAAGATGTCTGAGAACCAGTAAGAGGTCTGAACCATTAAGATTCTCATTAAGAGCTAAACAAACAGCTCCTTAGTTAGTATGTGTGTGTGTATAGGGTTAAGTTCATTAGTGAACAACCCCCTTGATTGTGAACACTAGTGAACTAAGCGTAGCCCTTGACTATCAATACACAAATGTATACATAATGTAAATCAATGGCCAGGATTTGATGACAAAAATAAACTAGTGTATTTTACAATTTAATGATATAAATAAATGGTTAAGATTTATTCACTCAGATGGAGGGGTAAACGATATATGCCGTGTAGTGTTACAGACATAACAAGAGAATATGTCGTGTATTTTAAAACATTTTTTAAAAGAACCCGTTGTCAAATTGCCATGTTCAAGGGCCCCACCAAAAACACCCTTTTATTTATCATATTGCAATCACGGATAAGCAATGGCGTGCATGAAATTGTAGGTGTTAGGGGAGGATTTTCCAATGATCAGTGATCCTCAATTACTGTTGGGCTTAGTGATCCTCACTTCTGATTTCTTTAGTGATCCTCAGAAGTGTTGCAGGATCAGGATCATGGATCATGGATCATCTTAAGGATCCTTATACTAACGATTGTCTACTTTGAATATGATGTTGTTTTGCAGGAGTACGAGCTTGGACTTGGTCTTGGCGATATTCCTGGAGCATATTCCATGTTTATTCCGCACGTGCATGGCAAAAATGGACGTCATGGAGGTCGTGGGGGACTTGCATCAAATGCGGAATGTTTGTTAGCTTAGATATTTTCCATATTTAAACGGGATAGTGAGCTAAATAGAAACACTTGGCTATTTTTAGCTTAACACACACTCTTGCAACTGCTCTCACCAGCTCTCGATAATTCACTTGGCGATTACAAACTTTTTACACAATACACTATAGTGATCCTTGTAATTAGCTCGCTATCATCCGAAGTTGTAATACATTTCTTGTTTAATTTGAGTTGGTGATCGGTAGTTTCCATCACCCGAGGTTTTTTATGCCGAAGATCATTTATTGATCAAGGGTTTTTTCCTCGTATAAATCTTTGTGTCACTTATTCATTTCATTTCTGAGTGATCCTTAGTGTTGTTCATTGATTCAAGCATCATACCTCACAACAGAAAGTTTGGTTGCATTGTCATTGCTTGAGTTTTGACCAAAACAGTTTGGCGCCCACCGTGGGGCAATTGGTGCTTCATTCCTGAGAAGATTCATACTTTTGTGGTCATTTCGGTTCATTACAACCAAGCAGATGGCTTCCTCAACAAAGAATACATCAAGTTCTATGCCGGCAATTAGTTCTTCACAAGGCGTTCCACCTTTGCCTCCACCACCTTCTGGATCCCAGAAGAATGCCGAGAATGCCGCGAAGACACAAACCCCCATTTTCACAAAACCACCAACCTCTTCTGTTTCTTCTAATCCTACTACTAATGATCTTTACGCTCTGATTTTGCAGATGAGGAATCACGCACAAGAGCAGGACAAAACCAACGAAAGGATCCTCCGGGAGATCGCTGAGATCAAGAAACAGAAGAAATCGGTGGAGGATCACTCTCCTCTGATGCCAAGGTCGCTGAACTTCGACACTCTAGTCATAACTTCCCAGCACTCAGCAACTCCGGACGTGCAATACTTGGGTGAATTACCAGGAAGGCGTTATGGAACAGCAACTATGAGTCAGGCATTTGGCTCTCACTTCCAGCCTTAAGGATCCTCTTCTCAACCATCGGGATCCTCTTTTTAGCATCATGGATACTTCACGTCAGGAGGATATTTGGGAATGCATGCGGTCCAAGGATCCTCCCAGGTCCAAGGATCCTCCCAGGTCCAAGGATCCTCCCTTGTCCCAGGATCCTCTCTGGTTCCAGGATCCTTTCAGGTTCAAGGATCATCTCAACTTCAAGGATCCGACGTCTTTCAGAATCAAGGATTCTTAAGAAGTGTGCAACCTCAAAGCTCGGATGTTCATCAAGGAGACTTCATACCGATGCAAACCATTGCTTCATCTGGTCCTTCGATCATACCAGAATCTCGTCAATATGGATTCACATCTGGAATTCAAAACACGAATCCTGTGGGAGGTAACACTTTTAATAATTCATATAACACTAACCATGGCTTAATGCAGGATACAGGTATCAATCAGGCTATGGCCAGGGAGTTACAGAAGCTCAAGGATATGATATCCAGTGTTCCAGGGGTGGTTAAACCCATTCCTGAAATTGCAGATGGTAGCCATAGGATATCTCGTTTTGCACCACCCTTATGTGATGCTGAGATACCCAAAAGATTCCAGATACCATCCATGAAGTTATATGATGGTTCAACGGATCCAGAGGAGTATGTAGCTCAATACAGGGAGAGGATGGAGATCAATCCAATCCCAAAGAGGTTAAAAGAAGCATGTTTATGCAAGGGGTTTGGATCCACACTTACAGGATCTGCTCTTAAATGGCTGCTAAGTCTTCCCCCTTACTCTATTACTTCATTTGCTAATCTAGTTAATTTGTTTAATAGTCAATTCTCTTGTAGTAGAAAATTTGAACGATTAACTAGTGATCTATATAGGGTAACACAAGGTCAAAATGAATCACTTAGAGATTACATCACTAAGTTTAGTAAAGAATCCTTAGATATTCCTAATTTGGATATTGCTACGGCTGTAGAAGCCTTTAAAATGGGATTGCTTAGGGATTCATTATTCTATGATGATCTTGTGATGACACCTTGCAGAAATCTTGATGAAGTAAGAACCAGGGCTCTTAGGTTCATCCGCTTAGAGGATGACAAAAGGATCCATGATAGATTGACAGGATCCTCAAAGCAGGAGAAACAAGGATCCTACTTCAGGAACAACAAATCAAAGCCCCACAACAGATCTGATAACCAGAATGTGCATGCAGTAGAACAAGAAGAGGATGATGAGGATTATCCTCCTATTTCTGAATAATGTTTTTCTGTTGATAACAATGAACTAATCCTTGCAATGCAGAATCTAGGTGAGAAAGCTAGGTGGCCAAGAAAAAGTGATAAACCAGCTGCTACAAAGGATAAGTCCAAGTGGTGTGCATATCATGAGGATTTCGGGCATCTCACTGAAGAGTGTATTGCACTAAGAAAGGAAATTGGTTACTTGTTGAGCAAGGGGCATTTGAAGGAACTCTTGGGACGGAAGAAGTCAAGGATCCAGGATCCTGAAAGGATCCCGGAAAAGGCTCCTGCTCCTCCAGCAGATGCACAAGTTATAAACTTCATATCCGGTGGAACAGACATTTGTGGTACTTCCTTTTCAGCAGCAAAAAGACATGTTAAGGAAACCAAGATGGACAATGGAGACAGACCCGTCCGGACCTCCGTTGTTACCCAGGATAAAGTCATAACTTTTGATGAGGATGATCGTGTTGATGTCCAGGATCCTCATCATGATGGTCTTGTAATCACATTGTTTATTTCTAACCACTTTGTTCGCAGGATCGTTATAGATGGAGGAAGCTCTGTGAACATCATTCAGCTTGATGTCCTCAAGAAGATGAATATACCGGAGTCTGATATTGTCCCAAGATCCTCAGTACTTGTGGGATTCAGTGGGGAAACCAAGAACACATTGGGGGACATCAAACTCCCAATCTATATTGAAGGATTGCATTCTTATAAAAAATTTTGTGTTATAGATTGCTTATCTTGTTGCAATGTTATCCTTGGCAGGCCATGGATACATGATATGAAGGCAGTCCCATCCACCTATCATCAGTGTGTAATGCTTCCAAGTCCATGGGGAGTGGTGAAAATTGAAAGTGATCAACAAGAGGCTAAGAATTGTTATACATCATCAATGAAGCCAGCCTCAAGACCAAGGGAGCAATAACAATTAAAGTATCCTTCAAGAGATATCTTGGAGGCAAGAGAACAGGATTTGAAAGAAATCCTCATGGATCCTGATGATCCTGAATCCAAAATCTTCATAGGATCAGGGATCCTTAGCGATATTGAACATGAGCTAGTATCCTTCCTTAAAAGAAGGAAAACTACCTTTTCCTGGAAGCATGAGGATATGACATGTATATCTAAAGATATAATTACTCATAAACTTGGCATTGACAGGTCATTCAAACCAATTCATCAAAAGAGGAGGAAGTTTGCACCTGAAAGGAATGCTATTATCCAGGAAGAGGTAGATAACCTACTTCGGGCAGGTATGATAAGAGAGGTTAAGTATCCAAGATGGTTAGCCAATGTGGTTGTTGTTCAAAAGAAGAATGGAAAGTGGAGGGTATGTGTCGATTTTACTGATTTAAACAAGGCATGTCCCAAGGATCCTTTCCCATTACCCCATATTGACTCCATGGTGGATGCTACCGCGGGTCATGAGTTGTTGACTTTTATGGATGCTTCATCTGGATTTCAACAAATTCAGATGGAACCATCTGATCAAGAGGATATAGCCTTTATGACCCCAACTGGTATATATTGTTATATTGCTATGCCATTTGGACTAAGGAATGCACGTGCTACTTATCAAAGGCTAGTCAATATGATGTTCAAGGAACAAATTGGACACACTATGGAAGTCTATATTGATGACATGGTGGTTAAGTCCAAGAAAGCTGAGGATCACCTTAAAGACTTGGAGGAAGCATTCAATATCCTTGATAAATTTAATATGAAACTAAATCCTTCCAAGTGTCATTTTGGTGTTAAGGCAGGTAAATTCTTAGGCTATATGGTGACAAAGAGGGGCATTGAAGCAAGTCCAGAGCAAATCAAGGCTATTGTGAATATCAAATCTCCTGCCAATGCTAAGGACGTGCAAAGATTAACAGGCAGGATTGCAGCCTTGAACATATTTATATCCAAATCCTCAGAAAAGTGCAAGGAATTCTATGACATCCTGAGGAAGAACAAGAAATTTGAATGGACTGAGAAACATGAAAGTGCCCTTAAAGCTCTTAAGGATTACCTATCTTCAGCCCCAGCCTTGATGAAACCAGAAAAAGGGGATATATTATCCTTATACTTGGCAGTATCCTCAAAAGCAGTAAGTGCGGTCCTTGTTAAGGATCACCAAGGTACACAACATCTTGTTTATTATGTAAGTAAGAGTTTACTTGATGCTGAATCCAGGTATTCACACTTAGAGAAACTTATCCTTGCATTAATAATGGCGTCTACTAAATTAAGACATTATTTTGAGACTCATGCCATTATTGTTAAGACTAATTTTCCAATTAAGAATGTTCTCAGGAAACCTGAAATGTCAGGAAGGATGGCTAAGTGGGCAGTGAAGCTTAGTGCATACGATATAAGATACGAGCCTAGAACTGCCATCAAATCCCAAGCTTTAGCTGACTTTGTGGCAGATTTCAGTAGTGACCTGCAAAAGGAAGCTGAGCTAGAAGTCCAACAACTTGAAGAGACTAAGGATCCTTGGATTCTCTTCACTGATGGAGCCTCTAATGTAAAAGGAACAGGGCTTGGAATAGTACTAAAATCGCCACAGGGGGACATAATACCCCACTCCATAGCTTGTGAATTTCAAACCACCAACAATGAGGCTGAGTATGAAGCCTTGATAGCTGGTTTGCAAATTGCTAAGCATATGAAGATAAGGTATCTTGAGGTACATGTAGATTCATTATTAATCACTAATCACTTTAATGGATCCTATGCTGTTAAAGGTGAAAAGCTAATCAAATATTTAGAGATAGTCAAAGAATTGGCACTCTCTTTTGTTTCCTTTAGTTTGACACAGGTACCAAGGGAAGAGAATGCAGAGGTTGATGCATTAGCCAATCTAGGATCATCCTTGAAGATCCCGGAAGATATAAGGATCCCTATTATCCACATCCTGGCCCCTGCTATTGAGGATCATGTAGCTATGGAGATAGGAGAAGATTCTGCAATCGTCCCTAGTGATGATACTCAATCTCATTCAGGATCATGGATCCTCCCAATCATGAGATACATACAACATGGAGAGATTCCTACAGAAGAAAACCCTAAGGCTTTCAAAATTAAGGTATCTCAATTTACAATATTGAATAATATGTTGTATAAACGATCTCTTGCAGGACCATATCTAAGATGCATTGAGGATCCTGAAATCCAAGAAGTCCTAAAGGATTTCCATGAAGGAGATTGTGGAAACCACACTGGGGGCAGGGCATTATTCTCAAGGATCCTGAGAACAGGATACTATTGGCCTACTATGAAGAAGGATGCTGTGGAATATGCCAAGAAGTGTGATCCTTGTCAAAGACATAGTAATATCCTTCACCAACCAGCAGAGCTTTTGCATCCTATATCCTCTTCTTGGCCATTTATGAGATGGGAAATGGATATAGTTGGTAAGCTTCCTAAGGCACCTGGTGGAAAAGTATTCATGCTTGCTATGACTGATTACTTCTCCAAGTGGATAGAGGCTGAAGCCCTTGCTCAAGTCAGAGAAAAGGAAGTTATATCCTTTATTAAAAGGAACATTATTACTAGATTTGGTATTCCTTCTGAAATTGTTTGTGATAATGTATCCCAATTTATTGGGAATAGAACTACTAACTTTTGTGACAGCTGGGGGATTAAGATGATAACATCAACACCAGTCCACCCACAAGCTAATGGTCAGGCAGAATCATCCAACAAGATCATCATCAACAACTTGAAAAAGAAGCTTGGATCCAAGAAAGGAAAATGGGCAGAAGAACTACCTTATGTGCTTTGGGCTGATAGGACAACTCCCAAGAATGCTACTGGCCAAACTCCATTCTCTTTGGTATTTGGAGCAGAATCAGTGATCCCTACAGAGATGGTGCTTCCAACTGCAAGAACAAGCATTCGTGATCCTGAAGAAAATGCTGAAAACTTGGTTCAAGTCTTGGATACTATAAAAGAAATTAGGGATTTGGCAAGGATAAGGATGACTAGTTATCAACAAAGGATGGATGGAGCCTACAACAGAAATGTCAGGTGATATGGTATTAAGGAAAGCATTTCAAAATACCACCAATCCTGCCGATGGAAAGCTAGCACCAAAGTGGGAAGGCCCCTATTTGATTGAAGCTGAAGCAGGAAAGGGGGCATATCGATTGCTAACAATGGAAGGTGATTTGCTACCATGAGCTTGGAATGCTGTCCATTTGAAGAAATATTCCATGTGATCAGGATCCATGATCCTTACCTGACAAGTATCCTTGAAGGATCCTTACAGGGCAGAGGATCCTCATTTTGGTAATGATCTAATCTCAAACTATTTCATTTTTTAATTATCCTATATAAGGATAAGGATCCTGTATCCTTTATTCTCCTTTCACTTGATTCTGAGTTTTGAAGGTTCTGGTATCCTTAACTAAGGATTGAGTATCCACATAAGTATCTAGTTATTTGGGCTTGACCCCAGTTATTTGGGCTAGTCCCCAGTTTTGGGTCTGTCCTCAGTTTCGCCAGTAGCGCACGATGATCCTGGTATAGTTCATGGCAATGGGACCAGTACTCGCTTTAGGGGCTGACAATTTCATTGTACTGGCTATATTCAGGATCCTACGTATAATGGTAGACGTACCATACATCCGTTTCTAAGGTTTCTAACGTTTTCAAGTTAGCTAAGGTTTTGGCATTTTCATGTCACTAAGTTTGGATAGCCGCCGGTGAGGGCCATACTCCAGTTTACACACGATCCTTTGGGCTTGTCCCCAGCTATCCTATGGGCTTGTCCCCAGTTATCCTTTGGGCTTGTCCCCAGTATATTGGGCTTGTCCCCAGAATTGTTGGGCTTGTCCCCAGTTACTAACTCTTATCTTATATTGGCTTAGTCCCAAGCTGTATCCTATTTCAGGTTTTTGGAGATAAATGACCAAGGATCCTTGATCCTTACCTTCTACTAAGGTTTGTCTTTTGGCTATCCTGATTATAAGTGTTAAAGGTTAGGATCCTAACTTGGATTCTCAGGTATGATCCTTAACTATTTCGATTTTATTCATTATCCATCTGAGTTACCCTTATCCTTTGACAACTGAATTATGATCCTTAAACTATGTTACTTTTCAGAAATTATCAACTAAAGGGTATGTGATCCTTGATCATATCCTAAACTTTTTGAGGATATGTATTAAATTTTTTCTTTACTTGATAAGTTTAGACAAAATGAATATCACAACAATTGAAAAGTAAAGTACTAACAAGGATAGTAACACGGGAGATAGCCAAAAGGTTAAAGTTATTTTATTCACAAAAGATTAAACCCTTTAAGGTTGTCAAAATTGCCAACCCACGTTTCTACCAGCAAAATGTGGCCCGTCCACATGGGTTGGCAAAGGGTGTCCATTGTTTACGGGTCTTTGTAGTGTAGGAAATAAAAGACGGAAGGATAACGAGTGGCTTCATCCCCCAAACAGAGGATCCATCCACCA
This sequence comes from Helianthus tuberosus, assembly GCA_030545235.1. NCBI lineage: Eukaryota > Viridiplantae > Streptophyta > Magnoliopsida > Asterales > Asteraceae > Helianthus > Helianthus tuberosus. The sequence goes on from CM060430.1 coordinate 152,325,717, forward strand.
CCCATTATCCTGCCTATTGTTCAAGGATCCATGATCCTTCACCCTAGAAACTATTGTCTAAAGTTATTACAACCCATCATTGTTCAACAAAAACATCATAACCAAAATACCAAATTCTAAAAAAAAATGGGCTCCGGCTACGTCTAGAAATGTCCTTCATCGCCCATTCCTGCAGCTTACACCTTCGCTGCATCACCATCTCCTCCAGCTCCAGAATCCTTCACATGATCCTTACCACTGCCACCAGCCTCAATTGCCAGAACCTCATCAGTCTCTTCTTCATCCTCCAACTCAGCCACCCTAGCCTTCCAGCCCTCCATGTCCCAGTTGCTCCTATCAAAATTAGGATCCTGAGCTTCTTGGGCCATCTGCAACTTGATCTTGTACATGGCAATGGCAGCAGAGACCTTAGCATCCTCCGTGATCTCGTGCTTCTCATAGTCAGCGTTGATCTGAGCTGCAACCGCCTGAGTTTTGGCATCATTGAGGTCCTTTTCGAAGGAGGCAATCTTGTGATCCTTGAGCACCGCCACTTTTTGAAGATCAGAGTATTTCTCCTCAAGCTCTTCGACGTTCCCAACATAGTCCTCGATTTCAGCAAATTTCTGCAAAGAAGACAATGTAAAGTTTAGGATCACGTGATCCTCAAGTGGGGAGGATAACAAAGCTAAGTTAGTGATCCTTACATCAGTAAAGTACTCGAGGAACTGATGGCGGATCAGAGGCAAGCCTTGTAGGTTGTCAGCTTCAGAGGTCTTCCTTTTCTTTCCACCTCTTCCCTTTGAAGCGGTTGCCTTGGGGACTATGACGGAGGGGCTAGCAGCAGACTTTTTCTTTGAGGATCGGACAGTGTCAAGATCAGTGACACTGAATTTGGAGGCAGATCTTGAAGGTTTTCCAGCGCCTACACACCCAAAGCAGATGAGTATCCTTATCCTATTTCTATTTAACTATTTATTTAAACATTTAATTATGTAAAAAACAGGATACTTACTCGACATAGTGACAGAACCTGAGGACACTTCTTGAGAATCCTGGGTATTTGTTTTAAATGATCTTCTTACAGGATCAAGTCTCTGGAAAGCAGCAAGTCTCTCCTTGGTGGCAGGTGATGGTATAATGTGCGAAACAGAGATAGCTGTACAAAAGAAACAAAAGCATATTAGTAAACCTCATCAGAGGCAAGCTTATTTGGTGATCCTTCTAAGGATCCTCTATCCTACCATGGGTGGACCACTTCCTTGGCAGATCCTTTCCATCAGGGATAGAATCCCTTCTAACAAAGAAGAATCGCCGTTTCCAGTTGGTGTCATTCTTAGTGGCTTTGAAGATGGGGTGTTCTTCACCAGGTTTGTGTTTAAGTAGATACCGATGAGATCCATGGCTTACGAGGTCATACATCTCTGCCAGCTCCGACATTCCCAGATCAATGCCTTCTTGCTCAATGATCCTCTCAAGGGTATATAAGACCCTCCAGATCATTGGCATAGCTTGAATGTAGGAGATGTCGGTGAGGGAGAAGAAAGACTGGGTGAATTCAGGGAAAGGATACGAGTATCCTATTGTGAATGGTGTAACCGGAAAAGCTACCCAGGTTTCAGAAACATAATCACTTAGAACGGTGGGATCAAATGGTTTGAAGTCGGTGTTTGCCGGAAAACAATGGCGGATTCTGTCTATTTGTGGATCAGTGAAGCAGCATCTTTCTTTCGCCGAATCTTTGATGATCCCCTGGCTCTTAAGAGGACTGTCTTTTGTGTGATCCTTAGCCGGAGAGGATCTTAGCATCATCTTGGTCATGAGGGTAAAGAAGAAGATGAACAGAGAAAGAAAACGTAAAGGGAGAAGAGGAAGAGAGATACCTGCTTGATCTTCGGATGTGGATTTAAAGGGGGTTTCTCTTGAATTTAAATGCGAATTGATCCCTATCTCTAACTTCAATTTATAATGATGGTCTTGCAGGATAGTCACTTCAGTGACGCCAGGATGGTAACGGCTAGTCCGATTACAACGGCTAGTTATCCGTTGATTCATTACGGATAAGAACAAAAAAATATAACTCGACTATTTACATAATTACTCCTTATATTTTGGGGGCAATTGTTAGGGGAGGATTTTCCAATGATCAGTGATCCTCAATTACTGTTGGGCTTAGTGATCCTCGCTTCTGATTTCTTTAGTGATCCTCAGAAGTGTTGCAGGATCAGGATCATGGATCATCTTAAGGATCCTTATACTAACGATTGTCTACTTTGAATATGATGTTGTTTTGCAGGAGTACGAGCTTGGACTTGGTCTTGGCGATATTCCTGGAGCATATTCCATGTTTATTCCGCACGTGCATGGCAAAAATGGACGTCATGGAGGTCGTGGGGGACTTGCATCAAATGCGGAATGTTTGTTAGCTTAGATATTTTCCATATTTAAACGGGATAGCGAGCTAAATAGAAACACTTGGCTATTTTTATCTTAACACACACTCTTGCAACTGCTCTCACCAGCTCTCGATAATTCACTTGGCGATTACACACTTTTTTACACAATACACTATAGTGATCCTTGTAATTAGCTCGCTATCATCCGAAGTTGTAATACATTTCTTGTTTAATTTGAGTTGGTGATCGATAGTTTCCATCACCCGAGGTTTTTATGCCGGAGATCATTTATTGATCAAGGGCTTTTTCCTCGTATAAATCTTTGTGTCACTTATTCATTTCATTTCTGAGTGATCCTTAGTGTTGTTCATTGATTCAAGCATCATACCTCACAACAGAAAGTTTGGTTGCATTGTCATTGCTTGATTTTTGACCAAAACAGTAGGGAAGGGAAGAACCGAGATGGAGGGGTAAGCGATATATTCCGTGTAGCCTTACAAATATAACAAGAGAATATGCTCTTCTGTTTTGTGCACATATATCCCAACAACTAACAACCTTTAAAGTACAAAAGTGACTCATCCCAAAACCTAGAGAAAAGATAGTTTAATAACATATGGATTTAAAGCCTAATGGCATCTTAGCGGTGGAATAAGACTTTGTGATCAATAGGTTTTGGGTTCGATTCTCACAAGGGAGGTTTTCCCATATTTATTGGGTTTCCTTCAGAATTGGTGTATAAGGCATTATGCCTAGTGGAGATAGATATGATCAGGTGGTTCCGCCCGCTGGTGGCACGATAATATTCCAGTGGTCCGTCAGTGATTCAAATTTGTCGTTCAAAAAAAAATAACATATGGATTACTTCACACATGTTACATTATTTAGGCTGGAGGGTGTGGGAGGGGCTTTATCAACGCCACGTCACACAAGGGCTTTAAGACCCCTCCCCTTAACTTGCAGGGTGTAGGATAAAGCCCCTTCACACTATAGCGCCCCCTCCTTTAACTAATCCCTCCTCGTTCTTCGCGATTGAAGCTCGTTAACATGATGGAGCCTCATCAATGGCGCCCCAAGTTAATTTTGTGGGTGTGAGACGATGGCGCCTCAAGGCGCTATAGGGGATGAGGTGGCCCTGGTGGCGCCTCCATACCCTCCGGCCTTATATATTATGAACGGTTCTGTTTTGGTATAATGTATGCATAAGTTTACACGTTACACTAGTTAGGCGTAATTTATGTCGCTGAACGTGTGAGAACAATAAATGTAACATTGAAGCTCTAGACATTATGCTAATATAAAATTCTAGAGTTTTTATTTTCTTTTTAATTTTTCTTACACGTGTTTCTCATGTAATTTCATAATTTTAGTACCATTTCTCCTTGTAGCTACAAAATATCAAACATATTAAGTAACATGTATTCTAGCAAAATTCCCTCTCTGGTTTAGCTATAGTAATATACGTTTGGCCATCTTTTTTTCTTTTTCTTTTTACCATAACATTATAAGCTTTTTTTTCATGAAACAACAGAACATTAAGAATCAATAGCTGAAGTATACATGAGTAAGTTAATTATTTGCTGTCAAGACTCTTCACGAGCACAAGGGACTCATTATCTAGACCACCGGATATAGCGGGTTGTCGAGAGGGATCTTGTAAGTTGTAAATGAACAAGACCAAACCACTATGCCTAAAAGGATGGAGTGTCGATGATAAGAGCCTTTGAGCGGAAGCCCATTGAAGTTGGGAGATATGCGCTACAGAAACACTTTAATGGATAATGGTTAAACATAGTTGTCTTAAAAAAAGGTACGGATTTGGATTGCCCTACAAACGGGCCAGACATGCCATTGAAGAAAAATATAAAATAAGTAAAAAAGTTTATTGACTGATAACATTTGTAGTGTGTACTGAATAACCAAAAACCAACCAAATACAAAATAAGTAAAAGAGTGTATGGATTGATAATATTTTTAGTGTGTATTGAATAACCAAAAGCCAACCAAAAATCAGATCTCTTTAGACTATGGGAAATGTGGCGGGGGTTGGGGCGTGGGTTGGGTACAAACGCCCAAGTCACCACCCCGGGTGGGCTTGGGTTTCGGCGTGGCCCCTTGGGCGGGGGTTTCAGCCCGGGTGTTGGACGGGCCTAGCGGTCTTCCGTGGCCGGCTCTCATTAGCTGGGTTGGCTAGGCTATAGGTGTAAGATTTAAATTTTTTAAAAACAACCGTTTGGCCAAGCCAAACCCATACCCTAACTACTATAAAACCCCCCTACCGCCTGTGTATTTTTATAATAATTTTAGGCTTTTTTTTCAAATTTTTTTTATAATAATTGACACGTGGCCAACCCACGCGGGCTAGCCACGCCCCGCCATACCGACCCAACATGCAACTGCCAGCGGTGCCCCTCGAAGTCCACGTGTCAACCCATGCCCCAAACCCCCGCCACACCATACCCGACAGTCTTATATAAAGATATCACAACTAAAAGGATCAACTAACCGACTAATGATAAAACTAGCCAACTAATTATAATGCAAAAACATTAAGTATCATAATTTTCAAATAGGAGAACATAATAGTGACTACCCAACAAAATTAAAGACAAATGAGGCTTTAATTTAGTTTGTTATTGTAGTGACTAGGTAATTGAGCCACTGAGCTTGTGGTGGAGTGGTAAGGGAGAGACTTGGGTTTCCGAGACCCAAGTTCAATTCCTGCTTCTCCCCATTAGACCAGTGGGTATGGGAGGCTCATCCCTATGAGGATGGGCCGCCACGTCACCGCCACGTAGGAGAGACTTGGAGAGGATGGACCTAGGGGGTGGGGGATGAACCCCTTTATATATATATATATATATATATATATATATATAGGTAAAGAGTATGGTACAAATCTCACTATCGTACATTATGTACGCTACAACAGCAGCCATACACGTGTCCTGATTCAATTTTAACAAATAAGGGTATATCAGACATTATAATCTAACATTTACGACTGCTAATCATTGAATCCCGTCAATTATTCTTCGTTTCCTAACCGTCAATTATGGAGTTCGTTTCCTAACCGTTCCATTCAAGTATTCTTCGTTTTTGAATTCGATTGTAGGGTTTTGATTGATTCCACACAGAACGGCCATTTTCAGAAACTGCTTGATTCGTCATTTAGGTGAGTTTTGGGTTTTTTTTTTTCATTTGTAGTTTTTTTTTATTAGATTTATAATCAGGGGGTAGAAGTTAAGTGTTTATTGGAATTAATTGTTGTGTTACTATATCGCATGTGTCTTTTTATATATCGCATGTGATGCGTTAAAATAATCCAACTAGAAAAGGAATGGACCTGTTGCATAAATTCGCATGTTTAAATATAGTGTTTTCGCACACAATGAAGTTATATATATAATTTCGCAAGTTTAATTCGAGATTTCGCAAACCTTAAAGATTTTTATCAATTGTGCTTTTGATTTCCCAATCTTTTATGAGTAATTATTTTTATTTTTGCACAGTGTGTTTCAATTATTGAAATCAAATAATTCAGTTCAATAATTGATTTCAATAATTCATATCAATAATTTTTTTTTGATTATATATTTTATGTTTTCATTACTATTGAAAACATCCAATTAAAAAATGGCAGATCTACCATCATCCTCTTCTTCTTCTTCTGAACCAAGTATCAAGTAGGTTTTGAGGGAAAGGATTCAGCAACAGATTCAAGAGGATCAAACTTGTCAAGAGATGTTGGAAGCCAACATTTCTCGTGTAACAGAAAACATGAAGAGAAGACAAGAAATTCTGAACTTGTTATCCCAGATGCAAGTGAGTAGTCTTAAAGAAATTGCAGTTATGTTTATGGTGGATTTGGGTGAGAGGGATGAGAAACAGTTGAAAGAGTTGGCTGGTGCAATAACTATATTAAGATGCTCAATGAAGATGAAAATAGAGTTTCTTTCATCTTTTGAATGAACTGTTTTTTTTTTTTTTTTTGGTGTATGTTCCAATAAATTAGCATGTTTTGTCATGTAATGGAATTGTTTTTCGCAAATTTTAATAATTCAATTTGAAACATGCGATTTTCATTCAAAACACATGCGAAATAAGAACACAATTGCAAGTTAAGAAACACCAATATATATTCGAAATTAATAAGAGAACTAAAGCAGTTGAAACAGTTGAAATATGTAACATAAGTACATCATCAAATGAACTTTAATTGTCCCTGTCAAAATATGTTTTCATCCTTTCTGGGATTATATTATCCAGATCTTTCATACACCTCTCTTTGTCTTTCCTTTTGTCGAAATCATTGGCCATTTTAATTATTTTTAGACGATGAATGTTGTGTTCTGATAGAATGATTTTGCTGAGATATCTTGTCCTTAGGAGATGAAGTTGTGCTTTCTGTCTGTTGTTTACTTCATCTTCATTCACAAATCCTGTCACCCATGGTTTTTGGTCTCCCTTGTAGGTTTCCATGTGACGCATCGTAAACACTCCACAGTCTACGCCGTTATTCTTCGTCCTCCAAACCATTTCCTTTCTTTCTATCACTGAGGTTGCAAGTTGTTCTATAGCCGGTGTTGGTTTTAAAGCATCTTTTAGGTATAAAACCAATACCCTTCTCTGTAACATTGTAACATTGTGTTAGTAGCTTTTTACATAAAAATATAACTTGTATAAGTATAGGGTTTTGTATTACCAGTATGTCTGGAAGCTCCTTGTATCTTTCCTTAAACTCTTGTTTTGCAGCTGAATTGTCAATCAGCTCAATTTTGCCGGATTTCAAGTTGAAGCACAAGACATAGAAGTGGTCACCTTGAAGTACCGGAATAAAGACCAGGTCAACCGATTCAAGTTTTTTTACCTCATATCTATTTAACATGTCTTCAAAATTAGAGGCAAATATTTTGAGTCGTTGGTTGTCTGTGTATTTCTCCTCGTCGTAACAGATACTCGGCTGTATGTTATGTAACCAGAGTCAAAATCCATGCAAACAATGTACCAAATGCGAATAGTGTATGTACCAAATGCGAAATTACAACAGTGGTAGAAAGGCAAACATTTGATTTATTTCACATGCGAATAGTATATACAACACATGCGATATTTTACAAACAGTATGAAAATGTTTCAAAAGCAAAAATTCTGCCGTAATACATGCGATTTAGAGATAACTAGTTTGCGAAATCATTATTATTCATTTATGTTTTAAAATTTAAAATGACAAAATGTATATGAAAACATACCATCATTGTGGAATACAAGAAGAATCTGTGTGGTGATGATTTTCTATCCCTTTTCTTCTCTTCAAGGTTTAGAATATCTACAAATGCATCTATTCCGTTTGATGCTACGTATTGTTCCCTGAAGAAGCTTTCAAACACAGCTTTGAATGTTGCAACCTCAGTTTTGGATCGGTAAAACTCTTCCCTGCCAGGCATAAAATAAATAATTAGTTTTTGTTTTGTGTATATTTTTATTAGATGTTTGTTTGTTGATATATGTTTTTCTACTTGCTGCAAGCCTGCAAAGGTAGCAAATGTGAAGCGGATCACACTTAATTCTTGGGTCAAGAGTGCTTCATGCATGTTCACCACTCTATTACAGTAAGGTGAACAAAATTTGTCTCCAAGATCTGCACATCTTTTTTCACCTCTTATTTTTGCTTGTTCTATTGTCTTATAAAGTAGTTCGTTTAACCCTTTTGGTATAACTTGTTTTGGAACTTGATCTGGCTTTGTGGTTTTTCTCCCTCTAGTTGGTTTTTTTCCTTTATCTTCTACCAATGTTGGTACTATGCTCAAAACCAACTCAACTGAATGTAATTCTTCAGCTGTTACCTTAGGGCATTCAGGTTCCATTTCCTTTTCAATTTCAACGTCCGTATCGAGTTGTTGGGGGTCTTTTTCCGGCACTTCTTCCTGGACTTTTTGTGTAGATTCTGCCAAGTTCACTGTCTCTTCGACAACACTTTCATTTTCACCAGTTTCTGCATGCCAGAGTAATTTAAGATATACAATAATTTATGATGTTTAATTTTTGTCATAAAGTAAAGGGTTTTTATTACCATTGGCAGTTGTTTGGTAAGCATATACACCCGGTTCCACTGTTTGAATTTTTGCAATAAGGGTGTCTGTGACTCCTCCATCATCTGGTTACAGTGTACCTATAGATTAAAATTATTTTATTTAATACAGCAGAGTCAAAATCGCAGGTGTATACATGACATCATGTGCGAAATCAAAGCTAAAATGTTTTTGATAGTATCGCATGTGTTTTTCATAGGTTTCGCATATGTATAATTTTTAGTGATTTTTTACATTATATCGCATGTGTTAATATTGATTTCGCATGTGTTACCTTCTGATGCCATTTGAAGCAAAACACTGGATATTACTTTTTGTGCTTCTTCATCCTCTTTACCTTCTTTGTTTGTAGCAACTTCATGATGAACCTCAGAAGCTGGGTTTTCAGGGTCTTGATGAACAGGAGAGGCTGCAGGTTCATGCTCTTGAACCGGTTCAGGTGGCAGACAGATGGGATTATTCTGAAGCGTTTGATCCCACTCCTTACAAGCATTCATAACCTCAACATCCCAAAAACACTTAGTTTTTGCCTCTGACACTAAGTTGTTCATCTCTTGAACATCTCGAACCATTTTAAGGTATTTTTTGACATTTGCTTTCATCTTTTTCAACAGATTCTGTAATATCAGTATAGAAGTTAAATATAATTGATAAAGTTAAGTAAGTTAAATTAACATTTTTATACCATTACCTTTTTGTTTGCTCTCGAAGCCTCTAGTTGTTGTTCGTTGGCTGTGTCATAGAATACCGACGGTGAAAGTTGAGCAGGAGTGTTGCAATAATCCATCATTTTCTGCGTCTGCGTTCCAACTTCAAAGTCAATGTTCATCTGAGACATTTCATTGATTTCAAAACTGAAATCCATGAACTCATCAATGTTCTCCTTATCTTTTGGCTCTTTCCCGGTTTCTTCGTTTTGTACTGCGCGCGCAGTCCTTCTTTTGTAGCTTATCATCGTGTCAACCGGTGGTCGTAGTGTATAATCATCCTCCGGAGGACCCTGTTCTTCTTCATTCTTTTCTTCATTTTCTTCTTCATTTTCTTCTTCACTTTCTTCTTCTTCTTCTTCACTCTCACTTGATATCCATATAGGTCCGTTATCCGAAATTTGTTCTTCGACTATATCAATCTCCGATGATGTGATATAACGAATAACCGGTATTTCCACAGCTTTCTCAAACAGGTTAAGCCTCTTGTTGTACTCATGCGTGTACAGAAGCTGTATAAATCGCAAGATCATTTAATTATATAACAAAACAAAATAGTATTCTAAATGTGTTATTAAATGTAGTAATGTATACCGTAAGAAAGGCAACAGGTCCCACAAACTGTATTTTGTAGTTTTTCCAGCCTGCTCGTGTACGACGTAAGGTGTCGAGTAGAAATGAGCACCAATCTAGATTTTTTATTTCCTCAACATCTTCTACACCAAGCAAACATCTATCATTTGCAAGTGTTGCCTTTGTAATCTCCGCAAAGAACGTCATCCAGTATACTAGGAAGTTTAATTTAAACAGTCTCCCTCCGTCTCTTTGATTTTCCATTGTATCTGCAATTAAGCCATGGGTAATTCTCATGTTTTCCTCCCACTGGTGGATGAATGTATCCCTCACAGCATTTCCCGGTTCTTGACTTTTTTCAAGTTTCACTTGCTTTTTAACTTTCCTCTTATCGGCTATTATCTCAACCTTCTTTGGCCCTCTTGGTATTCCAAATACCTCAAAAACTGTGTCCGATGTTATTTTTATTTTGTGTTTTCCCAAGTTTAGCTCATCGGAATTCTCGTCAAAGTTTCTTGCTAGCCAATATGCCAATCGTGTCGAAATATGGTTGATGTTGATATCAAGAATAGCTCCAAACCCCATATCCCTAACATCATCTATCTGTTTTTTTGAAAATTTTCTAACAGTATCCATATATGAGTTAGGTTGGCATCTCAGCAGTATTGCTTCATTGCTGTATTTGAAAAACTCTCTATGTTCTGTTTTAGGTTGTTGCCCTTTTTTTGAATGTTTTTTTGTGAGTATCTTTGATTTTCTGTTATCTTCTTTCTTCTCATGTTTTTTCTTTTTTGGGGGTGGCTTAACAAATTCATCATCTTCTGAACTTTCTTGAATCACCAATCTCTTTCTATTCTTTTTAATTTTTATCAGAGTTGATATTGGTCCTTCAAAGTCTTCATCAGATTCTATTTCTACAAAATTGCAAGCTATAGTTAAAAACACTTACAAAATCGCATTTGTCAGTTAATCATGCACAACAAGTCATCAATTCGCATGTGTTAGATATCAATTCGCATGTGTTATTTTATCAATTTGCATTTATGAGTTATGATTTCGCATTTGTTTCATAAGCATTAGCTAAACAATACAACTAACTTCTCATATAAAATCGCATTTGCATTTATATCAATTCGCAAATCTAATTTAATCATGCACAACAAAATCGCATTTGTCAGTTAATCATGCACAACAAGTCATCAATTCGCATGTGTTAGATATCAATTCGCATGTGTTATTTTATCAATTTGCATTTATGAGTTATGATTTCGCATTTGTTTCATAAGCATTAGCTAAACAATACAACTAACTTCTCATATAAAATCGCATTTGCATTTATATCAATTCGCAAATCTAATTTAACCTAAAACAAAAAAACTTCTACATACTAGCTTTTTATCATATGAAATCGCAAATGTCATTAAAACCACAACAAAATCCTATATGATATCGCACACCCATCAGTATCATTAAGACAAGTGCATAAAAAATGCAAAACCTAATAAATAAATATACCTGCAATAAACCCTAGCAAAATTGAAGATGTTATCAATATATAATGTTATACAACTATATGTTTCAGTTAAAACGTTAATAAACAAACAAAATCGCATTTGATTTTAAAGCCCCTGTATATTACACTTTAAATCGCAAATGTAAATAGATACCTGGATTCATATTCTTCGCTTGTGGTCTATCGTTGTTTGCTTTGCTTCTTTTCTCAATATTCATGGTATCGTAGTTGAAATCGCAATGGAGAGTAGCAGTGAATCGTAGTTGAAATCGCAATGAGTTGCAGGTAATGTTTTGGAGAAGGAGAATGCTTTTGATTTTTTGGGTTTTACGGTATGATTTTGAGTTTTTGTGTGCTGATAATCAGGGGTTTTGTTCTCGCTATGGACGATTCTAACCTTGGCGGTTTCTTTTATTAATTTTAATTTGATTAATTTAATTGTTTAAACACGCGCTTTTAATGAGATGATCGTACGGTTGTTGTTGTAGCGTACATAATGTATGATTAGAGTGTTTGTATGATAACCGGCCTCTATATATATATATATATGTATATATGTATATATATGTATGTATGTATAGATGTGTGTGTGTGAGGAGAGAGGAAGTTGGCCCGTGAAAACCGGCTGTGGGAGGATGATTTGGACGGGAGAAGGGGCGGCGACGGGGCTGGGGGGTGGGAAGATGGGGCGGCGACGGGAGGACGGGCCGGAGGACGTAGCCCATACCCTCCGGTCTTAGTTTTCAATGGCACCTGGTGATGATGGGAGACTAGGCGAGTAGGTGCGATCGCTAGTTCGATCCTTGAACTGAATGGGTTTTACCTTACCGTGTAAGATTAAATATATTATGTATTAATATTTAATCTATAGCCATTATAATCATTTACATAATATAGATCAAAATATATAATAACCTATTAAATAATTAGTTGGTAATTGTTGATGGACCATATTACCCTTATTAACTAATTAGGTTTCCTCCTGGGTGCTTATATAAGGAGAATTATGTGGAGGTTAAAGGGTTACTCAGTTACACAATTAGACACAACCCATTAGCCATAACATCAATAATTCGACCTCCTCTCCTAAAAGAATCCCCTATTCGATTTCAAAGTTCCCATCATCAGTCAGCACCCTAAGGAGGAACCAGATCACAATGACAAGCATGTCGAACTCCATTACTGGATTCTCCACTGCACTTTCTGCAGTGACAGGTATGTTTTATTGTTTTCCCTCATGTATAAACAGAATTGAACCAACATGTGGTATCAGAGCATATGTTGATTAGTCAGTTCTGTTTTCGTATCCATTAATTCTGGGATAGAAATCTGGAAAACGGAATTTTTATAACTTAATGAATATCACAGCCGTTTCGAGTCACAAAAAGCCACTCGAAATCCCTGTTTTCGGAAAAGGAATAATTATATGTTCACTCGAAACCAATATGGATAATCTTATAACCGAAATCTGTTTAGAAGTCTTAAAAGTTTCAGGTTTCGGGTTCCAGAATTTTATTTTTATGTTTAGGGTTCATCGCATGTTCTTAGAAAATTCGAAAATTCTGTTATGATTTGGAATATGATTCGGATTATGAAGTGTTTTTCCTGTTTTTGATCTGTTTTGTCCTCAATAGATTTTCGAAAACTGTTATTAGATAAACATATTATAATTTTCGAAATATTTTGATAAAATTAGATCATCTTAAACAGGAAACAATATCTCATAATCCCTTAGATTTCGAATTTTCAGTTATGTTATCACAATAAACAGCTATTAACAGTGGACTCGAGACCATCGGGTTTCGACTCGAGACCAAGATCTCGACTCGAGACCACAAGGTCTCGACTCGAAATCATAAGGGCTCTCAAAAGTTTACAAGTCGAGACAAAGGTCTCGACTCGAGACCATAACGTGTCAACTCAAGACCACTGAGGATTCGACTAAGGCCATTAAACCTTCACAACTCGAGACAGAGGTCTCGACTCGAGACCATTAGATCTCGACTCGAGACCATTAGATCATGAATTGAAGACCATTAGATCATGACTCGAGACAAAGGTCTCGACTCGAGACCATAAGGTCATAACTCGAGACAAAGGTCTCGACTCGAGATAACAAGACTGTGACTCGAAACCTCATTATTTTAGTTCGATCCGCGCTAACGGGTGGTTTGCTATTAAATAAATGGTTTTGTAATTTACTTAGTTAATTAATCAGAATCAGATAATGTTTTGCAAAACCAGAATAGCTTAACTTGAATGAGTTTTTGATATATCATTTCTGGCCAAAGCTGACTTGATACATCTACTTATCGTTCAAGTATTACGAAAACTATGTTGTGTGTGCATCATAAGCATGAATGTCTTAATTTCTGGCCAAAGCTGATTTAATTCATTCATAGATGGCATACTCAACAAGTGCATAACTAAAGTGATTGTTTCAATTTCTGGCCAAAGCTGATTTGTTACAACCACTTTGCACATATGCTTAAATGATTACACTTCTGGCCAAAGCTGTTTTGTCTTCGTTTAAGTAGAATTTTTTAGCTAAGTCTATTATTTTGATGTTAGTAATAGACAATATCACAGCTTCATAATGTAAAATGGTCATTATTTATGCCTGCCTTAGTTTAACGTGCCCTTAGATCACATTAGGATTTCTTCCTTAGTATCATAACTTGCTCATCTTATTTCCACTATCAGCACCAAATTGCGGGATCCCACCTTTGACTGGTGATAACTTTGCTGCATGGAAGGATGCTCTCATGCTTACTCTTGGGCTGCTGGACTTTGATTATGCTCTAAGAGAGAATAAGCCAGCGGACCTTACCACTACTAGTACTGCTGCTGAGCAGTTAACTCATGACAAGTGGACTAGGTGTAACCGCATGTCTCTCATGTTTATGAAGCAGTCCATAAGCAATGCAATCAGGGGAGCCATTCCTGATTCTGAAGATGCTAAAACCTACTTGGAACATGTGGAGGCTCAGTTCAAGGGGACGTCTAAAGCACACGCTAGTACTCTTATTCTCAAGCTGGTGACAACTAAGTATGATGGGAGGAGCGGCATTCGCGAGCACATATTCGCGAGCACATCATGATGATGAATGACATGGCAAATAAGTTGAAGGGGCTGCATTGCTGAAGCAAAACTTTACAATCCTTTCCTAAGGAAACTTGACCCTAAAACAGTTACCTGTTTCTTTATCGGGTATCCTGAGAACTCTAAGGGTTATCGTTTCTATTGTCCTTCCCATGTCACCCGTATTGTTGAAACCAAGCGTGCCGCGTTCCTGGAGGATTTCAAGGTCAGTGGGAGCAGTACCAACCCTTACGAAGAATTGCAAGAAGTACAAGACGCGGGGGGGGGGGGGAGACTCGTCGCTTACCATTACTCCGATTACTCCTCTTGTACCCAATGCAACTACTGTACCTGAAGCTACTGCACCAACTCCAAATTCACCTCTACAATCAGAACCCATTATACCTCATGACGAAGGCACATCAAATGCTCAACACCAAGACAACGCTGAACCCGATATTCCACTCAGGAGGTCATCTAGGCAAAGAAGGCCTACTAATATGGATGATTATGTTACCTACCTGACTGAAATGGATCCTGGAAAGCTCAATGATCCTATCTCTTACAATGAAGCCATTAGCAGTGATCAGTCTTCTGAATGGAATAAAGCAATGATTGAAGAGCTTGAATCCATGAAGAAAAATGACGTTTGGGATTTGGTAGAATTACCCAACGGAGCCAAACCCGTAGAATGTAAATGGGTATTCAAAACAAAACTGGATCCGAATGGGAACGTTGAACGCTACAAAGCGAGATTGGTTGCAAAGGGCTACACTCAGAAAGAGGGAATTGATTATCAAGAGACGTTTTCACTTGTCTCTCGTAAAGATTCATTAAGGATCGTCATAGCCCTAGTAGCTCATTTTGATTTGGAGTTACATCAGATGGACGTTAAAACCGCTTTCCTTAACGGAGATTTGGACGAAGATGTTTACATGAAACAACCTGAAGGCTTTAAACCTGAAGGTCAGGAGCATCTAGTCTGTAAGCTGAAGAAATCCATTTACGGGTTAAAATAAGCATCACGTCAATGGTACCTCAAGTTTGATGAAGTCATGAAGAAGCAAGGTTTTATGAAGAATCAAGTGGATCAATGCACCTACCTCAAGATGAGTGGGAGCAACTTTACTATACTTGTCCTTTACGTAGATGATATTCTATTGGCAAGTAATAGTTTAGACATGTTGCATGAGTCGAAGCGGTTACTTTCGCATAACTTCGACATGAAGGATCTCGGAGAGGCTTCTTACGTCATTGGCATCGAAATTCACCGAGATAGACACAAAGGGATCTTAGGATTGTCCCAAAAGGCTTACATAGATCGTGTCCTTACACGTTATAACATGCAACAGTGCAAACCCTCCGTCGCTCCAGTAGTTAAGGGAGATGTTTTCGGTTCATTCCAGTGTCCGACAACAGAGGTTGAGAAGGAGCAAATGAGCCAGATACCTTACGCGTCAGTAGTCGGGAGCTTGATGTATGCTCAAGTCTGTACTCGCCCAGATATTGCTTATATTGCTGGAATGCTAGGCCGTTATCAGACTAATCCTGGCCTAGATCACTGGAAAGCAGCTAAGAAGGTACTTCGATATCTGCAAGGGACGAAAGACTATAAACTGACTTATAGAAGAAGTGATCATTTAGAAGTGGTGGGCTATTCTGATTCTGACTTTGCAAAGTGCAAAGATGACAAGAAATCCACTTCGGGCTATATCTTTATGTTAGCAGGCGGCTCTATCTCATGGAAGAGTCATAAACAACAGTTGACCACAACTTCCACAATGATGGCAGAGTACATTGCTGTTTATAACGCAACCTGTCATGGAATGTTGCTTAGAAATCTGATCACTGGACTCAAAATCGTTAATTCCATTTCTAGACCATTGAAGCTTTACTGTGATAATTCAGCTGCCGTTAGTTTCTCGAACAGTAACAGTTCGACTGGAGCTGGTTTATATCTCGATACAAAATATCTGTTTGTACGTGAACGAGTTGAGGAAAATAATCTTTGTATCGAGTATATTAGTACTAAAGATATGCTTGCGGATCCGATGACTAAAGGTCTCCCTCCTAAGGTTTATGAAGAACATGTTCGGAATATGGGATTTAGTAAAGACCTTATTTGAGCATATTGTACTAGCTTATGTTTTATGTTAATGAAATTTCCTCAGTTTGATTTTGTATGTCTCTTAGAATATGTTCAACCGGTATAATGGCATATAGACAAATAAAGTTACAAATCAAACAAAGGGCTTACGCGTATTTTGATCATGACGATTAGGTTTTAAATTAAGGCTATAGTATGATTAATGGGGGTCCTGAGTCGCATAATGATTCAACGGCTGTATTTCTCTGCTATAGTACTTGTTTAAGGCTAAAATGAGTGTTAACTCCTGATCAGGCTTATCTAATACTCATAGTAAATGATTACTCGGCTAAGTGGGAGAATGTAAGATTAAATATATTATGTATTAATATTTAATCTATAGCCATTATAATCATTTACATAATATAGATCAAAATATATAATAACCTATTAAATAATTAGTTGGTAATTGTTGATGGACCATATTACCCTTATTAACTAATTAGGTTTCCTCCTGGGTGCTTATATAAGGAGAATTATGTGGAGGTTAAAGGGTTACTCAGTTACACAATTAGACACAACCCATTAGCCATAACATCAATAATTCGACCTCCTCTCCTAATCGAATCCCCTATTCGATTTCTAAGTTCCCATCATCAGTCAGCACCCTAAGGAGGAACCAGATCACAATGACAAGCATGTCGAACTCCATTACTGGATTCTCCACTGCACTTTCTGCAGTGACAGGTATGTTTTATTGTTTTCTCTCATGTATAAACAGAACTGAACCAACATACCGCACTGTCGTGCCTTTGGGCGAGTGTTCACGGGCTTCTGCCCTAGGTGAGGGTATTCCCCAGTTCGGAGACGAGTGTATCCCGATGTGGTGAATTTCGCCAGTAGCCCATTTAGAGGATTCGTTGGCCGTTCAAAAAAAAATGACTAGGTAATTGCTTAATCGAAATATCAACAATGAATGACGTTTTATATGGTCCCACCTTAATGTTTGTGAGAGAACTTTGACAGTTAGATAATCAATCTATATCGTCACAGCCTTTAAACACCTTGGTAGAGAAAGATCTTGAGTTCAAGTCCCATAGACGTCATGAAATAAAAGAAATTTGCCGTTCAAAAAAAAAAAAAAAATCAATATCGTCACATGAATAAAGTACAATCAAGGAACTTCGTCATAAAATAAGTTTCATCGCCAAACGATCCAACAATCCATTTGGATGAAAAATAAGAAATCATATATATTTAAATTTGCTCTATGTTCTATGTTGTTATAAAAATATGCTTGGTAATTGACTAATCGTTATATTTAAAAAGGTAATAACGTCTTGGAATAAAAATTATAAGAGTGTTAAACAAAAATAGATTCAAAATTTAAATTTAAACCATGTTTTTTAGCATGTTTCTAGAAAAAATACTAACTTAAAGTAACTATGCACGTGGTACTTGTTTTTATAACCATTAAAAAAAAGTTGTATTACTAATAATAGTATGTGTAAATGGATTATATGAAAAAGTCCTCAGATCGACAAACAAATTAAAAGGCATTATAATTGTTATCCATGTGGCAATATGATATTGAAAATAGTTTAACTAAATAAAGTTTAACTATGTGGATCCTTAATGATAAATTCACAAGGATATAGGTTATCTTGCAAATGTGTTTGTATATGTTATTCTACAAAGCACTTAAAAATAAGAAGTGTATAAAGACACAATAGATTGTAAAATATAACACAATTAGTCACAAAAAGAAAAAATGACACAAATATAAAAAAACACAAAGATAAATAAAAAGATACAATGATGTAAATAAAAAAAGTTTAAAATTTACAAGCTAAACATTTAATAACAGAAACCTAAAATCTCACATCGTAGAGTTCAATGAGACGGTTCCAATACCGTTTGAATGAGGTCAATCGGAGTCCGTTTGATACCATTCTTACGACTTCTTATTTTTTGGAGATTTTGTATTTTATCCTAACCCTATATGGCATGTATTATGTATAGGTTAATTGTACGTAAAGGTTGTATGTATAGGCCGTATATGTATATGATGTGTGTATAGGTTGTTGTGATAATATTCCATCGTCTTTTTCTCTTTAACAAAGAAATGACAATCTCCTGAGCTATGTAGTTAATATCCCGACATATCAACCGATATATCAGTGATAAATCGGTTATCGGTACCCTGCCGAGATAGCGGTACAAAATATTGGTCAGAATATCGGTACCGATAATATCAATGATATTGTCCGATATTTTACCGATATAGGACAGATATTTGATCGATAAATCACCGATTTTCTTGATATCAGTACCATTATTCTTATTTCTACCGTTCATTTTTCTTCTTATTGTTGATGTTAGTGTTTTAAGTCTTAATTGTTAGTTGTTACTGTTAAATGTTAGTGTTTTAAGTCTTAGTCAGTTCTTACTTGTTACAATTGTTAGTGTTAAATTGCTATATATATAAATTTAGCATGATATTAAAATTACCGATATCCCACCGCGATAACCGATATCTTAAATATCGGTTCTTGACCGATATCCGATATTTTACCGTATTGACTACTTAGCTTCTAAGAATAGATAATTAGTTACACTATTTTGTTGTTTGCTAATAAGAAAAGAAAAGGGAACATTAGTTGGGTATATCTGTGTGAGTCGCCTATAATTAAAATTTATAATTAGTTAAATAGTCGGAACCCTTGATTTAATTTTTGTATATTAACACAGTTAAGGTATTTTGATAATTTGAATACCCGTGTTTAAAGAGTACGGAGAGATTATTGGGTGGAAGTGGACGAGAATCCGAGATTGTTATTCATGCGCAACTAATATGTGATGCTTGTACAATAGTGGAAAATGGAAGTCTTGTTTTAGTTCCGGTGTGTTAAGAGCATGCGTAGTGGGGCTTGAAGTTCAAGCCTCTTCCTTCGGCATTATCTGCTATACGACATTCTAGTCAACGAAGGGGCATTATGAGCATTCAAGTTAAAAAGAGATGTAGTGGTATAATGCCTCATAATGTCTCAAAAATTATTACCCTATTATTATTTTTTTAATAGAGTTAATTACTGTTTTCGTCATTGTGGTTTGTCAAAAATCACTATTTCAGTCCATTAGTTTAAAAATTGTGATTTCAGTCCCTGTGGTTTCACTTTCGTAACCATTTCAGTCCACCTCGTAACCATTTCAGTCCCTATACTTAACAGAATAATGGATTGAAATGGTTACGAAAGTGAAACCACAGAGACTGAAATGGTTACAAAAGTGAAACAACAGGGAATGAAATCGCAATTTTTAAACTAATAAACTGAAATAGTGATTTTTGACAAACCACATGGACGAAAACAGTAATTAACTCTTTTTAATAACAAATAATATTACATGGAATACTTAGAAATTTCCTATTGACCAGAACAAAAGTTCTCTGACGTTTTAAAGGAAACGTCCAACCAACTTTTTGAGGGAAAACCGTCCCTGGAGCCGTGTACTTTGGCGTGGTGGGGCGTTTTGGGGCAAAAAAACGCCTAAATCCTCTACCACTACGGGTGGTCGTCTAAGCCAATTCTATATCATCAGGTGAGAGCATCGAAAAAGTACTAGCTGAAGAAATAGAAGTATGTGTGGAACACTAAAAAGTGAGGAACTAAGGAATAATGCATTTAACATATTAATATTCAACTTAAAAAAAAAATTAGAGCTTTCGCATATAAATTCATGTAAGAACTTTTTTTAATAAAAAATTCAAAACCCAAATAATAAAAGAAATTAAAAACATGAAAAAAGATAATTTTTTTAACAAAATGGTTTTTTATTGGAATAGTTTATATATATCTTTATATGCAAAAGCTCTAAAAAAAGTTAAAAAAATGTTTTTTAGCATTTTAAATTGAAATTTTAATATATATTTAATATGTTAAATACATTGTTCCCCGATTCCCCACCTTTAAGAGTCGTTTAATGTAAAACTAGTTCAACTAAAACACTGTGAAAATCACATAAATATTTGTATCTATTACTTAAAATATTAAGTACCAATGTCTCCCTGTATAGATCTCAATCCTCTCAAGTAGCAAGGGCATCTTAATTGATACATGACTCATGACTAAAATCCATGGAGTGATTAGTTGGTGCACGTATGAAAATAATAGTTAAGTGTCTATTTTGATGATGATAAAAATAAACCATATACGTTAAATACCACCTAACGATGATTATATGATATTGGTTATGCTTTTACCCCTTGAATTAACAAAATGCTCAAAAGACAATCTCACAAAAGTTGACAAAAGATCATTTAATCTCTTACTAATACTTCTCTGGTATGAACAAAAGGCATGCATAAGTTTTTTTTTTTTTTTTTTTGAAGGGTGACTTTCTATGTACAGGACCTAGTGGTCGCCGGGTTCTTGTCAAAGACAATCCCCCGTCAGCCCCGTCTACGGACGCGATGTTCTATCGGGCCCCGGCCGCCGCGCAAACTGACCTTCGCCCGGAAACCATACTGCCATCACACGAGAACCTCGCTGGGGTAACAGCTGGGTAAAACCGGGTTGCCCTCCAGATCGAACCATGCCTCGGTAGGAAACGATCCATCATTGGGACGTCCCGCACCTTTTGCTACAGCCGGGAGTCGAACCAGTGTCTCCAAGGAGAACACCAGCCCAACTGACCAACTGAGCTAGGGTGGGGATAAAAAAACTCTGCGTAAACAACTAGTCAAGTGCTTGTATGTTTGTGAAAGTTGCTTAAAAATTTTGCTAAATATGATTAGGTTTAGCGGTGAATAACAGTATACAGACAATGCAAGTTAATGGAATTTGGAGTGAGAGACAATGGAATTGTGAACAATGAAGCATTCGGAGAGAGAGAGGTCGTGGCAGGTCAAGGTTAAATGATTTGGGGTTTTGGTTAGGGGTCTCAAACCAAACTGAGCCCAAACTCAAGCTCGACTCGTTCAGCTTACGAGAGTTTGAGCTTAAGCTTAGCTCGTTTCAAATTTTATTTCTAAAACTCAAGTTCGATTGGTTTATTATTTCTTAATTATCTTGTAAACTATAATTTATATTCATTTATAGTTATGTTATAAGTATTTGTAGTTATATATTTATATAAAACATAATATATTATGTAGTTTTTTTATATAAAACTAATGGAATTTCTCGCGCGATGTAGCAGGAATCCCGTATAAGTTGCAACAACTTGTGAGTTACAAAGTTACGCCGCAGTATGGTATTGATTCAGTACGGGTAGTGAAAATATCGATAAATATCGAAACCGAATTGTATGGATACAAAAGTCCATAAAAATAAATAACGGTAAAAATATTTAATAAATAATGTCAAAAGTTTTTTATAAGACTTTAATATAACAATTATCTTATGGGTTGTTTGGCAACCTTGTGCTAAGCCATTAAAAAGCTTGATCGATTAAGAGGTCGTCCATGACCTCTTAATGGATCAGCATGTTTCTAAAACTTACCTATTAAGAGACTCTATGAACCATTAGGATTTAGGATGTATTTTTAAGTGAACCAAATACATTCAACCTCTAAACATTCAGAAGTAGCCTCTTAATGGAATCATTAATAATTTACCAAACAACTCCTTAAATTGGTAATTTAAAAAAAATGTAGTTTATTGTTTTCTGACAAAAAGAATTGTAAAAGAAAATTTAATTTAAATCATGTTAGATTAATTGTACAATTATAAAACTTGTTTTAATCTAATTATATGGATAATAAACTAGTTAAGTATTAGTGGGCCCCATCACGGGCAAGGTCTCTCTTTCTCAAACTCTCTCTTACCCAGGGGCTGACTTATGTATGAATATCGGGTTCCCAGGAACCCATTCGGTTTTCAATTTTTAGCGTAAATGTATAAGACAAACTGAAAAGGAACCCATAAGTAAAATATTGGAGGAACCCATAACACAAATGTTCTAGTGTTCCACTGGTCAAATGTGCGCCTCTTTACCCTAACACCTCGGGTTCGAATATTGTATAAGCCATTTTCTTGCGTTTTTTCCCGATTTTTTCCTTACTAAGAGTCTATATTACATATTTACCCAAATCTTAAAATTAATTACATATTTCCCCCCTTTTCTCGTGAAATTACCCAATTACCCTTTTTGTAATATAAATATTTGATCCGTATGATACTGTGAAGTGTGAAACTAATGAATCTGATGAAAGCGAACGATTGGAAAAGTTAATAGAAAGTGCTTACTTGTATGCATTTAAATAAAACGAATGGCTTAGAGAACTAATTTGCACTTCCAAAGAAACAGAGGAAAAGATTGGCTACAAGCATGCGATCAAAATTGATTTTTTGAATTATGAGTGATGAGATGAATGTTTACAAGGGAGTGCAAATTAGTTGCTCAGTTTAGATCAGTAGATTGGTATGGTAATCGTCTGGTAGTGTAATATTTGTGTTTAACTTCAAGGTTATAGTAGGTCGATAAAAAGATGGGAGATTGGGTGTTAAATCAAAACTTATTTTAGGTCGATTAAAGATGGGAGATTGGGTGTTAAATCAAATACTTAATCAGTTAGCTATTAATAAAAATGATAAATATTAATTATGTATTAGTTATAAGTTCATTAAGGATTGGTCGATAAAAATATGTAATTGATTTTAAAGATTGGGTAAATATGTAATTAATGATCTTAGGAAGGGGATATGTGTAAATCACCCTTTAATTTAATGGAACCCATATTAGTAGAGAGTAATCAAAAGATGAAAACTTGTAGGGATCGTAGAGAGTAATGCAACGTTTTCAAAAGATGAAAACTCGTAGGGATCAACTTTAGGTAGTTTTTTATCTGTAAAGACCACCGTATTTTATATTACGTGTTTTTAAATTTCTAATGACGATGTTCTTTTTATGATTGTATCGTACTTTTATTATGTGATGAGCCTTACCCGATCCGAACTGTCGAATTGACCCGAAATGTATTATGTCTGGTCATATGAAATTAGAGCATCTAGAAAAGTGAACCCAGTGAAAAAAATTCCTGGATCCGTCACTACTCTTACCTTCTCTCTACAATATGTGTGGGTGGTCGCGAAATGAAGGTACATGATTCACGGATTCAGATTTGTCGCTACTGGGGCCTGGGTTGCTGTTGTTGGGTCGGAAAATACTGATTCTGGATTTGTCCGTCACGCTCGCAACAGTGCAACAGTGTTTTGTATTGCGTCGTTGTTCGCTGTGTTATTTTTTAGCGCCCTCACATTGAACAACGATTGGGATTTGATTATTTTATTTGAGTTTGAATGTTGGATTAAATTTTGGGCCAAATGTTTGGTCTAAACTTTATTTGGGTTCAGTTTGGGACTTGGGTATGTATAAATAGATTGGGTCAATGGTTAAAACATATCGGGTTTACAATACTCCAGTTTACTTGTTTAAAATTTGGCCCAGTTTGGGTTTAAAGTTTAAACATATAGTTTTTTTTTTTTTTTTAAATCTATGGTTCCCTTTAATGTTTTTGGTCCTGAGCTAGCACCCACCCGGCCCATGCTCAGGGCCGGCTCTGCCAATCAACCACCGATCTCATTGGTTTACTAAAACGGTTCATACTTCATAATTGTTCATTTTGTTGGAAATCAGGCCCTTGAACGAACACACAAACACGATAGTTGAACGACTTGTTCGGCTCTTTTTATTATTTAACAATGAAAAACACACCAACAATAATTCTAACCCTCTATTTATACTAAACTTGTTATAAATTGTTCTTGAATGATCACAAGAACCTACAATACCGTTGTAATCTAAATCAGCTCTACTAAAGTTTTCTCACATTATTCAATTCGTTGGTTAATCGATTCTCCAACAACAAAAGTTCTTTAAATTCTTAATTAATCATTAACCATAATTACACTACATCTATATAATAAAAGAAACCATGTTTGGGACACTTGTCATCATATTAGGTCATATACTCTATAGATAATTATCATTTAGTTTAAATATCTTCTAATTAATTATAAATAATCTCCTATGAAATATTATTTAGTTTAAAACTTTAATCTCTTTTACCTAATTATAGATAATTGAGAGAGATAAAAGAGATATCCTTTTAATTTTAAATGGTTGATAAATATGATTATGAAACATAAACGTTACTGATGATAAAAAGAGTAATAATCTATACAAATATGTTACTGATGATAAAAATAGTCATACTAGATTATATTATTATTTAAGGTATAGATACTATTAAATAATTTAGTTAGAAAATATACCATTAAATATTAATCAAAATCTAAAATTACTCAAAAGTCAACCCGAGTAATACACGGGGTTTTTAAGGTATAGTTTTTTGATTATTTACTATACAAAATTACATTTATTGAAGATATAACTTTTTGATTATTTACTATACCAAATTACATTTATTCAACCCGTATAATACACATGGTTTTTAAAAGATATAATTTTTTATTATTTGGTATATAAAATTAGATTTATTCAACCCGTACAATACACGGAGTTTTTCAAGATATTTTTTTTTTATTATTTAGTAATTTTTTTATTAGTTGAGGTATAAAATTATACTTATTCAATCAGTACAACAACATACGTGGTTCTTGAAGACATAACTTTTTTATTATTTAATATAGAGTAAACTGCAATTTTACCCCCTGAGGTTAAGGGTCATTGGCATGTCTACCCCCCCTAAGGAAATAATTGCAATTTTACCCCCCACTGTTTGATGTTATGTCGCAACCTTACCCCCCGGCGTCAAAGTCAATAACAGATTTGTTAACTCTAAGTTGAAATGACTATATTACCCTTCCATTTTACCCCCAACATTCGTGTTAAGTCGCACAATTACCCCCCACTGGTAAATTAATTATTTGTCCTTTGTTATTACCCCCTGTACTTTGTGTTAAGACACAACATTACCCCCTGCAACCACTGCCACCGCCATTCACCACCACAACCACCACTGCCACCTCTAGCCACCACCCTCAACTACCTCCAGCCACCACCCTCCAACACTCTCAACCGGGTACTACCACTGCCACCGCCATTAACCTCTCAAGATCCAAATCTCACTCTTCCACCTTTCAATACACCTAAATCCTTCATGGGTCTTCAACCTTCACTCCAATTCACATAAATCTCATCTCTTTTTATCTTCAACAAAATGGCACAATAGACAAATCAAGCAACTTTTCTTTAGTAGAACTTGATAACTCAAAAGTTGCATTTCATAAACACATCAACTTCAAATGCTACTTTCACTTGTCATAGTTCTAAATCCTTCTATATTCCCAACTTGCATAGAGAATTCAGCACAATCCTATAACTAGATTTGTCCAAATAAACACCTTCATAAGGTAGTCTTTCCAGCATTTCAAGAGCTTCATAAGTTCGATCATACCTACACATTTTATAACAAGTTATTTTTTGGCTATAAACATCCCATCACCATCGTCGCCGCCTGTTATGGGTCATTTTCTAAGCGTACATATCTTGATCAATATCCTGCTTCTAATTGTTTATTTGTGACCAGGATACTGAACGGGGATATTGCTAACATCCTGGGCGATATCCTGAGGTTGATTGAATTAACCACGTGCAGGTTAAAGGCTGGGGTTTGCTAACGGTCAGATGGACTTCATCTCCTCAAGACTCGGGCATGTTTGTTATGGGAGAGACGTTGAACCCGAAAGACTAGGTCTACAACGTTTGAGTGAGGAATATTCGTTGGATCCCGGTTATTTAGGATAGTTTGTTATATTTGTTTTACTATAAATAGATGGGGGCGGATCAGATTAAGGCACGCAACTTTCACATTTTCAAACACTTTCTCTCTAGCTCTCTGCAAACACTACACACAAACACTTGTATTCGAATCACATTGTAACACCTAGTTGATTCGCTCTACATCCTGCACTGTATCCTGATATTTGAAGCAATAGAAGAACAAGGCAGTTGCGATTGTCAGCTCCCGAGGTTTTGTGCCGGCGATCTAGATTGATCAAGGGCTTTCCTCGTAAATCACGTGTCAACCTTTAGTTTTCTGCTCATTGTTTGATCACAGATATAGCTCTATATCTTGAGCCGTATCCTGAAACTGTTTTCGCAAACTAACAAACCAACATATTTTTTACAAAGTATCATTAGCACACTACCTCACAAAACTAATTTGATCACTTAATTGCTTAGGTAATTTTTGACCAAAACAATTTGGCGCCCACCGTGGGGCAAGTGGTGCTATTTTTGCTAAAAACTTTAGTAAAATCATTATTCGGTTTTCTATTGTCAAAACTTTTTTCTAACTTATTTTCAATGGCTTCGAGATCAAACATGAGCTCCTCCACTATGTCCGCTACGACTTCTGCTACTACCGGTTCGGTGCTTCCACCACCTCCTCCAAGGATGCCAGTTTCTTCACAACTTCGGGATGTTATCCCTACTCGGAGTGTTCAGGAATCTGCTCTCGTTTTAGCCTCTAATGATGAAATTCTAACTTTATTTGGAAGTGTGCAGGAACAAATGAGGCAGCAACAGGAAACTAACCAAATGTTGTTAAGAGAAATACAACTCTTAAAAGCTAGCTCGAGTAGACCTGCTGAAGAAACTGTCACTCCTATACAGCCCAGGGCTCTGAACTTCAGTTCCGCAGTTTACACTGAGGATAACAGGGGGAATATCGTCCCAAGCCATTCTCAGAATCATACCCCTGAGATACCCTCCTCGGTCAGAATGTCGACTATGAGGAGTTCAGGATATGCTTCAGGATATGGCCAAAATCCTCAGATCGGTAATGTGTCAAATAATAATATTCTTGCTACTAACAACAATGGGTCTTTGCAGGATGCAGGTATGACGTCAACGTTTACCAGGGAGCTCCAGAAATTGAAGGACATGATATCCAGTGTACCTGGAGTGGTCCAGCCAATTCCGAAAGTATCCCAAGACAGCCACAGGATATCCCGCTTTGCGTATCCTATCTGTGATGCTGAAATTCCAAAAAGGTTTCAGGCTCCCAACATGAAATTGTATGACGGGACTATGGATCCTGAAGAGCATATTGCCCAGTACAGGGAACAGATGGAAATCAATCCTATCCCTCCAGATCTCAAGGAAGCATGCTTATGCAAGGGATTCGGTTCTACCTTGACAGGATCAGCCTTAAAATGGCTATTAAACGTCCCTCCTCACTCAATTACTTCGTTTGCTCATTTGGTTAATTTATTTAACAGTCAATTTTCTTGTAGTCGGAGTTTTGAGAAACTAACCAGTGACCTTTACAGAATAACTCAAGAATCTCAGGAATCCTTGAGGGATTATGTGAACAAGTTCAGTCGAGAATCCTTGGATATCCCGCATCTTGATGTTGCAACAGTTGTGCAAGCTTTTAAGATGGGGTTACAAAAGGATTCTCAGTTTTATCAGGATCTTGTAATGAATCCCTGCAGGAATCTCGACGAAGCTCGTAACAGGGCTTTGAGATATATCCGTTTGGAAGATGACAAGAAGATGCAAGAGAGGATGAATTCTACCTCAACCTACGAATCAACCAACAGGAAATCAGAATCCTCATATAAGCCATATCGCTCCAAGCCATATGGCAGAAATGATAACAAGAAAGTGAATGCTGTTGAAGACGAGGATCCTGAAGAATATCCTAACCTATCTGAATACTGCTTTTCTGTTAATATACATGAGTTAATGTATGCTATGCAGGGTTTAGGGGACAAAGCTAGGTGGCCTCGGAAGAACCAGCAGAAAGCTGATTGGAAGGATAAATCCAAATGGTGTGCCTTCCATGAAGACTTCGGACATATGACCGAGGATTGCATTGCTTTAAGGAAAGAAATAAGTTACCTGTTAAGCAAAGGGTATCTGAAGGACTTGCTGGGAAGAAAGAAAAATAAAGGGCAGGATCCCGAGAAGGATCCTGAACGAGCAGCATCACCCCCAGCAGATGCCAAGATAATTAACTTTATTTCAGGAGGATCCGACATTTGTGGGACTTCGTATTCGGCGGCTAAGAGACATGCAAAGGAAGCCAAGAGTGAAAGGGGAGATAAACCAGTCAGGATGACTACCCTCACAACTGATAAAGTGATCACTTTCGATAGTGATGACAGGGATACTGTTCAGGATCCTCACCATGATGCTTTGGTAATAACATTATATGTGGCTAACCATTTTGTACGCAGGATATTGGTGGACAACGGTAGTTCTGTCAATATAATTCAGTTGGAAACATTGAAAAGGATGAATGTATCTCCGATGGACATTACTTCGAAGTCCCCTGTGCTCGTTGGTTTCAGTGGAGAAGCTAGAAATACTGTGGGAGAGATAAAGTTACCAGTATATGTTGAAGGGGTCAACTCGATACAACGCTTCTGTGTGATGGACTCCTTATCCTGCTATAACATAATACTAGGCAGGCCGTGAATCCATGACATGAAGGCTGTGCCTTCGACTTATCACCAATGCATCAAGATTCCAACCCCTTGGGGGGTCGTCAAAGTTGATAGTGATCAGCAGGAGGCGAAGGAATGCTACCCATCCTCGATGAAATCCTCGACCAAGCCTAATCCAGCATAGCAATTAAAGATGCGGGCCTGGGATACCTTGTGTAACACCTCGTAAAATCGTGTCCAATGATGTGGTGACACGTGTAATGAACCCTAATAAAGTCAAACGTTGACTATGAGGGACTAATTTCGTCAAAATCGAAAACTTTGTTTATAGAAGGACTGAAAGTGTCAACATGCCTAAACTAGGCCTCTGAGCGACCTTATACGATGTCCGTATTCTCAGACGAGCCACTTGTTGGACGGGAGGAGCCGTTTGCGTAATTATGTGAAAATTTGCGCGTCGAAGGGTTAAAAGTGTCAACATGTTAATTCTTACCTCTGAGTGACCTTTTAACAAACCGAGAGCTTCATTATGTTTCATCATATTCTCGGGAATGCCTAATATTGGCTATGCAAGGCTTTTATGCCAATAAGTGAAGTTATGCGCAAGTTTGAAAGTTAGAGGGGTTAAAAGCGTCAACATGTTTAATTATACCTCTGAATGACCTTTTAACGAACCCGAAGCATCGTGATGTATTATAATACTCTCAAGAATGCCTAACATGGACTGGATAAGGCTTCGAAGCTATTAAACGATGATATGCGCAAGTTTGCGCATTAGAGGGACCAAAAGCGTCAACTTTTGAATCTACGCCTCTCGGGGACCTTTTAAGCGAACCGGAGCATTTTAATAATTGGACATACATTCGGCGATGCCCATTATGGGCTATGGAAGGCTTGGATATCATTAAATGGCATTTCGCGCTACCTAGCGCAATTAAAGGACTAATTGCGTCAAACTGCAAATGTAGGTCGAATCATTTGATAACGGACCGTCCGGAATATGTCCATGAGTTAAACATACCCTATTTATCCTTTTTATAGCTTAGATATAGGCTTAGAGGTGTTTGGTGCGCAAAAATAAACTTTTATGTCATGCAGGGACTAAAAGTGTCAAAAAGTGCACAAGTTTGCACTTTCGCGCATATCTCGCATTCTGAATATCCCCGGACACCCAAAAATTTATGTAAGCACTAAAATATTTTATTTTAGTGTGTGGCATGATAAAATTCCACCCGTCGCGTGATTTGGACCATTTTTAGCGTCCGTTCGTGTTTCGTCGTAATTAGACGCATAACATGACCATACGATCAAACGAACCGACATCCGAGATACTTCCGGGCATATTTTGAGTCCTCTAAACATTATTGACCTTGTAGAGCCTTAAACATGGACTGGCGGGCCTCAGACGTGTTGAAAATGGCATTTAGTAAGTGCAGGGACTAAAACGCGACATTCTGCCAAACTTTGTAACTAAAAGAAGTCAGGGGCTGTTGTTGTAAAAGCCTGAAACATGTCTGAACTATTCTGGGCTTAAAAACAGGTCATAAGCCCATTGGGATGCATTATTTGTGGACCAAAATAAACAAACAGCAACATGTTAGGGCTGTTTTGAAGAGAAGATTAGCACAGGGACTGAAATGGTATTTCTGCCAAACTTATAAGCTGGGCCGGACACCCAGGCGGGCCGCGTGAACGTGGGCCGACCCTTTACGTGGGCCGCGAGGCCCCTACCTGCAGATTTATTATATTTTTTTTTGTTTCTTGCTTGGTCTCCACTCAAAACCAATTCTTAGTCATTAAGTTCGATTTGCTTGGACTCCAAGCTGATTATACAGCTGTGGTAACAGGTGTTATGATCTGAATAACTCTCCTAACACTTGTCAAGATCTGAATCAAACCCAAAAACTATAAATAGGAGGAAAACCCAATTAGTTTATTGCTCATTTTTCATTCATTCCTCCCTTCTCTCAAATCTGGAACTCCCTAAGCTGAAGTGGAGCATAATCTTAGTAGAAAAGATAGCATGGACCATTTGTAAGTGCCTTAGCCCACTCACTAATTCAGATTTATGTTCTATCAACCAAAAAAAGCCAAATATCGCAAATAAACATTGACTTTCGGTTTAAACTCTCATGGTCCAGCCACTGATCGAATTGAAAGTGGGTATAAGACCATAGTTAGGTAGGTGATTAACCCCTGAAAGGGCACCTCCTAATTCCTTCGTTTGCTTAGTTAATTGTCGGGTCAAACCGTTTAGGTAAAAAGTCTAACTTGGCAGATTTGTGCATATTAATTAAACCATAGATTCAGATGTTATAAATTATATTTTAACACTCTAATAACTTGGTAATGATTATTAGAACATGTCTAAGCTGGTCCAACCCGACAATTCTAAGTTTAGGGTCGGTTCGCAACCAAAAGTCGCAAAAGCTTGACTTTGCTTTGACTTTTCAGTTCTGACCCAATTAAGCTTGATTCTTCCATGTTTTAAGCTTCCATTAGGACCATATTATTCAGTAGTATAACCCTCTGTAGTTATATAGCATGGTTCCTCGTGGTTTGAATTATACGCTAGTTTCCGCTATTATGCTTATAAACGCCCATTTTGCCCTTTTGACATAAGGATGAGATTTTTAGAAATGTGAGAGGACAAAAACCTTTGTCACTGATATATAAGCTTGTCCCGAAAATTTGACATCAGTTCTTGGTCCCAAATAGGAGTTATGCTCGATATCGTAATTAGAAGCTTTTAACTAAGTAAATTGCGATATCTTGCATAAAGCGTGTTTAAACTTGGTTTTTGACCCGAAACTCATTACCTACTGTTAAGATATTATTTTTAGGGATTTTTGGAGTTATTGATCAGATTATAAACTGATCATATCATAGAGTTCTTGTATTATTCGGTAAATGACGATAATACCCCTTTTCGTGCATAAAATGAGATTTACCAATGATTTGAATGCCAAACCTTTTCCTACTGATTTCATATATTAAATAAATTATTTTGAGCATTCAAAACTGATCAAAATCTCAGATTTCCATAAAACCCCTTAATTATCGTCAATTAGCGATTTTTACGCTATTTAGGTGCATAGTATGGTTTTAAACCATAATTAACACCTAAGACTTATTACCTACTGAATTTTTAAACAAATTTTAATATTATTTCAGTAGGCATAAGTCGTGAACTCAGACTTCCAAAAATGTCCGTAAAAGCATATGTGAAATGACCAAAATACCCTTTCGGGGCATAGTTTGGCCATAAATGGTAAACCTCACATATGTATGATATCTTACTGATGTAATGAGATAAATTAAATATTTTTACTGATTAAAAAGGACCAGAACTACAGTTTATCATAAAATCTCTTTTATAAGTATTAAAATTACCAAAATGCCCTTACGGGACTTAAAATGGTTTTAAATACTTTTTGGGCATATATGTTGACATCCTACTGATGTATTGACATATTCTAAGCATAATAACATATGGAACTTGTATATGATTCATTTGGTTACCCGTTACGCATTCTACGCGTTCGGATCGGTTTATGTAACTAGTTTACGTATGTTTGCCGAAACGGGTTTAACCTTATCGTTTTTATCTCAAAATCCGGAATGTGTTTAGTTTACCCATAATATACAAGTATCCAAACTTGTTGGGTCTAAATAACATTCTATTCCGGTCATCGCTTAATCTAGCGTATCGTACAACTTTAGATACTTTAAGCTAGCCGGTCTAAGTCTACAACTTAAATAAAAACCGTTAGCATTCTGAATTGGTTATATATTACCATCACTCCAGACTAGAGCCACCTGGTAAAAGCTACCTGCATTTAGATAGATTGGATACGACTGAGTTATTTTGCTGTGAATCAAGTATTAGCTCAGGTAAATACTTTTAACTTATTTTCCCTTATACGGGCTTGGGATACGGTAGATTAATACCGCTTGGTCGGGTGTGGATCAATCAAATGCCGGATTGTGGCTAGTAAATCCACAAAACCTGTTTTGATACTGTTCTGTTGATGACTTAAACGTTGGGGGTTAACGACCATGTCCTGGATATATCCTTGGCTCATTCATTTGTAAATGGCCACGACTTATGCGCAGGGTGTAGGCATACACCGAAAAGATGCCAATAATAAATTATTAATTACCCACAAGTTGGGGATAACTCCTTTATGGGTTTTAAAAGTGGTGTGTCGTTTAATCATGTCTCAGTCTTTGTGTTGGGCCCCAGATGTACGGTAAACATGTAATTCAGTATACAAGATTTTTATTAAGAATTGTCCCAAGTTATAAAAGGTTTTGTGCATTGTGCACTCAAATCAATTTTCATAAACTCTTTTCAATTGAGTCGGTTAAATTGTATTTACCAGTGAAAACTGACGTATTTTCAAAAGGCTAAGTGGCAGGTACTACTCGTAATAGGCTGGGAGTTGCTCGGTGTCGAAAAAGAGGATCTTGCAAATCCTTAAAGATGCCATAAAGTCTGCTAAGCTTCATTTTAAACATTCTGTAATGATCCTCCTGTGGATTTGATATTACAGACTCGTCTATAATAAATACTTTGATATTTTCAGACATTTGAGTTTGTAATAATATTTTATATTCCAAGACTTCCGCTGTGCTATTCTGTGTGTGTTTGACCATGATGATATCAACTACGTCACGATACCCCACCGGGCCCACCGGTGATATGTGGAAATATCGGGGTGTGACACCTTGGAAGCTTCGGAGCAGGATGTGAAGAAAGTTATCCTGGATCAGGATAATCCTGATATCTCGGTGCTCGTCGAAACCAATATCCCTCGGGATATTGAAGAACAATTAAGTGACTTTTTGAAGTACAGGATGTCAACGTTTGCATGGAAGCATGAGGATATGACAGGTATATCCAAAGACATTATTACTCACAAGCTTGGAATTGACAGGTCATTCAAGCCTGTTCAGCAAAAAAGAAGGAAGTTTGCTCCTGAGCGAAATATAATCATCCAAGAGGAAGTTGAAAGACTGTTGAAGTCCAAAATGATCAGAGAAGTTAAGTTCCCAAGATGGTTGGCAAATGTGGTCGTAGTGCAGAAGAAATATGGGAAATGGAGAGTCTGTGTAGATTACACAGACTTGAATAAGGCTTGTCCTAAAGACCCATCCCCCCTTCCTCATATCGATGCAATGGTGGATGCTACTGCTGGGCATGAGATGTTAACGTTCATGGACGCATCCTCAGGACTTCAGCAGATTCAAATGGAGCCTTCGGACCAAGAGGATACTGCTTTCATGACACCAACAGGTATTTATTGCTATACTGCTATGCCTTTCGGTTTGAAAAATGCAGGTGCAACATACCAGATATTGGTGAACATGATGTTCAAAGATAAGCTGGGGGACACCATGGAGGTATATATTGACGATATGGTGGTGAAATCTAAAAAGGCTGAGGATCACCTCCAGGATATCAAGGGAGCATTTGATATCCTGGATCAGTATAACATGAAGCTGAATCCTGCTAAGTGCCATTTCGGAGTGGGGGCAGGAAAGTTTCTAGGATATATGGTGACGAAAAGGGGGATAGAGGCAAGCCCGGAGCAGATTAAAGCTATCCTGGATATAAAATCACCCTCGAATATCAAGGATGTTCAACGGTTAACAGTCCGAGTAGCCGCATTGAACAGATTTATTTCAAGATCCTCGGAAAAATGCAAGGAATTCTATGATATCCTCAAGAAGAATAAGAAGTTCGAATGGGGAGCAAAGCATGAAGCAGCCTTGCAGGATTTGAGGCGATATCTCTCGACTGCACCTCTATTGATGAAGCCTGAAAATGGTGAACCACCATCCCTATACCTCGCTGTATCAGGGAATGCTGTAAGTGCCGTTCTTATAAAAGACCATGAAGGTCAGCAATATCCTGTTTATTATGTTAGCAAAAGTTTGTTAAATGCTGAAACTAGGTATTCTCATTTAGAAAAGTTGATACTAGCATTAGTTATGGCATCAACGAAGCTTAGACATTACTTTGAGACACATAGGATTCATGTTAAAACAAATTATCCTGTCAAAAATGTGCTTAGGAAACCAGAGATGTCAGGCAGGATGGCCAAGTGGTCAGTAAAATTGAGTGCTTATGATTAAGTATATGAACCTAGAAATGCCATAAAGTCTCAGGCTTTAGCTGACTTTGTGGCTGATTTCAGTAGTGACATTCAGGATGAGGTAGACCTAGAAGTCAAACAGTTAGGAGAATCCTCAGGATTCTGGACGTTATATACTGATGGTGCATCCAATGTAAGAGGTGTAGGTTTAGGTATACTACTAAAATCGCCACAGGGGGACATATTACCCCAGGCTATTAGGTGTGAATTTCCTGCTACTAATAATGAGGCAGAATATGAAGCTTTAATTGCAGGATTAGAGTTGGCTAAGAATATGAGTGTCAAGAATTTGCAAGTATATGTTGACTCCTTGTTAATTACTAACCATTTTAATGGATCCTAGGCAGTTAAAGGTGAGAAGTTAATCGAATATCTCGATATTCTAAAAAAATTAGCAGGATATTTCGATGTTTTTACACTTGAACAGGTACCAAGGGAGGATAATGCTGAAGC
The DNA here is from genome assembly GCA_030545235.1 of Helianthus tuberosus. Classification (NCBI taxonomy): domain Eukaryota; kingdom Viridiplantae; phylum Streptophyta; class Magnoliopsida; order Asterales; family Asteraceae; genus Helianthus; species Helianthus tuberosus. The sequence goes on from CM060430.1 coordinate 152,361,181, forward strand.
AAATGCCTTAGCAAATTTGGGATCATCGATCAGGATACCAGAAGGGACCCAAATACCAATATTACATATCTTATATCCTGCGACGAATCCTCAGGATAAGGAGGTAATAAGTATTCAGGATCCTGATGATGGCTATCTTGAGGAGGATCCTAAGTCCTGGATAGCTCCAATCATGAGATATCTCAAGCAAGGATACATCCTAAAGAATGAGAATCCTAAAGCCTTTAGGATGAAGGTATCACGATTCACTATTATAAATGATGTTTTGTATAAGAAATCTCTTGCAGGACCATATCTGAGGTGTCTGGAGGATCCTGAAACCAAGGAAGTACTTAAGGATATACATGAAGGGATTGTGGTAACCATGCTGGGGGCAGGTCATTATTCTCAAAAGTATTAAGGACAGGATATTATTGGCCGACAATGAGGAAAGATGCCACAGAATATGTTCGAAGATGTGATGAATGTCAAAGACATAGTAACATACTGCATCAACTTGCTGAACCATTATATCCTATTGTTTCCCCTTGGCCATTTATGAAGTGGGGTATGGATATAGTGGGAAAGCTCCCAAAGGCTCCAGGAGGGAAAGTTTTATGTTGGCAATGACAGATTATTTCTCCAAATGGGTTGAAGCCGAGGCATTTGTCCAAGTCAGGGATCAAGAAGTGGTATCCTTCATAAAGAGAAATATCCTGACCAGATTCGGAGTACCAGCCGAGATAATCTGTGACAATGGTTCTCAGTTTATAAGTAAGAGGACTACTGACTTTTGCAAGAGTTGGGGAATCAAAATGATTACGTCTACTCCGGTACATCCTCAAGCAAATGGACAAGCTGAATCCTCAAACAAGATAATTGTCAACAACTTGAAGAAAAGATTAGGGGCCAAGAAAGGAAGATGGGCAGAAGAATTACCCTTTGTTTTGTGGGCTGATAGAACGACGGTAAAAAATGCAACTGGTCAACCCGGTTTTCCTTAGTATTTGGAGCAGAAGCAGTGATCCCGACAGAAATGGTGATACCCACAGCAAGATCCAACCTCTGGAATCCTGAGCAGAATCCTGAAGTCCTATGCCAGGAGCTGGATACTATTGATGAAACAAGAGATGCAGCACGGCTAAGAATGGCAGCATATCAACAAAGGATATCCAGAACATACAACAAGAATATAAGGATTAGAAGGTTCAAAGTTGGAGATTGGGTGTTAAGAAAAGCTTTTCAGAACACTACCAATCCTGCTGATGGAAAGCTGGCTCCGAAATGGGAAGGACCATATGAGATTGAATCAGAATCAGGAAAAGGTGCATACCGACTCAAGGATATGGAGGGGGATATGCTGCTGAGATCTTGGAATGCTATACACCTTAACCTTTATTTCAAGTGAGTTTAGAATTTAATCTCTAACTCAGGAGGGTATGAATTCTATCTCTTTTAAATATGTTTGGTTTAATTTATTCTTTGAAACCCAATACTGACTTAAGCATCGGAGGGGTGTTAGCCAAGCTAACACCCACCTTAGTTTTGAAATGTTTTGCAGTATATGCTTCGGGATATAGCTGCAGGATACACACTCAGGATACTTCGGAAGATTAGAGGATTGGCCCCCTCTCTCACGTATAAGGGATCCTGATCCCTTCACAGGTTTAAAGGTATTCACCTTTCATCCGAATTGGGTTTGAACGCCCCGCCTGGAGCGCAAGTTATTCGGGAATAGTTCAAGGTGGCGGGACCAGTCCATGTAAAAGTGGCTGACAATTTCGTTACTATTGGCTATATCCTGAATCCTAAAGGTATATGAGGATTGATCACCCTCTCTCACGAAAGGGTATTTTCATACTCTCTAAGGTTTAAAGGTTTTCACCTTTTTAAGTCTTGGAGTTTATACACTCCCGCCTGTAGCCCATGAAAATCTGGGATTTCCCCCAGGATACGAGGGATCCATATCCCGTACATTTTTTGGGTTTTACCCCTGTAATACGAAAAATTGTCTATACAATGGAAACTGATATCCAGAAGATTTCTAAGTATTTGAAGACATCGTACACAGGGGACATTCCTACTAAGGCAATGGTGTAAAGCTCAAAGGGTAAGGCTCAGACTTAATACACTAAGTGTCACAGACAGGGGATATCTTTAGTGGAAGAGTTGCAAGGGGATTGAAGTTTGAGAATAGGGTTATACCCTGTTCCTGGTATGATCTTTCCTTTGTAAACGTTGTTTAAGTTTTTGACAGTCCTACGTTGGGTAAAAGGTTAAACATCCTGATTAGGATGAATTGTCGGAATATATTTTCAAAATATATTTTTGAAATACTTTTCAGGATATTTGATTAAGATATTTGAAGCTGGTACTGGTTTGAAACTTTGATCAAGCAAGTATCGTCAAAACAGGTTTTAAAAATGGACTATCTTTTAATTTTCTCTAAAGGTGATTGAATTTTTAGAAATTCTATTTAATAAAAATTTTCATAATATATCATTGAGTATATTTTGCAAAACTAAGGTCTGTAATAAGAAAGACAGGAAGTGATAGCAAGAAAAATGAAAGATGAAATTATTGGAAATAAACGGTACTAATTGATAACCAAAGGCTTCATCCTAAAACCTAGGACCCATCCACCTTCGGCTATCAAATTGTTTTGATATGGAAATAAAAATTGTTCATAAGACATAAAATTGTTTAAACAAAAGGAAATAAGTTTTAGGAGGCAGTGCCATCTTCGTTCGCGGTAATTTCAGCAGCATCCGTCTCAGGATCCACCTCAGCATCCCTCTCAGCATCGTTAGCTTTTTCAGCTACTTTGGAAGATCCTTCGGCAGCTGGTGTGGTAGAAATGCCGCCAAGATTCTTTAGCAGGCCCGGTTATAGCCCAGTGCAGGAGGGTCTTGAGAACAGGGCCCAAATAATTAAGGGGCCCAAAAATTTTTAAGTTTTCTTTACACAGCCCAATCCCTTAACCGATTTCAGGCCTAACCTTTGTCAAAAACCTAATTGCAGCAACATCGCAGAGAGTCAGAGACGCAGAATCGTGATTCAGGACAGGAAATCAATCGTCATCGAGGTATTTTGTTTTTTGAATTGTTGTTATATCCTGATTTTGTTTGTTGAATTGTTGTTATATCCTGAATAAATTGTTGCTAAGCAAACATATAGTTCTCACGAAAACAACCCAGATTGTAAAGTATTACTTGGCTGCGAATAATCTGTATAGAACAATGAACAATCTGATGATCATGAAACTGTTGACATTTTGGTCAAAAAGTAGTGATATTATTGAAGAAATATTATAGAAAGAAAAAGGTGAGCAGACATGGATGTCCCTCTATTACTTTATGGATCCCATTTCATAAAGGGAAAATAATATTACGAGATTACCATCAAATTTTAGTGTATATTTTGTGGATCCCATTTCAGGTTCTAATCATATATTATTGTTAATATATTCTTACTATTATTCTTTATTCAGCATGCCTCCCGTTCCTAAATACAAACACCAATCCGGCCATCAAAAACGTAAGAGGAAGAAGCTAGAGGAAGAGAAAAGAAAGGCGGACGAAATAAAACAAAAACGAATAAAACAAGGAGTTGATCGAGAGCTTTGCTTCAAAAAACGCTAGGAGAATCACACTGTTTGCTTAGCAAGTAAGTTCGATACTTTGATCATTTTTGCTACACTATTTTTGTTAATTTGTTTTATCTATTTCATAACAATTATCGTAGTATTATGAATTTTTAGTATTTATATATATATATCATTGAATGATTGATGAGTTTATGTTATATGAAGATTTGCGAATAGGGCCCAAATTTTTTATCTCGAACAGGGCCAAATTTTTTTTTTGATTTTCGGAGACGGCCCTGTTCTTTAGCTTCGTTTCCCAGGCACCAACGTCCCAAGAAGGGCATTTAAAACCTAGTGTTTTGGCTTCATGGGCCATCTTCAGCCTGGCCTGGAGAAGAGAAGTGACGACGGAACTCTTAAGGCTATCCCGGTAGCTGACCATATCCCGTTTATGTTGCGCATGGGCAGCTTCAAGATCGGCTTGGGCTTGAAGAGTAGCTTTGTTGAGAGCAGTCTGGTGTTCTTGAACCATAGCCTTGAATTTCTCCTCGTAATGACGAGATTTAGCAGCCGCAATCATGCCTTGATCGGAGATCGTGACTTCTGCTTCCTTTAACTTGGACTCAAGCGTCTTGTTAAGCCCGCAGGATTCTTGATATAGATGAACCAGACGTTCAAGACCCTGCGAAAGTAAGAGGACAGGTATTGATTTTGATAAATCTTTGTAAATGACATAAGTTGCAGGATATGGTTTGAGAATACTAACCTGGTTAAGAAAGGAAGTCATAAACCCGCTAGCTTCAATGAACCCGTGCTTATCATAGGGAAAAGTGTCAGAGATGACGGGGAAATCGGGCTCTTTCCTTTTACGAGAGCTGGAGCTCCGGGGCTTGGTAGTTGACGAGGGTTTGGTGATGACAATGGCCTTGGAACCACTGGGTTTGGATGAGGCTGTGGCCTTAGGATTGGGTTCCCTCTTGATCTGAACCTGATCAGAATAACTGTCCAACTCGTCGAGATCAAAGACTTCAGGGATCTTAGCCGGTGCTGCATAAAGGAAAAAGTTTTACATTATTATTACTCTTCATTCTATTATGCTATACTAACTAACTATTTTAAAAGTAGTCCTTACCAGGTCATTGGAACTCGGGATGTGTGTGGTGAAACTCCTGTCTATTGCAGGTAATTGGTAAACAGTCCTGATTCTTTTCTTTGATTCAGCAGTAGGGGGAGCTACTTCCTTGAAATTTACTGCAAAGAAGTCAAAAAGAAGGATATTAGCAAAAGATAAAAATCTAAAGGTACATGGGAACATTCATAATCCTACCGGTGGTTAACCACTCCACCGGAAGGCTGGCACCCTCAGCAATGGAATCTCGTTTGACGAAAAAGAACTTGCGCTGCCATCCGTCTTCATTTTTAGTGGCTTTAAGAATAAGGGGTTTGTTGGAAGTCGAAAAAAGCAAAAATCAGCTAGAGCTGTGAGATCGGAGGCGATAAGCGATTGGTAGATCTTCGATACAAAGGTCGGGACAGTGAAGGTTTTTGATTTGGTTAAGCACGATTAATACCCTCCAGACCATGGGCATGGTTTGAGCAAAAGAGATGCCGGTGGTCCGGAAGAATTGCATCATAAATTCGGGAAAAGGGTATCGAAGACCTAGCGAAAAAGGGTATGCTGGAAAGCAAACCCAATCAGTGGAAGAAACATCCGATCGAATTGACCGATCGAACAGTCTAAAGACTGTGTTATCAGGGAAAGCACAGGAAGCTCTCAAAGCCGCAATGTTTGCATTGTCAAAGGCACAAACTTCTTTCTCAGGATTTTTGAGAAGATTCTGCTGGGTAAAAGTCTCGGATGATTCACCGGTTTGGGAATGAGTCCTGGTGGCCATGGCAGATGAAGAAAGAAAGATTGATAAGAAACGAACAAGAAGTAGGGAATTACCTGGAGACTCTGTTGAAGATATCTGCTTTTCAAACAAGAAGAGAGAAGATATAGGGGCATTGTGGATCTCCATCGAGTTAAAAGCGCGTTGGAGGTTATGATGTGGTTTTGACCGTCGTCTAGATTTAATTGCTTTAATTTATGAGATAAAACTTTTAAAATATATCCGTTGGATTGGTATACCAACAGATATATTTGGGGACAATTGTTATGGGTCATTTTCTAAGCGTACATATCTTGATCAATATCCTGCTTCTAATTGTTTATTTGTGACCAGGATACTGAACGGGGATATTGCTAACATCCTGGGCGATATCCTGAGGTTGATTGAATTAACCACGTGCAGGTTAAAGGATGGGGTTTGCTAACGGTCAGATGGACTTTATCTCCTCAAGACTCGGGCATGTTTATTATGGGAGAGACGTTGAACCCGAAAGACTAGGTCTACAACGTTCGAGTGAGGAATATTCGTTGGATCCCGGTTATTTAGGATAGTTTGTTATATTTGTTTTACTATAAATAGATGGGGGCGGATCAGATTAAGGCACGCAACTTTCACATTTTCAAACACTTTCTCTCTAGCTCTCTGCAAACACTACACACAAACACTTGTATTCAAATCACATTGTAACACCTAGTTGATTCGCTCTACATCCTGCACTGTATCCTGATATTTAAAGCAATAGAAGAACAAGGCAGCTGCGATTGTCAGCTCCCGAGGTTTTGTGCCGACGATCTAGATTGATCAAGGGCTTTCCTCGTAAATCACGTGTCAACCTTTACTTTTCTGCTCATTGTTTGATCACAGATATAGCTCTATATCTTGAGCCGTATCCTGAAACTGTTTTCGCAAACTAACAAACCAACATATTTTTTACAAAGTATCATTAGCACACTACCTCACAAAACTAATTTGATCACTTAATTGCTTAGGTAATTTTTGACCAAAACACCGCCGTTGTTGCTGCTGTTGTTTTCGTCAACATCTTCATCGAAGCGGATAATATCACAGATCGAGCAGATCGAAAGTAGAGAGTATAAACCCTAGGTTTTTGATGAAGATGTTGAGGGGAAACATGAAGGGGAGTGTGTTTCTCTTCCACTGGTCTGACATCAAATGGTTAGATGGTAATGATGAGATGATCCTCACATCATCTGCTAGAGCTTCCTTGAAGTGTTCTGCATCAAATATATTTGAAAATTCACTGCAAAAATGAAATAAATTGTCATATAGCTACATTTTGAGGAAAAAAATGGGATCAACTGGATAAAAAACAACAGGGTGATTCAACATTTTATGATAAATGGAATATTATTTGACAGTAAATAATTGTTGAAAAATTATTTAAGATAAACCTGACACCATGAAAGATCAATGATGACAACTCAAAACTCAAAAGGGTGCTTCAAAAGGGCAATTTAATTGAAAAAGGACAGTTTTAGTAGCAGAGCACTTGAAATTTACAAAAAAGCCAAAAAAAAAAAAAGATGAATATTAACTCAAAAGACAGTGGATTTTGTGTATATTTTTCAAAAAATAAATAGAAAAATAATAAATTTATTATACTCTTTTGACATAGAACAATCTAAACAAGAGGTGAATCAACAATCTGGTTTCTTTGTTGGTTTATACCACCAGAAACAACCACCAGCAAATACTTTGTTCTATCTTTCAAAATCTCAATACTTTGTTTCTTATACTCACTACTAAAATCCAAACAAGGCCTATACCTAAGCCCATCAGGTTGTTTCCAAAACCCCTTCAACTCTTCATCTTTTTCTTCATCTTTATTCAATGATTTTAAAACCCCATTTGGAATCAAGCTTAAACTCACCTTTTGGGAGACGATCCCACATGGGTTTGGGTTAAAAGGGTCAAAATTGTACCACAACTTCATCATAAACAGAAACCCACAAACAAAAAGGAACAAAAACCATGTTTTGGGGTTCTTGAAGTGATGATGTTCAGTTGACGACGGAGACAGCGGAGGAGACGGTGGGGGTTTGTGGCAGAGGAGACATCGCCGGAACTCCACCACCTCTGGTGGCGGTGGTCAGAAGAGGAGAAGGAGGTGGTGGTGGTGATGAACTGATGATGATGATGAACCTGATGATGATGATGAACTTGTTTCGTTGATTTTGTGATTTGTGTTGTGGACCTGGATTTGTTGTTGTTGTTAGGGCAGTTAGGGTTTGATGATTTGTGTAAATTTGACGTTGAATGAATAGAATGAACTGATGATGATGATGATGAACTTGATTTTGATTTTTTATATAATTTTAATAAGACAGGGGTAAAAACGACTTTTCACACATTATAACAGTCAAAACAAACGTTGACTTGACAGAATCTGTTAACAGGGGGTAAGGTTGCGACATAACAGTGAACAGTGAGGGGTAAAATTGCAATTATTTCCTTAGGGAGGTAGACATGCCAATGACCCCTAACCTCAGGGGGTAAAATTACAGTTTATTCTTTAATATATAAAATTACATTTATTTAATCCGTCTAATAAAAAAGGTTTTTAAGTATACATTATTTTATTATTTAGTATATAAATTTACATTTATTCAGCTCGTGTAATACACGGGGTTCTCACCTAGTTTATTTATATAAAGTTAAAAAAAAACCTATGACATCATTGTATTCTAAATATATAATAAACTCATGATAATTATTTTCCCTAAGCTAATTAACAATGATTAGAAGTATAAACCAAGACATAAAATAATAATATTATATGAGGAAATGGGGTTTACTCAAACACTCCACTTTCTCTTCATCTTCTTTATGACTTTTATATATTCTTTTGTCATGATATTCTCTGTCATCTGCTTCCAACACCAAACCTCACGTAAGTATCTTCCTCATTTGTTCTTCATTTACTGCACTGCACTGGACAATTGTTGTTGTTGTTCACTTTATCTGTGCTCTTGTTAACTTTCTGATCAGTAATTGATAATGCTATGTGCCTGTTGTTGTAGATCATCACCAGATCTTGTTGTATTTTGATATAAATAAGTGGACTATTGTAGGAAAATATTTGTTTTTCTTGTTGAGAATAAATTGTGTGTAGCTTTAGCTTTGAATTTAAGGGTTTATGCATTATTGGATCTGTATTTGCACACCTAACATCTGGATTTGTGTAATTTGTTTGATCACAGGAAAAGTTTATTTTCAAGGTTTGCTAGATTATATCTAGGGTTTATCTCTAAGGTGTTTTGGATGATGATGTTGTTATGAAGAACATGTTCTTTGATGCTGTACCATAGGTGTTGCTTGTTTAAGTGATGATCAAACAGATCCTTAATAGGATACCGTCACGGAAGACACATAAACGAGATGGAGGAAACCGTAATTCTTCTTCGAATACAACAGCCCGTTCAAAAGGCAACAGTGGTGTTGTAGGACTTAATCAGGGTAATAGCTCGAATCCTACATCTGGTCATGGTCAAAGTTCACAAGGCAACGATGATGTAGGACTTAATCGATCAAATAGTTCGAATCCTACATCTGGTCATGGTCAAATTTATTATCCTGGTTCAGATACTGGGACCGCCGATAAGCTTGATAATGCCTTAAATACAAAAGTGAACGGCAATAAGGTGGTTTCCAGTTCCACTACAAATGAGGCTTTACCTAGGCTCAAAGACGTTCCAAATTCCGAAAAAGAAAACTTGTTTATCAGAAAATTGAGTATGTGTTGTGTTGTGTGTGACTTCACTGACCCGGCAAAGAATTTGAAAGAAAAGGAGGTCAAAAGACAGATTTTGGTTGAACTTGTGGACTATGTGCCTTCTGCAAATGGTAAATTTTCGGAAACCGTTATGCAAGAAGTAGTTAAGATGGTGTCTGCAAACATATTTAGAAGACTCACACCGCAACCTCGTGATAACAAAATGTTGGAAACTTTTGACGGTGAAGAAGAAGAGCACTCCATGGACCCCGCATGGCCTCATTTAGGATTAGTGTACGAATTTCTTCTAAGATTCGTACATTCATCAGGAACAGATGCTAAAGCGGCAAAAAGGTATATCGACCATGGTTTTATTATACGGTTGTTAGATTTATTTGACTCTGAAGATCCAAGAGAACGTGAGTTTTTGAAATTTGTACTTCATCGTACGTATGGAAAGTTTATGGTGCACAGACCGTTTATTAGAAAAGCAATCAATAATATTTTGTTTCGGTTCCTTTTCGAAACCGAAAAGCATAACGGAATTGCAGAGCTGTTAGAAATTTTAGGCAGCATTATCAACGGTTTTGCTTTACCATTGAAGGAAGAACACAAGCTGTTTCTTGTTAGGGCGTTAATACCACTTCACAAGCCTAAATGCATGCCGGTGTACCATCAGCAGATATCTTACTGCATCACTCAGTTTGTTGAAAAAGATTGTAAACTTGCGGACACTGTTATTAGAGGTTTATTGAAGTATTGGCCGGTTACCAACAGTTCAAAAGAGGTTATGTTCTTGAGTGAGCTTGAGGAAGTTCTAGAATCAACTCAGCCTCCTGAGTTTCAAAGATGTATGGTGCCTTTGTTTCGCCAGATTTCGCATTGCTTGAGCAGTTCACACTTTCAGGTAACTAGTTTGGATAGTTTAATGTTTTATCATTTTGTGGCTCGTGTTATGGCTAATTGAACTTGTGCTGAGGTCTGCTTTCCAAATCTATATGTTTTGTGCGCCGCATCTCTATTTATGTCAATTTGAAAAAAATAACCAACGATATTTTGTTGTTGTTTTTTAATTCAAGGTTACATGCACTTTTGGGAGACGTTTGATCCGTTTCCTTTTAAACTAATTTTTCTTTATTTTACATGTTTGACCTATATGAGATGGGACATAACCCAAAGTCACACGCAGTAAATGGGTCAAAAATGCCACCCTGCAATTCTGCGATAGCTTCACTGTTAAATGGGTCAAAAATGCCACCCTGCGATTCTGCGATAGCTTCACTGTTAACATAAATCTTAATCGAAAAGAAGCTTGACTGTTTGTTCTATATATGTAGGTGGCTGAAAGAGCATTTTTCCTGTGGAACAATGATCATATCGAAAACCTAATAAAGCAAAACTGCAAAGTAATCCTGCCAATTATATTCCCTTCTTTGGAAAGAAACACAATAAGCCACTGGAATCAAGCGGTCCGAAGTTTGACTTCAAATGCAAGGAAAATCTTCTCAGATGCTGACCCGGAACTCTTTGAAGAATGCTTGATGAAGTTCCAAGAAGACGAATCTAAAAAGGAAGAAACCAAATCTAAACGCGAAGACGTCTGGAAACGTCTAGAAGAAATTGCTGAAGATAGATCTGGTTTTGGTGCCACCAATCAACCACCCATGCTACTTCTTAACAAGGTAATTGGTGGCTAAAAAACCATTTCGAAAACCCGTTTTGTCGGTTTTTTTTAAATGTATGGTTTGGATGCCGAGAATGTGTATATGCATACCTCTTGTCTATATCTATATATATATGGAATGTGGTGGTGTCTAGAGATTGAATTTGGCCATTCTGTTACAAGTGTCAACAGGGTGACAAGAAAGAGCTTCAATTATATTCAGGCATTTGTTTTTATATATCTTTCTGGATTTACACTATGATTGTTCTTTATTCTATTTTTAGCATGTATCATATAATACCTTTGTTATCTTTGATTTGGTTGTGGCTTCATTGTTCTGTTTCCCTTTTCAACTTTTGTGCTTGACTATGGGATGAGCCAACTCTCGAACTCCTTGTAATAGACTCAATCAAAATACGCTACTCGAGTGAATTTTCGGAGAGTACTAAAGTACTCAACCCGCAAAGCTTTTCAGCAAAAAATAATATTTAACCCTATGGCATTCTAAAATATAATGATTTGTATGGTTAAAACATAATTCTTGAACCCAAATTCTTTCATGCTTGAAATGAGTGGGGGTGGGTTGGTATATGGAATACAAACTCTAAAGCTAGCCCAAAACAAGACCGGACTTATTTAGGCTCATTTCATAAACTAGTACATACCCGAGCTTTAAAAAACACGTATTATGTGTCTTTCATTATTATATAAAGAGTAAACTGCAATTTTACCCCCTGAGGTTAGGGGTCATTGGCACTCTTACCCCCCCTAAGGAAATATACTCGAGCTTTAAAAAACACGTATTATGTGTCTTTCATTATTATATAAAGAGTAAACTGCAATTTTACCCCCTGAGGTTAGGGGTCATTGGCACTCTTACCCCCCCTAAGGAAATAATTGCAATTTTACCCCCCACTGTTCACTGTTATGTCGAAACCTTACCCCCTAACCACAGTCAACGGTAGTTTGACCATTATATGTAAGGGTATTTTGGTAATCTTACCCTATATTTATTTTTATTATTATTTTTATTATATATAGAGTAAACTGCAATTACTCTTATTGTTATATCGATCTGAACCTCCATCCTCCATCATCATCATCTTCAACCATCACCGTCGCCATCTGAACCGCCACAACCAACACTGCCGCCACAACCATCACCGTCGCCATCTGAACCACCCCGCCACAAACCTCCATCATCATCATCTTCAACCATCACCGTCGCCATCTGAACCACCCCGCCACAAACCTCCATCATCATCATCTTCAACCATCACCGTCGCCATCTGAACCGCCACAACCACCACTGCCGCCACAATCATCACCGTCGCCATCATCACCACCCCCGCCACAACCAGTCTTGTCTTCTTTGTTATTGATAAGTCTAGATCTGAACCTCCATCATCATCATCTTCAACCATCACCGTCGCCATCTGAACCGCCACAACCACCACTGCCGCCACAACTAGAAACATACAATTTTGGTGCAAAAGAAACAGCAAAAGACTGGAAAGGGGCCGGAACGGGAGGGAGCCGGAACGGGAATCTATGCCCAACTCGATCGGACATATTATGACAGTTTAAGAGCAAACTGAATAGTAAATACAATAACCAGCAACCAACAAGAGATGAATTTAGCTTGAGAGGAACTTGATTTTGGCACCAAACGTGACCCGTTTTGAGGCTGCAACAGGCCTGCAAAGCTGGAACAGAAAGGCTACCAAAAGAGTGAATTATAGGGCTGTTTTGGGTTGCTGGTAGTTGGTTTTGGGACTGAAAGAGAGCCGAGAAAGGGGCTATTCTAAGGCTGATGATTCAGGCTTCAAAAGACAGAAGTTTGTGTGTGTTTGTAGAGGTAAACGAGAGGTTGTATGTGTGTAAATTTAACCAGCATAGCATTTGCTCTTCATTTCTAGTCCAAAAAGGTAAAGAGCTGGTACTTTTTTTTTTAATCATGAAAAGTATGGTCTTGGCTTCTTTTTCTCCTTGTTCTTTCCCATCAAACATATGTTAAATAGGGTGGTAGTGGTGGTTGTGATGATGGGTTTAGTTTATGAAGAAATTTGTGATTGAATTAAGGGTTTTTGGTGGTGGAATAAAACAGAGCATGTATGTGGGTTTAGAGTGGCGGAGGTGGTTGTTGTCTTACAGTGGTGATTATGAATGGTTTGGTTGTATGTATGTGTATGATTGGTGGCTGGGGTGTGGAGATGACGGTGGTGATTGTTGAAGATGAAGGCGGGTGGTGGGTTTTTTAGAGAGAGAGGGGGGGAGAAAGAAGATGGCAGTGGTGGTTGTGGTGGTGAATGGCGGTGGCAGTGGTGGTTGAGGGTGGTGGTTGGAGGTGGCAGTGGTGGTTGTGGTGGTGAATGACGGTGGCAGTGGTGGCAGGGGGTAAAATTACAGAGTAAACAAAACACATGGGGTAAAATAAAAGGGTAAAATAGTCATTTCACCACCAAGTCAACAGATCAGTCAACAAAATTGAGCTTAGGGGGTAAGGTTGCGACATAACAGTGAACAGTGGGGGGTAAAATTGCAATTATTTCCTTAGGGGGGGGGGGGTAAGAGTGCCAATGACCTCTAACCTCAGGGGGTAAAATTGCAATTTACTCTTATATAAATATAATATAATAATTTATATAACAAATTCAATATCTACAAAACCAAAAGTCGGCGTCAATAGTTCTTGGATTCAACCGGTGGAAAAAGGCGGTTGACCTCTTTTTTTTTTTTTTTCACTTTGTTCAAAGTTACGATGTTGCCCCTTTTAAAAAATACAGTTTTGCCATCGCTTTAGCTTTTCGCAAATTACGATTTTACCTTTGCCAAAAAATACAATTTTGCCCAAGTTAAAAATTACATAATTGCCATCGTTTTAGTTATTTTTTTAAATCCCCATTGGCCCGTGTATGATACGATTTTACCCCAGTTAAAATTTATGAATTTGCCCCTGTTTAAAGTTACGATTTTGCCCCTGGTTAAAATATAACAGTATCGACATCGCTTAGCTTTTGATAAATTACGATTTTAGCCCAGCCAAATATTACAATTTCTCCCCTAGCTCAAAATTACAGCATAGTCATTGTTTTATTTTTCTTAGCAAAACTATAGAAGTGTTTTATTTTAATTGGTTGACTCGGTTTAATATTTTTTCGTGCCAAGCGGATGCCTAACAATCGTTCATTAGTTCAGAGAAATTACAGTTTTGCCCCCACCTCAAAATTACAGTCTTGCCATCGATTTTGTTTTTTTTCCTACCAAAACTATGGTATTGTTTTTTTAATTGTTTGAGAAATATTCGGCCTAACGACCCGCAACGCGGGCGGGACATCAACTAGTTATACTACATATACATTTGTAAGTTGGGGGGAAATAGTGCCAGGCAGCTGCCGGGCACTCCCCCATTGGACCAACTTATTTTTAAAATAATTTTATTTTCAGTTTAAAATTACGCTTTCGTCCTTCGTTTAAAAATACGTTTTTGCCCCCAGCTCAAAATAAAATTATAATTTTGCCCCTAGCTCAAAATTACGCTTTTGCCCTCGGTTCAAAAACTCATTTTTAATTTTGTTCTCAGTTTAAAATTACGGTTTCGCCCTTCGTTTAAAATTACGGTTTCACCCCCAGTTCAAAATAAAATTTTGGTTTTCCCTCTACCTTAAAATTACGATTCTGCCCTCAGCTCAAAATTACGTTTTTGCCCACAGTTCAAAATAAAATTATGATCCCCCCAAGCTCAAAATTATGATTTTGTTCTCAGTTTAAAATTATGATTTCGCCTCCAGCTCAAAATATAATTACGATTTTGCCCTCTATACAGACATACATGTTATGAGAGAGAAATATTCGGTTTATTTCCCCGCAACGCGGGCGAGGCAAAAACTAGTTATTATACATAGTTTTATGAACACAAATACAAAGTGATTAAACGAACGAACCTGAACTTATCGCACGCTTGAATAAAACGAGACAAGTTCGTGCTTATGCTTAATAGAGCCTGTGAAGGGGTCAACTTTATAAGGCTAAGGGTGTGGGTGCATGGGTTACTAGACCATCAATTGTCAACTAGGATCATTAATCAAATGCTACACCGTCCCCTTTAAGCATCCATCGTGGCTCGTGTGGATTAAACCACATGCCTCATTTTATTCTAATATTTTAAACATGTGCATGTTTTTAATTTAGGGTGGTGGTTTGGGTCATGATCACACCCTTAGGGTAAGGATCACATTATTTCCTAATTGGCCGCCGGAGTGCTCGACGAAGAGACTCTCATCGGAATAGTGGGCGGGGTTTACGTGACCGTCTGTCAACTTGTTCACCCTTCTCCCTATTCGGATCAGAGGTTGATTCCATTCGCCTCTAGGGCTGGTTTTCAGTGTCTTTTCTTGTTCTCTGGGTCTGCTCGGGTTCTGATTACTTAGCAGGTCTGTTACTGATCGCGTCTAACGTGTTAGCACAGCTTGATTAGTACGAATCCCGTTAACCTCTTAAGAACTTATGGTGGGTGCCGGCTGGACTGGGTGTTTCGGGTTTGTTCGGAACCGGGTAGTCATGTTAACCAAATTCTTTATTTCCAACCTCCCTAAGGGGTGCACGCCATGGGAACTCAGAAGGTGTTTGGAGGGTTTCGGGGACTTGTCTAAAACCTTTGTCGCTAAGAAGAGAGATAAAGGAGGAAGTAGGTTTGGATTCGCTAGTTTCGTGAATGTGAAAGATAAGAGTGCTCTTGAAAAGGAGCTTAATGGTGTCAAATTGGGATCATGCAAGCTCAAGGTAAATATAGCCAGGTTTGCCATGGAAAAGTCAGGCATTGATGTTCAAACAGGGGCGAAGACTTTTAACTCGGGTTCTTTTGGTGCTGAGGAGAAAAGTAGAAATTTTAACGTCAGAGATTCAAGGTCTTACTGTGAGGTCTTGGGTAAACACATAGTGCATGGTGATCCTATTATGGAGTCCGGGGAAGCACATGCATTAGTGAGAAGGTCTTAGTGGTGCTGGATAAAACTGTAGCGTTTAATGAAGTGTTTGGGGTAGCTTTGGTGGGTAAGACGGTGGATTTGGAAACTCTGGTCGATTTCGATCGTCTTCTTAAGATAGCCGGTACAAAGTATGTGAGGATTCAATACCTGGGCGGCTTATCTATTCTTATCTCCTTTTCAGATGAGGAGTCGGCTAAAAGGTTTCTTGATGCTAAGGTTATTTGGGGTCCGTGGTTTTCCAAACTTGAAACATGGAGTGGTCAGTCTCTTCCTCTGGAACGAGTGGCTTGGTTAAGGATTCACAGAGTCCCTTTGCATATACTTGAACCTGATGTCCTTGATCAGATCGGCGAAATGTTCGGAAAGGTTCTTTATGTTCCGAAGCTTTTAGTGGAGGATCAAGATCTTTCAATGAGTAGGGTGGGTATCCTGGTAAGGGAATCTTTCAGAGTTAGAGAGGTTGTTGCTCTCAAGTGGAAAAACCGGTGTTACAGGGTTATGGTGGAAGAGGAAGTAGACGTATGGGTCCCCGATTGTTTAAAAAGTATTGTAGAGGTTTCTGCCGGTGAGGATTCTCCGATGCAGTCGTCTCCGGTGATTCAGGTTCCGGCGGATCAATTTGAGGAAGCTGAAGGGTTTCGGCAGTTCGACAGTCAGGAGGTAGGAGAAGGGTGGGGCATGCTGTTCCCAAAGATGTCATGGGAAAGGGTGGTAGTTTTGAAAAAGTGGCAGATGACTTTGTCTCGTCTGTTCCCGAGGAGGGGTCTTCTTCCAAAAAGTTTGGTGAGGAGCCACAAAAAATATTCTTTTTTCATTCCAAGAATAGATCGAGACGGTACAGGAGGAGATCCGCTAGGACCCACTCGTCCTCACCTAATATGGATCATGGTGGTTTTTTGGACTCAATTGAAAAAGTCAGGACCATTAAGCAGAGCAGTGCCCAGTTCTCGGGTAATTGTGTGGACCAAAGTATTAATGAGGCCTCTGATCCAGTAGCAAGTGATCCATTTTCTCTCAACTGGTTACTAGACCAATTTAATATAAACAGAGCGAATTTTGGAGAGGTTCAGATTCCAGATTTCTCCACTAAGGAAGCCCCGTCTTCTCTTCAAGGTGGCTGTCAGTTCGATTTGAATAATGTGGCTTTGTCTAAGGTCTCTGAGGGTTCTGTTTTGGGGAATACTTCAGAAATCTTTGGCGATGGAGGTGAAGTTTCTGATGGAGCATCGTTGGTGGATCGGGAAGTGGAAGCAACAGTGAAATTAGGGAACCAACTGGGCATGAAGCTTGAAGCTGCTGGAGGTTTGGTAAAAAAACATAATCTTGGGCAAAGGTATTAATGAAGTTTCTCAATGAATTTTCTTTCATTAAACGTTAGAGGTATGGGGGAGATGAAAAAACCAGATGGATTAAAGGTATCAAAGTGAAATTTGGGATTAATTTTATCTCTTTGCAAGAGTCGAAGTGTGCTCCTCGTTCCCGTTTCGATTTGTTTAGGCTTTGGGGGGGGGGTAAGAATTTTGGGGCCGAGTGGGTAGATTCGTCTGGCCTTTCGGGAGGTCTTATCTGTATTTGGGACCCTAGTATATTTAGTTGTGAAGGGGTGGTTAAAGATAATAATTTTCTTATCATCAAAGGGAGGTTGAAGGGTAGCGGGCAGAAGTTGAATATTGGTAATGTGTATGGCCCTCAGGATATTCAAAACAAAAAAAAAAATTGTTGTGGGACAGATTAAAGAATGAAATGGTAGGGGCTGAGGGTATGTGGACGTTGTTAGGAGATTTTAATGTCGTTCGGATCCCGGATGAGAAGTGCAGCGCAAGATTCAATCCTCGATGTGCAGGTTTTTTTAATGATTTTATTTTTGACAGTGGTTTATTGGAATACAGCATAAAAGACAGAAAGTTCACTTGGCAGTCGAGCAACGGGAAAAAAACTTAGTAAGATTGACCGGTTTTTAGCGTGCCCGGAGTTCTTTAATTCATGGCCTGATGCTTGCTTAAGGGCTCTCTCCCGAAGCTTTTGTCTGACCAATGCCCCCATCGTGTTGGTTTCGAAGGAGAATAATTTCGGCCCCAAAACCATTTAGAGTTTTTGACACTTGGATCGGTCGATTAGGTTTTGATGAAACGGTTAGAGATGCCGCCAATTTGTTTGTCTTTGAGGGTCCGGCTGACCTTTTTCTTTTAAAAAAGTTTGAACATATCAGGAACCGTGTGAAAAAATGGAGAGATTTGATGCTTAAAGAGGAAGGTGAAAAGGTGTCACACCCCGATATTTTCACGTATTACCGGTGGGCCCGGTGGGGGAGTATCGTGACGTAGTTGATATCATCATAGTCAAACAACACAATATTTAAATGTACAGCGGAAGCAAAAGATAGATTCATTTCAACTGAATAAAATTGTAATATTAAGTATCACAAAATAGTTGAAAATAATCCACAGGTGGATCAAATAAAAAGAAACATTGTTCAACAGACTGAAATGCATCCAAGCTTGCGAGACTCTTATTGATGCTAAGGAGAAAGCCAGCCTATTTCGAGTAGTACCTGCACTTAATCTTTTTGGGAAAATACGTCAGTTTACACTGGTAAATACAATCAACTGACTCATTTTGAAAAGGTTTAGAAAGTTGATTTAAATGCACGAGGCACAAACATTTTATAACTTGGGATAATTATTTGAATATAATCTTGTAAAAGAATTACATGTTTCTTATGCGTTCAGTAGCCCGGTTCGTGCCGGGTTAAAGATCAATAGACACACCACATTATTTATTTAGGCACTGACGGGTGTACGCCTACACCCCGTGCTTAGGTCGTGGCCATTTCGTAAAATGATGCCAAGGATATCCGGGACATGGTCATTAACCCCCCGAAGGCTTTAAGCAAACAAAACATTTTCAAACGGGACATTTCAATGATTTAACCTTCACACAATTAAAGATTCAATGCCCGACCAAACGGTATTTTATATACCGTACCCCAAGCCCGTATAGGGAAAATAAGTTAAAAGTATTTACCTTTGCAAGTAATAATCACAACAAGCAAGTGTACGTAGCTTTTACCGGGTCTCCTATTCTGGAACGAAGGTTTATAATAACCTATTAGAATCCTAATGGGTCTTTAATTAAGCCTAAACTTAGACCGGTTAGTTTTAAAGGAAGATACGGTTCGAACGCATGATTAAGCGAAGACCGGAATAGAATATGATTTAGTCCCGACAAGTTTGAAGACTTGTATAATATGGGTAAACTAAACACATTCTGGATTTTGAGATAAAAATGATAAGGTTCGACCCGTTTCGGCTAATTTATGCAAACTAGTTACATAAACCGAACCGAACGCGAATAACGCATAACGGGTAACCGAATGAGTCACGAATAGGTTTCCCAAGTTAATATTCTTTAAATATGTTGTGATATCAGTAGGATACCTTCCATTATGCCCAAAACGAGTTTAATCTCAATTTAAGCCCCGTAGGGGTATTTTGGTCATTTAAAAGATTATAAAAGAGATTAATTATAATTCTGAGATTCGGTTCTGATATAATCAGTAAAACAACTTAATTTAATAGGTTATATCAGTTGGTGATAAGTCTTATATGACAAAATGGTTTTAAACCCATACTATGCGTTTTAAACGCCTAAAAAGTCGTTTTAAGTGATTTCCGGGTTATAACAGGAATCTTAGTTTTCTGATCAGGTTATAAAGTTCAAAATACTTCATTTATCATATAAAATCAGTGGCAAAAGATTTGGTATCAAAATGTCGTGTAAAACTCATTTTATAAACGGAAAGGGTATAATCGGTAATTACCGAATCAAGGCAATAACCTTAGGTTATGATCGGTTTAAAAATAATTAAAAATCTTCAAAAATCCCAAAATATTATATTACATCAGTGGATAAAAGGTTTGGTGTCAAAAATTGGGTTTAGATAGGCTTTATGCTAATTACGCCGTTTAATTAATAAAAGGCATTCTAATTACGCTATTGAGCATAACTCCTAATCTAGATCTCCAACTGATGTGAAATTTTAGGGACATGTTTATAAATCATTAACAATGATTATTGTCCTCTCACATTACCAAAATTCTCGTTTTAAGATCAAATGGGCATATTGGTCAACATTAGGCATTTAACAGAAACATCGGACAATCAACGAGTCAAGTAGTATAATCGCAGAGGGTTATACTATCATACAAGCTGGTCTTATTGAAGCTCTAAGGAATTTCTAAATCATGCTAATAAGGTTCAGAACTGAAAGTCAAAGAAATGGTCAAGTTATGCGAACCGGACCTAAACTGAAAATTGTCGGGTCGAACATGCTTAGACATGTTCTTGCATTGATTACCAAGTCTTATGAGTGGTAAAACAGGTTACACGTCTCTTACATTGCTAATTATGCGTTAAATTGAAAATTAAGATTCTGTTGACTTTTTCGGATTAAGTTTGACCCCACATTTGACCTAGTTAGAGCGGGAATCAGGGGGTGCCCTTTTAAGGGTGTAATGCCCACATAATTACCAACTTATCATTACTTTCAATTTGACTAAACATCAGACCATTAGTGATTAATCGATAAGTCAAACCTTAATTACGACGGTTTGACTTTTAAGCTAATAACTAAGTAAAACACGATTAAGGAAGGTTAAGGATACTTACCGAAATCCTAATTATGACTAGAGAAGCTTAGGAAAGGCTCTTGTGCTCCAGAAATGATCAGAAGTGAAGTTACGAATGAATGATCAAAGTTTGCAACAATGTGGGTCTTATATAGTGAGTTTAATCTCACTAGATCATGCCAAGCAAGTCTACAATTGATCTTTGATGCATCCTAAGTGTCCCTATACTCTAAAAACCAGTTGGGGTTGCACATGGTATTGAAAATTTGCAATATAAGTCGGTTAACAAGGCTAAACAGACACCTGTGCATTTTTCTACTTCTGGGACTATCTTACGGACCGTAAGGATAAAGCCTTGCGTTCCGTATCCGCTTTTAAAAAATTTCACCCGGTCTGCTTGCTTACGGACCGTAAGGGGTAACCTTTGCGGTCCGTAAGCCTTCACCAGAAAACAAAAAATTGAGAATCTTCTTGAGTTTGATCATGTAACTTAGGTATTACGAATTAGGGCCTCTATTATCAGTATGGGGCCACTTGATCATGTCCAAACAGTTAAGACCACCTTGCCATGTTTTAAAGTTGCCTTGGATTCTTTTGAAAGGGCCATAAACGAAGGTTTGTCAAACACATTCTCATAGGATCCCATCTTTACAATTTGAATCAATTATTACTAGTATTAACCGGATTTGAATGTATATCAGATGTTTATAACACAGGTTAAGGTTTGGGATTTATACATAGGTCGCTCAGAGGTATTTATTAACATGTCGACGCTTTTAACCCCTCGTATACGAATTTTATCATAACTTTCTCATACGATAACGAAACTTGGTGAAATTTTTATCATGCATTCTAGTGAGCATAATTAATCGTTACAAAGCTTTGGGTTTGCTAAAACGTCACTCAGAGGTATACTTTAAACATGTTGACACATTTAACCCCTGTAGTTTGTAATCTCTCACTTTCTTTCACAATTAGCTTCGTATGATCCATGATTCATTCGTTTAAGGGTATAAACATCATGTAGGGTTATTGTAAAGTATATTTATCCATTTTTGACATTTTGAACCCTTATATTCACATACTTTCCTTGTTTGTCAACTTTAGTCCTTCTAAGGAAATCCCTTACATGTCTAAAGTTCATGACACGTGTCGATATAATATTGGACATGAAATTACGAGGTGTTACAAAAGGAATCCAAGGCAAGAGAAGAGCTCGAGGAGTTAGAAATTTTATTAGAAAACGGGAGTCTCTCGGAGGATGAAGAGTGGATTCTTGCTGAGAATATTAAATTTATTAAGGAGATTGAACAAAATAAATTGAAAGATATTAAATAGAGATCTCAGGTTAGATGGGCTAAAGACGGGGACGAAAACTCCAAATTTTTTCATTCTATGGTCAATTGTCGGAAAGCTAGCAATCTTATCCATGGGTTAAGGATTAATGGGAATTGGTGTTCTAAACCGTCAATTATAAAGAAGTTTGTTTTCCAATTTTTCCGAGATAAGTTTAGTGAGGAGTTGGTGAACCGGCCGGAGATTTCGTGTGATAATTTCAGGAAGCTGAGTTCTTCGGATGCAGATTTTATGATTGGGGATTTCAGTAAAGAGGATATTAAATCAGCGATTTCGGAGTGTAGGAGCGACCGTGCCCCCGGGCCGGACGGATTGAACTTTAGATTTCTTAAACATTTTTGGGATTTATTCGAGGACGACTTCGTTAGAATTTTGAATGAATTTCATGTCGACGGGTCGGTTAGTAGAGGCTGTGCCGCGGCCGCGGCCTTTATTACTTTAGTTCCGAAGATTAAAGACCCGGTGTGCTTAAGTGACTTTCGTCTTATAAGTTTGGTTGGTGCCATTAATAAGGTTGTTTCCAAAGTCCTTGCCGATCGCCTCAAGAAAGTTCTTGGGTCGATTGTTTCGGTCAACCAGTCTGCTTTTTTGGAAGGAAAGTTCATTCTTGATGGGCCTCTCATAATCAATGAAGTCATTAATTGGATTAAAAAGAAGAAGAAGAAAGCGTTTCTGTTAAAGATTGATTTAGAGAAAGCGTATGACAATGTTAATTGGGGTTTTATTTTAAGTGTTATGTGACAGATGGGGTTCCCTCCTCTTTGGTGCAAATGGGTCTTCGGGATTCTCTCGTCCGCCAGAGCTTCTGTTCTTGTCAATGGAGCTCCTACTTTTGATTTTCAATGTCAGAAAGGAATTAGACAAGGTGACCCCCTGTCCCCTTTTCTTTTTTATTAGTTATGGAAGCTCTTTCATGTTGTGTAGATAAAGCGGTTGAGGTTGGAGCTATCTCAGAGGTCCAGCTCCCCAGTGGTGGCCCGATTCTTTCCCATCTTTTTTATGCGGATGATACCTTAATTATCGGGGAGTGGTCGAAGGAGAACGTTCTCAATATGGTCAGGATTCTTACAGGTTTTTATTTATGCTCGGGTCTTAAAATCAACTTGGCTAAATTAAATATCTATGGTTTTGGCGTTGGTTCTCCAGATGTTGATGCCCTGGCTTGGTTGGTGGGATATAAGGCGGGCCAAATTCCTTTTGTTTACCTCGGGATTACGGCTGGTGTGAATATGAACCGAATCGCGATTTGGAGGCTGGTTTTTGATGTTTTTGAATCAAGATTATCTCTTTGGAAGGCCTCTGTTCTGTCCATTGGGGGTAGGGTGACACTTATCAAGTCTGTTTTGGGGTGTCTTCCTAATTATTTTTTCTCTCTTTACAAGGCTCCGGTGGGAGTGATAAACAAGTTGGAGACAATGATTAGAAAATTTCTTTGGGGTGGCTCGGGTGGAGATAATAAACTAAACTGGGTAGCGTGGGATCATGTGGCGTCGCCAATTAATTGTGGAGGGCTTGGTATTAGGAACCTTGACTCCATTAATAGATCCCTTTTTCTCAAGTGGGTGTGGAGGTTTAAAACGGAAAAGGACAACCTTTAGGTGAAGGTCATTTGGCGGTTCACAATGATCGGAGGTCTTGGGATTTCCTCCCGGTTGTTGCTTCTTTGGGTGGGGTTTGGAGAAACATTACTAAAGTGGTGTCTTGTCTGATTGTGGCGGGTGACAAATTTTGGAATTTTATGCGGGGTAGTGTTGGAGATGGATCCGTAATTTGTTTTTGGCTAGACCCTTGGCTGTGTAATAATGCACTGAAAGATTGTTTCCCTAATCTTTTTAGGTTGGAAAAGGATAAAAAATGTTTGGTTCGTGACAAGATTGTTCGCCCGATTCTGAACCCGGAAGCTAGGTGGCAATGGAAACATCCACCCGATTCCAATGTTGAATTAGTTGAGTGGTTGGATTTAAATTTGAAACTTCGGGAGGTTGGTTTGTCGGAACAAAAAGATAAATGGTCGTGGTTGGGGGATGAGTCAGGAGTTTTCAGTGTGGTATCTGTTAAGCTCTTATTTGATAAAGACAAAGATTTCAGTTCCAGGTATGTTTGGGAATGGTGTAAATGGGTTCCGTTAAAATGCAACCTTTTTGCGTGGAGGGCCGAATTAGATAGACTTCCGACTAAGGTGGAGCTATGTAAATGTAATATCCAGCTTCCGGATGACGTCTGCCCGTTGTGCAAGTTCGATAGGGAGTTTGTTTTGCATCTTTTTACGTCTTGCCGGTTTGTTTCGGTCGTTTGGATGAAAATTTCTCGGTGGTGCAGAGTGCCGGACCTGTTCGCTTTTTCGGTTAGAGATATACTTGAATTCCATAATTATTGTGGTCTTAAAGGTTGGCCTCTGTTAGCTTTTAAAGGGATTGTGATCATCACGTGTTGGCAGGTTTGGAAAGCCAGGAATGATCTTGTTTTTTTTAACATCTCTCTGAAAGTCGAGGAAGTGGTTAGTGGGATTAAATCCATTGGTTTTCTTTGGTTTAAAAATAGGTCTAAGTTCAATGATGTAACATGGAACGATTGGTGTAAATTTGTATAGTTGTGTTGGCCGCTTTTTTGGCTGGGCCTGTTGTTAATGAAGTTTTCCTTTCAAAAAAAAAAAAAAAAAGATAATGGATTAAAGGTGAGTGACATGATGGATCAAGGTGGTCACAAGAGTCATGACCACACCCTATAGCCCAAAAGTTAGGTTAATATTAAAAAAAGGCCCACTAATTATTAGGCCGGTAACTCGTCAGGCAAACCTGCCTTTTTACGGTTTTATAGGGGAATTCTATTCCCACACCTCATTATCTATTTGCACACCCTGGATTTTCAATACGCATCGTATAGACCTATACGATGCGTATTGAAAAAGTTAAAAAACATTGCAGGCTGACAGGTGTAGGTGTAGGTGTTGTCTGGAGGCTGGCAATCATACGCATCGTATAGGCCTATACGATGCGTATTGACACCCTGAATTTTTGAAGTTTATTTTTTGTGTTGGGATTTTGGTGTTTTGAGTTTGTTATTAGTGTTTATTATTAGTTATTTTTATTTTAATAAGTTTTAAGATCTTTATTATTTTTATATCGTTAAGTATCGTATTATTTTTATATCGTACCGTATCACATTTTTAACTTAATATCGTATTATCGATTGTACGTAACCAAGCATACCAATCTAAACAGTTAAAATAAACAATCACAAATACAAATAAACTGAAACTGCAAATTTAATTACATAATAAGTTTGTACATACATAGGCAATTGTTCAAAATACATAAACCGTCAAAATACAACAAAAGTACAACGATCCTAAACCTATGGATCCTGAGTGGTGCCTGAGGGCCCCGCCCCCGTAGTGCCTGAGGTCCCCGCCCCCTTATCCGAACCAGACTGCTCACCACGCCGGAATGCCTGGATCGCCCCCATGAGAATACGCTCCATACGGCCGTGAGCGGCCTCCATCCGCGCCTGCATCCGGTCCTCCAACTCAGCCAACGCACGTGCCATAGCTGGATCGAGCTCGTCGTTGAATACGTGTTGGGGGTGCTGAGGCACCCCATGTGGCTGCGGGTGCTGTGCCGGAGCACCTAACGGAAATGGAGGCGGAGGTGGTGGTGGCTCAACGTGGTCACCATCGTCATCGTTGCCCTCTACGGCATCACCATCTGCCGGCTGACCCTCACCCTGTGGCGGCTCCGGAAGCAACTCTGGTAGCTCGTCTGGGAGAGAGGCGAGGGCGAACACCGCCCATTCCCTCCTATAAGTCGTAGACCGAGCCCAGGGAAGTCACACGTCATGTGCATGCCGATCAGGGTAGCACATGTCAACAAGCTCGGTTCCACCATGCCCCCATCCAAGAATAATTGGTCTTGCTGGGGAACAAGGCCCAAGGAGACGGCGATACGTGTGATGTACGCCCCCCGTACATCACAGACCTTTCCTACCTGTGGAATGCCGTCGTGAACCACTGGGCTAGGCAGCGATGAAGGGCGCACCTATCCCCCTCCATATAAGGAAGTACAGGTAAAAGAGACCCCCTTGAGTGCACCACACGCGACTCTGCTCGCGTGGTGCTATAGATGTGGCAATAAGCTTGTGCAGGTAGCGGTAGAGGGGATCGGTGATAAAGGAAGCCCTCTGCTTCGACGCCGTGCCGAAGCGACGCGTGCTGATCACCTGCCAGAATCTCGTCAGAGTCGTACGGGGGGCCATCCATATGCCGTCGGTGTAGATTAACTCCTCCACCCTGTAAAGGCCGCAGTGCTCGGCAAACCGTCTGAGTGACATCAAATGCTACTGCCCTGCTAGACGAAAGCTGACCTCTATCCACGGGTCGTCCTCGTCGTCATCCTCCTCCGGACGGTCTGCAGGCCTGGGAGCGAAGTTGAAACTCGACAAAAACTCGCACGTGATATCGAACAACCTGTCACACAGTGTGGTTAGTATACATGTCGTATACAAAATAAAGGAAAAACAGTAACAAAATAGTATACCTCAACCATGGAGTATCGTGTCTGATGAACTGTCGGGCTCTCGTCGCCTCCTCGACCTCTTTTAAAGCTCCCCAATCGAGGGCACAATGGCCGTCGATCTCCATACGATGAAACTTTTCACATCTGTGATAAGCCTCGCTCCCCTCCTCGAACCGCAGATAATCATTCTCCAACAGGGGATCCTCTCCAGGGTTAGCGCCATGCCCACGCCCACGTCCAGCGCCACGGCCGCGCCCACGGCCGCGTCCACGTCCACACCCACCAGGCACCGCCATCGCGATCAACGCCCCCGCCGCTCCATGTGCGCGGCCACGTCCACCTCCACCGCCACCTCGACCGCCACCTCAACCGCCACCGCCACCTCGACCGCCACCTCCACCGCCACCTCCCCGGCCTCTCCCTCTACCCATAGCGACTTCCATATCTGCATGATTAAACAGTTTTAATCAATTTTTTTTAAAAGATATGACAATTTATATTTAATTTTAAAAAAATATAACACCGCCACCTCCTCGGACAACCCGGACTATATATTATAACTGTTATCTATCTATGACGTATTAGGTTTCGAGGCTCGTTACGGACCTACACGCGATACAGTCGTTTCAACTAAAAAAAAAAAAACTATATATTTACGACGTCTTAGGTTTCGACGCTCGAAATGGACCTAATCGCGTTACGGACGACCCGAACGGTATATTATAATTATTATCTATCTACAACGTATTAGGTTTCGAGGCTCGTTACGGACCTACGCGCGATACGGACGTTTCAACTAATTTTTTTTAAAAAACTATATATTTACGACATCTTAGGTTTCGACGCTCGAAATGGACCTAATCGCGTTACGAACGACCCGAACGGTATATTATAATTATTATCTATCTACGACGTATTAGGTTTCGAGGCTCGTTACGGACCTACGCGCGATACGGACGTTTCGACTAAAAAATAAAAAAAAAACTATATATTTACGACGTCTTAGGTTTCGACGCTTGAAATGAGACCTAATCGCGTTACGGATGACCCGAACGGTATATTATAATTATTATCTATCTACAACGTATTAGGTTTCGACGCTCGTTACGGACCTACGCGCGATACGGATGTTTCGACTAAAAAATAAAAAAAAACTATATATTTACGACGTCTTAGGTTTCGACACTCGAAATGTACCTAATCGCGTTACGGACGACCCGAATAATATATTATAATTATTATCTATCTACGACGTATTAGGTTTCGATGCTCGTTACGGACCTACGCGCGATACGGGCGTTTCGACTAAAAAGTTAAAAAAACCTATATATTTACGACGTCTTAGGTTTCCACGCTCGAAATGGACCTAATTACGTTACGGACGACCCGAACGGTATATTATAATGATTATCTATCTATGACGTATTAGGTTTCAAGGCTCGTTACGGACCTACGCGCGATACGGACATTTCGACTAAAAAATTAAAAAAAAAATATATATTTACGACGTCTTAGGTTTCGACGCTCGAAATGGACCTAATCGCGTTACGGACGTCCCGAACGGTATATTATAATTATTATCTATCTACGACGTATTAGGTTTCGACGCTCGTTACCTCCTACGCGCGATACGGACGTTTCGATTAAAAAATAAAAAAAAACTATATATTTACGACGTCTTAGGTTTCGACGCTCGAATGGACCTAATTGCGTTACGGACGACCCGAACGGTATATTATAATTATTATCTATCTACGACGTATTAGGTTTCGACGCTCGTTACGGATCTACGCGCGATACGGACGTTTCGACTAAAAAATAAAAAAAAAAACTATATATTTACGACGTC
The DNA here is from genome assembly GCA_030545235.1 of Helianthus tuberosus. Lineage (NCBI taxonomy): Eukaryota > Viridiplantae > Streptophyta > Magnoliopsida > Asterales > Asteraceae > Helianthus > Helianthus tuberosus. The sequence continues at coordinate 152,389,366 of CM060430.1, forward strand.
TTAGGTTTCGACGCTCGAAATGGACCTAATCACGTTACGGACGACCTGAATGGTATATTATAATTATTATCTATCTACGACGTATTAGGTTTCGACGCTCGTTACCGACCTACGCGCGATACGGACGTTTCGACTAAAAAATAAAAAAAAACTATATATTTACGACGTCTTAGGTTTCGACGCTCGAAATGGACCTAATCGCGTTACGGACGACCCGAACGGTATATTATAATTATTATCTATCTACGACTTATTAGGTTTCGACGCTCGTTACCGACCCACGCGCGATACGGACGTTTCGACTAAAAAATTAAAAAAAAACTATATATTTACGACGTCTTAGGTTTCGACGCTCGAAATGGACCTAATCGCGTTACGGACGACCCAAACGGTATATTATAATTATAAAACAAAAAAGGAAAAAAAAACAAGTATTTAGAATCAATACGATCGTATAGGCTTATACGTATCGTATCAGTTCAAATGTTCTTGAAACAACACTGAAATTATGAATCGATAAGATGCGTATAGGCCGATACGCATCGTATCAAACCATGTGTTCTTGAAAAAAAATTGAAATTTTGAACCGATACGATGCGTATAGGCCGATACGTATCGTATCGATTCAAAAGTTCTTGAAAACCCCCCTAAAAACCTCAGTTTTCAACCCAAAAATCACACTAAACCTACGGCTAAAATGCAAAATTGAAAACGTTAAAATGATGAGGGTTTGGAGATGAATACCGTACTAGTCTTCGATCTTGAAATCTCGACCGTATGACGACCGTATGTATACCACCGTATGTGTGTGTATTTGGGTGTATTTTGGGTTTTGTTTGTTTTTGGATCGTATCAACCCCCTGTGTTTTAAGGGGTTATATCGTTTTCTCATTTTATACGAATCGTATAGATCTATACGATGGGTAGTAAATTACCAATATACCCCTGTTTTTTTAAATAAATCCAGGCTATAGTACCTATCGTATAGATCTATACGATTCGTCTTTAAGGGGTAATACGATACAACTTTGGCCTATGCGATCGTATATGCCATAGTTTGAAAATTTGGTTTTTCGTGTGATCTTCGGTTCGACGCGTACACGAGTCGTTTTTTGACGAACATTCGCATATTTTGTCATTTTATGACGTATGACTTCAACATACGTCGTTTCAGTGACGTTCGGTTGCGTACAAATATCGTATTTTACGATTACGTACAGTTTTGTTTGAAGTCCACTTGTACTCCATAGTGCCGTGTTATATGTGTATTACGCTCGTGGAAATATCATTAGTCGCATATTTTTACGTATTTTAGAGCATTATAACATATTTTAAGGTATTTTAACAAATTTTCATGTATCTTAGGGATTTTAAGGCATTTTAGTGTATTTTAGCATATTTTAGCGTATTTAATTGTATTCTGACGTATTTTACCGTATTTTCGAATATTTTAGCGTACTTTAGAGCATTATATCGTATTTTAAGGTGTTTTAACATATTTTCATGTATCTTAGGTTATTTTAAGGTAGTTTAACGTATTTTAGCGTATTTAATTGTATTTTGAGGTATTTTCGAACATTTTATCGTACTTTAGAGCATTATATCGTATTTTAAGGTATTTTAACATATTTTCATGTATCTTAGGGTATTTTAAGGTATTTTAGCTTATTTTAGCGTATTTTGGCGTATTTAATTGTATTTTGACATATTTTACCGTATTTTCGAACATTTTAGCGTACTTTAGAGCATTATATCTTTTTTATGGTATTTAACATATTTTCATGTATCTTAGGGTATTTTAAGGTATTTTAGCGCATTTTAGCGTATTTTAGCATATTTAGCGTATTTAATTGTATTTTGACGTATTTTACCGTATTTTCGAACATTTTAGCGTACTATAGAGCATTATATCGTATTTTAAGGTATTTTAACATATTTTCATGTATCTTAGGGTATTTTAAGGTATTTTAGCGCATTTTAGCGTATTTTAGCATATTTTAGCGTATTTAGTTGTATTTTGACGTATTTTACCGTATTTTCGAATATTTTAGCGTACTTTAGAGCATTATATCGTATTTTAAGGTATTTTAACATATTTCATCTATCTTGGGGTATTTTAAGGTATTTTAGCGCATTTTAGCTTATTTTAGCATATTTTAGCGTATTTAATTGTATTTTGACGTATTTTACCGTATTTTCGAACATTTTAGCGTACTTTAGAGCATTTTATCTTATTTTATGGTATTTTAACTTATTTTCATGTATCTTAGGGTATTTTAAAGTATTTAAGCGCATTTTAGCGTATTTTAGCGTTTTTCGGCGTATTTTAACGTATTTTAGCGCATTTTCGAATATTTTACCGTATTTTCGTATTACAAATTAATCAATATAATGCATTGATTTGGAAATAAACAAATGGAATACATTATACAAATAAATTATTCTTTAAAATTACAAATAAATCAATAACAAGCAATGTAGGGTCAATGTTAGGCTTCCTTACCATATCATACCACGTTATCCGTTCCGTGTAGTTTTCCGTCCAACGTAAAGCTTCTTCGCGCGCGAGTCTACTCGACTTAAGGTTCGGTGGTGGCATTGGATAGTCCCCTTCAAGTCTGACGTGGATGAAATGACTACCATTAACAAATAACAGTGAAACGAACTGATGGGGGTCACGTGCGTACTCTGGATCATATAAGGGAAATACATTAGAACAACGTTGGATGTCTAATATGTGAACAATCACACCAAACCTATTGGCAATAAGGAGTGCTGCTTGAGGCATCTCCATCCAATGTTCCTTGGGTGTCATTCCAACCCCGTAAAATCAATTCTCTAGTACTTGTTGGTCGAAGTCCCCTGGTAATTCACTATCGAAGACGTACTTCCACATTTCTTTGTTCGGACCCGTCAGTTCTTCAAGTAGTTGGTTTCGAATATACCCAAAGTAATCTTGTTCAAACCCTAAACCCACACCCGCCGCCCGAAACCCACAATGTCCATCCGGCCTGACATCTTTTATTCTTGAAATGTAGGGGTGGAACACTTTTGGAATTTGTTTTTTGTATCTGTGCGCATATTCAAGCATTCCCTCATCGGTGATTAACAAAAAGGCATTGCCCTTGCCAGGCTCTTCTTCACGTGAAGATGTTGAATGACCGCGTCGATTTAACGACCTTTGAGACTTTAGAGACATTGCAGACGTAGACGGTATTAGGGAATCTTGCGATGGTACATAAGAGCTATGTCGAGGAGGGTCACACCTACTTTGTTGTCTGGGAGGCCCAACTGAGCTATCTCTAGCAGGTTGCTCTTTTCTTTGTTGTTGGACCTTGGAAGTTGGCTGCCCGCGAGTGTTTTCTTGTACGACAGGCGGTTTTTTGTCGCTCATATATGAGTTTACCACCGCCATGATCTTCGATAAGACACTTTTCCTCACCTGCGGGGGTTGGGTAGACAATTTTTGTTTCACATATTCTAATTGTTTGTCTACATCAACATCTTCTTCATCAAAATTTGATGGGTTCAGGTCAAGTTTTCTCCAAAAAATGTCTATATCTTTGAGCTGAATGACGCAGTCTGCAAAGCAAAAAAAAAGAGCATTATACAATCATATTAAATTAAGACAACAAAACATTTTTTATAAGTCTATAAGTACCTGTATTCTGCAATCTCTCCAGGCGACAGACACATAACAACCCGACACCCGAGTACAGCTGGCAGCCACATGTTGATCCGAATGACCGCAACGTGTCTATTCTCCGTGTTAGCTCGTTTTCCAATAGGTTAAGAGCATGGATGGAAACTTTAAGAAGTAGGTTGCAAAACAAAGGAATCTGAAGGTGGCTGTTCATTCGCTTGGTGCGGCTTTCTTCCAAGGATTTCTTTATTTGCGCATATTGCTTTAGTACCAAGGTGTCCAGCTTTTTCACCAGCTGTGACACTCATGACGAAACCAGGTACACCATTAACGGTCCAAAACTATAAAGCACACTTAACACTTTAATTGCGCGAAAACCCTAAAAACATGTGTGACTTATGTGCTAGCTTGAACGATATCTGTTATGTCTCGGAGGAATCCGAGAACACGTTATGACTAACATGAAACTAATAAGGGCCAATAGTGCGAAGTTGGTGTCCTTAGCCTTGAAACACATGTTAAACGGGAGTGTTCCATTCAACAGCGCTTTAAACCTTTGACATTGATTATTAGGTTATCGGTAGCATCATTTAAGATTTCGAGTTCCAGGAACAACTTAGTTTTGTGCCATAGACTGTGACATAAGGTTTGAATCCAATCAGAGATCGGGCATGCAAAACGAAGCAGCTTCCCGGTTAGGGAAACGTTTTCGTTGCAGGAATAACATAAGGCAATCAAAAGTGCAAGGAACGATTGATTAAACTTAAAAACACTTAAACCACCCTAATACGAGTCTTTTATGATTAAAACGTAACTAGGTTCGGATTTCAAGATGGTTAAGCATGATTTTTAAAACCGAGTCTTTTGACACTAATTACGCGCGAAACGGAGTCCGTCACACAAATCGAGAACGTGCGCGGGACCCGTAAACGAACCTAAACACTCAATGGAAGATAAACATCATCTTTTAGCGCTCAAAACGAAGCACGACAAAGCGAGGGTGGGGTAGGGGTACCCCCCTTATTTTATTATATTTTTGTCTTTTTAATCCTTTTATTTATTCCATTTTCATCCAAAATTTCCATGAGACCTGCACCCTCACACTTGAATCTCAGCTGATCTTGTCCTAAACACCACCAAATCCAAGGTATTAGCCTTGTTTCTTATAGTCTTAACCATGATTTCTTAATTATACATGATTTACAACCTAAAAACCCTTTTTAATCCATGAATTTTGAAGGTTTAAACATGTTTAGGGGCTGAATAAGAACACCATGGGAGTTACCTGGTGTTATATGGCAGCCATGGTTACAAATCTTTGGGTTTTGATACCCTAATCAACACCTATTCGACAAAAATCGCATAACTAGCCGATTAACCGAAGAACAATGAAATAAAGCTTGATTGATCTAAGTTCTAGCATATTTGGTTTGTACTTGATGTGTAGGTACTAAATATAGCCCACACATACTTCTGCACTCACAAGGAATGCTAGGAATCGAAGGAATCGCTAGGTATATGACCCGGAACTTGAATCTAGACTAGGCAGAATATTGTTCGTACTATAACTTTGTCCGTGACACTTGGATTGAGCTGAAATTTGGTGTGGTGATGAAGAGTAGTGTCCGGAAGGTCCACACAAAATTTTAGAATTTTTGGAATTTTATACGAGTTTTGGTGAAAGTTTGACTGTTTTATCAAAAGAATTCCGAAAAAAATACCAAACGGATTCAATAAATCACCAAATTTTACAAAGACACTAAGGAACATACGGGGAATGCTCTGGGAAAATTCGGTTTCCATTGGTTGAGTTTTGATTTGGTTTAAAAATCCGCGTTTTTGCGAATTTTCGGTAGCCAGAAACGCACCGAAATGAAATCGGAAAAATCTTAAAATTTTTGGAGATATTTCTGGAAACATAAGGAAAGTCCACGAATTTGTTTGGGAATTTTTGGATCACTGATGGTAATTAATGTTAATTATGTGGTTAAATATGGTTTTATAAATAATTTATTTAGACAAGTAAAATGCCAAAATAAATTCCCAGAAATGTTTTCCATATTCTACAGATTTTTACTGAGTTATGTAAAAATTTTCAGAATTTTTTTTCAAATTATAGATAAAATTGGAATTTTTGGGATTAAAAATGGGTTATTTTAAATCAATTTCGGCAGTTTACCGGGTAACGAACCTGCCGGAACTGGGAACTGACCCAACCCGACAAATACTATAATTGGAACATGGGGAATATTCTTGGAGATTCAAGGGCGGAGTGGACACTTGGGGTGTGTCCAATACCAGTTCGGGAAAATTCCCGACGGTGGAAACGGAAACTCAAAATTGGACAACCTGGACTCCCCAAACACCCAAACTCCCTTAACAAAAAATTAATCATTCTTAAATAACAACGTGTTGGCACTATTGGTATTCCCGTACCATTATCCGAACACGTTAAACTACTGACATTGACTGGCACGCGAACCGGTGCCCGGAAGCCAAACTGAAAACTAATACTACCCTGACCTCCATCACCATACCTGTGTCCTATAGACTCAATCCGGGGTGAAAACTCCTGACCAAATCCAAGTTATAACCATTACCGACTTAGATACTGATTTGAGTCCTTACTTGCATGTGTGCTAATAAAGCTGATTTCGTTGATTAAACACTCTTTAGCCGAGACTACTATTTACACTGTGAGTTCCCTTCCCCCACTTTTAAACTGTTTCCCTGTTTTCTGGGGTGAAGTGCATGTATAAACTGTGTTACTGTTTTGAAGTAATTTGCATGTTACAAACTGTGTTAATTGCACCAACTTATGATAATGTGAAATTGCCTAACCCACGAACTACCTCGACTAATTGTAACACGGACCGGCGAACTGGAGGTGTCCGTTGTGACACGGTCCGGCAAGCTGAAGGTGTCGATTCTAATACGGGCCAGCGAGCTGAAGGTGTCTGATGTGACACGGTCCGGCGCGCTGAAGGTGTTTGTGACCTCGTGAAATTCCATTTGTGATTGTGACACTCGTGTAATTCCATCTATGAACCGTAATATGTGCAATTAAACATTTTGATACATTTTGAAACGAAACAACCAAACCAGTGGAACTCACTAGCAACGTTTAACTGACCCTTTTTAAAACTAACATGCATTTCAGGTAACTTGAGACTGATGTGATCCGTGTATGTTGTTCAAGACGTGTTTATTGGCAAATATTGAGATAGACGCATGCGACTTAGAAGACTTATGTGGTTCATGGGAACACGCAGTTGTAACATACATGTAGTATGTAATCAACATTTTGTAATTAATAAAAGGTAGTGTCTTTATAGACAATGTTCTTGTACCAGAGGTGTCTGTTGCATCCCACGTTTTTTTTCTTCCTCTGCAAATCGGGGTGTGACAGAAATGGTATCAGAGCCATTGGTTATAGAGAATTAGGTGCCTTTAAGGAAACCTTGATTATAACTCCAGGCTCGGACCTTAGTGGACATCACTGGAAAATTAACCACTACTAAACGTAGTTAATGAACACTGTAAAGTATCCTATTGGCGAGTACTAGGATGGCCTTGTGGGGCAAGTGGGTTATTATGGTCTGGAACGTAATAACAGACTTGCTCATACGAGGTGGTGTTGGGAAAGTCGTGGTAATAAACACGCTTAAATATGTGGAGTGATACATGCGTGTACCAAGGTGATAGTGTAGGATCGTTTTCACGACCAAACGAGTCGTTCAGAAGAGTTTCTGCTCAATACAAGAGGCGGAAACAAACATATTAAGGTGATTCAGTTTGCAATTCACTTTAAATTGTCTTTTGATTGATATAACAACGTTTTACAGCGAGTAGACACTTCGGCAGCAGTTCGACACTGAAACTGGAAAGTTACTTTCGTACCAAATGAGATCACAAGGCTAGGTATTTATAGGCATGGCTATTTCGCACGGAATGGTCCAAGCGAAATCAACTTCACACGAAATAGCTATTTCGTGCGAAATACCCAGTTGATTTCGTGGGAAATGACAGTGTGTCATTTCGTGCGAAATGACAGTGTGTCATTTCGTGCGAAATACCTCTAACCTATACAATTTCTCATTTACTCGAATAACGTGCCCTGTTATATCTAAACACAAACAAGACTCGATACAAGACGAAGTCGACAGACGTATGCACCAACAGACTCCCCCTCGGATGTTGACGAAGTCTTCAGTGTCGAGTCTTCAATCTTCAGTCTTTATCAGTCTTCTCTCCTGCTAAAGTATCTGACACTGTAAGCATCCTTAACCTTCTTTCTGTCAACTAATCTCCCCCTTGAATGTTGATCTAATCTTCAATTCCAGAATCACAACCTGGCTTTCAATATTTCTAATTCTCTTGATCAGATCTCTTGATTCCTTAAGTTCATCAGCATCAGCAACTAGTATGGACTTCAGTTCCAGGATCAAAACTTGGCTCTCAGGATTGTAACCTGCCTTACATTCTGCTCAGAATCAGAAATCTAGCTTACCTGCACACATCTCTACCTCACAATAAATTTCACAAATTTAAAATTTGACAAATTTATAAACTACTTGCAGGTATTAATCAATAAATAAATGATTTTACAATGTTAATCTCTGATGAACCACTTGTAGAAATACCGTTTTCCTTTTCAAATTCAAAATTTTCATCTCAAACATCTCAAACAAATTCTCCCAGACCTTTTTTTCATCATGTTTAGCACTCGGAATTTTGAAAATCAGCTCTCCAACATCAGTTGTCGAAAATCTTTTTGAATTTTTCAAAGTTTATGCTAAAACACACTTAAAATCTTTTTGGATTTTTGATTTTAATGAAATACAGAAAAGAAATATATACAAACAATATTTTTGTGAGTTTGCGTATGAGGATCATATCAGTTTTTAAGACAAATCACGAACACCGTTAAGCTTTAATCATTTTAAGTTCTAAACGATTCACTTAGATTGTTAGTATAGTGATCCACTTAAATTTTCACACAAATTTCAACTGTTTCGAGATACGAGATTAATGTTTTAGAGACTTAAACTTATTCATGTGTCCCACCTCAGAATATACTCCCGTATCCAGATCCCAATATTCAGTCTTACAGGTGAGTATACCTAGATGATATCTGTAAAGGGTTAAATGCGAGGGCCATGAGAGCTCAAGCTATTGCTTCCGCAAAATCAGAGAGATAATGGCTTCGACTTTTAGGTGTGTTCCCTTTAGAGAATCTTTTCTTCAACAGCACATGATTAACATTTTGCAATTTTTCATCATTTTTTATGCTGAGGGGGGTGCTATATTTCAAGCAAGCGAAAAGTATTATACGGGGACTAGGCCATTGCTTCCGCAAAATCAGAAGTCCCAGGATAATACCCCAGATATCACTAAGCATAAAGACCTAGTATCTCAGAAAGAGGGGTCTTTCAAACAAGATTTCGGGGGTTACCCATATATCCGAGAGATGTTCCCCACGAGATAAGTAAGTTTGAAATTTAGGTTTATATCTCGACACAATCTACTAAATGTGCAAAAACCTACTGGCACATCATCAGTGAGACCGTTTATCATGTTTTAACTTTCCAATTCTTTAGCGTGCTGTGATAGTCCACTGATGTACTATCATTTCCTCTTTTATACAACAAAACTCATTTTTAACTTTTCAAGGTTTTTGCCTTTTTCAAATTTTCAAATGTTTTTGAATTTTCTGAAAATTTTTACTCCCCCAAAAATGCAAAAGCATTTAAAAAAATTTGAAAACAAACTGTACATATGAAATGACAACTGTTGTGAATTGCTTCAAATCGCCATCCACTTGGCATAAACAATCAGAACTCCCCCTGACAACAAAATATTTTCCCATTATGATTTCAAAACACTTAAGTTTGTTTTAATCAAATAGTTTTTCCGGAAAATTAGTTTTGTTGATACCACTTGTAAAATTGGGGTTTTGTTCATCACTTTGTTCTCAAACTTCAGTGAGAGTTAAATCAAATTCAACTTAATGACCTTGATTAACCACTTGTAGGAGAAAACCTTCTTCAACCACTTGTAGGTTATCATCACCAATACCACTTGTAAAAATGTAACAATTTAAGAATAATACCACCACTTGTAGATCGAAATATCACATATGTGAATTTCTCAAGAAAGATGCCGATTCCTGCTCCTCGATTACCAATTTGGGAGCTCCGGCAAGTCCTGGTTTTCAATCATAATAAGTTCCATCCCAGTCACAAACCTGGGATGATTTATCTTTAACTGGTTTCTTCATTTTCTTCTCATAGAATTCCTTTACCCCTTTGACCTTCCCGTCAATCATTTTTCCAAAAATATTCTTAACTGTGGGGTTAAAAGCTTTTTCAACATCAAACTCTTTCTTTTCAGAAAAGAATTGATTTGAAATCTCAACTTTTCCAATTTTTTGTTTAAAATTTTCAGTCCGCAATGGTGGAAAATTTACATCATCCATTGGCGGAACCAAATTTTCACCCTTTTTCTCAAGCAGTGGCTCCTCTGACTTTATGGAATCAGATTCATCGCCAGAAAATAGCTCCTCTGATTTTGACGACTCAGAATCATTGCTAGAACTATCCTCAGATTTCTTAACGACCCACTTTTGGTTGTCAAGATTTGCTTTTCTTTTGTAAAACCTTTTTGAACACTCACCCACCTCAAACTTCGAATTTTTGAAAACTTTAAATTGTTTGGTTGGTGGTTCATTCTCAACCATCTTTTCTTTCAGTTTCAGAGAAACTCCCTGTTTTGTTTGGATTGCCTTTGGACAATTCCTGGCAATATGACCAACGGTTTTGCATTGAAAACAGGTTCTCGTTTCCTTTTTCTGTCACACCCCGATATTTCCACGTATTACCGGTGGGCCCGGTGGGGAGTATCGTGACGTAGTTGATATCATCATAGTCAAACAACACAAATTTAAATGCACAGCGGAAGCAAAAGATAGATTCATTTCAACTGAATAAATTGTAATATTAAGTATCACAAATTGTTGAAATAGATCCACATGCAGATCGAAAGAAAAAGGAAATTGTTCAACAGACTTTAACATCTAGAGCTTGCGAGACTTGATTATTGATGCCTGGAGTAGCCAGCCTATTACGTATAGTACCTGCACTTAGCCTTTTTGGAAAATACGCCAGTTTACACTGGTAAATACAACTTAACTGACTCATTTTGAAAATGTTTAAAAATTGATTTGGATACACTAGACACAAAATATTTTATAACTTGGGACAATTATTTAAAAATAATCTTGTATACAGTTTTACTTATTTGTCGTCCATTAGGGCCGGTTTGTAGGGCCGGACAAGATTAACTGACACGCCACAGGTATAATACCCACAAGGTTGATTCCTTTAACTGGGCTACCAGTTTTTACATATGCAGCTATCAGGAGTACGCCTACACCCCGTGCTTAGGTCGTGGCCATTTCTTTGAATGATGCCAAGGATATACGGGACATGGTCATTTAACCCCCAAAAGCCATACACCAAATAATACAGAATAAAACAGGTTATGTAAATACATCAATCACAATACGATTTAAATTACTACATACCCGACCAAGCGGTATTATTATAATACCGTATCCCAAGCCCGTATAGGGAAAATAAGTTAAGAGTATTTACCTGAGCAAAGTATAAATCAAATACAGCAAGTGCATGTAGCTTTTACTGGGCTCCTAATCTGGAACGAAGGTTTTTAATAACCTATTAGAATCCTAACGGGTTTTTAATTAAGCTTTGACTTAGACCGGTTAGTTTTCAAAAGGAAGACACAGTCCAAACGCATGATAAAGCGAAGACCGGTTTAGAATGTGGTTTTGACCCAAAAATCTTGGACACTTGTTTAATATGGGTAAACTAAACACATTCTGGATTTTGAGATGAAAACGATATGGTTTGACCCGTTTCGGCTAACATATGCAAACTAGTTACATAAGCCGATCCGAACGCGAAAAGGCGTAACGGGTAACCAAATGAGTCATATGCAGGTTTTCTAAGTTAATATGCCTTACATATGTTGTGACATCAGTAAGATATCTTCTATTATGCCCCAAATGAATTTAAACTCAAATTATGCCCCGTAAGCGAATTTTGGTCATTTAAAAGGTTATAAAAGAGTTTAAATATGAATCCGAGTTTCGAGTCTGATGTATTCAGTGAAAATACTTAATTTACTAAGTTATATCAGTAGGGTATAACCTATGTGTGAAATTTATCATTTCTAACCATACTATGCACCGAAGGGGCATTTTGGTAATTTCACCTAAGGTTTAGAGGTCAAATCTGGAATCTGACTTCAAAAACTTTTACTTACTGTTAGAATATAAAAGTTTACTTAAAATATCAGTAGGTATCAAGTCTTACATATCTAATATGGTTTTAATACATATTATGCGTTTAAAATGCTTAAAAAGGCGATTTTGAACTATTTCCGGGGTTTTAAAGGAAAGCTGACATTTTTATTATTCCAGAAGGCTTAAAATATTCTATTTATCATATTAGATCAGTAGAAAAAGGTTTGGTATCAAAAGGTTTGGTAAAACTCATTTTATAGCCAAAAAGGGCAAAACCGACAATTACTGGATCAAGCTTAGAACTCTATGTTATGCTTAGCCTATAAATAAATAAAAATCTCCAAAAATCCCAAAATATTATTTTATATCAGTAGGTATAAAGTTTGGTATCAAAATTTGGGTTTAGATAGGCTATATGATAATTAAGCCATTTAATTACTAAAAAGCTTTCTAATTACGCTATTGAGCGTAACTCTTAATCTAGACCTCAAACTGATGTCAAATTTTAGGTACAAGTTTATAAATCAGTAACTCAGGTTTCTATTCTTTTACATTTTCAAAAATCATGTTTTAAGGTCGTATGGGCATAATAGTCAACATTTAGGCATTTAACGGAAATATGCATATGAATCGGATAACTAATGGACCAAGTTGTATAATCACAGAGGGTTATACTTATGTGAAACCTGGTCCTAATAAAGCTCTTAGACATTTCTAAACTATGCTCTAATGGGTCAGAACTGAAAGTCAATGCAAAAGTCTACTTTTGCGACTTTCGGTTCCGAACCGAGCTTAAACAGAAAATTGTCGAGTTGAACATGTTTAGACATGTTTAGACATGTTCTTATATTAATTACGAGTTTTTTTTTTTTTGCAGAAATAGGGGGGTTGAGCCCTCAAAGAGTGCTATTAGGTGTCTTTCAAATTTATGATTGAAAGTAGGTAGTTTGCTTATCCATTCAGCGAAGTTCATTTGAAATTCTGCAAAAAGCTGCAACATATGACAAATACCTGCACAAGCTTCATAAGTTCACTGATTTGATCCACCAACTTTTAAACCTCGCTCATTTGATCAACAAATTACTCAAGCTTCGCTGATTTCATGAACAATTTTCAAAAGCTTCGCTGATTTCATGAACAAATTACTAGAGGTTCGCTTATTTGAATTGCAATCTTGAAGAACCTCGCTTTTTTTGTTTGCAATCTTAAATTGCTTCGCTGATTTCATGAACAAATTACTCAAAGTTCGTTGATTTAATGCACAATTTACTAAAGGTTCGCTGATTTGATGAACAAATTACTCAAGTTCGTTGATTTCATAAGCAAAGTTACCAAGGTTCGCTGATTTTTTAAGCATAGTTATAAAGCTTTGCTGATTATTTTATAGGTGTAGCTGGTTCATCGCATGGAATGCTTTTTGGATTTTTGTCTGGCTTCCATCACATGGCATCAATAAGTTAAAATATAGAGGTTGCAGCATTCTTTTAAAATATAGAGGTGAATGACAAAGTTTCAAATAGTGAAAATTTATTTTTGCATAGAGTAGTCTTATCAATTCACAATTGAGTGTTGCAGCCTTCTTTTAACCATATATTCTGATACGCATAGGAAGTAGTAGCTTAAACAGGGCCATCTAATCACCCTGTAAAATTCAGAATAGTAGGTTTGCAGAATCTGGTGGCTTATCATATCATCAATGGAATCAAGAGACCTTTGTTGCTACAAATACATACATACAATGGAGTTTATTGATACAAAGTTAAAAACCAAAGCTAAGAAACTTTCACACAAACCATCAACAACAAAACCTCACCCTAGTTTAAGCACGCACAAGAAGATCTCAAAGTTAAAAATGAGTTATCAGTTGAATCCTGGTCCTCTCAATAACGAGGTTTTGTTTTTACACAAGAAACACCGTGCGTTAGAGGTTTATAATAACCCGAAAAAATTCGGATCATCCATAAACATCAAGCGTTCTGATCGTTCGTTTTGGAAGTTGGTGAAGCAAAAGCCTATAGGACCACGTGTGGAAGGTTATATACGTGAAGCAGGGTTTGGTGGGTTGCTTGATAGTGGGTACCGTTATATAGACCACGCTTTAATAACGGCGTTGGTTGAGCGGTGGAGGCCTGAAACCCACACGTTTCATCTTCCAGTGGGGGAAACAACTGTCACATTACAGGACGTTAACGTCTTGTGGGGCCTGCCAATTGAGGGGGTGCCGGTGTGTGGGGCGGATAACGCCCTCACATTTTCTGAGGCTGCGGAGAAGTGTGAACGCCTGCTTGGGTTCACTCCAACGAATAATCAACTCAGCGGTAAACGAATTAGTTCTGTCCGTATTATTGCTGAGTTAGATTCTACTTTTTCTGAAGTTGAGGCTACGGACGATCAGTGCATTATACGTGCACGTTTAATAATATTTTATCTAATAGGTTGTACAGTTTTTCCAGATAATTCGAACAACTGGATTAATCTCATTTTTTTACAATACTTAGAGGATTTAAGTTCGTGTGTTAATATTAGTTGGGGCAGTGCTGTTTTAAGCTGTCTCTACAGAAACCTGTGTAACGCTACAGCACCCGATGCCATAAACGTTAGCGGACCAATGTCAATTCTGCAAGTCTGGGCCTGGGAGAGGATCCGTTGTGTTGCACCGGAGCCCTACCACCGGTTTAATTACGACGCGCCTTTAGCTGCTCGGTATGTTGTAAGCTATAAGTATAAAATTGTTTATGAATAAATTATAGAAACTTAAATATATAATATTAATTTTTGGCACTTATTATTTTTTTTAGCTGGAAGGGAAACCTTAATCATGTTGACGCCCCCACACACTGTCTTAGAGCTTATCGATCTCAACTTCAGTCGGTTCGCGAGGAGATGGTACCCTAGTTATAGGAAAATACACATAATTTTATGTAGTTGTTTCTAAACTATTCAATTTTTTTAATGCAGTTTATTTGGACACCGTACGATGATGTTCTCGGTAGACTCCCAGAAATTTGCACTAGTGGGAGTTCTAGTTGGAGGAGCACATGCCCGCTGATTTACTGGGAAAATGTCGAGCATCATTACCCGCAACGGGTTATGCGGCAGTTTGGCATGGTTCAACATATACCTCCCAGTATACCATTAACCGTTGAAGAGCTTGCCAGACTGCATAAAACGACCCGGATTGGGAAAACTGGTTGGGACTGGACCATTCGACACGATGTTTATCTTTATGCTTGGTACCATCGTCATGACTCTGTTGTCGAGGGAGAAACAATCACCTCTTATCCGGTCGCAGATGATTATATGTCTTGGTTCATGAACCATACAATGCTCTATTTGAAAAATCCAAGGTCTTCGGCAGTTCCAATGCGTGGTTTCCAAGATGATGGGGCTCGTGCCCAAATGCTGGTATATATATATATATATTAGTTTAGATTTATTCATGTTAGAAAGTCTAAATTAATCTGTTGTGAACTAAGTCTTATTTTTATTTATTTAGACGGATGCAATGGGGGTAATACAACGGTGTGATGATCTAGAGTTGGCCCAAGCTGCCGCTTATCGAGCTACGGAAATGTCACGGCAAGAAGGATACTCACAATATCCGAGTCACTTGACAACATAAACTGTTGACCTAACACCTATTCCTCGTCCGCAGAGGTTACGCAGGCGACGGCAACGTCAACAAGGAGGTTCAAATGTTGACGGGGGTGGAGGTTCCAATTGGTGCATGAATATGGA
Organism: Helianthus tuberosus; assembly: GCA_030545235.1. Taxonomy (NCBI): domain Eukaryota; kingdom Viridiplantae; phylum Streptophyta; class Magnoliopsida; order Asterales; family Asteraceae; genus Helianthus; species Helianthus tuberosus. The sequence continues at coordinate 152,405,073 of CM060430.1, forward strand.
ACAAGGGGGGCCGTCATGTTTTAACGAAACTCAAATTGATGATCAATGGGGTATCCTCGGGTTAGACAATATGCAACAAGGGGGGCCTTCATTTGTGATCGAAAGTGGTAATTTGGGTGTGAATCAAACTTATAATGATGTTGACCACCCAGATTTTTGGGCTGCTAATAGAATATCCGACCTTATCGGTGGGGACGTTAATACTGTGGTTACTGACAACCAAATATATACGTCGAATGTCCAAAATAATCCCCCGATGTATACAACCCCCGCATCACAAATGTTGACGTTTTTTCCGGATACGCAGGGTGACTTCAATTATTTTCCACCACATCAAAGTTTGGAAGATCCTCGTGCAAATTACTCAAATGTAGAACCCACTCCCTTGGAATGGGGACTTGATTTAGATTTGAACCTATTTAATCATCCACCCCCACCCAACTAAGTTTGTTGTACCTTTCCTTTATTATGTCAATATTATGTTTTAATATTATGTTGGTACTTTCCTTTATTTTGTAAGTATTTGATTTAAATATTAAGTTGTTGAGATTTTGTTGTATTTCATACCACTATAAATACACCCCCACTTTCCCATCTCATAACCACACAAAACTTGACTCATATTACTCAACCATGGCACAACGTCGTGACAAGCAAGTTTCCGAAGAACAACATAATCCGCTTCCCGTCCCGAAAATGTCAAGTATGCTAATAAATAAGTTAAGGCGTCCAACCAGTCGGTCCAACACCTCGTCTTCTGATTCTCTTACCCGAAACGTTATCCAACATAACCCCGGGTCGTCCTCGCATAAGTCGCTGACAAAAGCAGTCGAAAATCGTGTAGACGGTACTTTTTTTGGTGTTCCAACAGATGAGTCCGGGAAATGGTCAACTGATGTTGAAGAGTTTTACTGCAACGGTGATTCTCCATTTTGCTATTCTCGCTTCTTAGGTGAAAAACCGCTACATAGAAACTTCTGGGGTAGCCTTTTAGGCTACGAGTCTAACGGTTGCCTAAATGACCTTGTAAGCTTACAAAGATATATTTGTTATTATATTAATCCCATACCAAGAACTGACTATATTTATTTGTATAATTCTGCAGCATGTTGAAGCGTGGACCTTAAGGCTAATGCGTCTTAGACAGTCCAAAATTTTAAAAAACCCGTCTAAGAAATTGCCTTGGACGGTGTTACCCCCGCAATTTTATGAAGATGTGTGTTACACGAAGGACTGTTTAAGGGCGTTAGACATGGCTGGAAGGAAGGAACCATATCCTCCATTTTGGGATGTTGATTATATGTACATCCCGTTATGGATTAAGCAAGAGGACTGGTTACTATTTCGTGTCGATATGTTTACCATGGAAATTATTCAATTTTGGACTGATAAAAGATGGGGAAATGAAAAACGACGGCTGGTTGATCACGTTATGGACATTTTTCCAATCTTCTTTAAGCACTTTTTGGACCAGATTAACTATTGGCGAAACTCGAAATACCGCACAAATAAAAAAATTTCCTTTCGTGTAGTTCAAGATGATGTGCCTCAGGACAACGGTAACATTGCTAATTCAGGGGTCCTTGTTTGTATGATGATGGAGAACCTCGTAAGAAGCAAGTCCATCCATGTAGACAGTGATGTTGAAGACGCTTGTATCAAGTACCGGCGCCACATGGCTAACGAGTTGTATAAATGGCGTTGTTTGTAGCCATTCGACTTTTATTTTTATCCTTGTATTTTGTTTATGATAGTTTATTTTGTTTCGTCAAAAAAGTCCAACGTGGCATTTTCTGTGGCCGTTTCCTCACCCGCGTGGCTCCCACCACCGGGTTCGTTTGTCTCTAACTTATAAAGAGGGGTAAATTTGTCCAGAGACCAGGGGTGTCTGGTCGGCGGAAAGCATTTCGGCTCATTCAGAGGGGCCCGAAAGTCTAAAAAACTCATTTTTTGTTTTGTCAAAAAACGTCCAACGTGGCCTTTTCCGTGGCCGTTTCCTCATCCGTGTGGCTCCCGCCACCGGGTTTGTTTGTCTCTAACTTATAAAGAGGGGTAAATTTGTCTGGGAACCAGGGGGGTCTGGTCGGCGGAAAGCATTTCGGCTCATTCAGAGGGGCCCGAAAGTCTAAAAAACTCTTTTTTTTGTTTTGTCAAAAAACGTCCAACGTGGCATTTTCCGTGGCCGTTTCCTCATCCGTGTGGCTCCCGCCACCGGGTTCGTTTGTCTCTAACTTATAAGGAGGGGTAAATTTGTCTGGGGACCAGGGGCGTCTGGTCGGCGGAAAGCATTTCGGCTCATTCAGAGGGGCCCGAAAGTCTAAAAAACTCATTTTTTTGTTGTCAAAAAACGTCCAACGTGGCCTTTTCCGTCGCCGTTTTCTCATCCGTGTGGCTCCCGCCACCGGGTTCGTTTGTCTCTAACTTATAAAGAGGGGTAAATTTGTCTGGGGACCAGGGGCGTCTGGTCGGCGGAAAGCATTTCGGCTCATTCAGAGGGGCCCGAAAGTCGTAAAAACTCATTTTTTTTGTTTTCGAAAAAAATGTCCAACGTGGCCTTTTCCGTGGCCGTTTCCTCATCCGTGTGGCTCCCGCCACCGGGTTCGTTTGTCTCTAACTTATAAGGAGGGGTAAATTTGTCTGGGTACCAGGGGCGTCTGGTCGGCGGAAAGCATTTCGGTTCATTCAGAGGGGCCCGAAAGTCTAAAAAACTCATTTTTTTGTTTTGTCAAAAAACGTCCAACGTGACCTTTTCCGTCGCCGTTTTCTCATCCGTGTGGCTCCCGCCACCGGGTTCGTTTGTCTCTAACTTATAAGGAGGGGTAAATTTGTTTGGGGACCAGGGGCGTCTGGTCGGTGGAAAGCATTTCGGCTCATTCAGAGGGGCCCGGAAGTCGTAAAAACTCATTTTTTTGTTTTGTCAAAAAAGTCCAACGTGGCCTTTTCCGTCGCCGTTTTCTCATCCGTGTGGCTCCCGCCACCGGGTTCGTTTGTCTCTAACTTATAATAAGGGGTAAATTTGTCTGGGGACCAGGGGCGTCTGGTCGGCGGAAAGCATTTCGGCTCATTCAGAGGGGCCCGAAAGTCGTAAAAACTCATTTTTTTTGTTTTCGAAAAAAACGTCCAACGTGGCCCTAATAATTTATTAATTTAAACATAATATAAAGGTTGATTACAAATAGTTTTTGTTGTATTACACCTTAGCCGGAGCTGGTGAAAACCGTGCTGCATAGAACTCTTCCTCCATCTCCCATCTATATTTCGCGCAAGATTCTTCAAGATCCCCATCAATCCGGAGCTGGTCGTCATTAACTAGTTTACTCAATAGCATACAAACTAACACCTCAGAATTAGCTCCTGGGTTTTCCTTGTCATGCTGGCAAACTTTAGTATGTGTCACCATTGTCTTCTCCACGTATGGCCGTCCAGAATTTTCCCAGTACGAAATTTGGTCCAAAAACATTTTGAATAGTGATTCAAATTTTATAAGGGTTGGGTACACCCTAACTTGAATCAATTTGGACTCATCAGAACTGCTTGAACCACATGCTCCAGTGAAGTACAATGTAAGGTGAAGTGTCCGCATATCAACACGAACCATGAACCAGTCTCGTATGTCAACACATAGTGGAATATACACCTGAGACAAAAACAAAAAATATAAGGATATTTTCTTTTAAAAATGGATTTAATGTAAGTGTTACCGTATTGATGTCCCAAAACGGAGGGTAATGTTCCTTTAATCCAATCGCAAAAGGTAACGCACGGTGGCTCGGATTATCACCCAGAAGGTCCAGGAATTGCGGTGGCAGAATCGTCCATGGAAACAGTTGTTCTGGTTTTCTAGATTTTGTTATCAAAACCCATTTGAACCTCATCATTCTGGTAACCCAACCACACACATGCTGCAATTAATGCAATAACAATTAATGACTTTTTTTTTGCAGTAGCTATACTTAAAGTACTTACCAGTGGCGACAAGTAACCATAGTTCTCGTATCCCAGTAGTGCACCCCAAAAATCCAAGCCGAGTTGTCTTCTTCCGAGGAATCCACTATAACAGAAAGAAGAATCCCCGTTTTGATAAAATGTCATTACATTTTTTGACCATGAACTAGAATCTTTTGTTGAGTGATAATACCGGCGTCTCTTACTGGGGATATTTTCAGGGGGAGTTTCGGGAACTTCCTCCAGCTCCAAGAACGAGTTTTCAGGGTCCCCCATTTGATGTTGTAAAGACTTGTTGGGTGTGTTTGGTGCAATTTGAGATAGAGGTATGTGCCAGTATTTATAGTGGAGAGGGCATCTCTAGAAGATTGCCAGGTGCAATGGAACCAGTGGGCCATCATTTATTAAAAAAATATTTTAATAAAAAAGTATTACATTTTTAACCCCAATTTTTCTCTATATAATCCCTTGCAAAGCAACCCTCCATTGCTCCTCATCAGTCTTCTTTGCAATACCAATTCTTAGTAATGGATAAGCGGAATGGTAAGAAACGGTTACCTCCCTTCTCCCACTTCCAAAACAACTGCATGAGTGAAGAAGACATCAAAGCTTGTTTGGAATGGGAACTACCCCCAAAGCTTCCTGATTTGGAGGTATGAAAGAAATCGGAAAAATCAGAAGCTGTCAAGGAAGGAGGTTCGTCATCCGGTCCTGTTGTGAATCATCATCTGGCGAAACATATGGAGTTTCTTGGCAAAAAGAAACAGCTTGAAGAAATCCCCGTTGAAAAAAAAGTTTGGATTTATGACAACCAAGAGTTTGATTTCAACCCTAACCCGGAGGAGGATTACGACCCAGAAGTCCTGAAGGATGCTTGGAACTATGAGGAAGAAGAAGAAGAAGATTGGTCCTGTGTTTGGCACAACCCATATTCTGGAGAAGAGTCAGACTCAGAATTATCATCTAGAGGTGACTGCCATTGGAAATAGGGTTGCTTGTAGTTGTTGCAGGATGTTTGTTCTATTGGTGTTTAGTTGAATGTTTTTTGTCGTTTGTGGAAGGTTATTCTCGTTTATTGTATCAGTAGATTATGTTTACTAGTATTCTAATAATTACCCCTAGACTTCTCCTCTCTATAAATACCACCTCTCACACCAATATGTCTTCACATCTTCACCTCACCTAATAAGTCATTCGGATGGCAGATGGTGATAACGGATTCAACATTCATTTTCATTTGCATATACATGAAAGGGAGGCAAACCCTGTAAATGTTGAACCCCAACCCAACCGTAACCATAATGCTCAACAAGCAAACCCTAACAGTGTGCTCCCCTCCATTGAACAGCTGCGTGCCCGTCCCGGACCTTCAACGGTAGACCAACATCGTTACCGTCCAGATCATCATAGTCAGGAAAATCATAATCAAACTTCCTTCATGGCAGCACCACAAAACCCCTCTTCTGTGCAAAACCCTGGCGCTTCACCCCTCGACCAACATCCTCACCCACCACCATATGTTGAATATCAAAATCGAAATCCTACCTCCTTTGTGCAACGACCTCAACGTCCTTGGATTGTGCAGAACCCATACCCCCCGATATGTAGGTTTGGATGCATCTACCATAGCTTGTGCTACCACCAATACGACAGCGATCGTGACTCTAATGCGTTATTAGATGATGCCGTCGTTAGTGATGATCCATGGGAACAATATCACAACTATAACAGCGATTCTGATTCATCCTTTTGATTCCAGAGCATGACTTAGGGGTTCCTGTATTGGTAGATGTATTTTGTGTTCGTGAATTCTCCTAAATTAAAATAAACCGCGTAATGTTCTTTGATGTTTATATTTTTGTGATGGTCAATGTAAAAAATTGTGAAAAATGGCGTTTAGGGGAAGTAAAACTTAAAACCACAAAAACCATAAACGAACAGATAACACTAAAAACCACAAACGAAAAACACAAGAACAGATAACACTAAAATTAAAATTCTGCTGTATCAACGTCCCTGGAATGATAGGCCTAGAAGTGATATCACAAGAACAGATAACACTAAAAACCACAAACGAACAACAAATACATAATTAATTAATGTCAGCCACAGGTCTTCCTGTTGTGGCCTGTTTCTCCACATCTGCTGCATCGACGGACCTGGGGTTCGTCGTGGTAGTTGACATCCATCTCATTTTGAATTCTTCTTGCACGAACCCTACCACGGTGTGTTGTAACCCTTGAAGGGTCCCCTTGAATTCTCCACTGCGGTTCTTCCCACTCTTCCTTAGGGCCTAGCGTGTAAAAATGCCCGCTGTACTGTTCCCGATAGGTAGTAGTGTGGAATTTTGAATTCGTAACCTCGTGTGGTTCCTCACCCCTCCATGAGCAAACAGCAATGGCGTGAGAACAAGGAAATCTGAGCATTTACCATTTCCTACATGAGCACCACCTACGAATGTATTCAACGGTGTTCTCATTACCACCATGATCGTTCGCTTCGTCCCTTGAAACAACTGAGTAGCGAGCATCTGTGACATCATACACGGACACTTCATGTTGCATTGCCACCGAATACAGTTTGTTAAACCTGGACCAAATGCGAGGGGGTAGAGGGGTGTTGCAGGTTTGGGCCATGTGCGAGTGCCTGGCATACTCGGATACGTCTTTGGTAAACGTATAATGAATTAACGCTTTTATAGGAAGCAGTCTTGCTTCGCGTAAGACGTTATTCATAGACTCAGATATGTTCGTCGTTAGGTTTCCCCAACGCCTGTTTCTATGATCATGAACAATAGTCCACTTAGTTTTGTCGATGTTGTTCAGATAGTCCCAAGCTGCCTGATCTAGCATCCGCATTTCCCTTACAGCCCAACGATACTTCGATGGTTGACTTGTGCTCCCAATCATCCAACATAGCTTTCTAAGGCTTTTACTCTTATACTTTCCACTGAAATTGCTTCTTACATGTCGAAGACAATAACGATGGTACGCCTTCGGTTCCTTCCAATCTCCAAGGTTCTCCATGGCATTAATTATTCCAGCATGACGGTCTGACAGAACACATATTTTACTAGTACAGTTTGTGGTGACGTGTTCCTTCAAATTTTGGAAAAACCAACACCAACTATGGACAGTCTCTTCGTCAACCAGAGCGTACGCCAATGGAATTATGTAGTTGTTGGCGTTTTTGGTTACCGCAACCAGCAACTTGGCACGGTACGGACCTTTCAAGTGTGTGCCATCCACGGAGATTACAGGCTGGCATAGACGGAATGCACTAATAGAGGGACCGAAGGCCCAAAAAACATATTTGAATGTTGGATGTCCTGGAGCCGAATGTGGGTGATGAAACCAGTTAACCACCGTACCAGGGTTTTGAGACTGAAGCCGTAACACGTACTTCGGGAGCTCCACAAAGTTGTTGTCCCAAGTTCCATATATCCTCTCAATTGCCTTTCTTCTACCCCGCCATGCCTTTGTATACGTAACATTGACGGACATGGTTTGCTTTATGAACGTCCTTATGTGTTTTACCTTAAACGCGATGTCTGTACGAATTTGTGGAAGGATGTTTGCACCGATATCCTTAGATCTAAGGCATCTGTTGTTGTTGCGCACCACAGTTGAATAACAACTGTGGGCAGGTGCCCAGTTGGTAATCTGCCACAGGTGTTGGAGTTTTTGTTTTGATGTGGTTGCACGCCATTCGCAAACAGGAGCACCAGGGAAAGGGTTTTTATAATTTTTGTTTCTCGTGTAGCATTTAACTTTGTATAAATTTGGTTTGCTATCCACCACGAATATTTCCCTTCCTCGGCGAATGTTCCACTCTCGAACAGCAAGGTCCACATCCTGTTTGGACTTGAAAAACATCCCCAGACGAATTTGTTTTGATTTTGGATTCCATATGTCCATTGGGTTATCTTCAAAATCTGGACACATGTAATCCCTAAGCTCCTCATCCTCTTGTGGGTCGTCATGTGGACCTGCAACGATAGGCCTAGAATGCGTTGGCTGAGACAAGGTCAACGCAGTTTGATCGTTGACTGCGACCTCATCGTCAGAAGAGGCTTCATCTGATGGGGGGGCCTCCTCACTTTCTGAACTGTCTTCTGTGCTGTAAACTTCTGACTCATCAAAGCCGTCGTTTTTGTCGTCACCAACGACAAATTGAGAAGCGGGACCGACTAGGTTCTCAACAGACGGCATGAGGTGGTGTTCTTGAGTTGTTTGCCCATCTCCTTCACCATCATCATCGGATAACTGGTGGTCAACAACATTACGTTGTGTTATGTCATGGAGAAGGTTTGTAAAACTCATATGTCGGAGGGGATTAACTGCCTCCCATTGAACATAGATCTCGGCAATGAAGTTGCCTTCAAACACTCCGGCTAAGTAGTGCAACATTTCAACACCATCTTCATTGAAAATTTTTGTTGTCTGAGATGTCCCTTGATATGTGTACCCTAATAACATCGAAACCACAACGGATTCTTTCTGTAGTCGAACATGATTACAGATTGAATCGACCAATTCCTCATAAGACATTTTGTGTCGCATAAGGAATGTGGTTGTTAGCATGGATTGGTCAAATTGAACAACCCCGTTTACAAAAGAAAAGACACCACCCCAGTAAAGTCTAACGAGGTATGGCCGAAAAGATTCCATTAACTAAGAAAAGGAAATTTGGCGGAAAAATGATAGGATGAAGTGAAAAACCGCTACAGTTGTTGTGGTTATTAGGATGAGCTGAAAAAAGAAGGTTGTTTTTGGTACTTCAATTTTGATGTGGGTTGACACCCTAATCCCATGGGTATTTATAGTGGTGAGGACCCAGACTTTAGCTGGGTATTTCACAAACATTTAAGTAATTCTAAAATATTACAGTATTATTTGTATTAACGAATGGGGTTTTCTTGTTTATGTCCGTTCTTTAAAAGTTAGTTATATGCTTACAATTTAATCTAGTTTTATTAATATTTGCTGCTGGGTAATTTAAACATCATATTTGATTGTCTTCATTCTGTGTACATATATGTAGAAAGGTAGGTATCTGCATTCCATTGATAATATGATATGGCTACTTCTGCAAACTACTAGTCATAAACATGTCTTCACAAAAAGTGTAAGGTTTGATTAGATGGCTCTCTACAATACTATTACAAGAATCTGTGTATCACACATATGGTTAAATGACTCCTCTACAAAATTCAATTACAATCGAGAAAACTATTCCCTGCACTCAGGCATAACAAAACACTATTTTACTATTTCAATTTTTGGCATTCAAGACAACAAAACTCTGAAAAGCATCCCATGTGAACCTGCTACACCTTCAAACAAAATTCAGCAAAGCTTTTATAACTATGCTCATGAAATCAGCGAAGATTGTGAAGGTTGTGCAGGTAATCAGCGAACCTCGTGAAGGTTGTTCATGAAATCAGCGATCTTTGAGTAATTTGTAGATCAAATCGGCAAGGTTTAAAAGTTGGTGGATCAATTCAGCGAGGCTCTTTAATTTGCTGTTCAATTCAGCAAAGTTGATTACCAGATTGCTGATTGAATCAGCGAGTTTTAAAAGTTGGTGGATCATTTCAGCGAGGCTCTTTAATTTGCTGTTCAATTCAGCGAAGTTGATTACAAGATTGCTGATTGAATCAGCGAGTTTCAGAAGTTGGCACAAGCAAACAGCGAACTTCATGTATATGTTAGAAAAGTGGAAATTGTTTCAGCTTTTGGCAGAAATGAAGAGGAACCTCGCTGAATTATTAAGCAAACTACCTAAAATCACTAATTCTCATGGATGCCACCTAAAAGCACTCTTTGGGGGATCAAATACCCTACTTCTGCAAAAAACTCATTAATTACTAAGTTATATTAATGACAAAACAGGTTGCATAGCTTCTTCATTGCTAATTATGCATTAATTTGAAAATAAGCTTTCTGTTGACTTTTTAAGATTAACTTTGACCCGACAATTGACCTAGTTAGAGTGGGAATCAGAGGGTGCCCTTTTAAGGGTTTATTGCCCACATAGTTACCAACTCATAGGTACTTTCAATTTGAAATTTGACTGGACAAATTAAGATTAATGACGAAGTCAAATCTTAATTACGACGGTTTGACTTTACGCTAATTAACTAATCAAAACTGAATTAAGGAAGGTTAAGGACACTTACAAAGGTCCTAAGCACGACTAGAGATCACTAGGAAGGGTGCTTGAGCTCCAGGAACCTCCAGATAATGAGTTGTGAAGTTTCCAAGTGAGGTGCTCAAATGGTGCAACAAAGAAATTCTTATATAGGGACTTTAATTCATCAAGATCATGACATATAAGTCTATGGAATGATTCCTAATCATTCCAAGTGTCCCTAGGCCCTTTAAAACCATCAAACAAGCCCATAGAATCGAAAACCAAGCTTCTAAGTCGGTGTAACTTGCTGGAACAGGCAACTGCCAAGTTTTTCTGCATCTGGGCACCTTAGGCGCCCCGCGTAAGGACCCCTTCAGGGCTTACGCGCCCGGTATGGCTCCTCCATCCGGTTTCCAAGTTTGCCATAATTGCACTTTTGGCCCCTGGTCCTTCCAAACTTGATTTTAACATGGTTTCTTGCAATTTTAACCCCCAAACTTGACTTTTAAGGACCCCAACTCATAAACCAACTTTGTTAAGTCCCTGGTTATTCATACGATCACCGAAAAGTCTTAAATTTCAACGTTGATGCTTTTAACCCCTCGTATACGAATTTTATCATAACTTTCTCATACGATAACGAAACTTGGTGAAATTTTTATCATGCATTCTAGTGAGCATAATTAATCATTACAAAGCTTCGGGTTTGCTAAAAGGTCACTCAGAGGTATACTTTAAACATGTTGACACATTTAACCCCTGTAGTTTGTAATCTCTCACTTTCTTTCACAATTAGCTCCGTATGATCCATGATTCATTCGTTTAAGGGTATAAACATCGTGTAGGGTTGTTGAAAGATATATTTATCCATTGTTGACACTTTGAACCCTTTTATTCACATACTTTCCTTGATTTATAAGTACAGGACTTGGTACGTGGTTCCCTGTCAAATACTATTCTCTTAGATGGAACACTGTGTTGATTTGAGGAGTGTTGAACATCCTCTTTCTTTGGTTCATCTTTCTTAGAGGGTGGCTTGCTATGAGCCTCTGAATGAGTTTTAGGAACAGATTTAGAGTGGGGTGCTGATGAGGTTCTACTATGCGTCCCACTAGATTCATTATACTGCCGCTCTATAGCTTTTGTAACAGCATTATCTATTAATGCTTGCAGCTCTGCACCGGTCACATGTATCTTAGCATTTTCATGGTTTTCCACCGGATGACTGTTTACCTCTTCAGACCTAGTCATGTAGCTTTAATTGCTACATAAAAGAAAGTAAGGACAAGGTTCGTTTAGAAGTCTATACAGTACTATCGTTCTTGACGATTTATTAACCATGGTTTTAATAACTATTTTTGGTTAATTTGCTAAATATATTCATATTCAGGATCTTTATTACAATCCCTAATTATAATTTAATAATAGCACAAAAAGGCCTAGTCACGTAGACAAGTTTATTTTATAAGCCCATATTTTATGGAATCGAGGCATTAAGGCTTGAATCAAAGTTCATTACCTTTCTTTGACAGGGAGTTGTAGGCTACCACTGTCTTTAGTCTCAGAGGACGTTAATTATAGCCCGTAGGCACTTCATCTTTAGAGGGATGATTATTTTAATAAGGAAAATTAGAGTAATCCAATTTAAGGATGACTTATGCGATTTTATCGAATCACATTTTGTCACTAATGTTAACATGTCTTCAGATGTTAACAAGGATTTGAATCTTTTGAATAGGTTTTACCATCTTGGCCATGTCTGCAACGACATTTAGGCTAGGTTTTACCTTTAAGGTTCTTTTTAATATTTAACGCAGAACAATCCTAAATTGAGATGTTAATATGGATCTGAATCTAATTGAGGAACTACCATCTTGGCCCTGTCTTAAGGTGACACATGGCTAGGTCTTGTCCTTTTTAGATTTTGCCATTTTATTATAATGGTAGATCTTATAATAGGAATGTTATTTTAAGTTTAACCGTTCCATTAAAATTTAAACAAGTATATGGTTGCCCTAAACGGGACTTCTAACTGAAATGACTTGCCCATGCAAGGGCTAATCAGAAAAATAACAAAGGAAACAAATAAGGACAAAATAAAACGTATCAGGATCTGTCCTAAGTTCTTTGTCTAGACTCGAGAATCAAGGAATGTGCAATTGTGTAACTGAGATTAAACACAAAAGGCTAGTGTTTAATTCACTCAGTGTTGGCTCTGATACCAACGTGTCACACCCTGATATTTCCACGTATTTCCAGTGGGCCTGGTGGGGAGTATCGTGACGTAGTTGATATCATCATAGTCAAACAACACAAATTTAAATGCCCAGTGGAAGCAAAAGATAGATTTATTTCAACTGAATAAATTGTAATATTAAGTATCACAAGATAGTTGAAACAGATCCACAGGCGGATCAAAAGAAAAAGGAAAACTGTTCAACAGACTTTAACATCTAGAGCTTGCGAGACTTGATTATTGATGCCTGGAGTAGCCAGCCTATTACGTATAGTACCTGCACTTAGCCTTTTTGGAAAATACGTCAGTTTACACTGGTAAATACAACTTAACTGACTCATTTTGAAAATGTTTAAAAATTGATTTCAATGCACTAGGCACAAAATATTTTATAACTTGGGACAATTATTTAAAAATAATCTTGTATACAGTTTTACTTATTTGTCGTCCATCAGGGCCGGTTTGTAGGGCCGGACAAGATTAACTGACACGCCACAGGTATAATACCCACAAGGTTGATTCCTTTAAGTGGGCTACCAGTTTTTACATATGCAGCTGTCAGGTGTACGCCTATACCCCGTGCTTAGGTCGTGGCCATTTCTTTGAATAATGCCAAGGATATCCGGGACATGGTCATTTAACCCCCAAAGGCCATACACCAAATAATACAGAATAAAACAGGTTATGTAAATACATCAATCACAATACGATTTAAATGACTACATACCCGACCAAGCGGTATTATTATAATACCGTATCCCAAGCCCGTATAGGGAAAATAAGTTAAGAGTATTTACCTGAGCAAAGTATAAATCAAATACAGCAAGTGCATGTAGCTTTTACTGGGCTCCTAATCTGGAACTAAGGTTTTTAATAACCTATTAGAATCCTAACGGGTCTTTAATTAAGCTTTGACTTAGACCGATTAGTTTTCAAAAGGAAGACACGGTCCAAACGCATGATAAAGCGAAGACCGGGTTAGAATGTGGTTTTAACCCGACAAGGTTGGACACTTGTTTAATATGGGTAAACTAAACACATTCTGGATTTTGAGATGAAAACGATATGGTTTGACCCGTTTCGGCTAACATATGCAAACTAGTTACATAAGCTGATCCGAACGCGAAAAGGCGTAACGGGTAACCAAATGAGTCATATGCAGGTTTTCTAAGTTAATATGCCTTAAATATGTTGTGACATCAGTAAGATATCTTCTATTTTTCCCCAAATGAATTTAAACTCAAATTATGCCCCGTAAGGGCATTTTGGTCATTTAAAAGGTTATAAAAGAGTTTAAATATGAATCCGAGTATCGGGTCTAATGTATTCAGTGAAAATACTTAATTTACTAAGTTATATTAGTAGGGTATAACCTATGTGTGAAATTTATCATTTCTAACCATACTATGAACCGAAAGGGCATTTTGGTAATTTCACCTAAGGTTTAGAGGTCAAATCTGGAATCTGACTTCAAAAACTTTTACTTACTGTTAGAATATAAAAGTTTACTTAAAATATCAGTAGGTATCAAGTCTTACATATCTAATATGGTTTTAATACATATTATGCGTTTAAAATGCTTAAAAAGGCGATTTTGAGCTATTTCCGGGTTTTTAAAGGAAAGCTGATATTTTTATTATTCCAGAAGGCTTAAAATATTCTATTTATCATATTAGATCAGTATAAAAAGGTTTGGTATCAAAAGGTTTGGTAAAACTCATTTTATAGCCTAAAAGGGCAAAACCGACAATTACTGGATCAAGCTTAGAACTCTATGTTATGCTTAGCCTAAAAATAAATAAAAATCTCCAAAAATCCTAAAATATTATTTTATATCAGTAGGTATAAAGTTTGGTATCAAAATTTGGGTTTATATAGGCTATATGTTAATTACGCCATTTAATTACTAAAAAGCTTTCTAATTACGCTATTGAGCGTAACTCTTAATCTAGACCTCAAACTGATGTCAAATTTTAGGTACAAGTTTATAAATCAGTAACTAAGGTTTCTATTCTTTTACATTTTCAAAAATCATGTTTTAAGGTCGTATGGGCATAATAGTCAACATTTAGGCATTTAACGGAAATATGCATATGAATCGGATATCGGATAACTAATGGACCAAGTTGTATAATCACAGAGGGTTATACTTATGTGAAAACTGGTCCTAATAAAGCTCTAAGACATTTCTAAACTATGCTCTAATGGGTCAGAACTGAAAGTCAAAGCAAAAGTCTACTTTTGCGACTTTCGGTTCCGAACCGAGCTTAAACAGAAAATTGTCGAGTTGAACATGTTTAGACATGTTCTTATATTAATTACTAAGTTATATTAATGACAAAACAGGTTGCATAGCTTCTACATTGCTAATTATGCATTAATTTGAAAATAAGCTTTATGTTGACTTTTTAAGATTAACTTTGACCCGACAATTGACCTAGTTAGAGTGGGAATCAGAGGGTGCCCTTTTAAGGGTTTATTGCCCACATAGTTACCAACTCATAGGTACTTTCAATTTGAAATTTGACTGGACAAATTAAGATTAATGACGAAGTCAAATCTTAATTACGACGGTTTGACTTTATGCTAATTAACTAATCAAAACTGAATTAAGGAAGGTTAAGGACACTTACAAAGGTCCTAAGCATGACTAGAGATCACTAGGAAGGGTGCTTGAGCTCCAAGAACCTCCAGATAATGAGTTGTGAAGTTTCCAACTGAGGTGCTCAAATGGTGCAACAAAGAACTTCTTATATAGGGACTTTAATTCATCAAGATCATGACATATAAGTCTATGGAATGATTCCTGATCATTCCAAGTGTCCCTAGGCCCTTTAAAACCATCAAACAAGCCCATAGAATCAAAAACCAAGCTTCTAAGTCGGTGTAACTTGCTAGAACAGGCAGCTGCCAAGTTTTTCTGCATCTGGGCACCTTAGGCGCCCCGCGTAAGGACCCCTTCAGGGCTTACGCGCCCGGTATGGCTCCTCCATCTGGTTTCCAAGTTTTCCATAATTGCACTTTTGGCCCCTGGTCCTTCCAAAGTTGATTTTAACATGGTTTCTTGCACTTTTAACCCCCAAACTTGACTTTTAAGGACCCCAAGTCATCAACCAACTTTGTTAAGTCCCTGGTTATTCATACGATCACCGAAAAGTCTTAAATTTCAACGTTGACGCTTTTAACCCCTCGTATACGAATTTTATCATAACTTTCTCATACGATAACGAACCTTGGTGAAATTTTTATCATGCATTCTAGTAAGCATAATTAATCGTTACAAAGCTTCGGGTTTGCTAAAAGGTCACTCAGAGGTATACTTTAAACATGTTGACACATTTAACCCCTGTTGTTTGTAATCTCTCACTTTCTTTCACAATTAGCTTCGTATGATCCATGATTCATTCGTTTAAGGGTATAAACATCGTGTAAGGTTGTTGAAAGATATATTTATCCATTGTTGACCCTTTGAACCCTTTTATTCACATACTTTCCTTGTTTGTCAACTTTAGTCCTTCATAAGAAATCTTTTACACGTTTAAAGCTCATGACACGTGTTGATATATTATTGGACCTGAATTTTTGAGGTGTTACATTTTCTGAGCAACTTCCTTTTTCATTTCTTCTTGTTTCTTAGCAAGGAATTCTTTGTTTGTCTGCTTTGTGAACAATTGCTCTTTTTCTTTTTCAGATGATATTCCTGAAACAAAAACAGTTTTTGGTTTATAAGTTTTCTCATTTTTATGATTTTTCGGTGGAATAAATCCAAGACCTTTCCTTTTGAAATTACCGTTATGGTTTGGTTTCTTTTGATAACCTGAACCAGAACTGTAACCCTTTTTCTTGTTTAAACGTTGTTGAACTCTTAAGGTGTAAGGTTTAGGTTTTTCAGAAAGATTTACATCTTTTATTTCAGAAATATTAATTTCTGTTAGTTTGAAAACCTTTTTAATCATTTCAGTTTTAACACCTCTTATTGGAAATTCTTCATCAGAATATAATTTATCAGAATCATTCAAAGTATATGCTACTTTAAATGTTTCATCATTCAAATTAGATTTTGATAACATAAACTCTTTATTGTAAACCCGTTTGCCCTTTTTGACTGTTGGACTTGACGTTTCAGACTTTAACTCTGAATTTGACTCCAACTTTGACTCCTCGGTTTCATCGTTATCCAACACCTGATCGACCACTTTCTTTATTAGTTCAGACTCATGATCAGTATCAGACGATGTGAAAGTGACATCAATGTTTTCTTGCAAATTTTCTGAAGACTCAGATTCCCACTGTAAGTTTGTTGCCTTTTTTACTCTTTCTGAATTTGGATTTCGTGGAGAATATCCATTTTCAAGCGGGGGTGGACACTTGTTGTAACTGGCACTATGTTTCTTACTAGAAATCTTTTCTTCAGTATCTTTCTTCGTTTCAGAATTCTTTTCCTCAGATGCTTCCTCTTCAAATGCCTTCATGCCTTCAACGGTTGGATAAATCCTGTCAATAACATAAGAAGTACATGAGTAACTTTTTAACAATCTATTAACTATTTCTGTTTCAATCCTTTGTGTTTCCAGTATCTGTTCCAGCACAGCACACTTCTCAATATAATTGTTGACAACTTTTTGCTTTGTCATGAAAGCTCCTTGAAGTGTTTTCATAGCTGTTGCTTGCTCACTGCTTGATTGATTGTAGTGATTCATTGCTTTGTTTAGAACATCATAGGATTCTTTCAATCTGTTTATGTTATGAATCAAAGTACTGTTTTGCTTCTTTACTGCCTCACAATTTTCACATATCACCGGAATCTTTCGTGCATCGGCTTCTGCTTCAATTTTGAAAGCTGGAACTTCTTTTACCTTTTTCTTTATCACACAAACTTCTTTTTTAACTTCTTCATCATCACTGTGTTGCTTGCTCACTGCTGGAATCTTTCGTGCATCGGCTCTGATACCACTTGTAGGATCGTTTTCCGTTAATAATCATTGTTGTTGAACGGATTTTGAGCTCCACTTGCTTCGCGATTTGTGCACTCTCCCTTGAAATGTCCTTTTTCCCTGCAACGAAAACAAGTAACTTTAGATTTATCAAATCCTAAAGTAGAAACATTTGCATCACGGAAATCATCTCTTCCCGTAATTTGTTTGAATTTCTCAGCTCTTCTTAGCACACTCGCCAAACACCATTTTATATCCATTAATTCCATCTCCTCAACATCAATCTGATCGTAATCCTCTTTTGTTAACATTGGATTCCCGATCCTTCCTGCAACTAAACTTTCATATGACTGTAAAACAGTTACTAATAAAGACATTTGACCCTTTGCAACTTCTTCGGAGAAATTCTGACCATTCTCAAGGTTTAATGCAATGTTGCATTGTAACATCTTGCCATTCTTTGTTGCTGAAAAGTTTGGATCAAATGATGGATATGAAGAAAATCCCGTTTTGCTGTTTGATCCTAAAGATGACCCTTCAGAAGAACTTTTAGCGTTGAATGCAGTTTCGATCTTTGGTGACATGTTTGTCTTATCACTGAGACTTCCTTTGTAATAAAGACCAATATCTTGTTCACCATCAAAAACCTTCATTCTTGAGATCTTCCGTTGTTCCATTTCTTGAGCTTCAATCTTTTCAATAAACCACGAAATAAATCAAATTCTTTTTTCAAAAGCTATTTTTTGTTCTTAATTATCTCTTGGCTTCCAACAAACTTCGATTTTAATGCTTTCCAAATTGAATATGCACTTCCATTGTGTTGCAGTAAAACCAAGATATCTTCTTTAACTGCTTGATGCAATAGACTAATCATCATTTTTTCATTTTTGTATTTCTTTCGATCATCAACACTTAGATCTTTAATAGCAATCTCCTCTTCATCATCATTCAATGGTCTAATATATTTTGTTTCAACACACTCCCATGCATCCAAGTAATTTGCTTGAACCCAATTTTCGAATCGCTCCTCCCATCCTTTATATTCCTCAATATTCATGAGCTTTGGCGGTTTTTGCATAGCTCCGGTTTCATTTTCCATGTTCAAGTTATGAGTAATAGTAGCCGGAGTAGTCGGGGTAGTAGCAAATGCGTTATAAAATTCCTCTTCCATGTTTCGGTAACAAGATTTCACAAACTATATCTTCCAAACGAAATGAGTATACTTCAAGCGAAATGGGCCTTTATGCGAAATAACTCTCTTTAAAAGAAACACTGATGCGAAATACCTTTCAAACGAAATAACCTGTAAGACAACTTCAAACGAAATACCAACTTGGTGCGAAATAGAACTGATTTCGTGCGAAATAACTGATTTCGTACGAAATAATAAAACTTTCAAGCGAAATGCCTATTTCGTGCGAAATGAGTGTGGTATTTCATGCGAAATAGATGAAACTGATGCTATTCCGTGCGAAATACTGCTGATGTCATATTTTCGATCTGATTTTTGTCCAATTGATCAGGTTTTAGCTCGATTTTAAGTCCAATTCTTTCAAGGCTTTGTTAAAACACAGTTTCACATATATTGTGAAAAACTCAAGCAATTTTGACCGTGAAAAGTTGTTAATTTTGAAAAAGAAGGTGTAGAAATCAGATTTTCGAGCTGAATTGGTAAGAACTCTTCCTCCTGAGCTCTAATACCACTTGTAGGATCGTTTTCACGACCAAACGAGTCGTTCAGAAGAGTTTTTGCTCAATACGAGAGGTGGAAACAAACGTATTAAGGTGATTCAGCTTGCAATTCACTTTAAACTGTCTTTTGATTGGTATAACAACATTTTACAGCGAGTAGACACTTCGGCAGCAGTTCAACACTGAAACCGGAAAGTTAATTTCGTACCAAATGAGATCACAAGGCTAGGTATTTATAGGCATGGCTATTTCGCATGGAATGGTCCAAGCGAAATCAACTTCACACGAAATAGCTATTTCGTGCGAAATACCTAGTTGATTTCGTGCGAAATGACAGTGTGTCATTTCGTGCAAAATACCTCTAACCTGTACAATATCTCATTTACTCGAATAACGTGCCCTGCTCTATCTAAACACAAACAAGACTCGATACAAGACGAAGTCCACAGACGTATGCACCAACAGATAGTGTGTGGATGTTTGTGTGTGGATTGATACATGAATTGGAATTGGTGGATTATACGTTACTGCATGTGCCTTAGTGATAGGCAGAAAACTAGTATTACAGTCCATTCCACATTCCTACTGATCACATATTTAATATACACTAGAGTTTGATTCCTATCACTCACACAGTTGTTACTTATACTTTATGATGTGAGAACTCAAGACTTTATTATGATAAGATCTCACCAACTCTACTCCTATAGCTACTATAACGATGGTTATATACTAGAGTGATACTTCAAAAAGAACATAGATACCCAAAGAACGCTCAGGTCGTTCTGATACACTAGGAGGACGTGTACGGATCCTTACTCCACTTCTCATTGCTTCACATTAGATTGTTATACAGTCGTAGAGTTTAAACATCTTACGAAACTTTTTCGTCTGTTAATCCACGATCTATTTGATTGTCCGTCAGATTCCTCTTCCGTTTACAATATTGGCTTTAGCCTTCACGTCGTGTGATACTAGAATGCTTCGTGGTATTCCTTAGCACATGTTTCGATATATGTTATATCTGAATATGACGATCTCCGGGTTATGGAAATGGGATGGAGTGCGTGAATAAGTTACCCTTCCCGTGTCATTCAGTTCCATTGGGTATAAATTTTGTGATGATACAGATTCCTTGGCACACTTTGCGTTGTGAAATCTCGTTTCGTGTGACTGTCGGTTACATTGTGTTTTTTTTTCTCGATTAATGAGTGTTTCGGATTTCAGTTGGTTATTCACTGAAAGTAATATTAGGCCTGAATATTTTGGTGAACGGAACATTGATCATGTATATGGGTGTGGTGGATATGCTGCGGTACTTCCTATATATAAATACCCGGCTACATTATCAAGGTACCATTACTCAGGGCAGACGGGCTTCATGTTGCGATCCGTTTGGTTATGTTTTAGGCAATGCAGTGTTGAGACTTTGACCCTGGTTGATGCGAAAGATGAGGCCACAATTGTTGTAACCACGATATCTATACACGTTTGCGGTAATTCTAAATGAAAGGTCGTTGGGTCGACATATAACGACCTTTGGGTTAATCCTGGGGTTATGTCCATGTCGAGGTAGTGATGCAGTCGTAGTACTTCCGTATTTTCGTAGTTTGTGCTATCGTGGTATGATGCATGTACGTCACTTTGGTGACCAGTTTTGATAACGCATTTAGGCACTAGCCCTTATGGGTTAAGTCTGTGTGCAAAATTTGATTGATGTTATTATATATGTGATAATGATTTTGGATATACGTGTTGTGAACCTATGTGTGCGATGAAATTATGTGATATGTAATGGAATTGTGTGGTATGTGGTAACTGAAAATGTTATAAGTGATGATTAACTATGTGACATGGATACATACATATCTATTGTTTAAAATAGAATGGCCCCGAAACGTGTATCTCAAATGATAGAGGCAGAAATTGCCCAACTGATAGCACAACAACTTCAAGCCGTTATCCCCACCATCGTTGCGCAGGTTAACGCCAGCATCAATGCGAACCCGCAACCGAACCCACAGCCAGGGCCGGTAGGCCAAACAATAATCAAAACAATGGTAGGCCGGTTTGCACATATAAGCATTTCATGGAGTGCAAACCGATGGAGTTTAACGGAACTGAAGGACCGAATGGGTTTGTGAAATGGATCAAGAAGTCGGAATTGGTCCTTAACATAAGTAATTGTCCGGGTGACTGTGCGGTAAAGGATACAGCTTGCACTTTTACCGACCACGCTTTGAACTGGTGGAATACTATTGTGCAATCTCGCGGGCAAGATGCGATTAATGGTATGACTTGGGATGATCTTAAGATACTAATGAGAGAAAGGTTCTGCCCAATCCACGAAATTCAGAACTCGAGCATGAGTTTTGGAACCTGCAGATGCAAGGTGCGGATCATGCAGGTTACACAAATCGCTTCAATGAACTGGCATGCATCTTGCCAGATATGGTTCGACCGGAGTCCAAGAGGATCGAGAGGCATATATGGGGACTGGCCCCAGAAGTAAGGAGCATCATTAATTCGGTGGAGCACCTGACCATGCACGGAGTGGTAGTTAGGTCAGGCACGGTTACGTACGACATGGTTAGACGCAAGATTTTGACAATGCCGGGAGAGCCGGCAGGAAATAAGCGAGAGGCCCCGGAAAGTAGTCGAGCGGGGGGGGGGGGGGGGCAGCCATACCAAAGAAGGGGAGAGCCACTAGTCAAAGCTACGCCATGACTACACCAACGGGAAACTCTGGTGGCTATAAAGGAACAGCCCCAAAATGCAACAAGTGCACTTTGCACCACTATGGTGCATGTTGAGCAGGGATCTGCTCGAGGTGCCATAAAAGTGGACATTATACCTGAAACTGTAAGACACTGTTGGAACCCAATCGTTTCCAAACCCCAAGGCCTCAGCCTCTTCAGCAACGACCCCAACCACTAACGCAACAGATTACCTACCCCCGTCCTTGCTACGGATGTGGCAGTACGGAGCACTTCCGAAGGAGCTGCCCAAAGTTTGCTCAACAGCCAGCAGGAAGGGATACGCAATTTTGAGGTCATGCCTTTATACTTGGGTCTGGTGACGCACGGCAGGATACAAATATGGTCGCAGGGATATAACGTGTTCTTAGCCAGCATCACGATAGAAGAACCAGCCGAAAAATGCATCGAAGACATCCCGATAGTACGCGAATACCCCGGCGTGTTCCCGGAGGAATTGCCAAGATTGCCGCCCAATCAGCAAGGCGAGTTCCGGATCGACCTCATTCCGGGAACGGCACCCGTAGCTAAAGCTCCGTACCGTCTTGCACCGTCCGAAATGCAAGAGTTATCCACACAACTGCAAGAGTTACTTGATCGTGGCTTTATCTGTGCCAACTATTCTCCCTGGGGAGCCCCAGTTTTGGTTGTGAAGAAAAAGGATGGTAACTTCTGAATGTGTATCGATTACCGAAAATTGAATAGAGTCACTATCAAGAATCGATACCCTCTGCCGCGAATCGATGATCTTTTTGATCAGTTGCAAGGAGCCCGATATTTTTCTAAGATAGTTCTTCGATCGGGTTACCATCAAGTAAAGGTCCAAGAGGACGACATCCCTAAAACGGCCTTTCGGACTCGGTATGGCCACTACGAATTCTTGGTTATGCCCTTCGGGCTAACTAATGCACCTGCTGTGTTCATGGATCTCATGAACAGGGTGTGCAACCCATACCTAGATAAGTTCGTCATTGTTTTCATCGATGATATTTTGATCTATTCCTATAGCAAGGGCGAGCACGAGAACCACTTACGGGCTATATTAGAGATACTACGGAAAGAGCAATTGTACGCTAAGTTGTCTAAGTGCGACTTTTGGTTGCGAGCAGTGCAATTTTTGGTACATGTGGTGGACCAGGATGGAATTCATGTATATCCCAACAAGATAGAAGCGATCAAGAATTAGCCTGCGCCTAAATCTCCGAAGGAGATACGCCAATTCTTGGGACTAGCAGGGTATTACCGGCGGTTCATCAAAAATTTCTCTAGTATTACCCAATCATTAACAGTCCTGACATGAAAGGAGAATAAGTATGAATGGGGTGAAGACCAGGAAACAACGTTCCAGCTGTTAAAGAAAAAGTTATGTGAAGCTCCAATCCTGTCGTTACCCGAAGACAACGATGATTTCGTCGTATATTGTGACGCATCTCGGCAAGGGCTCGGATGTGTCCTAATGCAAAGAAACAAGGTCATTACTTACGCGTCGAGACAGCTAAATGTACATGAAAAGAATCACACGACGCATGATTTAGAGCTGGGCGCAGTGATTTTTGCACTTAAGATCTGGAGGCATTACTTGTACGACACGAAATGTACAATTCATACAGATCACAAGAGCCTCCAACATATCTTCGACCTAAAGGAACTGAATATGAGACAGCGCAGATGGGTGGAATTATTGAATGATTACGACTGTGAGATCAAGTACCACCCGAGAAAAGCGAACGTAGTAGCAGACGCTCTTAGTAGAAAGGATCAAATTAAACCTCTCCGCGTACGAGCTTTGGGAATGATTGTACAAACAAGCCTTACAGAATGAATTCGGAATGCACAGAAGCATGCCTTGGAAGAAAGTCGGTTACTAGGTGAAGGCTTGTATGGAAATGAAGGGAATTTTGTGAGGAAACCGGATGAAGTGTTGTATTTCAAAAATAGGGTATGGATTCCTACTCTCCATGACCTACGTCAACTGGTTATGGATGAGGCTCATAAATCTAAGTACTCTATTCACCGCGGTACAGACAAGATGTACCACAACCTTAAGGAATTTTATTGGTGGCCATGTATGAAAAAGGACGTAGCAGAGTACGTGAGCAAATGTTTGACTTGTGCCCGGGTAAAGGCAGAATACTAGAAACCCTCGGGAATGTTACAGCAACCCGAAATACCTCAATGGAAATGGGAACAAATCACGATGGATTTCGTGACCCACCTTCCAAAAACACCCCGAGGTCATGATGCTATTTGGGTAGTAGTAGATAGACTAACCAAATCGGCGCACTTTATTCCGATTCGTACTACCTACAACACCGAGAAATCGGACGAGATCTACACGAAGGAAAGTGTAGCTAGACACGGGGTACCAGTTGCAATCATTTCAGACCGTGATAGTCATTTCACTTCACACTATTGGAAACAGTTACAAGAAGCTGTGGGGTCTAGAATAGACCTGAGTACGGCTTACCATCTCCAAACCAACGGCCAATCAGAACGAACTATCCAGACATTAGAGGATCTGCTTCGTGCTTACACCCTAGACTTTGGAGGAAGTTGGGATAAGCACCTTCCCCTCATTGAATTCTCTTACAATAACAACTATCATAGTAGCATATAAGCTGCACCGTACGAAGCACTATATGGCCGGAAGTGCAGATCACCACTTTGTTGGGCTGAAGTGGGCGATACTCAATTCACGGGGTCTGAACTAATTCAAGAGACGACAAACAAGGTGCATAAGATCCAAAGTAGACTGAAGCGGCCCGAGATCGACAGAAAAGTTACGCCGATGTTCGCAGGAAACCGTTGTCGTTAGAAGTAGGTGACCAAGTACTGTTAAAAGTGTCACAATGGAAAGGAGTGATTAGGTTTGGCAAGGCAGGAAAGTTGGCTCCGAGATACATTAGGCCATATGAAATTATTGCTAAGGTTGGATCTGTAGCGTACCGACTGAAATTACCAGATGAACTGAGCACAATTCACGATGTCTTCCACGTATCCAACTTAAAGAAATGTCTCACGGATGAAGCAGCTATTATACCGTTAGAAGATGTGCACATTGATGACAAACTCCACTTTGTGGAGGAACCGGTAGAAATGGTAGACGGGAAGACCAAACAACTACGTTATAACAAAATCCCGCTGGTGAAAGTCGGGTGGAACTCAAAGCAAGGACCTGAGTATACCTGGGAACGGAAGGATGAATTCCGTAGAAAATACCCACATCTCTTCCCTAACTAGATGAATTGAATTTCGGGGACGAAATTTCTAAACCAGGGGAGACTGTGACACCCATGACGAAACCAGGTACACCATAAACGATCCAAAACTGTAAAGCACACTTAACACTTTAATTGCGCGAAAACCCTAAAAACATGTGTGACTTATGTGCTGGCTTGAACGATATCTGTTATGTCTCGGAGGAATCCGAGAACACGTTATGACTAACATGACACTAATAAGGGCCAACAGTGCGAAGTTGTAGGATCGTATACGGACCCGAATGAGTCGTTCAGAGGAGTTTTAGTCAGTTACAAGTGTGGAAAACAAGTAACTAATGTAGAAACAACTTGTTCTTCACTTTAACTACCGATTATATTGATTTGACGACAAATACAATCAGTTCTTCACACCGGCAGCACTTCAGTATGGAATACAAGGTCTGGCTTAATGATTTCGCTCATGAGGACCTATATATAGGCCTCTTGATTCCGCCCGAAACTGATAACAACCATTAGGAGCGGAATTAGATCTTATGATTCCGGGCGGAATCACCTACACGTGATTGTTGGAGCGAAATCAGAAATTACAATTCTATTTTGTCTTATATGAAACATTACATTCTATTTCACGTGCAAATGTTGTATTGATGATGCAAGATGACGTCACTTGGATGATGTCATCATCAAGAATGATGACATCATTCTTGTTTCGAACTGCAACGAACCAAAGACTCGATATAAGACGAAGATGACAGATGTATGCACCAACAGACTCCCCCTCAGATGTTGACGAGTCTTAAGTATCGAGTCTTCACAATCTTCAGTCTTTATCAGTCTCTGGGCTTCACTCTTTCAATCAGCATCAACAGACTCCCCTTAACAATGTGCTGGCATTCCTTTAGTTCTTCAGCATCATCTGCTTCAGGATCGTAGTCTTGCTTTCATAGGTTCAAGATTGTTGTCTGGCTCATGCTTTGTCTTCAGAAATCTCAAATATCGGAACCTGGCTTTTCAAACATAAGCTTCTTAGAATCAATCAACCTGGCTCACATCCAGCCTTTTCTCAAATCTGCACCATCTCTACCTCAAAGTAAATTTTACAATTTTAAACATCATGTATACATCAACTCAACTCTTCCTCAAATAAAACAAAAGATTTTATCAATGATAATCCTGATGAACCACTTGAAAAATAGATTAAAACATATTTGATTTTCAAACACATATACTCCCCCTCACAACATTGTCATCATGTCTAGCACTTGGAATTTTGAAAATCAGCTCTCCAATACCAGTTGTCTAAAATCTTTTTGACTTTTTAAAAAAAAAAATGCTAAAACACACTGAAAATCTTTTTGGAATTTTGAATGTAAAGAAATGCAGCAAAGAAATATTTACAGACAATATTTTTGTGAGTTTGTGTAAGAGGATCATATCAGTTTCTGAGACATATCAACAACACCGTTAAGCTTCATTTCATTTTAAGTTCTAAATAATTCACCTAGATTGTCAGTATATTGGTCCACTTAAATTCTCACACAAAGTTCAACTGTTCCGAGATACAATATTAATGTATTAGGAACTTAAACTTATTCGTGTGTCCCACTACTTGAATATACTCCTGTATCCAGATCCCAATATTCAGTCTTACAGGTGAGTATACCACAGATGATATCTGTAAGGGAATAAATTATAGTACGAAACCGTGAGAGCTCAGGTCAGAACTTCCGTTCAGCAGAGAGATGACGGTTCGACTTTTGGTGTGTCCCCTTTAGAGGATCTTTTGATTACAACAGCAATGATTATCAATTTTATTGTTTCATCAATTTGCTGAGGGCGGCGCTATATTTCAAGCAACCAGAAAGTATTCTCCGGGGACTAGGCCATTGCTTTCGCAAAATCAGAAGTCCCGGGATAATACCCCAGATATCACTGAGCATAAAGACCTAGTATCTCAGAAAGAGGGACCTTTCAAACAAGATTTCGGGGGTTACCCATATATCCAAGAAGTTGTTCCCCACGATATAAGCAAGTTTGAATTTAGGTTTATATCTCGTCACAATCTACTAAATGTGCAAAAACCTACTGGCATATTCGCAGTGAGATTGTTTATCACAATTTAACTTTACATTTCTTTAGCATGTTGTGACAGTCTACTGATGTACTATCATTTCCTCTATTTCACAACAAAACTCATTTTTGATTTTATCATGTTTTTGGCTTTTTCAAATTTTCTAATGTTTTTGGATTTTCTAAAAAAACTTACTCCCCCTAAAATGCAAATACACTTCAGGAAATTTGAAAACAAACTGTACAAGAAAAATTGACAACTGATATCGAATCACTTCAATTCGCCATCCACTTAGCATAAACAATCAGAACTCCCCCTTACACAAAACTATTTTCTCATTATGATTTCAAAACACTTAAGTTTGTTTTAATCAAAATGATTTTTCCGGAAAATAAGTTTTGTTAAATTTACCACTTGTAAAGTTAGGGGTTTGGTTCATCACATTTTTCTTCTAATACCTTTTGTAGGAAAAACAAGTACAACTTAATGTCCTTGATTTAGCATTTGTAGGTGTAAACCTTCATCAACCAACTTTGTAGGAATATCACATCTACACAAATTCATTTTACCAACAAAGATGCCGATTCCTGCTTTACACTTACCAACCTGGAAGCTCCGGCAAGTCACACTTATCCTGTAAAAATTCAACTATTTTTAAGATTCAATCACACAATCAATTACTAAGAAAGATGCCGATTCCTGATCCACGATTACAAACTTGGGATCTCCGGCATAGTCAGATGTTCAAGGGAAAAGAATTTCCACCCAAGTCTGACCAACCTTGGGTGTTTTTAGCTCTTTTAGCTCTTGTTCAGTAGGGTTAAAAGTTGCTTTCTTTGTTGCGTAAAAATCTTTAACCCCTTTTACTTTCCCATCAAGCATTTTCCCAAAAAAATTTCTTAACATTCCCATTGAATGTTTTCTCGACATCAAACTCTGTTTTATCAAAATAAAATTGATCTGAGATTTCAACTTTACCAACTTTCTGTTTGACCTTCTCAAACTTCAGTGATGGAAATTCATCATCATTCACTGAAGATACAAAATTTACCTCTTTTACCTCACCTTGTGACTCTTCTGGCTTTGTGGAACCAGATTCATCGCCAATTTTTACATCACCTTTCTTAAAAACCCACATTTGGTTATCCTTGGCTTTCCTTTTGTAAAAATTTTTCTTCGAACACTCACTAACTTCATAAATCGAATTTTCAAAAATTTTGAAGTTTTCAGTTGGTGGTTCAACATTGACAACCTTCTCTTTGAGTTTTTCAGAAACTCCCTGTTTTGTCTTGATATTCTTCGGACAATTCCATGCAATGTGACCAGCTTTATTGCATTTGAAACAGGTTCGAGTTTCTTTTGAATGAAACACTCCAGTTCCATTCCTTTTCTTCTCAGCAAGAAACTCCTGGTTTGATTGTCTCCAGAAAGGTTTCTTCTGTTCTTCTTCTGCACTTCCACCTGAAACAAATTCTGTTTTTGTTTTAGAATTTTTCTCATTTTTATAATTTTTAGGTGGAATAAAACCTAAACCTTTCTTTTTGTAGCTACCATTATGGTTTGGTTTCTTTTGAAAACCAGAACCAGAATTGTAACCCTTTTTCTTGTTTAAACGTTGTTGTACTCTTGAAGTGTATTTTTTAGGTTTTCCAGTAAGATTTAAATCTATTATTTCAGAAATCTTAATTTCTGTCATTTTGAAAACCTGTTTGATCATTTCAAATCTAACACTTCTTATTGGAAACTCTTTGTCAGAGTATAATTTGTCAGAATCATTTAAAGTATATGCTACTTCAAATGTTTCACCATCCAAATTTGCTTTTGATAACAAAAACTCTTTACTGTAAGACTGTTTAACCGACGACTGTGGACTGTTGACTGACGAACTTGAACCTCCAGACTCAGACTCCTCATCTGTATCCAACACCTGATCGACCACCTTTTTTATTAACTCGGAATCATGATCAGTGTCAGATGATGTAAAAACCACGTCAATGTTTTCTGGTAATTCATCAGTTGTATCGGTTTTTAACTTTATATTGACTGCTTTTTCGACTTGCTCCTCATTTGGTTTTCTGGGAGAATAACCTTCCCAGATTGGAGGCGGACACTTGTTATAAGTAACACTCGGTTTCTTACCAGTATCCTTCATCTTTGTCTTCTCATCTTGAAAAGCTTCCATACCTGGAACAATCGGATAAACTCGATCAATAAGATAATCAGAACTAGAGTAACTCTGCAATAATCGTCTAATTCTTTCATTCTCAATTTTCTCCTTCTCCAAATCTTGCTTCCACTTTGCACTTTCTTCGATGTAGAAGTTAATAGCTTTCTGCTTCGTCATCAATGTTGCATTCATCATCGTCAAAGCATTTTCTCTTTCAGAGTTTGTCTTTTGAAGACCAGTTACTGTTCTGTTCAATACATCGTATGATTCTTTCACGTAATTAAGATTGAATAGTAATTGTTCCTTCAACTTCTCAAACTCTGCCATTTTCTCATCTTTTGCTACACATTCTTTGCAAGTCTCCAAACACTTCAAGCACGGCTTGATAACTTCAACAATCTTTTCAACTTCAATAATTTTCTCAACTTCAACCACTTTCTTATCTTTAGTCACCTTTTCTGATTCATCAATCTTCTCAGCAACACTTTCAGTCTTCATTTCCTTTTGTTCTTTTACAGCTCGTTTTTCTTTCAGCTTCTCCATGCGATCTGCAAAATAGAAATGAAAACTTTCAGGAGATAGATGAGATTTAGCAATGTTAATATGTTTTTCTTCCTCATCATCACTGCTGCTGTCATCAGTTGGTGACTGATCAAACTGTACAGATTTTTTAGAATTATCATACGATGAACCAGAATCAGATGGTGTTTGATCAAAAACAATTTCTTTTTCTGAACTGTCATCTGAGCTTTGTGAGCTTTCATTTGCACTCTGTGAGCTTTCATCTGATGCAACAGACTTTACAGTTTCACCAATAGATTTCATCCATGCAGTAAACATATCAGGTTCTTTCACTATTTTTTGCAATGAAAGCTTTAAAATCTCCTTTTTCGTCTACAAACATATCCCAGCTGAAGCCTTCAGGTAGCCTCTCATCATCTTGATCGACTATGCATGCTTTGCTATCAGGAGATATATAATTGTTCCAGTTAAAATCCACCACGAACGCTCTTTTTGAATCCTCGATTCTTCTACCATGAGCCACCTGTGGTTCTTGTTGTTGACCAACTTGCTGGTAAATGGCTTTCCGGTAGTAATCGTCTTTTCCAAACGAATTCTGAGCTCCACTAGCTTCTCTGTTCTTGCATTCCCGTTTGAAATGGCCTTTCTCCCTGCATCGAAAACAAGTAACTTTAGATTTATCAAAACCTAAAGTAGAAACATGTGCATCAAGAAAGTCATTTCTCTCGGTAATCAGCTTGAACTTTTCAGCACGTCTAAGAACGCTAGCTAGACACCATTTGATGTCCATTAACTCCATTTCTTCGGCGTCTATCTGATCGTAATCGTCCTTTGTAAGCATAGGATTTCCGATCCGTCCAGCCACTAAACCCTCATAAGAAAGCAATACAGAACCAAGCAGAGCCATGTGATCTTTAGCGGTTTCTTCAGAAAAACTTTGACCTTCAGGAAGATTCAAAGCGATATTGCACTGGATCACATAACCATTTCCTGTATTTGTGCTCTGAGAATGGAAACTTGATGTAGACTCTTTCGGATTGACACTCGGAAATGAAGAAAATCCACTACTGCTTTTGGAACTTTGATCAACCTTTTCTGTTGAATCCCCAGCACTGAACGCAGTTTGAATTTTTGGGCTTCTTTCTGCTTCCTGAACACTACCTTTGTAGTACATTTTCACATCCTGTTGACCACTTGGACTGTTCATCCTTGCGATCTTCTTCTATTCCAGATCTTGACTTTTGATTTTCTCAATAAACTGTGAAATCGTCAACCCATCATAAACACCCGTATTCTTTAGAATCATCAAGTCAGTTCCCCATTCTTTTTGTGGTAAAGCATCAGCTAACTTTTCTACCCACTCTTCACGATATTTTGTTATGCTTAGCATGGACATGGATCGTACTAAGTGACAATAACGTTCAATTAGCTTCTTTGTATCTTCACCCGGTAAACTGCTGAAAAGATCAAACTCTTTCTTGAGAAGTGCCTTTTTACTTTTGATCATGTTCTCACTACCCTCAAACTTAACTTTTAGAGCATCCCAGATTGACTTTGAAGTCTTGTCATGTTGTAGTAACACAAAGATGTCTTCTTTGATCGCCTGCTGAAGTAAGCTGATCATCATCTTTTCAGCTCTATACATTTCACGTTCTTTGTCGTTGAACTCTGAGATTTCTTTTTCAATTTGCATTTCAGTACAAGGTAGAACATATCTCTTCAAAATACACTCCCATGACCTAAGATGGTTTGCTTGAACCCAGTTTTCGAATCTGTCTTTCCATCCATAGTACTCTTCTATGCTCATCAATTTCGGGGGTTTCTGAGTAGTTCCCGTTTCGTTTTCCAAATTCATGTTCTGAGCAATGACAGCCGGAGTAGTCGAGGTAGCAAACGCGTTGTAGAAATCGTTATCCATGACGCAATATCGAGAGTTTACAAAAACACAAGTTTCAAACAAGCTGGACACCAATTCGCTTCGAATCAACTTGTAAAAATTCCCGATTGAACTTGATATTGATCAATATTTGATTGATCAATATTTGAACTTGAATATTCTCAAATGCTAATTGGGTCGATGTAGTGTATTGTGTGCCTTGGGCCGATTTAATACTTGGGCTGACAACAAAAACAGATCACTTGCAAATAGACAATTCCAATTCACATAGCCGACACTTTGTCTTTAAAAAAAACTTTGATTGGGCCGCTGAATCTGACTTCACATGCAATTCTTGGAACAAATCAAAACAACCAATTAATTTGTATGTTGACAAAATCGATTCACGTGATCCTGACACACATCCACTTTCACATGCAAACCGATAATTCAATCAAATCTCATTGGACCTCCAATATTGAAACATTTTCCAATAAACTGAGAATGTCAGATCACATACAACTTCTAATTTCAATCCCACTAAGTCGACACCTATTATCTAATCACACAAATTCACATGCAACCTTATAAAAAAAATCCGACAACTTCATTATAACACGAATATTCTTCTGATGTTGGAGCGAAATCACAAGTTTTGAAATCTGGAGCGGAAACAGACTTTGAGCACTATGAGCGGAATCAAAAAATTTTCTGGGAGCGGAATCAACAAATGAACCAGGAGCGGAATCAAACGTTTGACAGCCCGGAGCGGAATCAACAGCAAGTTTAGGAGCAGAATCAGACTTTCAAGAGCGAAATCAGGAATGATCATTACGAGCGGAATCAACTCGGAGTCTCATTTTGTCCATTTTTAGTCTGATTTTAGATGTGTAACTTTCTAGGGTTTGTCTATGTCCAATTTTAAACAAACTGTGAAATTTTGAACCGGTTTTGACCGTTATATTTTCCTGAACTGATGAAAGAAGGTGTAGAATATAGAAATATCGATGAAATCAGGCTGTAATCTGCAAAACTTCTCCAACTGGCTCTGATACCAATTGTAGGATCGTATACGGACCCGACGCCTGATCCAAATGAGTCGTTTAAAGAAGTTCAGATCTATTTCAGGTGCGGAATCCAAGAAATAGACTTAGTAACAGCTTGATCTTCACTTTAACTACCGATTATATTGATTTGATGACAAACCCAATCAGTTCTTCACACCGGCAGCACTTTGGTATGGAATACAAGGTCTGGCTACTGATTTCGCTCATAAGTGACCTATATATAGGCACATTGATTCCGCTCATCATGACACACATGCACTTGGAGCGGAATTAGATACATGTGATTCCGGGCGGAATCACCTATACATGCACGTTTGAGCGAAATCTTACAATTTACTATTTTGTCTTATATGAACATTACATTCTATTTCACGTGCAAATGTTGTATTGATGATGCAAGATGATGTCACTTGGATGATGTCATCATCAAGAATGATGACATCATTCTTGTTACGAACCGCAACGAATCCAGGACTTGACATAAGACGAAGACGACAGATGTATGCACCAACAGAAGTTGGTGTCCTTAGCCTTGAAACACGTGTTAAACGGGAGTGTTCCGTTTAACAGCGCTTTAAACCTTTGACATTGATTATTAGGTTATCGATAGCATCATTTAAGATTTCAAGTTCCAGAAACAACTTAGTTTTGTGCCATAGACTGTGACATAAGGTTTGAAGCCAATCAGAGATCGGGCACGCAAAACGAAGCAGCTTCCCGGTTAGGGAAACGTTTTCGTTTCAGGAATAACATAAGGCAATCAAAAGTGCAAGGAACGATCGATCAAGCTTAAAAACACTTAAACCACTCTAATACGAGTCTTTTATGATTAAAACGTAACTGGGTTCGGATTTCAAGACGGTTATGCATGATTTTTAAAACCGAGTCTTGTGACACTAATTACGCGTGAAACGGAGTCCGTCACACAAATTGAGAACGCACGCGAGACCTTTAAACGAACCTAAACACTCAACGGAATATAAACATCATCTTTTAGTGCTCAAAACGAAGCACGACAAAGCGAGGGTGGGGTAGGGGCACCCCCTTATTTTATTATATTTTTGTCTTTTTAATCCTTTTATTTATTCCATTTTCATCCAAAATTTCCATGAGACCTGCACTCTCACACTTGAATCTCAGCTGATCTTGTCCTAAACACCACCAAATCCAAGGTATTAGCCTTGTTTCTTATAGTTTTAACCATGATTTCTTAATTATACATGATTTACAACCTAAAAACCCTTTTTAATCCATGAATTTTGAAGGTTTAAACAAGTTTAGGGGCTGAATAAGAACACTATGGGAGTTCCCTGGTGTTATATGGCAGCCATGGTGACAAATCTTTGGGTTTTGATACCCTAATCAACACCTATTCGACAAAAATCGCATAACTAGCCGATTAACCGAAAAACAATGAAATAAAGCTTGATTGATCTAAGTTCTAGCATATTTGGATTGTACTTGATGTGTAGGTACTAAATATAGCCCAAACATACTTCTGTACTCACAAGGAACGCTCGGAATCGAAGGAATCCCTAGGTATATGACCTGAAACTTGAATCTAGACTAGGCAGAATATTGTTCGGACTATAACTTGGTCCGTGATACTTGGATTGAGCTGAAATTTCGTGTGCTGATGAAGAGTAGTGTCAGGAAGGTCCATGTAAAATTTTAGAATTTTTGTAATTTTATACGATTTTTGGTGAAAGTTTGACTGTTTTACCAATAGAATCCCGGAAAAAATACCAAACGGATTCAATAAATCACAAATTTTACAAAGACACTAAGGAACATACGGGGAATGTTCTGGGAAAATTATGGGAGATTCAAGGGCGGAGTGGACACTTAGGGTGTGTCCAATACCAGTTCGGGAAAATTCCCGACGGTGGAAACGAATCGGAATCGAAGGAATCGCTAGGTATATGACCTGAAACTTGAATCTAGACTAGGTAGAATATTGTTCAGACTATAACTTGGTCCGTGATACTTGGATTGAGCTGAAATTTCGTGTGGTGATGAAGAGTAGTGTCAGGAAGGTCCATGTAAAATTTTAGAATTTTTGGTGAAAGTTTGACTGTTTTACCAATAGAATTCCGAAAAAAATACCAAACGGATTCAATAAATCACAAATTTTACAGAGACACTAAGGAACATACGGGGAATGTTCTGGGAAAATTCGGTGTCCATTGGTTGAGTTTTGATTGGGTTTAAAAATCTGCGTTTTTGTGAATTTTCGGTAGCCGGAAACGCACCGAAATAAAATCGGAAAAATCTTAAAATTTTTGAAGATGTTTCTGGAAACATAAGGAAGGTCCAGGAATTTTTTTGGAAATTTTTGGATCACTGATGGTAATTAATGTTAATTATGTGGTTAAATATGGTTTTATAAATAATTTATTTAGACAAGTAAAATGCCAAAATAAATTCGCAGAAATTTTTCTCATATTTTATAGATTTTTAGGGAGTTATATAAACATTTTCAGAATTTTATTCAAATTATAGATAAAATGAGAATTTTTGGGATAAAAAATGGGTTATTTTAAATCAATTTCGGCAGTTTACCGGGTAACTAACCTGCCGGAACTGGGAACTTACCCAACCCGACAAATACTATAATTGGAACACAGGAAATATTTTGGGAGATTCAAGGGCGGAGTGGACACTTGTGGTGTGTCCAATACCAGTTCGGGAAAATTCCCGACGGTGGAAACGAATTGGAATCGAAGGAATCGCTAGGTATATGACCTGAAACTTGAATCTAGACTAGGCAGAATATTGTTTGGACTATAACTTGGTCCGTGATACTTGGATTGAGCTGAAATTTCGTGTGGTGATGAAGAGTAGTGTCAGGAAGGTCCATGTAAAATTTTAGAATTTTTGGAATTTTATACGATTTTTGGAATTTTATACGATTTTTGGTGAAAGTTTGACTGTTTTACAATTAGAATTCCGGAAAAAATACCAAACGGATTCAATAAATCACAAATTTTACAGAGACACTAAGGCACATACGGGGAATGTTCTGGGAATATTCGGTGTCCATTGGTTGAGTTTTGATTTGGTTTAAAAATCTGCGTTTTTGTGAATTTTTGGTAGCCGGAAACGCACCAAAATAAAATCAGAAAAATCTTAAAATTTTTGAATATGTTTCTGGAAACATAAGGAAGGTCCAGGATTTTTTTTGGGAATTTTTGGATCACTGATGGTAATTAATGTTAATTATGTGGTTAAATATGGTTTTATAAATAATTTATTTAGACAAGTAAAATGCCAAAATAAATTCGCAGAAATTTTTCCCATATTTTACAGATTTTTAGTGAGTTATATAAAAATTTTCAGAATTTTATTCAAATTATAGATAAAATGGGAATTTTTGGGATTAAAAATGGGTTATTTTAAATCAATTTCGGCAGTTTACCTGGTAACGAACCTGCCGGAACTGGGAACTGACCCAACCCGACAAATACTATAATTGGAACACGGGGAATATTCTAGGAGATTCAAGGGCGGAGTGGACACTTGGGGTGTGTCCAATACCAGTTCGGGAAAATTCCCGACGGTGGAAACGAAAACTCAAAATTGGGCAACCTGGACTCCCCAAACACCCAAACTCCCTTAATGAAAAATTAATCATTCTTAAATAACAACGTGTTGGCATTATTAGTATTCCCGTACCATTATCCGAACACGGTAAACTACTGACATTGACTGGCACGTGAACCGGTGCCCGGAAGCCAAACTGAAAACTAATACTACCCTGACCTCCATCACCATACCCGTGTCCTATAGACTCAATCCGGGGTGAAAACTCCTGACCAAATCCAAGTTATAACCATTACCGACTTAGATACTGATTTGAGTCCTTACTTGCATGTGTGCTATTAAAGCTGATTTCATTGATTAAACACTCTTTAGCCGAGACTACTATTTGCACTGTGAGTTCCCTTCCCCCACTTTTAAACTGTTTTCTGGGGTGAAGTGCATGTACAAACTGTGTTACTGTTTTGAAGTAATTTTCATGTTACAAACTGTGTTAATTGCACCAACTTATGATGATGTGAAATTGCCTAACCCACGAACTACCTCGACTGATTGTAACACGGACCGGGGAACTGGAGGTGTCCGTTGTGACACGGTCCGACAGGCTGAAGGTGCTGATTGTAACACGGACCGGCGAACTGGAGGTGTCCGTTGTGACACGGTCCGGCAAGCTGAAGGTGTCGATTCTAATACGGGCCGGCGAGCTAAAGGTGTATGGTGTGACACGGTCCGGCGCGCTGAAGGTGTTTGTGACCTCGTGAAATTTCATTTGTGATTGTGACACTTGTGTAATTCCATCTATGAACCGTAATATGTGCAATTAAACATGCTGATACATTTTGAAACGAAACAGCCAAACCAGTGGAACTCACCAGCAGCGTTTAGCTGACTGACGTGTGCGCGTATATGCATATTTTTATAATGAAATTACACACGATTTGGTTTTAAATTTATAAAAGTGATTATTACTTTAACATCAAAACACACACGAAAGAGGCAAGTATACCCCGTCATATATGTAGTAAAGTATCGGTAAGAACCAAGCATCGATCCAAGGAAGTGGGCGGAGGAATAATACTAGACCTTTGTCATTAAATTAACGAAAGAAAGATAAGTTTTGTGATTTTCTAAAAACTAAAGTAAGCATAAACAAATACTTATAAAAACATAGTAAATACCAAATAAGAAAATAGATAAATAGCCTTGCTTTATACACAACCACAACATGCAAACTAAGTCGTTTTTCCACTAGAAACATTTGGTCAATTCTTCATTTTCAAGACAATTAGTATCCCTTTCGAGAATCCTAACATGACAATCATTCGGAAAGCTAAAACGATAAACACACTTTAACAACCTAAAATTGTTCTTTAACGTGCAATTGATAAATGTCTATGAAAATCTCTTAAAAATAAGTTAGTCATCCGTTAGGAGTTTTCTAACCTCACTTAAACAAGGAAAGTGACATCGATAAACACAATGCAACCACCAAGACAAGCATAAACTATGTTAAATCACAACCGAGTTCATTTTACAAATCTTGCACAAAAATTCACCAAGATAGCAATTTTGGCCTAAACTACTAACCAAGCTAACAAATCATGGCAAGAATTCATAACAACACCATTTAACCCGTTAAGGTCCTTACGTGACGGAAAGCTTTCTTGATTAACAATAATTACATTTTATTAAACCACTAACCATTTCTAGTATCATGATGCTCACATTTTAACCAAGCTAAACTAGTTAACCAAGTTTAAAGTTTACTAATACATGATTAATTAAGCTTCATTTTTCAACTCTCTCAACTAACCATATACTAATCATCCAACACAATTACTTATAATCAAGAAATCTACAACAATAACAAGGTTGCAAACTAATCATCAAAGATTAACATAGAAAATACTTCCAAGTGTCATTACAAACAAAGTTAACATACTAATGGTTACAATTAAGCAAGGGATTGTTGTGTTTTTGCCAAAAGGCTACAATAATACATAAACATTAATCTAAATGCTTGAAACATTAACAAAATTATGGAAAGATTAGAAAACTAAACCATAAACAAGCACTAGATTAAGAATCCGGATAGTAATGGAGCTAAACGGCACAATGTGGCTTGAATCCGGGTCAAAAGCAAAGCCTCCGGAGCCTGTAGAATCGCCTGTGAAGCTCCCAAAATTCCAGAGTTACGAGCAGAATGTTTCTGCATGTTTTTTATATCTTTTCGGTCTCGCACGGTCGTGCACTTTGTTGGCACGACCGTTCACTTTTTGCATTATTGGAGTTACTGTGCACCATACCGCATGACATCATCTTATCTTGACCGTCTTCGATCTCGCACGGTCGTTCACTTGGTGGCACAGACGTGCATCTCCGGGTTAGGGTTGCACGACCAACTGCACTGGTGGTGCAGTTCCGGGCTTGGCTTGGACATCGGGTTTGCACGGGAGTGCCAATCATTGCACGATCGTTCCTTTCCGAGAAAGCTTGCACCCCGGACCGCACTGGCGTGCACTACCGGGCTGGACTATTTTGTCGGAACCGCACGGTCGTTCCACTCACCGCATGACCGTGCCAAACGCCCAGGTGAGAATTCTTAACAGAATGTTCGCAGCTTTGTCATTTCGTCTGGAAAGTCCTCGTTTTCACAATCATCTTGTTTGGCATGCTGTTTTAGGCCTGTAAACAAAAGTATACCTGATTAAGTATCCGATTAACGGTTTTACGACCGAAAACGCATAAAATGGGGATAAAATGGGGGACTAAAATATGTGTAAATTAGTGAATATCACTGACCCTTTTTAAAACTAACATGCATTTCAGGTAACTTGAGACTGATGTGATCCGTGTATGTTGTTCAAGACGTGTTTATTGGCAAATATTGAGATAGACGCATGCGACTTAGATGACTTTGTGGTTCATGGGAACACGCAGTTGTAACATACATGTAGTATGTAATCAACATTTTGTAATTAATAAAAGGTAGTATCTTTATAGACAATGTGCTTGTACCAGAGGTGTCTGTTGCATCCCACGTTTTTTCTTCCGCTGCAAATCGGGGTGTGACACCAGCGTTTCCAGATTGCATCTCGGTGTAGTCAGCTGTTTCTTTAATGCAGCATGTGCGCCTTCAGCTTTGTTTGTTGTAGTTTGGAAGAATGTCAGGGTTTGATTGGTCCATGCAGATACGAACAATTGTCTAGAGGTGCTTAACCCGTTATTCCATAGGTAATCAAAAACATCTGAAAAAAAATAAACATATTCAAATTATATATCAGTTTGTATGAATGTATTTACTTAGAGAGAACATACATGTACGTTGTTGATTGATAAGGTGTCTCTGAAGGTTGAGGATGTTATATTTGTATAACTCTTCGGTAGCGGAATTACACATTGTTTTCCACTGAGAAATAAAGGCATCCCAATCTTGCGCATTTAACGAATTCTTGCAGTGCTTCACAATAACGAAAAGTTTAAAACAAAATTTGATTATCAAATTAACCAAATATGGTTTATATTTACCATGGTTAATGAATCATCGAAAATGATGATTCCATAATAGATCTCTAAACAAAAATTATTGTTAATTGTTTTTTAGAAAACAAGCTTCAGCATGCCTGAATCAGACGAGGTTAACAGTCATCCCAATATGAGGAATGACAATGCAATGCAAGAATGAATGTGACGGACGCAGATTTACAAGATATGATAGATAATGCTGCCAATCGAGCCATTGACAGACAGTTCAAGGAACCAAGTAATACTCATACAAAGATTCAATCTGTGGCTCATAGTAAGCCCCCTTCAAAAACATATGAGTCAAACAAAGACAATTCTCGTCACTCATCGAATCAGAAGAGTTTCCCATCCGAGCAGATTGTGCATAATCAAGAGCCACGTGTCAAGACTTGCTTTTATAAATACTGTGTCTCTTGCAAACCAAGGGACTTTACAGGAGAAAAAGGAGCCATCGATTGTATGACATGGCTTGATGAGATAGATACTATAGTAGACATCAGTGGTTGTGCGAAACAGGATATTGTGAAGTTTGTTTCGCAATCATTTAAAGGAGAAGCGTTGGCATGGTGGAGATCATTGATCCAAGCCACGGGGAAGATCCCGCTTTACAACTTGTCTTGGGATCAGTTTGTTGCACTGA
Source organism: Helianthus tuberosus (assembly GCA_030545235.1). Classification (NCBI taxonomy): domain Eukaryota; kingdom Viridiplantae; phylum Streptophyta; class Magnoliopsida; order Asterales; family Asteraceae; genus Helianthus; species Helianthus tuberosus. The sequence goes on from CM060430.1 coordinate 152,445,400, forward strand.
TCAAAGAAAACTTCTGTCCTTAGCATGAGGTAGAAAAGATAGAAACAGACTTCTTGACTTTGGTCATGAAGAATTTAGATTGTCAAGCATATGTGACGAGCTTCAACACCATGTCCCATCTGGTTTCCTATTTAGTCACCCCTAAACCTAAACGAATAGCGCGTTTTATTGGAGACCTAGCACCAGAGATCAAAGGAAATATTAAAGCATCCAGGCCTACCACTTACAGGTCCGTGGTGGACTTGTCTCTATCCCTCACATTAGATGCTATTAGGAATAAGTCTGTTAAGACTTCTGACGAGGGAAAGAGGAAAAGGGAAGAGGAGAACTCTCATCGTTCTGATAAGAAGAAAAAGGGGAATTCTGATCATAAGAAGGGTACCGAGTTTAAGAAAAACTCGAGTTAGTCTGATAACAGACCCAAATGCAGGAACTGTAGAAAGCATCATTCTGGAAAGTGTTTGATCGACCCACATGCTAAGCTTTGTGGGATTTGCAAGACCAAGGGTCACAATACTTTAGAATGCAAGGAGTTGAAGAACGCGACTTGTTACAACTGTAGCGAGAAAGGGCATATCAAGACCAACTGCCCAAATCTTGCAAAGAAGCCTGAAGAGGCCAAGAAAACAAACGCGTGTGTTTTTCAGATGAACGCCCAGGAGGCAGTATAGAATGATAACGTCATAACAGGTACTTTCCTCATAAATGATGTTTATGCTAGAGTTTTGTTTGATTCTGGCGCATATAAGACTTTTGTGAACACTAAATTCTGTAAACTGTTAAATCTGCTTGTTAAAGCTCTAGACATAAAATATGAGGTAGAATTGGCCGATGGTACTTTAGAGACTGCTTCAACAATTTTATATGGATGTTTCATATCCATTAAGAACCACTCTTTTCCGTTGTCCTTGTTACCAATGAAGCTAGCAGGATTTGATATAGTTATTGGCATGGATTGGTTATCTTTTAACCAAGCTCAAATTGCATGTGATAAGAAGCAAGTTGTTATCAAAACTCCTTATGGTGAGTCGCTTACAATTCAAGGAGATACGCAATATGGATTGCCTAACAAGTGTCTATGCTTAAGGCATCAAGGTGTTTGAAGAAAGGTTGTGTCATTTATATGGCACAGGTACCAATTGATGAACCAAAGCCCAAGATCGAAGAGATCCCTGTTATTTTCTAATAACGACCATCCACTCTAGGGACTATCCAAGTAACAGTTGAAACTTGGGCATTGTGTGCTACAAATCGAAAGTTAGGAGTGCTGTCGGCCAATTAGTGAAAGTTGGGGTTTATATAAATTCAATATCCCTTAAAAAATTGAATTTTAAGGAGGCTGTTATGAAAAATACACAAATACATAACATTTTATTTAGAAAGACTTTTGACTTTTTTTTCTTTTTATTTTTTTGACACAAAAGTTGAGTATGGTGTCTCATTTGGACTTATGTTCGGCCCCTTTTTCATAGAGTACAAATTTTATTATAAGATGCATGATAAAGTTAGCATTGTTGGTATAGAAAAGGCCAACATGCCATGATAAAGTTTGATCATGGCTACACGCGTACGAGGGAACGTAACCGGGTTCATAATACGGAGACCTATAACCTTGATCATGGCTACACGCGTTCAAATATGGTAACAACGGTTGGCGGGGCATAGCAGACTAAAAAAACCAACGGGTAAAAAGTAATGGTAAGTTTAACGCCGAATAGAAAAAAGTAAATATATATACTTACCTCGTTGAGGTCTGGCAACAACGATTCATTATGATGGGGACGATAGCTGGACACGACCTCATGCGCGTGATCATCATTTCCACCCCAATCGTAAGAATCAGGGACATTGGACCCCGCCTAATACAAACGGTGTGCTAAGTATTTCATAAAAAATAGAATAAATTAAAAAAATGATATACCACACTGCTATCCGAAATAAACGTGCTCGTGTCCGCCTCAGACGGCTCACCGAAAACATAGTTGTACCAAGACATGTTTGTTAGTGAATGTGAATATATAACGAAGACGATATATATATCGTCTTCTTCGTCGTTTAAATAGGGGAAGAAGAATTCAAATTCAGAATTGAATACGAGTCGTATAGCCCTATACGATGCATATAGGGCTTACGTCAATCACTTTACGTCACTCAACAGTGACATAAATCTGATCGTACTTTCTAAAAAAAGTGATACGCATCGTATAGGCCTATACGATGCGTATTACTTTAACCCCGTGAGACAGTGTCAGCCTTTGACTGACACAAAATTAATTAACCAACTCAATACGCATCGTATAGGCCTATACGATGCGTATTGAGGGTGTCGATTTAATATGCCAAGGTGTGCCAATAATACGACCCGTTTTATATATGATATACGTTATTAGTTTAGTGTAATGAATATTTTCTTTACTTAATATTTAGTTATTCTATCTTCTGCAAAATACTTGATATTTTGGTTGGAAATAACATGGATAAAATGATAAAGAAACACACCAGGTGTATTTTATTATTTAAGTAGGCTATAACCCGTATGTTACATGAGTAGCTCCAGCCTAGTTACGTGAGGTACCTGTCACTTAAGCTTTGGAAAATACGTCAGTTTTCACTGGTAAATACAATTAACTGACTCATTTGAAAAGAGTTTAAGAAAATTGATATAAGTGCACATGGCACAAACCATTTATAACTTGGGATAATTTTTTATATAAAATCTTGTATACAGTTTTACATGTTTGTCATACATATGGGCTCGGTATAGAAGCCGAAGAATGACTAATCGACATACCACTTATAAAACCCACAGAGGAGTTATCCCCAACTTGTGGGTAATTTGCATATTAGCATCTGTTAGGTGTATGCCTACACCCCGGGCTTAGGTCGTGGCCATTTTCAAATGAAATGAGCCGATGATATCCAGGACACGGTCGTATTAACCCCTAATGTTTATGTTATCAAACAAAACAGATTAAAATGGGTTATGCAATTTATTAATCACAATCCGATTAAATGATTTCATACCCGACCAAGTGGTATTATTATTATACCGTATCCCAAGCCCGTATAAGGGAAAATAAGTTAAAAGTATTTACCTGAGCTAGATGTGAAAGAAGTAACTCAGCCGTATATTCCTAAAGCCTTATGAAAGTACCTTCTACCAAAGCTACTCAATCTGTATAGAAGGTTTATTAACCTATTAGGATACTAAAGGGTCTTTATTTAAGTCAAAGACTTAGACCGGTTAGTTTGAAAGATACTTTACGGTTCTAAACGCTAGATTAAGCGGAGACCGGAATGGAATGTGATTTAGACCCAAAAAGTTTGGATACTTGTATTATATGGGTAAACTAAACACATTCTGGATTTTGAAGATTTAATGATAAGGTTAAATCTGTTTCGGTTATTTTATGTAAACTAGTTACATAAACCGATCCGAACGCAAAAATGCATAACGGGTAACCAAATGAATTATATACAGGTCGCATATGTTATTATGCTTAGAATATGTTAATACATCAGTAGGATGTTAACATATATGCCCAAAAAGTATTTAAAACCAATTTAAGTCCCGTAGGGGCATTTTGGTCATTTTAATGTTTATAAAAGAGATTTAATAATAGAATGAGGTTCTGGTCTTTTGTAATCAGTAAAAATATTTATTTTATCAAGTTATATCAGTTAGATATCATACATATGTAAGGTTTACTATTTATGGCCAAAGTATTCCCCGAAAGGGTATTTTGGTCATTTCACACATGCTTTTAAGGACATTTTTGGAAGTCTGAGTTCATGACTTATACCTAATATAATAACATTAAAATTTAATTACAAATTCAGTAGGTAACAAGTCTTAGGTGTTAAATATGGTTTTAAACCATACTATGCACCTAATTTGCGTAAAAATCGCTAATTGACGATAATTAAGATGTTTATGGAATTCTGAGATTTTGATCAGTCTTAAATGCTCAAAATAATTTATTTAATATATAAGATTAGTAGGAAAAGGTTTGGCATTCAAATCATTTGTTAATCTCATTTTATGTATGAAAAGGGTATTATCGTCATTTCCCGAATTACACAAGAACTCCATGATATGGTCAGGTTATAATCTGATCAAAAATTCCAAAAATCCCTAAAAATAATATCTTAATAGTAGGTAATGAGTTTTGGGTCGAAATCCTTGTTTAAACATGCCTTATGCAAGATAACGCAATTTAATTAATAAAAAGCTTCAATTTACGATATCGAGCATAACTTCTGTTTGAGATCAGAAACTGATGTCAAATTTTCGGGACATCCTTATATATCAGTAATAAAGGTTTTTGTTCTCTCACATTTTTAAAAGTCTCGTTTATATGTCAAAAGGCAAAATGGGCATTTATAAGCATATTAACGGAGATTAGCATATAATTCAGAATGCTAATGACCAGGTAATATAACTCCCGAGGGTTATACTACAACCTAATGTGGTCCTAATGGAAGCTTAAAACATGGAAGAATTAAGCTCAATCGGGTCAGAACTGAAAGTCAAAGCAAAAGTCAAGCTTTTGCGACTTTCGGTTGTGAACCGACCCTAAACTGATAATTATCGGGTTGAACATGCTTAAACATGTTCTAATAATAATTACCAAGTTATTAGAGTGATAAAATAATTTATAAACTCTGCATTGTTAGTTATGATTATTATTTCAAATTCTGGTCAGTTTGACTTTTTAACTTAATAGTTTGACCCGACAATTAACTAAGCAAACGAAATAATTAGGAAGTGCCCTTTTAAGGGTTAATCACCTACCTAATTATGGTCACATAACCACATTCAATTCGAACAGTGGCTGGAACATTCGAGTTTAAACCGAAAGCCAAAGTCAGATTATGATAACTTTGACTTTTCGGTTTTTAAACTAAAAACTGAACTAAAGGAGGGGACTAAGACACTTACAAATGGTCATAGCTATCTTTTCTACAAGAACAAGCTTCCCTTTGGATCAGGAACCTCCAGATATGCTAAGAACACTTGAACTTAGAGATGTGAGAGTGATTTGAGTGGAAGTGCAAGTGAAATGCTGAACTAAGAAGTCCTATTTATAGTGAATTCAGATTGATCCAGATCATCCCAGGTGTATAGAGGTGAATTCAGATATCTACAGGTGTCTTGGTGGTATTTTAAAACCAGCAACAGGGCCATAGAATCGATTAAACTTGTTTGGAGCTCAAGTAAGGGAAGAGACCTGCACCTAGCGACCGAATTATATCGTAACAGTGCCGTCGCGTCGCGCGACGTCAAAATTCCCCCATGGTCGCGCAGCGTGACAACCTACTTGACCAGCTAAACAAGTTTCATTCTTGACAAGTTCAGTCCCTGTGCTTATATAAGCTCAATATCTTTCGTTTTAAGCACAATTGGCCCTTGTAGTTAGTTTTTAGATGATCTAGAGAATATATCCAAACACCGTTAGGCCCGGTTTCGTTAAAGAATCTCTGAAACATAACTTTCGCCACATTGATGCTTTAAACCCTAATTCTTGGGAATTCGCGTAAACAATACGTAACGATCTAGAAACCTTATAAAATTTATATCACTTATTCTTGAGAGTATATTTGAATATTCCGAAGCCCGGGTTCGTTAAAAGGTCACTTAGAGGTAAGAATTAACATGTTGACACGTTTAACCCCTGTAGTTCATAATCTTTCGATTATTTTCATAAACGGCTTCTTATATCCAATTTATTACTCGATTAAGAATATATTCTTCGTGTGTGGTCATTCAGAGGCACTAGTTTGGCATGTTGACACTTTTAGTCCCTTCGCATACATATTTTTATCGTTTGGTACTTTAATCCTTCAAACTCAATCTTTTACATGATTTGGGTTTAGGACACGTGTCTTCACATAATAGGACACGTTTTTACGTGGTGTTACATCCTCACCCCCTTAAAAGAAATCTTGACCCTAAGATTTACTGAAACAAGTGAGGGTATTTCTGTCGCATAGTGGACTCAACCTCCCACGTATATTCAGGGCCTCTACGGGCATCCCATTTAACTTTAACTATAGGCACGTGCTTCCTTTGGAGCTTTTTAACCTGTCGATCCTCGATCGATATAGGTCTTTCAACAAACCTCAGGCTTTCATCAATCTGTACGTCTTTATGAGACATTGCTAGCGATTCATCAGCTAGACATTTCTTTAAGTTACAGATGTGGAACACATTGTGAATTCCACTAAGCTCCTCAGGCAAGTTTAGCTTATAAGCAACACTGCCGACACATTCGATGATCTCAAATGGTCCAATATACCTTGGGCTTAACTTTCCCTTCTTACCAAAACGCATCACTCCTTTCCAGGGTGATACTTTTAGTAAGACTTTATCGCCCACTTCAAACTTTATAGGTTTCCGCCTTTTATCAGCATAACTTTTCTTCCTATCCCTGGCAGCTTTCAGGTGATCACGAATTTGGACAATCTTGTTTGTCGTTTCAAGGACTATATCAGGTCCTGATAAGTGAGCTTCTCCTACTTCCGCCCAACAAACAGGCGTTCTACATTTCCTTCCATATAATGCCTCTAAAGGCACAGCCTGAATGCTAGTATGGTAGCTATTATTATAGGAGAACTCGATCAATGGTAGGTGGTCATCCCACCTACCACCCAAATCAATGACGCATGCACGAAGCATGTCTTCCAAAGTCTGAATTGTACGCTCACTTTGTCCATCCGTTTGAGGATGGTAAGCAGTACTAAAATTCAAACGAGTGCCTAATGATTGTTGGAAACTTTTCCAAAAGTGAGAGGTGTATCTAATATCTCTATCGGATATAATAGATACTGGCACTCCGTGGAGAGATACAATCTTATCCACATACAACTGAGCTAGCTTGTCGGAGCTATGAGTCTTCTTGATGGGTAAGAAATGTGCTGACTTAGTCAGTCTATCAACTATGACCCATATAGTATCATTTCCATGCCTTGTTTTAGGTACCTTGGTTATAAAATCCATGGTTACCATCTCCCACTTCCATGTGGGAAGTTCAGGCTGTTGTAGCAAACCGGATGGCTTTTGATGTTCATCTTTAATTTGAGCACATGTAAGACATTTGGCTACATGTGTGGCAATAGATTTCTTCAAACCTATCCACCAATAGTTGGCTTTCAAATCTTGATACATTTTGTCACCTCCAGGGTGAACTGAGTATTTGGAACTGTGAGCTTCCTGGAGGATTATATCTCGAAGCCCTCCATGAATAGGAACCCAGATTCTTCCATTCATTCTAAGGATTCCATCCTTGCCAGGTGCTAACTGTTCAACAGTCACACCTAACTTTTCATTTGGAAAATTAGTTTCCAGTATAGCTTCCTTTTGTGCAGCCAACAGCCTTTTCATTCAGGCTATTCTTAAGCTCAATGCTCTTGGCATTAATCCTTATAGGTTTGACTCTTTTTTTTTCGGCTTAAAGCATCAACGACTACATTCGCTTTACCAGGATGGTAGCGAATTTCACAATCGTAGTCATTCAGAGTCTCCATCCAACGGCGCTATCTCATATTAAGATCCTTTTGGTTGAATAAGTGTTGGAGACTTTTGTGATCCGAATATATCACACATTTAGTTCCATATAGACAATGTCTCCACAACTTTAATGCAAATACAACGGCACCCAACTCCAAATCGTGGGTGGTGTAATTCTTTTCGTGCACCTTTAGTTGTCTTGACGCATAGGCAATCACTTTGCCTTTCTGCATAAGTACACAACCCATACCGGTGTGTGAAGCATCGCAGTACATGACAAATTCTTCAATTCCTTCAGGCAACGTCAACACCGGAGCATTGCTCAATTTTTGTTTAAGAATCTCAAAAGATTCTTGTTGTTTGGGACCCCAATCAAACTTTACATTCTTGCGAGTCAGAGTAGTTAATGGTGCAGCTATCCTTGAGAAGTTCTCAGTGAACCTTCTATAATATCCAGCTAATCCCAGAAAGCTGCGGATTTCAGTTGGAGTCTTTGGTGCTTCCTAGTTCATGATGGCTTCTATTTTAGCGGGATCGACTTGGATACCACGCTCACTTACAACATGTCCAAGGAAGTGGACTTCGCGAAGTCAGAACTCGCACTTAGAGAATTTAGCATACAGCTTCTCCTGCCGTAGCAATCCTAAGATACACCGAAGGTGTTTCTCGTGGTCGACTTGACTACGGGAATAAATAAGTATGTCGTATATAAAGACAATGACTAACTTGTCTAAGTATGGCTTGCAGACTCGATTCATGAGATCCATGAATGCTGCAGGTGCATTAGTGACCCCGAAAGGCATCACTAAAAACTCGTAGTGGCCATACCTCGTTCTGAACGCTGTCTTAGGTACATCTTCAGTTTGGACCTTGAGTTGATGATATCCAGATCTCAAATCGATCTTTGAGAAGAAGCTTGCCCCTTAGAGTTGGTCGAACAACTCATCGATCCTGGGTAAGGGATAACGATTCTTGATCGTTACCTTATTTAACTCACGATAATCAATGCATAGACGCATTGATCCATCCTTCTTCTTCACAAACAATATAGGAGCTCCCCAAGGTGAAGAGCGGGGTTGTATGAAACCCTTTTCTAGTAGGTCATCCAATTGAGTTCTGAGCTCTTTCATTTCACTAGGCGCTAAACAGTAAGGGGCTCGTGCAATCGGTGCAGATCCTGGCAATATGTCTATCCTGAATTCAACTTTCCTCTCAGGAGGTAATCCAGTTAACTCATCAGGAAAGACATCAGCGTATTCCGAAATGATTGGAATATCTTCGATATTGGGTTTCGGGTCATTCACTGTCACTTGTGCCATTTGAACGACACATCCACTCTTCAGACACTTCGAGGCTTTAAGTATATGCATATTATCGGGCAAACCATATTGTGTGCCTCCATGAATGGTGACTGACTCACCATAAGGGGTTTTGATATTAACTAGCTTTTTATCGCAAGCTATTTGGGCTTGGTTATGCGATAACCAATCCATGCCTAAAACTACATCAAACCCAGCCAATTTCATTGGCAAAAGGGATAGCGGGATAGAATGATTCTTAATGGATATAAAGCATCCATCAAGAAGAGTTGAAGCCGTTTCTAAGGTACAATCTGGGAGTTCTACCTCATATTTTATGTCTAGAGTTTTAATAGGCAGATTCAGTAATCTACTAAACTTATGGTCTACAAAAGACTTATCAGCACCTGAATCAAATAAAACTCTAACATGAATATCATTAATGAGGAAGGTACCTGTTATAACATGATTGTCGTTCACCGCCTCCCTGGCGTTCATCTGAAAGACCCTTGCATTGGTTTTCTTTACCTTTTCAGGCTTCTTAGCATTCTTAGGGCAATAAGACTTAATGTGCCCCTTTTCGTTGCAACCATAGCAGGTTGCATCTTTGATGTTTTGGCACTCCACAGTCTTGTGTCCTTTCTTTATGCAAATTCCAAAAGGTTTAGCTTGTGGATCTTGATTGCACTTTCCCAAGTGCCTCTTGTTACATGTTTTACATCTGGGCTTGTCATCCGGCTGCCCCTTTTTGAAACCAGAGTTTCCTTTCTTCTTTTTGTTTGAATGATGGGACTGGTCTTCCTCCCTCTTTCTTTTTCCCTCCTCGGTGGTATTCTTTGCCTTACTCCTTACAACATCATAGATCTACAGCGGATCTGTAAGTAGCAGGCTTAGAAGCTTTGACATTTCCTTTCACCTCTGGGGCTAAACCACTGATAAAAAGCACAATGCGTTTGGGTTCTGGGGTGACCAAATACGGCACAAGCCTCGACATTGAGTTAAAACTGGTCACATAGGACCTGCAATCCAAATCCTTCATCACCAGAGTGAGGAAGTCAGTCTCTATTCTTTCCACTTCATGTTGAGGACAATAAGTGTCCTTCACAAGATCAACAAATTGATTCCAGGAAAGGTTATACAGAGGAACCTTTCTAGTGGATTGCACCAAGGCTTTCCACCAAGTTAGGGCGTCACCCTTGAAGGACTGATATCCAAACTTAACGATGTCCTCATTTGCGCACCCACTAATATCAATCAACATTTCCATTTCATCTAACCACTTCATACAATCTATTGCTCCCTTTTCTCCCGTGAAGTCTCTTGGCATACACGAGACGAAGTATTTGTAGGTACAACCCTCGTTGTACCTGGGAGTCTGATTCAACACAACCTTCTGAGACTCAGATCTCTGGTTGGATGAATGCTGAGATTCATCCTTTTTCAATGTATACGAATGTGATAAGGATTTTGTATGAGTTTTGGACCGAACATGACTCGGTTCTTTGAATATTTTATCCACAACTTGAGTAACTGTTGTGTCAATCATTGCTTGTAATTCAGCACCGGTGACATTTATCCTAGTATTGTTGTTTCCTTCCACAGGATGACTGTTTGCTTCGTTAGAGCCAGCCATGGTTTAAATACTAGATATAACAACCCTCCTGAATTTTTCTAACACCCTAATATATTTTAAAATATCCCTATATGTCTCAAAAAATATACCCCGTTTGTGAAAACCGGGCCCAAAATACATTATATAATTAAAAATAAAATAAAAATCAATTTTTAGGCCGCTCGCGGGGTGCGTAAGCCACCCCCTTGAGCTACGCGGGCCGCGACAGCTCCAAACTCAGGCGAGCCCCCAGGTCGCCACGTGTCGGACTCGTGTTGAGGCTATGTGTCGACGCAGCAAGGCTACGGCCTAGTCTACAAACCCTCGCGGGCCGCGTAGACCTAAGCCGAAGCTTACGCGGGCAGCGTGAAACTCGAAATCCAGCCCTATAAATTGAGGTCATCGGCTTCAGTCTCTGATCGCTCACACATTTTTCTTTCTCTCAATTTCTGAATAGTAGGCATAATTATTGGGTATTATACCCCACTAATTAACGAAGTTATGCCCCGATGTAAGTATTATAACTCCGGTTACGTATTAGATACGCTGCCCGATTGATCCAGGGTTCCATAACGGCTGTCGAGGTTCTGCCCGACGTAGTTGGAATGCCGTCTCGGGGAGGGTATTACTAATGTAAATAATGGGTTATTTTACTAACATATGTGCATTTGTGTAAATTATAGATAATCACCAGGAAACCCTTACAGAAAACCTAAGACAACAATGTGAGTAATCTCCTTTTTGTAAATTGTTTTTACCTTTGTAGTTCTTCAATTACTACCGGTATGTTACGGTTTTGTATACAAAATGTGGAATACGTTACCATTGGACAAAGAGTTAGCCAATGTGTAATATGACCCACAAGTCAGGATTGACAGTACTGAATGAGTAATTGTGTAGACATAAACATTGTAATCGCTCTCAATACTGTTTAAGGATAAAACTCTTCTTGATTAAACTGGGATTCACTCACCAGTATTTCCCACTGACAAAATATTTTTAAACGCGTTTCAGGTAACAAAATGCGAAAGCCAATTAGAAGTCAGCTGGACAGCACTGAAGGCTTGGGAAAAGTGGCTATAAAAGTTACCTAAATAAAAGAAGATGTTTTATTCAATAAAATGGGGATTTTCCCTGAAAATGTTTGTAATGAAAACTTGGGTTTTATCCCAATATGTTTAATATTATAAAAGTGTGGTATTTACTCTGATAAATATTTCCTAACTACGGTCCTGATGAAATTTCCGCTGCCAAATAATAAACAAAACGATACCACCAAAACTGGTCTCGTGGCCGCCCGTTCCCGGGACAGATAGGGGGCGGGGGTTGCGACAGAAGGTGGTATCAGAGCCAAGCCACCGATTCAGCCACATAAGTGTTCTGCTGACACCAATATATTATTCAAATTGTTAGGAAATTAATTATGGAAATACGTGCATATATGTATTTTACTGTGGTGTGTTATTTGACTATTTGTTAGTTTTCAGTATGAGTGATCAAGGACCCTCAGACGCGTATCGTCAGTTGTCCGATTCACCTAGGAGTGAAGGTACCTCTTAACAGCCTGCCCTCTCTGGGTATGTAGCTGACCAGGAAGAAGGGATGTTTATCTTTAAGGCTCAGTCTGAAGAGCCATTCCCTTAGAAAAGAGAAGATGGTTCAGTAAGGGAGCATTTGAGCGTAGGAAAAGAATGTGAAAGTTGCAACAGCAGAGAGTCCTAGCAGCCACTAAGCGAGAGTCAGATGCCCATACACAGGATATGCTTAATAGAAGCCTAGCCAATTTTCATATCCCAGCAACCACAGCTGCCAACCCAAACCTGGAGCAACTAGTAGCCCCACAACCCTTACCTTTATTCCCCACTCAGCCGATGGAGATAGAAAACAACCCAGAAAATCAAGTCCAAATGCATGATTTCAATCCCTAGGAGATACCTAGGATACTAGCCCCTAATCCCTTAGACCCGGATTATGATCCATGGTTCGATGATCATATGGATTATGTGCCACGCTACCACTTAAACGACGAATCCATGCCGAATCTAGCAGCCTATCCATGTCTGGGCCCTCTAGATCCCTATTATAATAACGATGAATACATTAGTGAGATCTTAGAGAATCCGTACCCTCAGGAGGAGCCCATGCCCCAGTACCCAAACCCAGTACCAACACCTACACCCCCAATGAGTGCAGAAAATGTGCACGAACTCCGAACTTTCGGAGAAGAAATTTTAGAGAGTAGTGAGAGGATGAGGCAGGTAAGAGAGCGACTCGTCTGGAAATACGACGAGCGCAATATGGATTACTGGATGAATCCAGACCAGTGAAGGTGATGGTGGAGTTGGTAATAATAATAATATAATAATAATAATAATATAATAATAATAATAATAATATAATGAATATATATATATATATGTGTGTGTGTGTGTGTGTGTGTTTGTGTAATAATAATAATGTATGTTGTAGTATAGACCACTTCGTGGTTAGCGATGCATAGTGGTATTATATTGTAATTTTTAATTTCTAGTATTGGTTTGTATTAGAATCATACTATATAAGAAAGAGTAAAGTCGCAATGCTCGACGTTTTTGACCAATATTTGTGCTGTGTGATTGTTGCCTAAATTATTAATTATTTTGATATTAATAATTGGCAAATGTTTAAAATTCAGATGGACGACGAAGTAAACCAGGAAAACCAGAATAACGATAACCAGAGTAACAATAACTTGGATAATGAGAACCCGAAGAACAACAATAATGGAAACCAAGTGGATAACAGTGTCATGCAACATATAGTGGCACAAGGGATAATAGATGCAATGCCATATATTTTCAAAACGGTTAGGGAAGCCGAAAATAAAAGTAAACATGATAGCAAACGACCCTCTGAACCTGAACACAGCGTGAACAATGGACCCGTACTTCAAGTGCCCATTCATAAAAGAAGAAGAACCGTGTTTTACGGTTGTTCTTATAAAGAATTCTGGTCTTGTAAACCAATGGAATTCTCGGGCAATGAAGGGGCCGTTGCATCTTTACGCTGGATAGAAAAGACTGAAGCAGTTTTAAGAATAAGTAAATGCGCAGAAGAGGATAAGATAATGTTTGCTTCCAATCTATTTAAGAATTCAGCACTAGAATGGTGGAACATTATCCTCCAATCTAGGGGAAGTGATAAAACTTACAATATGGAATGGGAGGAATTTAAAAACATGGTAGAAAGGAAATTCTGCCCTCCCAATGAAAAAGAACAGATACCAAACAAATTCCTAAATCTTAGGATGACTGGAGTAGATAGTAAGGGTTATACTACCTTATTCTTTGAATATGCTAGAATAGTACCTACCCTTGCATCACCAGAACCAGTATTAATCTCCCGTTACATCTGGGGATTAATTGGGGATATTAGACATGTAGTCAAGGCAGCTAGACCCCAAACCATAGAAGAAGCTGCAGAACTAGCAAACACCTTGACAGATGAATTAGTCCGTACACGAGAAGAGGATCTGAGGAGAAACCTAACCCAGAAGCTTACCCAGGAATTCCGTTCTGGTAATTCTAACCGTGGGAGAAATGTAGGTTCTACCTTTGCACCATACTGTAAGTATTGCAAAAGGAAGCATTCAAGAAAATGCTCCGTATACTGTAATTTCTGCAAAATGTCGGGACACAAGGAGGAAGATTGCAGGAAAAAGCCTAATAACAGGATATGCTTCAACTGTGGAGAACAAGGTCATATCAAGCCTAACTGTCCAAAGCTAGCTCCAGCCACGAATACCAAGAATACTAAAAATGCTAGAGCATTTGTTCTGACTACAGAAGAAGCAAAGATGATCCCGGATGTGATCACTGGTACGTTTTGAGTTAATGATATTTTTGCTAAAGTATTATTTGACTCTGGTGCGAACCAAAGTTTTATTAATACTTCATTTTGCAAACTTCTTAATCAATCATTAACTAAACTTCCACAAGAATGTCTAGTAGAGACAGCAAATGGGGAAACCATTAAGATTTCTGAAATCTTGCAGGGAGCAAGAATAGAAATATTAAATCAGAAATTTATTGCAAATCTTTACCCAATGAATCTGGCAGGATTTGATGTTGTGTTAGGAATGGATTGGTTAATAGCCAATAAAGCCAGTATTTTATGTGATCAAAAGTCAATTCAAGTAAATTCACCAAGGGATGAAAAGATCAAAATTAAAGAAAATAAGTTCTCTAAATCCACAAAATTCATCTCTGTGATGAAAACTGCAAGTTATATAAGAAAATGATCATTAGTGTATTTGATTTCCATAATCACTAACACTAAAGGAAAAGAATTAAAGGATATTCTAGTAGTATCCCAGTTTCAGATGTATTTCCAGAAGAGCTACCAGGGCAACATCCAGACAGGGAAGTTGAATTTAGAATCCATTTGATACCAGGAACCGCACCAATTGCCAAAGCACCTTACCGTTTGGCACCCGCAGAAATGCAGGAACTGAAGAAACAATTAGATGAATTGTTAGAGAAAGGATTCATACAGCCAAGCTAATCACCATGGGGAGCACCGATTTTATTCGTTAAAAAGAAGGACGGATCAATGCGTATGTGCATTGACTACCGTGAATTGAACAAGGTCATGATTAAGAATCGTAATCTATTACCAAGAATAGATGATATGTTCGATCAATTGCAAGGAGCACGATTTTTCTCTAAAATCGATTTAAGGCCAGGCTATCATCAATTAACGGTACAGGAAGAGGACATTCCTAAGACCACTTTCAGAACAAGGTATGGCCATTATGAATTTACTGTCATGCCATTTGGTCTAACCAATGCCCCAACTGCATTCATGGACATGATGAACCGAATATGTAAGCCATATTTGGATAAATTCATAATTGTCTTTATAGATGATATTCTTATTTATTCCAAAAGCAAAGAGGAACATGCAGCGCATCTGCACGCACTTCTAAGTTTATTGAGAAAAGAAAAGCTTTATGCTAAGTTTTCAAAGTGTGAATTTTGGTTAGAACAGGTACAATTTCTTTGACATCTAGTTAATTGTTAGGATCGGAGGCTCTTATGATTGTGTTAGTTTGTATGATTTGAACACTGAATGAGTATGAAACAATGTAAAGTGCAGCGGAAATGAATAACAAACTTAGTAAACACAATCAAAGGAGAAAATAGTTTTGAAAAAGCATATGCAATTCATTTAGTCAAAAGATTTACAATACGAATCAAATGATTACAGACATGCTTACAAACTAAGCTCCCCCTCAGCCTGATGCCCCAAGGTTGGATTGCACAAGATGAAAGGATTGAATTGAGGAGAAGAACTCTCTCAAAACGAATCAAATGTAACAGTACAGTGTACTGTCCCATTTATAAACAATCCAAACCGCTGAGGCATCACAGCTGACGTCACCATGAAAGCGACGTCTAACAGTCTAACAACCTGTATCTACTGGTCTTATACAAACACTGCTAAACCTAACCACTGACTATACATAAAACAGATGATATACTAAACTACTGTTCTCTCTTCATATCAGTGCTTTCCTCAAGGTTGATCAGTCCTTGATTGGGCAGTGCTTTGTCATCATCAGTGCTTAGTTCTCAGCAGTCTTTTGGCTTCATCAGTAGTTAGAAGAGCAGCAGCAGTTGTATCAGGACAGTGGATGTAAGACCATCAGATGTTATACTCACTTTCAAGGGAGAAGACTTAGTGTAAACCGCTGTTTATTGTGAATCCACTGATATGATCCGGTTTTGGCTTTCATTATCTGTTCCTCTGGTAGGGTTCAATCCCAACAATCTCCCCCTGGAACAGATAATGCCAAAACCCTTCATTATTCTGGATCTTTATTCCTCACCAGTTGTTCCCTTGCATGTCTTTTAAATTCTTCTTTAAATTCTCTGGAACTTGTGTCATCCTCATCCCTGCACAGTGAAAGTTCAAGGAGATCCTGCAAATCTTCAACACTAAGGCCTAGTGCTTCTTTCCTTGATATGTACTTCACTTCGCCATTGGATCTGACCAGGGTCAATACGTGGGTCTTTTGATCAGACATCCACTTTAGTACTTTTGAACCCAATGGGTTTCTTGGGAGAGATTTATTTTCTGATGAGCTTTGAGATTTTGGCCTTGAGAAAAATTGTAACGCAGTATCTTTGACTTCAGACATTCTTTTGAAAGCTTCTTCTATGACTTTATTTGCTGCAGCTATATCTTCTGCAACTTCTTTGTCGAATTGCTCTTGTGTCTCTTGTTGATCAAGCTCACTGTCTGAGATATCTGCTGAAATGTTTGATGATGCAGGTTTGGTTAGTACCTTTTTGAAAAGGTTTTGAAAGCTTACTGAACTATCTTCTTTTAGACCCATTTTCTTGATGGCTTCTGTGAAGTATTCAGCTTCCTTTCCTTTTGCCTCTTCACTGGTCAGCTGTTTTCCTTCTTCTTGGTTTATCACAAGAGTAGGATTTTCTCTTGACTTGAACAGTGTTTTGAGGTTTTCAATCTGTTTTTCAAGTTTCATCATTTGTTCTTGTTTCTTTGAAGTGCCTGAAATAGTTATCTTTCTTTTCTTCAGCCTTTCATAGGCTTCATCAGTATGCTGCTTTGACCATTTTGATATGGCATTGGTAGTGTCCACTTTTGCATCTATCAACTCCTGTTTCTTTCTTTTGTATTCAGTTGTTAGGTCAGTGATGAGCTTTCTGTATTTGCTCCAATTTAGAACATTTTTCTTCTTTCTAGGATCGTTCTTGATTCTATCAATCCTATCAGCCTCATGCTTTAAAGCCACTATTGGCCATTCTTCAAATTGGTTTTCTTCAGCAGGATAAAATTTTTCTTGCATGATGTATGCAAGAAGTTTTCTTCTCATCTCTTTTCGTTTATCTGCCTTTTCTTTGCTCAGCTCTTCTGCAAAATCTTTTATTTGTTTGACTTTTGTGAGCAGAAATTCCAATCTTTCAGCAATGGCTTCATCACCTTGACCTTAACATTCAACCTTTGCTCTTATCTTTGCTTGTCTTGATTTGAGCTCAAGATATTCATCCATGTCTTCTGGAACTAAGAAGCCAACGAGTGAAGGAAACCTTCTGTTTGAAGGATCATCATCAGTGTAGAATTGCCTCATCTCATTTTTTATAGCTTCTAGTTCCAACGGATATTTTGCAGCAGTGGGATCATACTTATCCTCATTTGACTGAGTAAGTTTTCTTTTTCTAGTGTAGAGCTTTGCGGATGAGGAGGGTTTTGATTGTGATGTAGGAATGATTAGAGCAGTGGTGGATGGTTGACAAACAGCTGTTGAAACAACTAGTGTTTCAACCTCTGTTGTCATTACAACTACTGATGTGTCAGTAGATGTCTTCTGCTTTTGAGCAGGGGTTGAAGTGGTTTTTGATGGTGGTGGTGACTCATCATCAGGAATGAAAACCCTTCTCCTTTTTATTGTAGGAGAGGCTGATGATGTCGTTGGTGGATCAGTGGTTTGAATGATAGAAAGTGTCTGACAAACAGTTGTTGAAACAACTGGTGTCTCAACCACTGTTGTCATTACAGCAGATGTTGTAACATCTGTTGTCTTCTGCTTTATGGCAGGAGGCAATGGTGGTGATATGATTGTAGATGAAGATGGTGGTAGAACAGTGGTTGTGATGGTGTGTGTTGAAGTTGTGTGTGTTGATGAAATGGCAGCTGTTTGGCTACTGACAGCAGTTTTTGTAACCGCTGCTGTATCAACTGTTTGGATGGAAGTTTCAGATGTTGAATCTTTTGAGATTTTAGATGACTGTTTTGGTTCAACATACAGACCATCTTCAATTCCCTTTTTCTTCATCTTTTTGACACTCTCCCCCTTTTTGGCATTATCTGCAAGAGGGTTATCCATAAAAAGGATAGTAGAGGGAACTTTTCCAGAAGTGCTATGGAGATGAGCCTTGATATCTTTGATGTCTGCTTGAGTATCTTTGAATCTCGACTCCACCATGTTTGTCAGCATTTTCACATGTATCTCATGCTGCTGATCAGCCATCTGTTTTTGTTTCTCAAGCATGGGTTGAAAGATATTCCAGAGCTCATTTGCAGCAATTGCTTGTGGTGGAGCAGATGCTTGAGTTGGAACAGGTGCTTGTGGTGGGGCAGCAGTGGATTGTGCTTTTTGAGCTTTTAAAATCTCTTGCACCATCTCCTTTATTTCAGCAACTGAGGTTTCTAGTTTTTCAACTCTTCCCGTCAATTCCTGGTATTTTGAATCATCACCCACTTTAATGGGATCATCCGAATCCCCACCTGTAGTGGTTATATCAATGTTTGACTTAGGAACTGAGTCCCAAAAATCACCCATTGATGCCCCTTGTTCTTGGTACTGGGGACTTCTTTCTTCAGCACTTGATAAACCTTTGATGGCACCAGTGGTTAGAACCAACTCACTAGTGGTTACCGATGGTGCTATTGAAGAAATTGCCTTCAAGGGAGTCTTACTAATGAAACAACTGTCCAACTGAAGATCTGTTGATCCATCAGTTGTAGTTGTTGCTCCACTTGAACTACCACCGAGAGTTACTTGTAACTCAGGGGGTGTCACCTCCTCAGTTGTTGCTGGGATAGCAGAGGTATAAGCATCAGACCCAGTCACTTGTGGGAGTATACTCTCAGTGACAGGTGATAGAGAGGAACTGGTTTGTGTCTGAGCTATAACAACTGCATGCAACAAAGGTAGCATGGATTGTGGTAATATTATTGGTGAGGGTATGGGAGTTGAAAGAGACATGTCCTTGGGATCAGGACTGAGGAAGATGGATCCGATTGAATCCAGAGCTTCATATTGTGGGGTCCCTGTGCTTACAACCTGATCCTTTTGTGAGGATGCAGGAGGAGTTTTAGGCAATGGTGGAGATCTTTCTACCAACTGCTGTGAGGAAGTAGCAGCAGTGGTTTGTGGTGACATTTGTGTTGTCACAGGCATTAGCTATGGGATCTCATCTTCCAGAGTTGCCTTTGTTTTGGGTTTGGGGGGCTTTCTGGATGTTTTCTTTTTGGTCTTTTTGGTAGTGGCAGGTGTGGGTTTCAAAGCAGGGGTAGTGCTGCTATTATCACCTGGAGCAGTAGGCTCAACAGCAGATGTATGAGGAGCAGTGGTAACTGCTAAATTCTGCTCAGACACCTCTGCTTTTGTTTTTATTGGTGCCAACATTCTAGTGAATGTTTCAGGTGTTAAACTTTTTATTTGAAAATAAACACCTTGTTTTGGCACATTTTCATTTTCTTTTTCAAATTTTTGTTTAAAATAGTAACTTAGAAACCTTGGAAAGAGTAAAAATGTTTTGCTATCAACGTTCTTTACCAAGTCATTGAAGATTTCCTGGGAATAGTTGTAATCTTTATTATTTAAAATATCATAGCCCAGGCATTGAATCTTCAATGGTATTTCATTAAACGCTGTTGTTTTATTTGAAACACACGACAAAAGAGTGTGAAATAGAAATCTGGGAGCAGACGGAAAATAACCTTTTTGTAAGGTATCTACCTTTGATTGTTCTGCATACCCTCTTTTCAAAAAGTCAGTTTTCAACTCGGTTTTGTCAAAAGAGGTTTTACCTTTCTGATCATCGAGTTTAAAGACTTCTGAGATTGTTTGTGGAGTGATTTGGATCGCTTTACCCTGTATCGAGGAGTTGATGGCTACTACTTTATCGTCTTGTTTCTCAAGAGTAGCATTTTTCCAGAACTCTCTCTGGGTTTGCAGGTAAATGGGAGCGTCTGTTGTCAACAAAGTTTTGTACTTTGATTCAGATAGTGTGTCAATGACGGAATCGAAGGTGCGGTTGTTTGAGGGTTTTGTGAGGAGACCCAAGTAGTTGTGCGGTGATTTGTATGGGATTTCAATTGTTTCTTCGGCCGTTTGAGCGACCTCTTTTGAAGATGATGGTGATTTTGGTTTAGATTTTGATTTTGATTTTGACTTCGTCATTTTGATGAAGAAGAATCGGAGAGTGATTTTGGAACAAAGGTTGGAAACTGCTTTGAGAAGAGAACTTTGGAATTCAATTCGACAGTGTAAAACCCTGTTTGGGGTTTTGATCAGGGTTTTATTTAGGGAAAAAGTGATCACTGATGTGGCAGCGGTTATTATGATCTGAAGGCTAAAAACTGACCACGTGTCAAACTCTGATGAAATGGATGAATAGCAGAGGACAGTTGTTTTGAAAACCACTGATGAAGCAAACATCAGTGGTTACAACGGTAATAATGTGACATCAGTGGATGATTTTTACTATCAATAGATAGTACATCAGTGGATAAGACACTGATTTTGAGCATCAGTGCTTGCCAGGAGAAATGATGGATCAGTGGATGACTTTCAGCAGTGGACAATATTTAGTAAAAGATGTTTGAACAAGACAGTGGTTAAAGGTAATATAATGGTAATGATTTGAGAGATCAGTATATCAGCAACAGTTTTGAAAATTTTCATTCAGGGTTTTGCCATATGTCAATTACACATTTTGAAGCCTTTACAACTCCTTGACAGTGGTTTGGTACCCCAGATAATGTGAACTTTTCACCAAAGTTACTCATCTTAGTAATAATATTTGAATTAAAACATGAGTACCCAGGTATTTTAAGATCTGTTGACAATCAATCCTTTTCAAAGATTAAGAACAAACTTAAGTTTGACATGACCATGACAGATATACCATTTCCTTTTAATCTGCTTGAGGATAAATTAACCAACAAAAATAAAGATTATCTATCCTGACAGGAGATTGAAACTTTTACTATCAAAAACCAGTAAAAGTTCAAAATATATCATTTAAAAAATATAGAATGATATATCCTGCTTTATTCGAGAAAATCCTTCTTAGGAAAAAATGATTAAAGGATTTTCTAAAGACAGCACCAAAGGAACCTGGTAAAACAAATAATAAAATACATAATCATCTCATGCTCAAGTTTATAAGAATGGTCAGTGGTTGAAGACAGTGGTATGAATTTTAACTGTATTTTATCCACTGCTTGGTACCATATTCTTGTTATTGATTGTCAACAGAAAAGAGAACACATGTTCACATGAGTTTTTGAGAACTCAGTTGTAGACTTTGTTACCATGTGAAAATTCTGAAAATTTGTCTAGTCCTCTTTTAAATACATTTACTGGGAATACAATTGTTCCCTGAATTTTCTTAAATCAGTGATTGCACATAGTTACTTAATGACCACAATTACCCCAACCTTTGACTCAAAAGTGTTTTATGTTTATACTCTTTCCTGTTGACTTCAAAAGTTTTGAGATAAACACACTTCTGAGCTTTTGTTAATTTTCTTCTTCCCCTTTCACCCTTCCTATTTATAAGTAATGGATTACTTACTGGGAGATCTTTGTTGAGAAAAACCTTAATCCAATATCATTTTGTCGTAATGTTTTGAGAGAATTGGTCATGTTTGCACAAGTTTTTCAACCAATCTCACACTACATATGATATGGACTATGTTGATCCCTGATTTTCTGAATGTATTTTAACATAGTTTATTTTGTCCATTTGAAGATCCTCAACCTGTTTTTCAACACACCAGATCTTATGACTAAAGTTTTAAATTCCCTCTTTCATGTTTACCAAAAACACTAATGTTTTAAGAACATAGGTTTTGTTCATCTGAGGTTCATACTTTAGTATTAAACATGATGAAACAGCACAAAATTCACAACAATAGTTGAAATCAATTTTTGAAAATAAGAGATAATCCCATAGTTTTAATAGATATGTTTTCAGATCTAGAAACCATGAGTGTCTTGTGCATGAAATCACTTGTTGTGTGAGATTTGTGTGTCATATGACATCGTGGTTGATTTACAGAGTTTTTGAATAACCACTTTGAGCATGGTTTACTCGGTACTCTGTTTTTCAACTGAATGCACCCAACCTTAGTATCAATGAATTATGAGCCGAACTGTTATGTCAAATTGATTGTTAGATCGAATTTGACTGTCCAGGCTCTGATACCAATTGTTAGGATCGGAGGCTCTTATGATTGTGTTAGTTTGTATGATTTGAACACTGGATGAGTATGAAACAATGTAAAGTGCAGCGGAAATGAATAACAAACTTAGTAAACACAATCAAAGGAGAAAATAGTTTTGAAAAAGCATATGCAATTCATTTAGTCAAAAGATTTACAATACGAATCAAATGATTACAGACATGCTTACAAACTAAGCTCCCCCTCAGCCTGATGCCCCAAGGTTGGATTGCACAAGATGAAAGGATTGAATTGAGGAGAAGAACTCTCTCAAAACGAATCAAATGTAACAGTACAGAGTACTGTCCCATTTATAAACAATCCAAACCGCTGAGGCATCACAGCTGACGTCACCATGAAAGCGACGTCTAACAGTCTAACAACCTGTATCTACTGGTCTTATACAAACACTGCTAAACCTAACCACTGACTATACATAAAACAGATGATATACTAAACTACTGTTCTCTCTTTATATCAGTGCTTTCCTCAAGGTTGATCAGTCCTTGATTGGGCAGTGCTTTGTCATCATCAGTGCTTAGTTTTCAGCAGTCTTTTGGCTTCATCAGTAGTTAGAAGAGCAGCAGCAGTTGTATCAGGACAGTGGATGTAAGACCATCAGATGTTATACTCACTTTCAAGGGAGAAGACTTAGTGTAAACCGATGTTTATTGTGAATCCACTGATATGATCCGGTTTTGGCTTTCATTATCTGTTCCTCTGGTAGGGTTCAATCCCAACATTAATCATGAAAGGAATTTAAGTAGATCCCACCAAGATCGAGGCAATTACCAAATGGAAAATCCCTGAGTCACCAACTGAGGTTAGAAGTTTCTTAGGATTGGCCGGTTATTATAGAAGTTTTATTCAAGATTTTTCTAGAATAGCCATTCCCTTAACTAAGTTAACCTGTAAATCCGTTAAGTTTGAATGGGGACCAAAACAAGAAGAAGCCTTTAGAATTCTTAAACAAAAACTAACCAATGCACCCATACTAGCGTTACCAGAAGGAACTGAAGATTTTGTAATCTATTGTGACGCTTCTAAGTTAGGTTATGGATGTGTATCAATGCAACGTCAAAAGGTTATAGCTTACGCTTCTAGACAACTTAAGAATCATGAAGAGAATTATTCAACCCATGATCTAGAATTAGGAGCTATAATTTTTGCCCTTAAAATTTGGAGACATTACCTATACGGTAGTAAGTTTACCATATTCACCGACCATAAGAGTTTAAGGTATGTTTTTGGGCAAAAAGAATTGAATATGAGACAAAGACGCTGGATGGAGATACTTGGTGATTTTGATTGTGATATCCAGTATCATGCAGGAAAGGCAAACATAGTAGTTGATGCTTTAAGTCGAAAGTATCATGAAAAGCCAAAAAGAGTACGTTCTCTTAAGTTAAATCTGCAAGTAGATTTAAATGAACAGATTAGAACAGCACAAGAATCAGTAATCAAGGATGATACTGAAAAGTTAAAAGGAATGATTAAGGAATTAAAACAAGGAACAGATGGAATTTGGAAATTCCATAAGAAAAGGATGTGGATACCTAAATTAGGAAATCTACGTCACCGTATATTAGAAGAAGCCTATAAGTCTAAGTATACGATGCATCCTGGAAGTGGTAAGATGTATCAGGATTTAAGAAAGAATTTTTGGTAGATAGGAATGCAAAAGGATATAGCAGCATATGTTGCAAAGTGTTTAACCTGTTCACAAGTCAAAGCTGAACATCAGAAACCCTTAGGTTTACTGCAACAGTTAGAAATGCCTGTTTGGAAATGGGAATTAATAACAATGGATTTTGTTACCAAATTACCCAAAACAAGAAAAGGTAATGATACAATCTGGGTGATTGTAGACAGGCTAACCAAGTCAGCTCATTTCCTATCAATGAAAGAAACTTTCAGTATGGAACAATTAGCAAAATTATATGTAAATGAAATAGTTTCATTAGATGGAATTCCTCTATCAATTGTTTCTGACAGAGATAGTCGTTTTACCTCTCATTTTTGGACAAGTTTCCAAAAAGCAATGGGAACCAAGTTAAATCCAAGCACCGCTTATCATCCGCAAACGGACGGACAAAGCGAAAGGACAATTCAGACAATGGAGGACATGCTTAGAGCTTGTGTAATTGAATTTGGAGGTAATTGGGACGATCATTTACCATTGATAGAATTTTATTATAATAACAGTTATCATACAAGTATCAATGTTGCACCATTCGAAGCACTTTATGGACGAAAGTGCCGAACGCCAGTCTGTTGGGCAGAAATTGGAGAAAAGCAACTATCTGGACCTGAGATAGTACAAGAAACAACAGACAAAGTCATTCAAGTCAAGGAACGACTGAAAGCAGCACGTGATAGACAAAAGAGTTATGCAGATAACAGACGAAAAACATTGGAATTTCAAGTAGGAGATAAGGTGTTATTGAAAGTCTCTCCCTGGAAAGGAGCGGTAAGGTTCATAAAAAGGGGAAAGCTAAGCCCCAGGTATGTTGGACCTTTTGAGATTATTAGAAGAATAGGACCTGTAGCCTATCAGCTACAACTGCCAGAGGAAATGGCAGGAATACATGATGTATTTCATGTATCTAATCTCAAGAAGTGTTTAGCTGATGAATCGCTAGTAGTACCTCTTAAGGATATAGAGGTAAATGAACAGTTAAAGTTTGTAGAGAAGCCTCTACAGATCGAAGACAGGAGAGTTAAGAACCTCAAGCACAAGAGATTAGTTCTGGTCAAAGTGAAATGGGACTCCAAAAGAGGACCAGAATACACATGGGAGCTTGAATCAGAAATGCAAAGAAAATATCCACACCTGTTCCAGTAGATCTCGAGGACGAGCTCTAAAACAAGGTGGGGAGAATATAACAACCCTCCTGAATTTTTCTAACACCCTAATATATTTTAAAATATCCCTATATGTCTCAAAATATACCCCGTATGTGAAAACCGAGCCCAAAATACATTATATAATTAAAAATAAAATAAAAATCAATTTTTAGGCCGCTCGCGGGGCGCGTAAGCCACCCTCTTGAGCTACGCGGGCCGCGACAACTCCAAACTCAGGCGAGCCCCCAGGCCGCCATGTGTCGGACTCGTGTTGAGGCTACGTGTCGACGCAGCAAGGCTACCGCCTAGTCTACAAACCCTCGCGGGCCGCGTAGACCTAAGCCGAAGCTTACGCGGGCTGCGTGAAACTCGAAATCTAGCCCTATAAATTGAGGGCATCGGCCTCAGTCTCTGATCAGCTCACACACTTTTCTTTCTCTCAATTTCTGAATAGTAGCCATAATTATCAAGTATTATACCCCCCTAATTAATGAAGTTCAGCCCCAATGTAAGTATTATAACCCCGATTACGTATTAGATACGCTGCCCGATTGATCCAGGGTTCCGTAATGGCTGTCGAGGTTCTGCCCGATGTAGTCGTTGGAATGTCGTCTCGGGGAGGGTATTACTAATGTAAATAATGAGTTATTTTACTAACATATGTGCATTTGTGTAAATTATAGATAATCACCAGGAAACCCTTACAGAAAACCTAATACAGCAATGTGAGTAATCTCCTTTTTGTAAATTGTTTTTACAAAACCTTAAAAGTTTTACAATGCAATTAAGCAGTGATTGAGTCTTTGTAGTTCTTCAATTACTGTCGGTATGTTGCGGTTTTGTATACAAAATGTGGAATACGTTAACATTGGACAAAGAGTTAGCCAATGTGTAATATGACCCACAAGTCAGGATTGACAGTACTGAATGAGTAATTGTGTAGACACAAACATTGTAATCACTCTCAATACTCTTTAAGGATAAAACTCTTCTTGATTAAACTGGGATTCACTCACCAGTATTTCCCACTAACAAAATATTTTTAAACGCGTTTCAGGTAACAAAATGTGAAAGCCAATTAAAAGCCAGCTGGACAGCACTGAAGGCTTGGAAAAAGTGGCTATAAAAGTTACCTAAATAAAAGAAGATGTTTTATTCAATAAAATGGGGATTTTCCCTATGAAAATGTTTGTAATGAAAACTTGGGTTTTATCCCAATATGTTTAATATTATAAAAGTGTGGTATTTACTCTGATAAACATTTCCTAACTACGGTCCCGATGAAATTTCCGCTGCCAAATAATAAAGAAAACGATACCACCAAAACTTGTCTCGTGGCCGCCCGTTCCTGGGACAGATAGGGGGCGGGGGTTGCGACACTAGAATCAAACAATAATGATTTATTTAGATTATATAATGATTCATCGTATTGTTGATTAGATAGCCATGGTATTAATAAACCATATAGACCATTTTAGATAACAAGTCAAAAATTTATTTAATCAAGATTTGCCTAGAGGCTACAACTGAACCATTTTAGGCAATCAATAGGATATAATCCTATATATTTATCAGACAGGGGACATAAGTCACAACTGTCATTGTCATAAGGACATTCCCAGATAGCACAAAAAGGCTCGTCTTGAAGGACATTTAAATGGCACAAAAGGCCCTGTCATTAAGACAATTCAAGTATTATCAATGACCTTTCGGATCAGTGATTTTAAAGGTCGAACATAGTTCATCGCCTTTTTGACAAGAAGTTTATAAAATAAAACTATCATTGTCATGAATACACCTTCGCTCGTAGGCGTACACCTCATATGGATGTTTTGGTGTATACATCATATTTGATGTTTAATAACCATGATTCGCATTGATCATATAGTCCAAGAGGATGACTTAGAAAGATCCAAGTACGTTTCGAGAAGCTAATGTGGTCTCTCAAGTCACAATGCTTGGAATGTTAACATGTTTTCAGATGTTAACAAGAAATCATTTTCTTAAGAGGGTTACACCATCATAGCCAATTATATTATGGCTAGGTCATACCTTTAAGAATTTCTTTTGAAATTTCTTTGGCAGATCAATGTAAATTGAAATGATATTATCAAGATGATGTGATAAAATACACATATAAAAATTTTTCGAAAAGATAACCTGTCACACCCCAATATTTCCACATATTACCGGTGGGCCCGGCGGGGAGTATCGTGACGTAGTTGATATCATCATAGTCAATATACACAATATAATAGCACAGCGGAAATCTTGGTGAATAAACTATTACAAACCATACTGTCTGAGTGTTCGAGTTTATGAATATACAGACTGGAATGTAATAAGATCCACAGGCGGATCATAAATGTAACAAGAAACAAAAACAACAGACTTCAGGTATCTCATGGATTTGCAAGATCCTCTAATGACACCCTATAGCTCCAGCCTATTACGAGAGGTACCTGTCAAATCAGTCTTTAAGAAAATACGTCAGTTTACACTGGTAAATACAATTAACTGACTCTTTTGAAAACATTTAAGAAAATTGATTTCAGTGCACATGGCACAAATCTTTTATAACTTGGGACAATTATTTAAATATAATCTTGTATACAGATTTACATGTTTGTCTTACAATTGGGGCCGGTTGGAAGCCGGTCATGATTAACCGACTCACCACTTATAGAACCCACGAAGGAGTTATCCTCAACATGTGGGTTTATATATTATTTTAGCATTTTCATCTGTCAGGTGTATGCCTACACCCCGTGCATAGGTCGTGGCCATTTTAAATGAAATGAGCCGAGGATATCCAGGACACGGTCAGATTAACCCCCAATGTTTATGTTATCAAACAAGACATATTAAAACGGGTTATGCAAATTTATTAATCACAATCCGATTAAAGGATTTCATACCCGACCAAGTGGTATTATTATAATACCATATCCCAAGCCCGTATAAGGGAAAATAAGTTAAAAGTATTTACCTGATGCTAGCAGTAAAATCCTAAAGCTTTTCGAAGGCACCTTCTACCGGAAGCTATTTAATCTGTATAGAAGGTTTATTAACCTATTAGGATGCTAACGGGTCTTTAATTAAGTCAAGGACTTAGACCGGCTAGCTAGAAAGAAACCTTATGGTTCTAAACGCTAGATTAAGCGGAGACCGGAATAGATTGTGGTTTAGACCCGACAAGCTTGGATACTTGTATGATATGGGTAAACTAAACACATTCTGGAAATTGAGGATTTAATGATAAGTTTTGACCCGTTTCGACTATTTTATGTAAACTAGTCACATAAGCCGATCCGAACGCGTAAATGCGTAACGGGTAACCAAATAAATTATATATAGGTCTTAATCGTTATTATGCTCAAAATATGTTAATACATCAGTAAGATGTTAACATATATGCCCAAAAAGTAATTTAAACCAAAATAAGTCCCATAAGAGCATTTTGGTAATTTTAATGCCCATAAAAGAGTTTAAATATGCAACTGAGTTTCAGGTCTGATTTAATTATTAAAAATATGTATTTCTATGAGTTATATCAGTAGGGTATTTTATATATGTGAAATTTATCTTATATAACTAAACTATGCATCGTATGGGCATTTTGGTAATTTCACATAGGCTTTAAGGGTCAAAATAGACTTATGAGTTTAAAAACTTTGGTTTACTATATAATTATATAAATTAACTTAAAACATCAGTGGGTAATAAGTTTTAAATACTAAAAATAGTTTTAACCCATACTAGGTGCTTAAAATGCTTAAAAATCGGTTTAAAGGGTTATTCGGGTTAAAATAGGAAATCTGAGTTTTTGATCAGTTTATAAAGTTCAAAATATTTTATTTAACATATAAAATCAGTAGCAAAAAGTTTGACATCATAATGTTATGTAAAACCCATTTTATGCATGAAAAGGGTAAAACCGACAATTACCTAAATCAAGCTATAATCCTATGTTATGCTCAGCCTAAAAATAATTAAAAATATTTAAAAATCCCAAAATATTATTTTACATCAGTAGGTATAAAGTTTAATGTCAAAATTTGGGTTTAGATTGGCTTTATGTTAATTATGCCATTTAAAACCTCCTTAATTACGCTATTGAGCATAACTTCAATTCTAGACCTCAAATTGATGTCAAATTTTTAGGACATGTCTAAATATCAGTAGCAAAGGTGTTAGTCCAATCACATTGTTAAAAAATCTCAGTTGTATGTAAAAAGGGTGTTTATGGCATTATTAAGCATAATTATGATCAAGTGCATATAATTCAAACCACTAGGCACCATGCAATATAACTCCAGAGGGTTATACTACTAAGTAATGTGGTCCTAATGGAAGTTTAAAACAAGGGAGAATTAAGCTTGAACGGGTCAGAACTGAAAGTCAAAGCAAAAGTCAAGCTTTTGCGACTTTCGGTTATAAACTGACCTTAGACTATTAATTGTCGGGTTAGGACTGATAAAACATGTTTTAATATTGATTATCAAGTCATTAGAATGTTAAAATATAATTTAGAACATCTGTTTTATTAATTATAATTATTTTTGTAATTTCTGTCCAGTTTGACTTTTTGTCAAACAACTTTGACCCGACAATTGACCAGTCAAACGAGATAATTAGGAGGTGCCCTTTTAAGGGTTAATCACCTACACTAATGTGGTTCTATAACCACTTTCAATTTGATCAGTGGTTAAGCCACATGTAATTAAAATGAAATTCAAACTAAAGTTACGATAAGTTTGACTTTAGAGTAATTAAGCTAAATTAAACGACTAAACAAGAAATTAGAGGCTTACTAAAGGTCCTAGCAAACTTTTCTACTCTTCAAAGTCTTCTCCTTGTCCTTAGCAAGCTCCAGATGTTGTTGAGTAGCAAATGTTGCAAGTGTATTTGAAAACTCAAGAACTAGCTCTCTTATATAATGAATTGCAAGATCAAGGATAGCTTCCAGGTGTTATTGGAGGCCCTGGGATCACCCCAGGTGTCCTAGCTAATAAAACTAACCGACTTATAGCTCATAGACTCGATACAAACTAGGCTAAGGCGGTGGAACAGGCAAAACCCGCACCTGGCAAGCTTTTTCTGTTACTAGCACTTTTAGGCGGGACGCGTAAGCTAAGGGGAGGGCTTACGCGGGCCGTTTGAACCGGCTGAATAGGTTAAACAAGTTTAAATGTTGGCAGCTTTAGTCCCTGATCGTTTTAAACCCTTTTTAACTCCATTTTTGGCATCCAAGGCCCTTGTAGTTAATTTCTTGAGGCTCAAGGGTGTATAAACTAACTTTGTTAGGCTCCGGTTCGTTAAATATCTCAATGAAAGCAAGTTTCATCAAGTTGACACTTTTGGCCCAAAGTCTTGAAAACATGCCTAACGATCTCGAAACCATGTGAAATTCATACCACCTATTCTTAAGAGTATATTCGAATGTTTCGAAGCCTCGGTTTCGTTAAAAGGTCACTCAGAGGTCGGAATCGACATGTTGACACGTTTAACCGTTATCATTTAATAATCTTTCGACTATTTTTAATAACGACTTCTTATAACCAATAAATCACTCATTTAAGAATATATTTATCATGTAAGGTCATTCAGAGGCACAAGTTTGGCATGTTGACACTTTTAGTCCCTGTGGTTTCATGGTTTCACTGTTCGACAACTTTGGTCCTTCAAACCCAATCTTTCATATGTTTAGAGTTTAGGACACGTGTCTATACATAATTGGACACGTTTTTACGTGGTGTTACATCCTCACCCCCTTAAAAGAAATCTCGACCCTGAGATTTACTGGAATAAGTGAGGGTACTTCTGTCTCATAGTGGACTCGACTTCCCACGTATATTCGGGACCTCTACGGGCGTCCCATTTGACCTTTACTATAGGTACGTGCTTTCTTCGGAGCTTCTTAACCTGTCGATCCTCGATCGATATAGGTCTTTCAACGAATCTCAAGCTTTCATCAATCTGTACGTCCTTATGAGAAATAGCTAGCGATTCGTCAGCTAGGCATTTCTTGAGATTTCAAATGTGAAACACATTATGAATCCCACTTAGCTCCTCAGGTAAGTTTAGCTTATAAGCTACACTACCGACACATTCAATAATCTCGAATGGTCCAATATACCTAGGGCTTAACTTTCCTTTTTTACTAAAACGCATCACACCTTTCCAGGGTGACACTTTCAATAGAACTTTATCGCCTACTTCAAACTTTAGAGGTTTTCGCCTCTTATCAACATAACTATTCTGTCTATCCCTGGCAGCTTTCAGGCGATCTCGAATCTGAACAATCTTGTCTGTTGTTTCAAGGACTATATCAGGTCCTGATAACTGAGCTTCTCCTACTTTTGCCCAACAGACATGCGTTCTGCATTTCCTACCGTATAATGCCTCAAAAGGTGCAGCCTTAATGCTTGTATGGTAGCTATTGTTATAGGAGAACTCTATCAATGGTAGGTGGTCATCCCAATTACCACCTAAATCAATAACACATGCTCGAAGCATGTCTTCTAAAGTTTGAATTGTACGCTCACTCTGTCCATCAGTCTGAGGATGGTAAGCAGTACTAAAATTCAAGTGTGTACCCAAAGATTGTTGGAAACTTTTCCAAAAGTGCGAGGTGTATCTAGTATCTCTATCAGAGATAATAGCTACCGGTACGCCATGTAGAGCCACAATCTTATCTACGTACAACTGGGCTAATTTGTCAGAGCTATGAGTCTCCTTAATGGGTAAGAAATGTGCTGACTTAGTCAGTCTATCAACAATAACCCATATGGTATCATTTCCATGCCTTGTTTTAGGTAACTTGGTTATGAAATCCATGGTTACCATCTCCCACTTCCATGTAGGGAGTTCTGGTTGTTGAAGTAGTCCTGAAGGCTTTTGATGTTCAGCTTTAATCTGAGCACAAGTCAGGCATTTATCTACATGGGTGGCAATAGATTTCTTCAATCCTATCCACCAGTAATTAGCTTTCAAATCTTGATACATCTTGTCACCTCCCGGGTGAACTGAGTACTTGGAGTTGTGGGGTTCCTGGAGGATTATATCTCGAAGTCCTCCTTGAATAGGAACCCAAATCCTTCCGTTCATTCTGATAATTCCATCCTTCCCAGGTGCTAACTGCTCAGCAGTTATTCCTAACATTTCATTTGGAAAGTTATCTTCCAAAACAGCATCCTTCTGTGCAGCTAATAGTCTTTCATTTAGACTATTCTTCAACTCAATGCTCTTGGCATTGATCCTAATTGGTTTAACTCTTTCCTTTCGACTTAGAGCATCTGCGACCACATTCGCTTTACCAGGATGGTAGCGAATTCGCAATCATAGTAATTTAAGGTTTCCATCCAACGGCGCTGTCTTATATTGAGCTCTTTTTGATTGAACAAATGTTGGAGACTTTGGTGATCAGAAAAGATCACACATTTAGTTCCATACAAATAATGTCTCCATAACTTTAGTGTGAATACAACGGCACCCAACTCCAAATCGTGGGTGGTGTAATTCTTCTCATGCACTTTTAATTGTCGTGATGCATAGGCAATCACCTTGCCTCGCTGCATAAGCACACAACCCATACCGGTATGTGAAGCATCACAGTAGACAACAAACTCTTCAATTCCATCGGGTAAGGTTAACACTGGAGCATTGCTCAATTTCTTCTTAAGAATCTCAAAGGATTCTTGTTGTTTTGGACCCCAATCAAACTTGACATTCTTACGGGTTAAAGAAGTTAATGGTGCAGCTATTCTTGAGAAGTTCTCAATGAATCTTCTATAATATCCAGCTAAACCCAGAAAGCTACGTATTTCGGTTGGAGTCTTGGGCGCTTACCAATTCATTACGGCTTCTACCTTAGCGGGATCTACTTCGATACCTCGCTCACTAACAACATGTCCAAGGAATTGGACTTCACGAAGCCAAAATTCACATTTGGAGAATTTAGCATACAACTTCTCCTGTTGAAGCAATCCTAAAAAACATCGAAGATGCTTCTCATGATCAACTTGGTTACGAGAATAGATAAGTATGTCATCTATGAAGACGATGACGAACTTATCTAAGTATGGTTTGCAGACTCTATTCATGAGGTACATGAATGCTGCTGGAGCATTAGTAAGCCCAAAAGGCATCACCAAGAACTCGAAATGTCCATACCTCGTCCTAAATGCTGTTTTAGGTACATCTTCGGTTCTCACTTTAAGTTGATGATACCCAGATCTCAAATCAATATTTGAGAAATAACTCGCCCCTTGGAGCTGATCAAAGAAATCATCGATCCTGGGTAAAGGATAACGATTATTGATCGTTACCTTATTTAGCTCCCGATAATCAATGCATAGATGCATTGATCCGTCCTTCTTTTTCACAAACAGTATTGGAGCTCCCCAAGGTGAAGAGCTAGGTCGTATAAAACCTTTTCCAATAAATCATCTAATTGAGTTCTGAGTTCCTTCATTTCAGTAGGTGCTAGGCGATAAGGAGCTCGTGCAATAGGTGCCGCTCCGGGAAGAATATATATCCTGAACTCTACTTGCCTCTCAGGAGGTAATCCAGGTAACTCATCAGGAAAGACATCAGGATACTCAGATATGATTGGGATGTCTTCAATCTTAGGTTTCGGATCATTCACAGTCACTTGTGCCATGTAAATGATACGTCCGCTCTTTAAACACTGTGATACCTTGAGAATAGACACATTGCTGGGCAACCCATATTGCGTGTCTCCTTGAATAGTGACAGATTCACCAGAAGGGGTTTTGATAATAACTAGCTTTTTATCACAGGCAATTTGGGCTTGGTTATGCGACAACCAATCCATGCCCAAAACTATATCAAACCCAGCCAACTTCATTGGCGAGAGGGATAGCGTGATAAAATGATTCTTGATGGATATAGAGCATCCATCAAGAAGAGTTGAAGCTGATTCTAAGGTACCATCGGCAAGCTCTACCTCGTATTTTATGTCTAGAGTCTTAATAGGCAGATTCAATAACTTACAGAACTTATGGTCTACAAAAGACATATCAGCACCGGAATCAAATAAGACTCTAGCATAATTATTATTGACGAGGAAGGTACCTGTTATGACATTATCGTCATTCACTGCTTCCCTCGCGTTCATCTGGAAAACTCTTGCATTATTCCACTTTGCCTCCTCGGGCTTCTTAGCATTCTTGGGGCAATTGGTTTTAATGTGCCCCTTTTCATTGCACCTGTAGCAGGTTGCATCCTTTATATTTCGGCACTCAATAGACTTGTGCCCTTTCTTTTTGCAGATTCCACATGGTTTGGCTTATGGGTCCTGGTTGCACTTCCCAAAGTGCCTTTTATTGCAGGTCTTACACCTGGGCTTGTCATTCGACTGCCCCTTCTTGGAATTAAAGTTCCCTTTTCCTTTCTTGTTCGACTGAGGAGACTTATCTTCCTCTCTCTTCCTCTTCCCCTCATCAGTGGTTTTCTTTGCCCTACTCCTCACAACATCCAAAGTGAGGGACAAAGATAGATCCACAGCAGATCTATAAGTGGTTGGCTTAGAGGCCTTAATGTTCCCTTTTACTTCAGGGGCCAAACCACTGATGAAACGCGCAATGCGTTTGGGTTCAGGAGTGACTAAATACGGTACCAATCTTGACATTGAATTGAAACTAGTCACATAGGATCTACAATCCAGATCCTTCATCACTAAGGTGAGGAAATCAGTCTCTATCCGCTCAACTTCATGCTGAGGGCAATAGGTTTCCTTAACCAAGTTAACAAACTTGTTCCATGACAAATTGTACAAAGGAACCTTCCCGGTGGCTTGCACTAACGCTTTCCACCAAGTGAGGGCATCGCCCTTGAAGGATTGTGATACAAACTTCACTATATCCTCTTTAGCACATCCGCTGATGTCTATCACAGTCTCCATGTCATCCAACCATTTCATGCAATCAATTGCACCTTTTTCTCCTGTAAAATCTCTCGGTTTACAGGAGACAAAGTACTTGTAGGTACAATCCTTGGTGTACCTGAGAGTCGGTTCAAGAACAGCCTGCCTCTTTGGCTCACTACCCTGATTAGATGAGTGCTGAGACTCACTTTTCTTATGGGTATGGGGTTGAGAATGGGATCTCGAATGAGTTTGAGACCTAACAATACTAGGCTCTTTAAATTTAGCATCCATAGCCTGAGCGACTGCTGCTGTTATCATTTCTTGCAGCTCGGCACCAGTGATATTAATCCTGGTGTTGTTGCCTTCTGTAGGATGACTGTTTGCTTCATCTGATCCACCCATTCTTATATACTATATCAAACATAAATGATATATTTAAATTACATATTAGATCATCGCATTGATGACTAGATGGCCAAGGTATTATCAAACCATTAAGACTATATATAAAAATAATATTCAAAGAGATATAATTCTTTACATTTTTATTGGACACAGGAATATAAATCACACTGTCAATGTCATGAAGATATATTCATATTACACAAAGCTCGTCTCAAAGGACATTTAGATGGCACGAAGCCTTGTCACAAGGACGATTATAATCATTGCTTTCTTTAAGGGTCGAACAAAGTTCATCCCCTTTTTGACAAAGAGTTTATAATTAGAACTTTCATTTTCATTATTACACCTTTGCTTATAAGCATACATCTCTAATGGATGTTGTGGTGTATACATCATATTGATGTTTACTAGCCATGATTCGTATTGATCATATAGGCTAAAAATAGTGGCTTGGAAAAATCCAAGTACATTAGGAAGATTGTGTGGTTTCTCGTACCACACAATTCAGGATTGTTAACATGTTTTCAGATGTTAACAGAGAGTCATTATCTTAAAAAGGTTATACCATCATAGCCATTTAATATTTTGGCTAGGTTATACCTCTAAGAGTTTCTTAGGCAGATTAAATAAAATTTGAAATGAAGTAGCATGATATAGTAAAATACATATTTAAAATCAAAATAACTTCATTAAAACTACGAAACGATTACAACGTTGCCCGAAAAGGGACTTGAGAAAAACATCACAAACTGCCCACGCAGGGGCTACTGAAAACACTGCCCACGCAGGGGCTACTGAAACAGAAATAAGTCCATGCATGGACTTGGTACATGAAAACAAAATAAACATCCTCGCAGGGACTTTATTACATGACAAACAAAACAACCCTACATCATCCTATTTCTTCTTGCCCTTGAGTAGGTTCATAAGACCCTAGAAAAAACCATTGTGCTTCTTCTTGGTTTCATGAGCCACATGTTCAACCGCGTCTAACCTCTCTAGGATCTCTTGAGTTTGCTGTTGCTGAACAGGGGGAGGTTGTTGGTATGACGGGTATTGATAATCCTGCGATGGGTATCCAGTTGGATAAACTGGAGGGTAAGAAGAAGGGTAAAGATGATGGTATTGTGCAGCTGTAAGATACCGATCATGAGTCCCATAGTCAGATGGGTATCCAGACGGATTATACCCAGATGATCCTGGGTATGTCGGGATTGGGTTGTCAAAACCCAACGGTGGCAGTAGTGGTGCGTGTGAAATCGGCGGAAGGTTGACTTCCGGCACCGTGTGTGAGGGTCCACCCAACTGAGGGTCTTCTGGGATAGGAGGATACGAAGTTGAGCCACGAGGAGATGCAAACTGTGGTCCCCCACGTACGGACATTCTAGCATTTCTCCTCCGCCTTGGCGGCTCGGGAGGTTGTTGAGGTGGTTCCTCAACTGGCAAGGGTGGTGGGGTAACAGCTCGAAGCTGTGGTTCATCCAAGGGAGGTTGAACTGGAGAGTTATGGTATGATGGTGTAAAGAACCAGTCATACTGAGCTATCCTCTCTTGAAATGAGTCAGGCCCATGGTACGGTGATCCCTGAAATGGGGAACCGCTTGAGATACTTATTGGGTGGCCTGGTGTTCATGTTTGCAAATCCGGGTCCGGGTCGTCATCCATCTCCATTTCCTGAGAAAAGTGATCCTCAGGTCACAAAGGGTTGTAGCCAAAAAGTCGTTAACATACGCGTTCTGATTAAATTGTGCAGGTGAGTAAGTGGAATCTGAATGATGAAAAGGATGAGATTGGAAAGAGTGGTGTGATTGGTTTGAGTGATGAGTTCCTTGCGAAAGAGGGGAATGATGGGGTTCAATGGGCAATCCAAAATAAGGAGGGTCAGACGGTGAGGATCCCAGCGAGATAGAATGTCTTGCTGGTTCAAAGTGATGGCTCCAATTATCCTTGGAGTCGGAGCCGGAAAGGAAGTCGGATGGTGTACGCCTGTGGGAGGGTCCCGTGCTGCTCGACGGTCCTCCACGCATGGGTCCTTTGCCTTTTCCTCTTACTCTAGGTGGCATTCTTCCAAGCAAAAACCTGTCAAGACAAGTAACTATAATAAAACAATAAAAGGGTGTCATTAGAGGATCTTGCAAATCCATGAGATACCTGAAGTCTGTTGTTTTTGTTTCTTGTTACATTTATGATCCGCCTGTGGATCTTATTACATTCCAGTCTGTATATTCATAAACTCGAACACTCAGACAGTATGGTTTGTAGTAGTTTATTCACCAAGACTTCCGCTGTGCTATTATATTGTGTATATTGACTATGATGATATCAACTACGTCACGATACTCCCCGCCGGGCCCACCGGTAATATGTTGAAATATCTGGGTGTGACAGGTTGGTATCAGAGCCAACATTGAGTGAATTAAACACTAACCTTTTGTGTTTAATCTCAATGACACAATAAGCACATTCCTTAGACTCTCGAGTCTAGGCAAATGACCTAGGAATTTTACTCTTAACCTTCCTTTTATTGTTTTACTATAGTTACTTGTCTTGACAGGTTATTGCTTGGAAGAATGCCACCTAGAGTAAGAGGAAAAGGCAAAGGACCCATGCGTGGAGGACCGTCTAGCAGCACAGGACCCTCCCACAGGCGTACACCATCCGACTCGCTTTCCGGCTCTGACTCCTAGGATAATTGGAGCCATCACTTTGAACCAGCAAGACATTCTGTCTCGCTGGGATCCTCACCGTCTGACCCTCCTTATTTTGGATTGCCTATCGAACCCCATCATTCCCCTCTTTCGGAAGGAACTCATCACTCAAACCAATCACACCACTCTTTCCAATCTCATCCTTTTCATCATCCAGATTCCACTTACTCACCTGCACAATTTAATCCGAACGCGTATATTAACGACTTTTTGGGCTACAACCCTTTGGGATCTGAGGATCACTTTTCTCAGGAAATGGAGATGGATGACGACCCGGACCCGGATTTGCAAATAAGAACACCAGGCCACCCAATAAGTATCTCAAGCGGTTCCCCATTTCAGGGATAACCGTACATGGGCCTGACTCATTTCAAGAGAGGATAGCTCAGTATGACTGGTTCTTTACACCATCATACCATAACTCTCCAGTTCAACCTCCCTTGGATGAACCACAGCTTCGAGCTGTTACCCCATTACCCTTGCCAGTTGAGGAACCACCTCAACAGCCTCCCGACCCGCCAAGGCGGATGAGAAATGCTAGAATGTCCGTACGTGGGGGACCACGGTTTGCATCTCCTCGTGGCTCAAGTTCGTATCCCCCTATCCCAGAAGACCCTCAGTTGGGTGGACCCTCACACACGGTGCCGGAAGTCAACCTTCCGCCGATTTCACACGCACCACTACAGCCACCGTTGGGTTTTGACAACCCGATCCCGACATACCCAGGATCATCTGGGTATAATCCGTCTGGATACCCTTCTGACTATGGGACTCATGATCCGTATCTTACAGCTGCACAATACCATCATCTTTACCCTTCTTCTTACCCTCCAGTTTATCCAACTGGATACCCAGCGCAGGATTATCAATACCCGTCATACCAACAACCTCCCCATGTTCAGCAACAGCAAACTCAAGAGATCCTAGAGAGGTTAGATAGGGTTGAACATGAGGCTCATGAAACCAAGAAGAAGCACAATAGTTTTGTCAAGGGTCTTATGAACCTTCTCAAGGGCAAGAAGAAATAGGATGATGTAGGGTTGTTTTGTTTGTCATGTAATAAAGTCCCTGCGAGGACGTTTATTTTGTTTTCATGTACCAAGTCCCTGCGTGAACGTATTTCTGTTTCAGTAGCCCCTGCGTGGGCAGTTTGTGATGTTTTTCTCAAGTCCCTTTTCGGGCAACGTTGTAATCGTTTCGTAGTTTTAATGAAGTTATTTTGATTTTAAATATGTATTTTACTATATCATGCTACTTCATTTCAAATTTTATTTAATCCGCCTAAGAAACTCTTAGAGGTATAACCTAGCCAAAATATTAAATGGCTATGATGGTATAACCTTTTTAAGATAATGACTCTCTGTTAACATCTGAAAACATGTTAACAATCCTGAATTGTGCGGTACGAGAAACCACACAATCTTCCTAATGTACTTGGATTTTTCCAAGCCACTATTTTTAG
This sequence comes from Helianthus tuberosus, assembly GCA_030545235.1. Classification (NCBI taxonomy): domain Eukaryota; kingdom Viridiplantae; phylum Streptophyta; class Magnoliopsida; order Asterales; family Asteraceae; genus Helianthus; species Helianthus tuberosus. Next base: position 152,485,158 of record CM060430.1, read on the forward strand.
CCTATATGATCAATACGAATCATGGCTAGTAAACATCAATATGATGTATACACCACAACATCCATTAGAGATGTATGCTTATAAGCAAAGGTGTAATAATGACAATGAAAGTTTTAATTATAAACTCTTTGTCAAAAAGGCGATGAACTTTGTTCGACCCTTAAAGAAAGCAATGATTATAATCGTCCTTGTGACAAGGCTTCGTGCCATCTAAATGTCCTTCGAGACGAGCTTTGTGTAATATGAATATATATCTTCATGACATTGACAGTGTGATTTATATTCCTCTGTCCAATAAAAATATAAATATTATATCTCTTTGAATATTATTTTTATATATGGTCTAAATGGTTTGATAATACCATGACCATCTAGTCATCAATGCGACGATCTAATATGTAATTTAAATATATCATTTATATTTGATATAGTATATAAGAATGGCTGGATCAGATGAAGCAAACAGTCATCCTACAGAAGGCAACAACACCAGGATTAATATCACTGGTGCCGAGCTGCAAGAAATGATAACCGCAGCAGTCGCTCAGGCTATGGATGCTAAATTTAAAGAGCCTAGTATTGTTAGGTCTCAAACTCATTCGAGATCCCATTCTCAACCCCATACCCATAAGAAAAGTGAGTCTCGGCACTCATCTAATCAGGGTAGTGAGCCAAAGAGGCAGGTTGTTCTTGAACCGACTCCCAGGTACACCAAGGGTTGTACCTACAAGTACTTTGTCTCCTGTAAACCGAGAGATTTTACAGGAGAAAAAGGTGCAATTGATTGCATGAAATGGTTGGATGAGATGGAGACTGTGATAGACATCGGCGGATGTGCTAAAGAGGATATAGTGAAGTTTGTATCACAATCCTTCAAGGGCGATGCCCTCACTTGGTGGAAAGCGTTAGTGCAAGCCACCGGGAAGGTTCCTTTGTACAATTTGTCATGGAACAAGTTTGTTAACTTAGTTAAGGAAACCTATTGCCCTCAGCATGAAGTTGAGCGGATAGAGACTGATTTCCTCACCTTAGTGATGAAGGATCTGGATTGTAGATCCTATGTGACTAGTTTCAATTCAATGTCAAGATTGGTAGCGTATTTAGTCACTCCTGAACCCAAACGCATTGCGCGTTTCATCGGTGGTTTGGCCCCTGAAGTAAAAGGGAACGTTAAGGCCTCTAAGCCAACCACTTATTGATCTGTTGTGGATCTATCTTTGTCCCTCACTTTGGATGTTGTGAGGAGTAGGGCAAAGAAAACCACTGATGAGGGGAAGAGGAAGAGAGAGGAAGATAAGTCTCCTCAGTCGAACAAGAAAGGAAAAGGGAACTTTAATTCCAAGAAGGGGCAGTCGAATGACAAGCCCAGGTGTAAGACCTGCAATAAAAGGCACTTTGGGAAGTGCAACCAGGACCCACAAGCCAAACCATGTAGGATCTGCAAAAAGAAAGGGCACAAGTCTGTTGAGTGCCGAAATATAAAGGATGCAACCTGCTACGGGTGCAATGAAAAGGGGCACATTAAAACCAATTGCCCCAAGAATGCTAAGAAGCCCGAGGAGGCAAAGAAGAATAATCCATGAGATACCTGAAGTCTGTTGTTTTTGTTTCTTGTTACATTTATGATCCTCCTGTGGATCTTATTACATTCCAGTCTGTATATTCATAAACTCGAACACTCAGACAGTATGGTTTGTAATAGTTTATTCACCAAGACTTCCGCTGTGCTATTATATTGTGTATATTGACTCTGATGATATCAACTACGTCACGATACTCCCCGCCGGGCCCACCGGTAATATGTGGAAATATCGGGGTGTGACGAGGGAACTAAGGTTTCCTTATAAGGGGCTGGATACCTTCACCATCATGACGCGTTTTGAAAACCGTGAGGGGCGGACGCCGAGGGCGTGCTTTCCGCCAAAGCGGACAATATCATGGTGCGCTTACGCTGGGCTGTTACAGATGGTATCAGAGCCAGGGCCGGACCGGTGGTGCCAGGTCCTGCGAGGACGCTGGACCCCTTAAGGGGGTGGACTGTGATATCCCACATCGGTTGTGAAGGGGAACTAAGGTTTCCTTATAAGGGTCTGGATACCTTCACCATCATGACGCGTTTTGAAAACCGTGAGGGGCGGACGCTGAGGGCGTGCTTGCCGCCAAAGCGGACAATATCATGGTGCGGTTACGCTGGGCTGTTACAAAAAGATGGTGTAAATTCCCATTCATACTTGTTCCACCTTTCGGCCCATGAATCGGGGCCTTGATACGACGATCCTTGATAAGGAGAACCGCTGATGGGATAAGTTGGTGTCCCGGTTGGCGGCTCTGGATTGGGGACATCGTCCATTTCCATATCTTGGGAGAAATGGTCCTCGGTTCCTAAAGGATTATAACCTAGTGGTTCGTTAAAATAACCGTTTGGTTTATATTGACCCGGGGAATAAAGATCATGAGAACTAGAATGATGAAAGGAATGAGAATGTAAAGAGTGGTGTGAATGATGTGATTGGTGAGAATGGTACGAATGTTGGGGCTCGTCCTGAATAGGTAGCCCAAAAGGTGGGGGATCTGAAGGTGAGGAACCTAGCGAAACAAAGTGTCTCGCTGGTTCAAAGGAATGTCTCCAGTTATCTCGCAAATCGGAGCTAGAAAAAGATGCTGATGGCGTGCGCCTATGGGTGGGTCTTGCATTGCTTGATGGTCCTCCCCGCATCGGACCCTTTCCTTTTCCTCGAACGCGCAGTGGCATTTTTAATTAACCTGTCAAAACAATAAAACAACATATAAACGACAAAAGGAAAATTAAGAATAAATCCTAGGTCATATGCCTAGACTCGGAAGTCTAAGGAATGTGCTTATTGTGTCATTGAGATTAAACACAAAAAGTTAGTGTTTAATTCACTCAATGTTGGCTCTGATACCAACCTGTCACACCTCGATATTTCCACATATTACTGGTGGGCCCGGTGGGGAGTATTGTGACGTAGTTGATATCATCATAGTCAAACACACAATATAATAGCATAGCGAACGGCTTGGTGAATAATTACTATTACAAACCATAGTGTCCGAGTGGTCAAATAAAAGAATATACAGACTTGGTTGTAATAGAGATCCACAGACGGATCATAAAATAAAATACAAGAAACTGAAATAACAGACTCCAGGCATCTAATGATTTGCAAGATCCTCTTATTGACATCGAGTAGCTCCAGCCTAGTTACGTGAGGTACCTGTCACTTAATCTTTGGCAAATACGTCAGTTTTCACTGGTAAATACAATTAACTGACTCATTTGAAAAGAGTTTAAGAAAATTGATTTAAGTGCACATGGCACAAACTATTTACAACTTGGGACAGTTTTTATATAAAATCTTGTATACAGTTTTACATGTTTGTCATACATATGGGCTCGGTATAGAAGCCGAAGCATGATTAATCGACACACCACTTATAAAACCCACAGAGGAGTTATCCCCAACTTGTGGGTAATTTGCATATTAGCATCTGTCAGGTGTATGCCTACACCCCGTGCTAATACGCAAATTACCCACAAGTTGGGGATAACTCCTCTGTGGGTTTTATAAGTGGTGTGTCGATTAATCATGCTTCGACTTCTATACCGAGCCCATATGTATGACAAACATTTAAAACTGTATACAAGATTTTATATAAAAATTGTCCCAAGTTATAAATGGTTTGTGCCATGTGCACTTAAATCAATTTTCTTAAACTCTTTTCAAATGAGTCAGTTAATTGTATTTACCAGTGAAAACTGACGTATTTTCCAAAAATTAAGTGACAGGTACCTCACGTAACTAGGCTGGAGCTACTCGGTGTTAATAAGAGGATCTTGCAAATCCTTAGATGCCTGGAGTCTGTTATTTCAGTTTCTTGTATTTTATTTTATGATCCGCCTGTGGATCTCAATTACAACCAAGTCTGTATATTCTTTTATTTGGACACTCGGACACTATGGTTTGTAATAGTAATTATTCACCAAGCCATCCGCTGTGCTATTATATTGTGTGTTTGACTATGAAGGACCATCAAGCAATGCAGGACCCTCCCATAGGCGTACGCCATCAACATCTTTTTCTAGCTCCGATTCGCGAGATAACTGGAGACATTCCAATGAACCGGCGAGACACTCCGTTTCGCTAGGTTCCTCACGTTCAAATCCCCCACCTTTTGGGCTACCTATTCAGGATGAGCCCCAACATTCGTACCATTCTCACCAATCACATCATTCACACCACTCTTTACATTCTCATTCCTTTCATCATTCTAGTTCTCACGATCTTTATTCCCCGGGTCAATTTAACCCAAACGATTATTTTAACGAACCACTAGGTTATTATCCTTTAGGACCTGAGGACCATTTCTCCCAAGATACGGAAATGGATGATGACCTCAATCCAGAGCCGCCAACCGGGACACCAACTCATCCCATCAGCATCTCCAGCGGTTCTCCTTATCAAGGATCGCCGTATCAAGGCCCTGATTCATGGGTCGAAAGGTGGAACAAGTATGAATGGGAATTTACCCCATCTTTTCATAATTCTCCTCAACCTCCATTGGAGGAACCGTATCTTCAAGCGGTTACTCCACCGCCTTTGCCCGTTGAGGAACTGTCACACCCAGATATTTCCACATATTACCGGTGGGCACGGCGGGGAGTATCGTGACGTAGTTGATATCATCATAGTCAATATACACAATATAATAGCACAGCGGAAGTCTTGGTGAATAAACTATTACAAACCATATTGTCTGAGTGTTCGAGTTTATGAATATACACACTGGAATGTAATAAGATCCACAGGCGGATCATAAATGTAACAAGAAACAAAAACAACAGACTTCAGGTATCTCATGGATTTGCAAGATCCTCTAATGACACCCTATAGCTCCAGCCTATTACGAGGGGTACCTGTCAAATCAGTCTTTAAGAAAATACGTCAGTTTACACTGGTAAAAACAATTAACTAACTCTTTTGAAAACATTTAAGAAAATTGATTTAAGTGCACATGGCACAAATCTTTTATAACTTGGGACAATTATTTAAATATAATCTTGTATACAGATTTACATGTTTGTCTTATAATTGGGGCCGGTTGGAAGCTGGTCATGATTAACCGACTCAGCACTTATAGAACCCACGAAGGAGTTATCCTCAACATGTGGGTTTATATATTATTTTAGCATTTGCATCTGTCAGGTGTATGCCTACACCCCGTGCATAGGTCGTGGCCATTTTAAATGAAATGAGCCGAGGATATCCAGGACACGGTCAGATTAACCCCCAATGTTTATGTTATCAAACAAGACATATTAAAACGGGTTATGTAAATTTATTAATCACAATCCGATTAAATGATTTCATACCCGACCAAGTGGTATTATTATAATACCATATCCGAAGCCCGTAAAAGGGAAAATAAGTTAAAAGTATTTACCTGATGCTAGCAGTAAAATCCTAAAGCTTTTCGAAGGCACCTTCTACCGGAAGCTATTTAATCTGTATAGAAGGTTTATTAACCTATTAGGATGCTAACGGGTCTTTAATTAAGTCAAGGACTTAGACCGGCTAGCTAGAAAGAAACCTTATGGTTCTAAACGCTAGATTAAGCGGAGACCGGAATAGAATGTGGTTTAGACCCGACAAGCTTGGATACTTGTATGATATGGGTAAACTAAACACATTCTGGAAATTGAGGATTTAATGATAAGGTTTGACCCGTTTCGACTATGTTATGTAAACTAGTCACATAAGCCGATCCGAATGCGTAAACGCGTAACGGGTAACCAAATAAATTATATACAGGTCTTAATCGTTATTATGCTCAAAATATGTTAATACATCAGTAAGATGTTAACATATATGCCCAAAAAGTAATTTAAACCAAATAAGTCCCATAAGGGCATTTTGGTAATTTTAATGCCCATAAAAGAGTTTAAATATGCAACTGAGTTTCAGGTCTGATTTAATTATTAAAAATGTGTATTTCTATGAGTTATATCAGTAGGGTATTTTATATATGTGAAATTTATCTTATATAACCAAACTATGCACTGTAGGGGCATTTTGGTAATTTCACATAGGCTTTAAGGGTCAAAATAGGCTTCTGAGTTTAAAAACTTTGGTTTACTGTATAATTATATAAATTAACTTAAAACATCAGTGGGTAATAAGTTTTATATGCTAAAAATAGTTTTAACCCATACTAGGTGCTTAAAATGCTTAAAAATCGGTTTAAAGGGTTATTCGGGTTAAAATAGGAAATCTGAGTTTTTGATAAGTTTATAAAGTTCAAAATATTTTATTTAACATATAAATCAGTAGGAAAAAGTTTGAAATCAAAATGTTATGTAAAACCCATTTTATGCATGAAAAGGGTAAAACCGACAATTACCGAAATCAAGCTATAATCCTATGTTATGCTCAGCCTAAAAATAATTAAAAATATTTAAAAATCCCAAAATATTATTTTACATCAGTAGGTATAAAGTTTAATGTCAAAATTTGGGTTTAGATAGGCTTTATGTTAATTATGTCATTTAAATAATAAAAATCTCCTTAATTACGCTATTGATCATAACTTCAATTCTAGACCTCAAATTGATGTCAAATTTTTAGGACATGTCTAAATATCAATAGCAAAGGTGTTAGTCCAATCACATTGTTAAAAATCTCAGTTGTATGTAAAAAGGGCATTTATGGCATTATTAAGCATAATTACGATCAAGTGCATATAATTCAAACCACTAGGCACCATGCAATATAACTCCAGAGGGTTATACTACTAAGTAATGTGGTCCTAATGGAAGCTTAAAACAAGGGAGAATTAAGCTTGAACGGGTTAGAACTGAAAGTCAAAGCAAAAGTCAAGCTTTTGCGACTTTCGGTTATAAACTGACCTTAGACTATTAATTGTTGGGTTAGGACTAATAAAACATGTTTTAATATTGTTTACCAAGTCATTAGAATGTTAAAATATAATTTAGAACCTCTGTTTTATTAATTAGAATTATTTTTGTAATTTCTGTCCAGTTTGACTCTTTGTCAAACTACTTTGACCCGACAATTGACTAGTCAAACGAGATAATTAGGAGGTGCCCTTTTAAGGGTTAATCACCTACACTTATGTGGTTCTATAACCACTTTCAATTTGATCAGTGGTTAAGCCACATGTAATTAAAACGAAAGTCAAACTAAATTTACGATAAGTTTGACTTTAGAGTAATTAAGCTAAATTAAACGACTAAACAAGAAATTAGAGGCTTACTAAAGGTCCTAGCAAACTTTTCTACACTTCAAAGTCTTCTCCTTGTCCTTAGCAAGCTCCAGATGTTGTTGAGTAGCAAATGTTGCAAGTGTGTTTGAAAACTCAAGAACTAGCTCTCTTATATAGTGAATTGCAAGATCAAGGATAGCTTCCAGATGTTATTGGAGGCCCTGGGATCACCCCAGGTGTCCTAGCTAATAAAACTAACCGACTTATAGCTCATAGACTTGATACAAACTAGGCTAGGGCGGTGGAACAGGCAAAACCCGCACCTGGAAAGCTTTTTCTGTTACTGGCACTTTTAGGCGGGGAGCGTAAGCCAAGGGGAGGGCTTACGCGGGCCGTTTGAACCGGCTGATCAGGTTAAACAAGTTTAAATGTTGGCAGCTTTAGTCCCTAATCGTTTTAAACCCTTTTTAACTCCATTTTTGGCATCCAAGGCCCTTGTAGTTAATTTGTTGAGGCTCAAGGGTGTATAAACTAACTTTGTTAGGCTCCGGTTCGTTAAATATCTCAATGAAAGCAAGTTTCATCAAGTTGACACTTTTGGCCCAAAGTCTTGAAAACATGCCTAACGATCTCGAAACCATGTGAAATTCATACCACCTATTCTTAAGAGTCTATTTGAATGTTTCGAAGCCTCGGTTTCGTTAAAAGGTCACTCAGAGGTCGGAATCGACATGTTGACACATTTAACCCTTATCATTTAATAATCTTCCGACTATTTTTAATAACGGCTTCTTATAACCAATCAATCACTCATTTAAGAATATATTTATCATGTAAGGTCATTCAGAGGCACAAGTTTGGCATGTTGACACTTTTAGTCCCTGTGGTTTCATAGTTTCACTATTCGACAACTTTGGTCCTTCAAACTCAATCTTTCATATGTTTAGAGTTTAGGACACGTGTCTATACATAATTGGACACGTTTTTACGTGGTGTTACAGGAACCACCTCAACAACCACCTTAACCACCTCCTGAGCCACCTAGACGAAGGAGGAACGCACGGATGTCGTGCGAGGGGGACCTAGGTTTAGTTCCCCTCAAGCTTCAAGCACATACCCTCTAATCCTCGAGGATCCACAAATGGGTGGACCCTCTCATGCGGTGCCGGAAGATGATCCCCCTCCAGTTACATTTGCACCATCGCCACCGCCAGTGGATTATGATAACCCTATACCGACTTACCCAGGTTCGTCTAGGTATAACCCCTTTGAATATCCAAATCCTACGGATTATGAATATCATGCCCCTGCCCAAGATCCATATCTTGAGGCAGCTCAGTTTAATGCACTTTACCCCTCACCATTTCCTCCAGTATACCCAACTGGGTATCCAGTACATGGGTATCAATACCCTCCTTACCAACAACAACCCCCACCTTCACAACTGCAAACACAAGAGATTATGCATAGGTTGGATCGTGTTGAACACAAAGCGGAGGAACGCGAGAAAAAGCATAACAAATTTCTTAAGGGCCTCGCGAACTTCATAAAAGGCAAAAAGAAGTAGAAGTTTATTTTATTTTATTTTGTATTATATTTTCAATCAAGTCCCTGCGAGGACATTTTATTTCTGTACTTAGTCCCTGCGTGGACTTATCTTCTTTTCTGCAGTCCCTACGTGGACAGTTTGTTATTTCAAGACCCGTTTAGGGCATTCTTGTAATAGTCTAGTATTTTAATGAAATTTGTTTTGGAAAAATTTTTATATGTGTATTTTATCACATCATCTTGATAATATCATTTCAATTTACATTGATCTGCCAAAGAAATTTCAAAAGAAATTCTTAAAGGTATGACCTAGCCATAATATAATTGGTTATGATGGTGTAACCCTCTTAAGAAAATGATTTCTTGTTAACATCTGAAAACATGTTAACATTCCAAGCAGTGTGACTTGAGAGACCACACTAGCTTCTCAAAACGTACTTGGATCTTTCTAAGTCATCCTCTTGGCCTATATGATCAATGCGAATCATGGCTATTAAACATCAAATATGATTTATACACCAAAACATCCATATGAGGTGTACGCCTACGAGCGAAGGTGTATTCATGACAATGATAGTTTATTTTATAAACTTCTTGTCAAAAAGGCGATGAACTATGTTCGACCTTTAAAATCACTGATCCAAAAGGTCATTGATAATACTTGAATTTCCTTAATGACAGTGCCATTTTGTGCCATTTAAATGTCCTTCGAGACGAGCCTTTTTGTGTTATCTGAGAATGTCCTTATGACAATGACAATTGTGACTTATGTCCCTGTCTGATAAATATACAGGATTATATCCTATTGATTGCCTAAAATGGTTTAGTTGTAGCCTAGGCAAATCTTGATCAAATAAATTTTTGACTTGTTATCTAAAATGGTCTATATGGTTTATTAATACCATGGCCATCTAATCAACAATACGATGAATCATTATATAATCTAAATAAATCATTATTGTTTGATTCTAGTATTTAAACCATGGCTGGCTCTGACGAAGCAAACAGTCATCCTGTGGAAAGAAACAACAATACTAGGATAAATGTCATCGGTGCTGAATTACAAGCAATGATTGACATAGTAGTTGCTCAAGTTATGGATAAAATATTCAAAGAACCGAGTCATGTTCGGTCCAAAACTCATACAAAATCCTTATCACATTCGCATACATTGAAAAAGGATAAATCTCAGCATTCATCCAACCAGAGATCTGAATCTCAGAAGGTTGTGTTGAATCAGACTCCCAGGTACAACAAGGGTTGTACCTACAAATACTTCGTCTTGTGTAAGCCAAGAGACTTCACGGGAGAAAAGGGAGCAATAGATTGTATGAAGTGGTTAGATGAAATGGAAACGGTGATTGATATTAGTGGGTGTGCAAAGGAGGACATCGTTAAGTTTGTATCTCAGTCCTTCAAGGGTGACGCCCTAACTTGGTGGAAAGCCTTGGTGCAATCCACTGGAAAGGTTCCTCTGTATAACCTTTCCTGGAATCAATTTGTTGATCTTGTGAAGGACACTTACTTGCCTCAACATGAAGTGGAAAGAATAGAGACTGACTTCCTCACTTTGGTGATGAAGGATTTGGATTGCAGGTCCTATGTGACCAGTTTTAACTCAATGTCGAGGCTTGTGTCGTATTTTGTCACCCCAGAACCCAAACGTATTGCGCGTTTTATCGGTGGTTTAGCCCCAGAGATGAAAGGAAATGTCAAGGCTTCTAAGCCTGCTACTTATAGATCCGCTATAGATCTATCTTTGTCACTTACTCTCGATGTTGTAAGGAGTAAGGCAAAGAAAACCACCGAGGAGGGAAAATGAAAGAGGGAGGAAGACCAGTCCCATCATTCAAGCAAAAAGAAGAAAGGAAAATCTGGTTTCAAAAAGGGGGAGTCGGATGACAAGCCCAGATGTAAAACATGTAACAAGAGGCACTTGGGAAAGTGCAATCAAGATCCACAAGCTAAACCTTGTGGAATGTGCAAGAAGAAAGGACACAAGACTGTGGAGTGCCGAAACATCAAAGATGCAACCTGCTATGGTTGCAACGAAAAAGGGCACATTAAGACTAATTGCCCTAAGAATGCTAAGAAGCCTGAAGAGGCAAAGAAAACCAATGCAAAGGACTTTCAGATGAACGCCAGGGAGGCGGTGAACGACAATCATGTTATAACAGGTACTTTCCTCATTAATGATATTTATGCTAGAGTTTTATTTGATTCAGGTGCTGATAAGTCTTTTGTAGACCATAAGTTTAGTAAATTACCGAATCTGCCTATTAAAACTCTAGACATAAAATATGAGGTAGAACTCGCAGACGGTACCTTAGAAACTGCTTCAACTCTTCTTGATGGATGCTTTATATCCATTAAGAATCATGCTATCCCGCTATCCCTTTTGCCAATGAAATTGGATGGCTTTGATGTAGTTTTAGGCATGGATTGGTTATCGCATAACCAAGCCCAAATAGCTTGTGATAAAAAGCTAGTTAATATCAAAACCCCTTCTGGTGAGTCAGTCACCATTCATGGAGACACACAATATGGTTTGCCCGATAATGTGTCTATACTTAAAGCCTCGAAGTGTATGAAGAGCGGATGCGTCGTTTACATGGCACAAGTGACAGTGAATGACCCGAAACCCATGATCGAAGATATTCCAATCATTTCGGAATACCCTGATGTCTTTCCTGATGAGTTACCTGGATTACGTCCTGAGAGGTAAGTTGAATTCAGGATAGACATATTGCCAGTATCTACACCGATTGCACGAGCCCCTTACCGTTTAGCGCCTACTGAAATGAAAGAGCTCAGAACTCAATTGGATGACCTACTAGAAAAGGGTTTCATACAACCCAGCTCTTCACCTTGGGGAGCTCCTATATTGTTTGTGAAGAAGAAGGATGGATCAATGCGTCTATGCATTGATTATCGTGAGTTAAATAAGGTAACGATCAAGAATCGTTATCCCTTGCCCAGGATCGATGACTTGTTCGACCAACTCCAAGGGGCAAGCTTCTTCTCAAAGATCGATTTGAGATCTGGATATCATCAACTCAAGGTCCGAACTGAAGATGTACCTAAGACAGCGTAGAACGAGGTATGGCCACTACGAGTTTTTAGTGATGCCTTTCGGGCTCACTAATGCACCTGCAGCATTCATGGATCTCATCAATCGAGTCTGCAAGCCATACTTAGACAAGTTTGTCATTATCTTTATAGCCGACATAATTATTTATTCCCGTAGTCAAGTCAACCACGAGAAACACCTTCGGTGTATCTTAGGATTGCTACGGCAGGAGAAGCTGTATGCTAAATTCTCTAAGTGCGAGTTATGGCTTCGCGAAGTCCAATTCCTTGGACATGTTGTAAGTGAGCGTGGTATCCAAGTCGATCCCGCTAAAATAGAAGCCATCATGAACTGGGAAGCACCAAAGACTCCAACTGAAATCCGCAGCTTTCTGGGATTAGCTGGATATTATAGAAGGTTCATTGAGAACTTCTCAAGGATAGCTGCACCATTAACTACTCTGACCCCCACAAAAATGTAAAGTTTGATTGGGGTCCAAAACAACAAGAATCTTTTGAGATTCTTAAACAAAAATTGAGCAACACTCCGGTGTTGACTTTGCCCGAAGGAATTGAAGAATTTGTCGTGTACTGCGATGCTTCACACACCAGTATGGGTTGTGTACTTATGCAGAAAGGCAAAGGGATTGCCTATGCGTCACGACAACTAAAGGTGCACGAAAAGAATTACACCACCCACGATTTGGAGTTGGGTGCCGTTGTATTTGCATTAAAGTTGTGGAGACATTATCTATATGGAACTAAATGTGTGATATATTCAGATCACAAAAGTCTCCAACACTTATTCAACCAAAAGGATCTTAATATGAGACAGCGCCGTTGGATGGAGACTCTAAATGACTACGATTGTGAAATTCGCTACCATCCTGGTAAAGCGAATGTAGTCGCTAATGCTTTAAGCCGAAAAGAAAGAGTCAAACCTATAAGGATTAATGCCAAGAGCATTGAGCTTAAGAATAGCCTGAATGAAAGGCTGTTGGCTGCACAAAAAGGAAGCTATACTGGAAACTAATTTTCCAAATGAAAAGTTAGGTGTGACTGCTGAACAGTTAGCACCTGGAAAGGATGGAATCCTTGGAATGAATGGAAGAATCTGGGTTCCTATTATGGAGGGCTTCGAGATATAATCCTCCAGGAAGCTCACAGTTCCAAATACTCAGTTCACCCTGGAGGTGACAAAATGTATCAAGACTTGAAAGCCAACTATTGGTGGATAGGTTTGAAGAAATCTATTGCCACACATGTAGCCAAATGTCTAACATGTGCTCAAATTAAAGCTGAACATCAAAAGTCATCCGGTTTGCTACAACAGCCTGAACTTCCCACATGGAAGTGGGAGATGGTAACCATGGATTTTATAACCAAGTTACCTAAAACAAGGCATGGAAATGATACTATATGGGTCATAGTTGATAGACTGACTAAGTCAGCACATTTCTTATCCATCAAGGAGACTCATAGCTCCGACAAGCTAGCTCAGCTGTACGTGGATAAGATTGTATCTCTCCTCGGAATGCCAGTATCTATTATATCCGATAGAGATACTAGATACACCTCTCACTTTTGGAAAACTTTCCAACAATCATTAGGCACTCGTTTGAATTTTAGTACTGCTTACCATCCTCAAACGGATGGACAAAGTGAGCGTACAATTCAGACTTTGGAAGACATGCATCGTGCATGTGTCATTGATTTAGGTGGTAGCTGGGATGACCACCTACCGTTGATCGAGTTCTCCTATAATAATAGCTACCATACTAGCATTCAGGCTGCGCCTTTTGAGGCATTATATGGAAGGAAATGTAGAACGCCTGTTTGTTGGGCGGAAGTAGGAGAAGCTCAGTTATCAGGACCTGATATAGTCCTTGAAACGACGGACAAGATTGTCCAAATTCGTGATCGCTTGACAGCTGCCAGGGATAGACAGAAAAGTTATGCTGATAAGAGGTGGAAACCTCTAAAGTTTGAAGTGGGCGATAAAGTCTTACTAAAAGTATCACCCTGGAAAGGAGTGATGCGTTTTGGTAAGAAGGGCAAGTTAAGCCCAAGGTATATTGGACCATTCGAGATCATCGAATGTGTCGGCAGTGTAGCTTATAAGCTAAACTTGCCTGAGGAACTTAGTGGAATTCACAATGTGTTCCACATCTTTAACTTAAAGAAATGTCTAGCTGATGAATCGCTAGCAATGTCTCATAAAGACGTGCAGATTGATGAAAGCCTGAGGTTTGTTGAAAGACCTATATTGGTCGAGGATTGACAGGTTAAAAAGCTCCGAAGGAAGCACGTGCCTATAGTTAAAGTTAAAGGGGATGCCCGTAGAGGCCCTGAATATACGTGGGAAGTTGAGTCCACTATGCGAGAGAAATACCCTCACTTGTTTCAGTAAATCTCGGGGTCGAGATTTCTTTTAAGGGGGGGTGAGGATGTAACACCATGTAAAATGTGTCCTATTATGTGAAGACACGTGTCCTAAACCCTAATCATGTAAAAGATTGAGTTTGAAGGACTAAAGTTGCCAAACGATAAAAATATGTATGCGAAGGGACTAAAAGTGTCAACATGCCAAACTAGTGCCTCTGAATGACCACACACGAAAAATATATTCTTAATCGAGTAATAAATTGGATATAAGAAGCCGTTTATGAAAATAATCGAAAGATTATGAACTACAGGGGTTAAACGTGTCAACATGTTAATTCTTACCTCTGAGTGACCTTTTAACGAACCCCGGGCTTCGGAATATTCATATATACTCTCAAGAATAAGTGATATAAATTTTATAAGGTTTCGAGATCGTTGCGTATTGTTTACGCGAATTCCCAAGAATTAGGGTTTAAAGCGTCAACGTGGCGAAACTTATGTTTTCAGAGATTGTTTAACGAAACCGGGCCTAACGGTTTTTGGATATATTCCCTAGATCATCTACAAACTAACTACAAGGGCCAATTGTGCTTAAAATGAAAGATATTGAGCTTATATAAGTACAGGGACTGAACTTGTCAAGAATGAAACCTGTTTAGCTGGTCAAGTAGGGTGTCGCGCTGCGCGACCATGGGGGCATTTTGCCGTTGTTGCTGGTTTTAAAATACCACCAAGCAGTGTGACTTGAGAGACCACACTAGCTTGTTGCTGGTATTTTCTTATGAGGGTTACACCCATGTCTAAGGCATCAAGGTGTTTGAAGAAAGGTTGTGTCATTTATATGGCACAGGTAACAATTGATGAACCAAAGCCCAAGATCGAAGACATCCCTGTTATTTCCGAATATCCAGACGTTTTCCCTGAAGAACTACTAGGTTTTCCCCCAGACAGACAAGTGGAATTCAGAATCGATATCATTCCTGGAGCAGCACCAGTTACAAGAGCACCTTATCGGTTGGCACCGACTGAGATGAAAGAATTAAGGACATAATTGGATGATTTGTTGGAGAAAGGTTTTATTCAACCTAGCTCGTCTCCTTGGGGAGCACCGATTCTGTTTGTGAAAAAGAAGGATGGCTCGATGCGTCTATGCATCGATTATCGTGAGCTGAACAAAGTTACGATTAAGAATATGTATCCATTGCCCAGGATCGACGATTTGTTCGATCAGCTTCAAGGAGCAAGTTACTTTTCAAAGATCGATCTAAGGTCTGGTTATCACCAATTGAAGGTCTGAACCGCAGACGTGCACAAGACCGCATTCAGAACACGCTATGGCCACTATGAGTTCTTAGTGATGCATTCGGGCTCACTAATGCACCTGCAGCATTCATGGATCTCATGAATCGCGTTTGCAAGTCGTATCTAGACAAGTTTGTCATTGTATTTATCGATGACATACTCATTTATTCAAAGAATTAAGCCGATCATGAAAGACATCTCCGGTGTATCCTTGAACTTCTGCAGCAAGAGAAGCTCTACGCCAAGTTTTCCAAATGTGAGTTTTGGCTTCATGAAGTCCAATTTCTTGGACATGTGGTAAGTGAGAGTGGTATCCAGGTGGATCCCGCTAATATTAAAGCAATGATGAATTGGCAAGCGCCTAAGACACCTACGGAAATCCGCAGCTTCTTAGGATTGGCAGGATGCTACAGACGCTTCATTGAAAACTTTTCAAGGATTGCTGCACCTCTAACATCGTTGACCCGCAAGAATATAAAGTTTGATTGGGGTCCCAAGCAACAAGAATCCTTTGAGATCCTTAAACAGAAATTAAGCAATGCTCCTGTGTTGACATTGCCAGGAGGGATTGAAGAGTTTGTTGTGTACTGCGACGCATCGCACACAGGTATGGGTTGTGTGCTTATGCAGAGAGGCAAGGTTATTGCCTATGCTTCACGTCAACTAAAAGTGCACGAGAAGAATTACACCACCCATGATTTGGAATTGGGTGCCGTTGAATTTGCACTAAAACTTTGGAGGCATTATCTATATGGGACCAAGTGCATAATCTATTCAGATCATAAGATCCTTCAGCATCTGTTTAACCAGAAGGATCTCAATATGAGGCAACGTCGTTGGATGGAGACATTGAATGACTGTGATTGTGAAATTCGCTATCACCCGGGCAAAGCGAATGTTGTTGCCGACGCACTTAGCAGAAAAGAAAAGATCAAACCTATCAGGATCAATGCCAAAAGCATTGAATTAAAGAACAGCTTGAATGAAAGGTTGTTAGCTGCTCAAAAGGAAGCTATTTTAGAAACTAACTTTCAGAATGAGAAGTTAGGCATCACTGCTGATCAATTGTCTTATGGCAAGGATGGAATCCTTAGATTAAATGGTCGAATCTGGGTCCCTATCTTTGGAGGACTTAGAGACGTGATTCTCCAAGAAGCCCATAGTTCTAAATATTCAGTCCATCCAGGTAGTGATAAGATGTACCAGGATTTAAAGGCAAATTATTGGTGGATAGGTTTGAAGAAATCTATAGCCACTTATGTGGCTATATGTTTGACGTGCGCACAGGTTAAGGCTGAGCATCAAAAGCCGTCAGGATTACTACAACACCCTGAACTTCTCACTTGGAAATGGGAAATGGTAACTATGGATTTTATCACCAAGTTACCAAAGACGAAACGTGGGAATGATACAATATGGGTTATAGTTGACAGACTGACGAAGTCAGCTCATTTTATACCCATAAAGGAGACGCATAGCTCCGATAAACTGGCCCAGCTATATGTGGATGAGATTGTATCTCTCCATGGAGTGCCAGTATCTATTATCTCTGATAGAGATACAAGATACACATCTCATTTTTGGAAAATCTTTCAGCAATCTTTAGGCACTCGTTTGAATTTCAGTACTGCTTATCATCCTCAGACGGATGAGCAAAGTGAGCGTACGATTCAAACCTTGGAAGACATGCTGCATGCTTGCGTTATTGATTTGGGTGGAAGTTGGAATGACCATCTTCCTTTAGTTGAGTTTTCATACAATAATAGCTATCATTCGAGCATACAAGCAGCGCCTTTTGAAGTATTGTACGGAAGGAAGTGTAGAACGCCAGTTTGTTGGGCGGAAGTTGGAGAAACCCAACTATCAGGACCTGATATAGTCCTGGAGACGACGGACAAGATTGTTCAGATCCGTGATTGTCTCAAGGCTGCCAGAGATAGGCAGAAAAGCTACGCGGATAAAAGGCGCAAACCTCTGAAATTCGAGGTAGGTGATAAAGGATTACTCAAGGTGTCACCCTGGAAAGGGGTGATGCGTTTTGGAAAAAAGGGCAAGCTGAGCCCAAGGTACATAGGACCATTCGAGATCATCGAATGTGTTGGAACTGTGGCCTACAAGTTGAACCTACCTGAAGAACTTTGTGGGATACATAATGTATTCCACATCTGCAACTTAAAGAAATGTCTAGCCGATGAGTCGCTAGCAATGTCTCATAAGGATGTGCAGATAGATGAGAGTTTGAAGTTCATTGAAAAACCTTTGTCAATCGAGGATCGACAGGTTAAGAAGCTTCGTGGGAGGTTGAATCCACAATGAAACAGAAGTACCCTCATTTATTTCAGTAAATCTCGAGGTCGAGATTTCTTTTAAGGGGGGTGAGGATGTAACACCTCGCAAAAATCATGTCCAATGTGATAAAGACATGTGTCATGAACTTTAAATGTGTAACGAAGTGATTACGAGGGACTAAAGTTGACAAGCGAAGAAAGTATATATGTGAAAGGATCCAAAGTGTCAACATTTGAAAATTTTGCCTTTCGATAACTCTACGTGATGTTTATACCCTTAAACGAGTAAATCTTGAAACGTATGAAGCCGTTTGTGAAAGAAAGTGGATGTTTACAAGACGCGAGGGTTAAATATGTCAACATGTTAAATTAATACCTCTGAGTGACCTTTTAACGAACCCGGAGCATTGTAACGATTAATTATACTCCCAAGAATAAGTGACGAAAATTTCACGAGGTTTCGATATCGTTTAATATTAAAAACGCTCACTTTCGTAAATAAAGGGTTAAAAGCGTCAAGGAGGCAAAACTTGTGTTTTCGGTTATCGTTTAACGAAACCGGACCTAACGATGTTTGGTTATATTCTAGGGGTCATAAAAATATAAACTTTATGGTTTAAAAGTGCTTAATATTGAAATTATGGGGTTTTAAAGGTCCAAGGACTAAATCTGCCAGGTTTGAAACTTGAATGACTAGCCCCCATAGGTGTGGCACTGCGCCACAGCTAAACCCATATGTCGTCGCGCGACGCGATAAAATTCACAGAAATCCTGCACAGATGCAGGTTTCAGCATGTTGTCTTCTCCAAACCACTTCCCCACTCTCATAACTTGAATTCTATGGATTATTTGCTGGTTTTCAAAACCACTAGACACTTGTGAACATCTGAATAACACCTGGGACACTTGGAATCGTCCTACCACATCCAATTTCCCTATATAGTGGCCCTCAATTCTCACTTGGTTCTTGCACACTTCAAAATCAGAATTTCAAACTCTCTAGCTGAGTTTTCTCAAGCTTGGAGCTTTTCTGAAGCATCCTGGTTATCTAGGAAGCTTTCTCTAGTTAAATTTTCGTGCTAAGGACCATTGTAAGTGTTCTTAGCCTCTATAGTTAAGTTTTCATTAGTGTAATGACCGAAAGTCAAAGATATCGTAATTACACTTTGACTTTGTGATTAATCACTAACGGTCCAGCCATTATTCGAATCGAAAGTGGCTATGTGTTGGTAATTATGTAGGTGTTAATCCCTTAAAATGGCACCTCCTAATTATCACATTTACTTGGTCAATTGTCGGGTCAAACTACTTAATAGAAAAGTCAAACGAGTCAGTTTTTGCAAAATAAATCATAACTGATAATGTAGAAGCTATAAATTATATTTTGTCACTTAAACAACTTGGTAAATAATATAAGAACATGTTTAGGCATATTCAACCTGACAATTCTGAGTTTTAGGCTCGGTTCGCAACCGAAAGTCGTAAAATAGACTTTTGCTTTGACTTTCACTTCTGACCCGAATTAGCTTAGTTTAGTTATGCCTTAGGGTTCCTTTGGGACCACATTATATGTTAGTATAACCCTCTAAGGTTATGCTACATGGTTCCTTGGAAATCTGAATCATTTGCATGTTTCCGTTAAATGCTTAAAGATTGACCATTATGCCATTTTGTAATTAAAACGAGATTTTTGAAAATGTGAGGACAAAAATCTTTATTACTGATATATAAGTATGTCCTAAAAGTTTGATAGCAGTTTCTGGTCTAAAATAGAAGTTATGCAAGATATCGTAAAATGAAAGCTTTTTGTTAATTAAATGGTATTTTCAGTATAAATCATATTTAAACCCAATTTTTGGCACCAAACTTGCTACCCACTGTTTATAATATAATATTTAGGGATTTTTGGAAATTTTTTTCAAATTTTATACTGATCATAACATAGAGTTCTAGTGTAAATTCGGTATTGACGAAATTGCCCTTTTCATTGATAAAATGAGTTTTACATATCATTTTGATACCAAACCTTTTCCTACTGATTTCATATGTTAAATAAAATATTTTAAGCTTTATAAACTGACCAGGACTTCAAAATTTTATAAACATTTCAAATATCGTCAAATACCGACTTTTACGCTTATTAAGCGCATAGTATGGTTTAAAACCATATCTAATGCCTAAGAATTGTTACCTACTAATGTTGTAAATAAATTTTTATAATTTAACAGTAAGTATAAGTCTTGAACTCAGATTTCCAAATTTAACCTTAAAAGCATATGTGAAATGACCAAAATGTCCCTAAAGTGCATAGTTTGGCCATAAATGTTAAACCTCGCATATGTATGATATCTTGCTGAATTAACTTGATAAAATAAATGTTTTTACTGATATTTTTGGAGCAGAACTTCAGTTTAACATTTAACCTCTTTTATAAACATTAAAATGACCAAAATACCCTTACGGGGCTTAAATTGGTTTTAAATTCGTTTTGGGCATAATGGAAGATATCATACTGATATCATATCATAATTAAAGCATATTAACTTGTGGAACTTGTACATGACTCATTTGGTTACCCGTTATGCATATACGCGTTCGGTACGGTTTATGTAACTAGTTTGCATAAATTAACCGAAACGGGTCAGACCTTATCATTTTTACTTCAAAATCCAGAATGTATTTAGTTTACCCATTATATATAAGTCTTCATACTTGTCGGGTCTAAATTACATTCCAATCCGGTCACCGCTTAATCTAGCGTTTCGTACCGTAAACCTTTCTTTAAAACTAACCGGTCTAAGTTACAACGTAAATAAGACCCGTTAGGAATCGAATAGGTTAATAAAACCTTCGTTCCAGATTGAGAGCCCCGGTAGAAGTACTTGCACTTGCTGATTAGAATATGCGGCTGAGTTTAATTTACATTTTTAGCTCAGGTAAATACTTTTAACTTATTTTCCGTTATACGGGCTTGGGATACGGTAAATTATTAACGCTTGGTCGGGTGTAGAAACCTTTTAATCGGATATGATTAAATTGTATAATCCCGTTTTAATCAGTATTGCTTGATAACAAATAACATTGGGGGTTAACGACCGTGTCCGGGACATCCTTGGCTCATTCAAAAAGCGTGAATGGCCACGACTTAAGCACGGGGTGTAGACATACACCTGTCTGTTGCGTATGTAAAAGATATACTCACTCGTGAGGAAACTTCTTATGAGTTTATATTTGTGGTGTGTCGATTAATCTTGTTCGGCTTTTATACCGGCCCTAAATGTTGGACAAACATGTAAAGCAAGTCCGACTGGGTATACCCCATTTGAGTAGCAAGCTCCTATTGGTTATGAATATCAAGTTCCTGCTCACGGCCCTTATGTCGAAGCAGCTAACTTTAACGCTCTCTATCCCTCACCGTTTCCACCAGCATACCTAACTGGGTATCCCGTTCAAGGGTATCAATATCCTTCTTATCAGCAGCAGCCTCAACCTCCTCCTCAACAATCACAAACACAAGAAATCTTACAAAGATTGGAAGAGGTTGAACAAAAGGCTGAGGAACGTGAAAGAAAGACCCATAAATTCCTTAAGGGTCTTGCAAACTTGATCAAGGGAAAGAAGAAGTAGAAGATTTTATTTTATTTTGTAATGTAGTTTCAATTAATTCCCTGCGTGGACATTTCTTTTATTAAGTCCCTGCGTGGACACCTATGGATGGAGACGTTAAATGATTATGATTGCAAGATTCGCTACCATTCTGGCAAAACGAATGTAGTCGCTGATGCATTAAGTCAAAAAGAAAGAATCAAGCTTATACGTATTAATGCCAAAAGCATTGAGCTTAAGAACAGTTTGAATGAAAAGCTGTTAACTGCACAAAAAGAAGCTATAATGGAAGCTAACCTTCCAGGTGAAGGATTGGGTGGAACTGTTGATCAGTTGTCGCCTGAGAACAATGGGATCCTTAGATTCAATGGTCGAATTTGGGTTCCTATTTTTGGAGGACTTAAAGATTTAATCCTCCAGGAAGCACATAACTCTAGATATTCAGTTCACCCTGTAGGTGACAAAATGTACCAGGATTTGAAAGCAAATTATTGGTGGATGAGTTTGAAGAAATCCATAGCTACACATATAGCTAAGTGTCTAACGTGCTCATAGGTCAAAGCTGAGCATCAAAAGCCGTCAGAACTGTTATAACAACTAGAACTTCCCACATGGAAATGGGAAATGGTAACTATGGACTTTATAACCAAGTTACCTAAAACGAAGCATGGTAATGATACAATATGGGTTATTGTTGATAGGCTGAATAAATCAGTGCATTTCTTACCCATAAAGGAGACTCATAGCTCCGATAAATTAGCAAAATTATATGTGGACGAGATTGTGTCCCTTAATGGAGTGCTAATATCTATTGTATCCGATAGAGATACTAGATATACATCTCACTTTTGAAAAAGTTTCCAGCAACCTTTGGGCACTCGTTTGAATTTCAGTACAACTTACCATCCTCAGACGGATGGACAAAGTGAGCGTACGATACAAAAATTGGAAGACATGCTTCGTGCATGTGTCATCGACTTGGGTGGTAGTTGGGATGATCATCCCCCCCTAATTGGATTCTTTTACAATAATAGTTATCATACAAGCATTTAGGCTGCGCCTTTCGAGGCCTTATATGAGAGAAAATGTAGAACGCCCGTTTGTTGGGCAAAAGTTGGGGAGGCCCAACTATCAGGACCTGAGATAGTCCTAGAGACGACAGATAAGATTGTACAGATTCGTGATCGGTTGAAAGCTGCTAGAGATAGACAAAAGAGCTACGCTGATAAGAGGTGCAAACATCTTCAGTTCCAAATAGGGGACAAGGTCTTACTAAAAGTATCACCCTGGAAATGTGTGACACGTTTTGGTAAGAAGGGCAAGTTAAGCTCGAGATATATTGGACCATTCGAGATTATCGAATGTGTCGGGTCTGTGGCATATAAATTGAATCTGTGGAATTCACAATGTATTCCACATCTGCAATCTCAAGAAATGTCTAGCTGATTAGTCACTAGCAATGTCTCATACAGATGTGCAGATAGATGAAAACCTGAGGTTTGTTGAGAAACCAATATCGATCGAGGATCGAAAGATTAAGAAGCTCCGCAGAAAACATGTGGCTATTGTTAAAGTCAAATGGGATGCCCGTAGAGGCCCCGAATATACGTGGGAGGTTGAGTCCACTATGTGACAAAAGTACCCTCACTTGCTTCAGTAAATCTCGAGGTCGAGATTTCTTTTAAGGGGGTGATGATGTAACACCTCGTAAAATCGTGTCTAATGATGTGAAGACACGTGTCCTAAACCCTAATGAAGTCAAACTTTGACTACAAAGGACTAACGTTGTCAAACGATGAAAAGGTGTATGTGAAGGGACTAAAAGTGTCAGCATGCATAACCTGTGCCTCTGAATGACCTTTTACGGTATTCGTATTTTATAACGAGCCACATGTTGGACATACGATACCATTCGTGTTGGACATACATGTTTAATTTATACCTCTGAGTGACCTTTTAACGAAACCCGAAGCTTAACGATGTTCGATTACATTCTCGGGAATATTAATAACCTATCTCGAAGATCAAAATGTTAAGAATAAAACTTATAATGACTTAGAGGGACTTATTGTGACAAAAATGAAACATATTATAAGTTATAAGGGCCAGGGACTAATTCTGCCAAAGCTGAAACTTGTTTTACCTGTTTAAGAGCGGCTCGCGGGCCGCGAACCATCTCCCTCCCTCTCTCGCGGGGCGCGAGAGAGTGCCCAGCTCTAAATAAAACTGGCAGCTGCATGTTTGCAGCCTTGTTGCTCACACAAACCACCATGCATGCTCAGAACTCGAGACCAGGGATTATTGGATGGTTTTTAAAACCTCTAGAACACCTGGAATAATCAGAGATGATCCCTAACACCTGGCTTCATCTTGTGAATTCATGAATTAGTATAAATAGGGGACTTGTGTGCCTTGAATCCTTACTCATTTCAAAATTCACTTCTTCCTCACTTGGTCCTGCTTCTTAGAGCTTTCTGGTCATAAGGAGACTCCCCTAAGTTCAAATTTTCGAGCTAGGACCTTTTGTAAGTGTCCCTAGCCTCTGCTCTTTGGTTTTTAAGCTTTTATAAGCCGAAAATCAAAGTTTACGATAAAAGGATTTGACTTTCGGTTTAGACCTTAACGGTCCAGCCATTGTTCAATGCGAATATGGCTACGTGATCGTAATTAAGTAGGTGCTAATCCCTCAAAATGGCACCTCCTAATTACCACGTTTACTTGGTCAATTGTCGGGTCAAAGTTATTAACATAAAAAGTCAAACGGGTCAGTTTTTATAAAAATCATAACTGATAATGTAGATGTTGTAAAATAAGATTTATCACTTTAATAACTTGGTAAATATTATTAGAACATGTGTAAACATGTTCAACCCGACAATTCCAGGTTTAAGGTTGGTTCGCAACCGAAAATCGCAAAAGCTTGACTTTTGCTTTGACTTTCAGTTCTGACCCGAATTAGCATAGTTCCTTTATGTTTTAAGGTTCCTTTGTGACCATAATATGTTATAGTATAACCCTATGAGGTTATATTACATGGTCATAGTGATCTGAGTTCATTCACTTGATTCCGTTATTATGCTTAATATTGACTAATATGTCCTTTTGTGTAAAAATACGGTTTTAATTATAGATGAGCATGCAAACGAGATATGTACTGATTTGTAAACATATTTAGCATATTTTGACATTAACATCCTGGTCATAAACTGAAGTTACATGTTTAATCGTAAAACATGCTTTTAAAAAGACTAAAATGTCCTTTCTAATGTAAATTGAGTTTTAAACATAATTTTGACATAAAACTCATTACCTACTGTCATGATATCATATTTAGGAATTAGTGGGATGTTAAGTCAGATTATATACTGACTTTAACTTCAAGTTCTTGTACAATGTTTTAAATGACGATAATACCCTTGTTGTAATTAAAATAGGTTTAAACATAATAAACATGCAAAACCTTTTTGCTATTGGTTAGTTATGAAAAATAAAATATTTTGACTATTCAAAGCTGGTCATCACACCAGAGTTACATAAACATCGAAGTTATCGTCATTTAACGACTTTTACGCTAATTAGGTGCATAGTATGGTTTTAAACTATGTTTAGCACCCAAGACTCGATACCTACTGATTTGTAAACCATTTTAAATATTTTTATAGTAGGTATAAGTCATGAACTCAGAATCTCAAATGAGTCCTTAAAACTATGTGTGAGATAACCAAAATGCCTCTACGGTGCATAGTTTGACCATAAAGCATAAACCACACATATATTTGATATCCTATTGTTAATATATCATAAATTAAATGTTTTTACAGAATTTTTATGATCTTGACATCAGATTACTTGCAAACTCCTTTATAAATCATAAAATGACCAAAATACCCTTACGGGGCTTAGTTCGATTTTAAAACATATATGAGCATACATGTTGATATCCTACTGTTATCATAACATATTTTAAGCATAATAACATATGGAACTTGTATATGACTCATTATGTTACCCGTTAATGCTTATACGCGTTCGATTCGACTTATGTGACTAGTTTGCATAAATTAACCGAAACGGGTATAACCTTATCATTTAGACTTCAAAATCCAGCATGTATTTGGTTTACCCATATTATAAATAACATTCCATTCCAGACATCGCTTAATCTAGCGTATTATATCGTAAATCGTTTTTTAAGCTAACCGGTCTAAGTCTACGACTTAAATAGGACCCGTTAGCATTCTAATAGGTTAATATTACCTTCATTCCAGACTCGGAAGCCTCGGTAAAAGATACCTTCGTGAGTCTAAATGAATCATATGGCTGAGTAGTTAACTCTGGTTTTTAAAATCAAAGTTATAACTCAAGTAAATACTTTTAACTTATTTCCCTTATACGGGCTTGGGATATGGTAAATCATTGCCGCTTGGTCGGGTATGGGATCACTTGGTCGGATTGTGACTAACAAATCCGCATAACCCGTTTTAATCCGTATTGTTTGATAACATAAACATTGTGGGTTAATGCGACCGTGTACTATATATCCTCGACTCATTTAATTGCAAATGGCCACGACCTAAGCATGGTGTATAGGCATATACCTGACAGATGCAAATGCTAAAATATACCTACAAGGTTGGAGATAACTCCTTTGTGGGTTCATAAAAGTGGTGTGTCGGTTAATCATGTCTCGGTTTCTATACCGGGCCCCATATGTATGACAAACATGTAAAACTGTATATAAGATTAAAATTCTTAATTGTCCCAAGTTATAAAAGATTTTTCGTGCCTGTGCACCTAAACCAATTTTCGAAACATTTTCAAATGTGTCGGTTAATTGTATTTACTAGTGTAAACTGGCGTATTTTCAAAAGACTAAGTGGCAGGTACTACACGCAAATAGGCTGGGAGTTGCTTGGTGTCTAATAAAGGATCTTGCAACTCCTTAAGATACCTTAAAGTCTGTTAAACATCGATTATTTAGACCCGCCTGTGGATCCGTTTCTACAACCGTCTGTATAATTATTATTTTTGAACTTTGAACATTCGGTTTGTAATAGTAATTTCCTTCCAAACTTCCGTTGTGCTATAATTGTGCTTAATTGTCTATGATGATATCAACTACGCCACGATACTCCCCACCGGGTTATGTAGAAAATATCGGGGTGTGACAGACTACGGCCTTGGTTATTAGGCCCACTTAGTTAACTTGTTGACCAAGTAAGAAACCCTAATCTTGTTCTATAAATACCTATGATGTAATTGTAGTCTGTGTCATTCTGAAAATAGTTGTGAGCATCTAACAAAAGTGAAACCCTAGTTGCAACCCGTGGACGTAGGTCACCTTGACCGAACCACGTAAATTCTCGTGTTCTTTATTTTCTGCTAGTGTGTGTGTGTGTGTGTGTGTGTGTGTGTGTGTGTGTGTGTGTGTGTGTGTGTGTGTGTGTGTGTGTGTGTTTGTTCCGCTTCCGTTCGAGCCTACTCTGATCCGATACCCTAACAGTACCAACATACAACGACCTAAAATCCCATCATTTGTAACCAATAACACTACATTAACAAAACTATAATGAGATTTTCAACAGCAAGCTACATTAACAATTACCTTATGGGGTGATTTCCATTTAGAAGCAATTTACTCGTGATAATCATCAATTCAATAACTTGTGGTAGCTGCAACAACACTAGCTCCAAGTCAGTTATCATTTCAGATGGGCCAACATTTAAATAGGAAAAAAGGCCTATCAAGGTTATGAACTTAAGCATATGAAATTGTAATACAAACCAATGTCAAAATTATAATGTACATAAAGTACTACAACAGATTATATGATGTATATAATGAACATAAAGAAAGTGGCGTAACCTTCTTGATTTTGCTTTCAATTGGTTGCGCCGTTAGCCTCTACTCACACCGCGTCTCTGACACGGCTGACCTGTAGTTCAAACAAAACCCTGAGATCCAAAACCCCCTGATTGTATCGCTCGTAACTCGGCATTCCACAACTGCTCATACAAACACTCCATGAAATTAGCAGCAACCAAACCTCGTCACAATACAGACAAGTTAAACGCATTAACACAACTGTTCCCCGATGTCATAACCGGTATATATACTTAAAACTTTCTTAATAAAAGATTGAAACTTTCTTTCTTGAAAGAGTCAAAAACATTATTAAATAGAGCAAGAGCCAAAAACAAAAGTTCCAACGTGGCAAATAAAAGCAACACTGATAACTTCAAATACCACAGCACTGAACAGAACACTTCAGGATTGTGTTGACTCGGGTTCCGAATCCACCTATCTTTGAGATTTATCGACATGCAGAACCAGATCGGTCACCGGAGGTTCACCGTATTTCTGTAACAATGAAAATAGGATAAACGGAAACAATGTAAACCGATCTAACTGAAAAAGAAACATGCAACTGAATCGAGACTTACCGGAATTCTTGACGGAGCTAAACTGAGTCCCGTCACAACCCTAGATAGCGCCGCCTCAACCTTTTAAGTGTAAGCAGACCTACCAGCATCACCATCATGACACCTTCGTCGGAGAGGTTGTTGCACACTTGTACCGTCTAAAAAAACATCACCATCCCTCTCTTGGCCAAGTCGATATCATCACTGGATTCACCATCTTGTGTTCTACATATAGGAGTTGAAAATGCGCCGGTATTGAGGAGCGCCACCACCGCTCCGCCGTGGCTCCGCCATCGCATATGGTGGATGGCAGCCCTGCGGCCCTGCCCCTCCTTTCTCTCTCTGGAACTCTATATTTAGTTATTTACTCGCGTAAGTTTTTGTTGTGATAAAGTATTTAAATGGTCAATAGGTACAACCATACATGTTACTAATTTATATTATTTAAATTAAATTAAATTAAATTAAATAATTGTTTTTTTATGTGTGATATACAAGGAGTAGTTTAAAAAGTGACCTGATAAAAAGATCATGGTTTGTAAGGCTAGAGGGTGAGGGATAACCCCCTTGGGGCTTTATAAAGACATCTCAGCGTCACGTAGGCGCCACGTCAACTAGGGGGCTTTATAACATCCCCCTTTAAATTGCAGGGTGTGGGATGGAGCCCCGTCATCATCACCTAATTATTTTTTATTTTAAAAATCATTTAACATTCATATATTAGTTTATACATCACAACATCCAAAACCGTCATAGTTGACTTTCTCTCTCGATCCACGCATTTGCTTCACGTTAACATGTTGGCGAGTGTATTATAGCGCCCTTACTTAATATGCTGGGTGTGGGTGTATAGCGCCGGGGGCGCTATAGCCTCTGACGTGGCGAGGGTGGCGTCCCCCACACCCTCCGGCCTAACTACATGAATTCAACAAGAGAAGAAACTTTTGTGATATTTAGTATTTGACAACCGTTTTTTATATGTAATATACGAAGAGTGATCCCTATTCACGACCCATATTTAAAAAGTGACCTGATAAAAGAAAATCTTGGTTTGTAACTACACAAATTCAACAAGGGAGGAAATTTTACGAAGAGTAATCCCAATTCACGACCCATATTTAAAAGGTGACCGATAATAGAAAATCTTGGTTTGTATCTGTATGAACTCAACAAGGGAGGAAACTTTGTGCTATTTAGTACATTTGTTAATCGTTTTTTAAAATGTAATATATAAAGAGTGATCCCAATTCACAACCCGTATTTAAAAAGTGACCCGATAAAAGAAAATCTTAGTTTGTAACTATGCGAATTCAACAAGGGAAGAAACTTTTGTGCTATTTAGTATTTGAACATTGTTTTTTTCTGTGTAATATACAAAGAATGATCTCTATTCACGACCCATATTAAAAAAAGTGACATGATAAAAGAAAATCTTGGTTTGTAACTATACGAATTCAACAAGGGATGAAACTTTTATACATTACATATACATGATAAGTTACAACCTCCGACAGCTATAGTGGAAGTCAGTGATACAAGATCTTGTGTGTACGGATCACTTTTATATGTAAAAATCCTCTCCAATTAAGTATCATCAGAAAATCTTCACAAAACTCATTATTCTTGCTGCCATGGTAGACTACCTGTTAATGGGTCACTAAATGTCTTTACAACCCAATCCTTTAAACCCGTATCGTTTATCTCACAAAACCGACTCGACCAGTCATCCGGTTCAACCGCTCGGGTTCCCAAACCCGGGGCTCGGTCCTTAGATCCAACATTTTCCTCTTGTTGCCAATCCGAAACATAAGTGGCCACTCTCCTATAAAACTTTTCCTTAAACACCTCCCAAACTTGAAACTTATAGTGGTTAATCACCATTAAATTCCTATCTACATTCACATGCTTGAAACCATCTTTCAAATGAAAATGATGCACAACGTTGATCAATGTCGGGTTCAATTTATCAGGCCGAACTATACTCTTGTGTCGCTCGGGGATCCCCAACCGACAAGTGTACCCCACCATCACTCCTTCCAGTGGGACTTGTTTCAGACCCGACGGCCCAAAGTTATGACATGATACTCGTAACTCTGCTACGTCATGTCTACTACTTTGGTTGTTAATAACGCTTCCCAAACGATCCCCATACGGCAAATGTATAAACTCATCCACATCAATAAAAGCAACCCATTTACAAAAATCCCGAGCCCGTAAAGCACAATGGGCGAACCCGGCTTCTTGGGTCTTGATCCAAGGCCACACATGTCTACTAATCTTAAATCCTTGATCGATCAACAATCCTATAACTTCTTCAATATTATCATCACTATTATTATCATATACAAACCAACGTTCAACCCCGATTCGGGCATGGTACATGACCCATTCAGGCAAAAACCGGGCTTGGTTTCGGAGCATAGTGCATACACACACCATATGTTTATTCAAAACGGGCCGTTCGCGTCCAGCCCATAACCCGGGCCGGGCAATGGAGCCCAAAACCCCCCGGCCCTTAATTTTAACAGACACTTTGACATCATTTGGTTGGAGTTTTAAAATGCTTAAAGGGGTTTTACACCGTACGATCTCTTGTGCAATTGATACAACTTCTGATCTCAACACCAACTGCCCTGAGCCGTACACGCACTCAAACTTGGAAGCATTGGAGGGCCTTCCTGACCGTAGATTAAGCCCCTTCACGAACACAACCGTGGTGTTATCACGGTCGATCAAAGCTTCATAAGCTAACGACTTCCAGTCGTGTGTGGGGCCCGGCTGGAGATCGTGATCAGCACGAGCTTTTAAGCCAACGGATGTGATCGTGCCACGTGGCGGAACCTCGCAGCGTACGATCTGGTGACCGAGATATTCACCATCGATTGATAACAGTGATGAATATGATTTCTGGGATGTATTTGGAGAAAAATAAACGCAGGCGAATTCTTCTTTTGTTAATAACGGAGTTGATGGAGGGTATTTTAGTAAAATCAGTACCTGGTCTGGAAACGACACCGTTTCTCCAATTGATATACCAGTTCCTGTCGGTAAATCACTGGAAATAACTTCCGCCGGTGACGTCATCAACGAAGATAATAAGTTGGGATGATATTTCTCTGTTAAAAAACAGGTAATTAAAAATTAATAAAAGTGAATGATAAACATGTAATTATTATGAACATACCGGTGAATAAAAGTCGAAGGGTGGAGAGAGTGAAGGTGAAGATGAAGAGGAGGAGGATGAGGAACAGAGAAGCACGTTTCCGGCGGTCTTTCATGGCGTTAAAAGATAAAAGTTACAGATCATCAGGAATTGAATTGGTGGAGTATAAGTATAATTAATATACAAGATGATTATGAGATTAGAGGTTGAAGTTTACCGGTTTAATTTAGTGGTTTTCAAGTTTCAGCAGATAGAGTTGAGAATTGTGTAGAAAAGTTGAAGGTTCAAAGATAGTCGTTGAGAGTGAAAGGACTTTATACCATTTGCCCACTACTCTAGAGTTGGTTTTAAAGAATAATATTGTTTTATTATATTTATTTGATTTGATTTTTTAAAATAACATAATACTTATAATTTTATTTTTTAACTGCTTAAAATAAAATAACATAATACTTACTAGTAGTAAGACCCGTGTGAAGTTCACACAGGTATGTTTAATAACGATCGAAATCAAATACTAAAAAACAGATTATAATATGTTATTTAAATGAAAGCATGACTTAATTTTTGCACCTGATGTGAATTTATTTAACTTTGCACCTGATTGTATAGCGATTTGTGGTTTCAAACTTCTAATAGACTTCCTCATCATTCTCTCCATCCAGCAAGTTAAAAATATATATAGCAGAGCCATACAATCAGGTGCAAAGTTAACATAAACAGATGTATTTTAATCACCTATTTGACCTTTTGAGATGAATAGATGATAGACAATTATAATTGGCCCATTAACTTGTGAACTTGTTGACTTTTTCATCTGTGAGATTACTGAAAGAAGATCTCGGATCATGTGAACTTGTTGACTTTTTCAAAGTCAAACATCTTTTCATGAATGGGAACAGTCATATCCGTCACGATCACAGATAATAACATCCTCATCAAAATCATAAATAACTGCATTCAACCAAATCGACCCATAAAATTTTTGTCAATTAAATAGAAGAATATCAATCTTAAGGATACAATCATGAGGTAAATGTGAGAATGATTCATTACTACCTCTGTTTGGAACTCTTTGTTGCCTTGTTTGAAATCAGTTGCAAGGACTTTAACAGCAATTGCTTCACCTGTGCTCATCTCAGCTTTATAAAATGGACCAATGGCCCTTTGGCCTACATCTACTTGGTCAAGAAAATGAAACTAAAATTATTAATAGTGAAACAAAAATAGCAATGTCTATCAATTATAAGAGAGTTGAGAAGCAGAAGAGCGTCAAACTGAACTCAACATACTTGTAAGAATACTCATAAAGTCTAAAAGCAGCATCTACATGACCCCTTCTTAAACATTATCCCCTAATCTAAAACAAATCCCAGCTACAAACATACCAGATCCGGGCTGTCAATATTCCTCTAAAAACTCAGATCTGTCAATAACCTCAGATCTATCAATAACCTCAGATCAAGTAAAAGATCTTTGACTCTGCAAATGATGCAGATGGAACCAAACGTGAGTCCAGAAGACCCAAAATACCGTCATAAATTTTGCTTAGTTCGGTCTCGTTTGTCGCCCTATAATCCTTAATTAGCTTGACATGATCTTCATTCCCACGGCTCTCTTGTAAGCCACAGAAAGAAGATTCCTTTCCTCCACGGTCAACTCCTCGGAGTCAACGATCTTCACGACCTTTTCCATAAACTCGACCATTTCTTCGTATCGTTCGGCCTGCTCTACCAGCTTGGCCATGTACACATTGTCCTCACGTGAAGCTTCGGTTGAGTTCAAAATAAAAAAAAAACATTTGCTTGTTACAACACCATATTATAGAAAAGACCACTCATAAAAAATTAATTATAACTTCAATGTGTAACATATGACCTGGTTCCATCAGCGCTATACGCCATTGTCGTACACCAAAGGCTAAGGGCATCATAATCTACTCTTGACCCCAAACAATCATAAAACCATGCTTTGATTTTCCCATCAATTGCTGTTGAGAAAATAAACTGCACGAAAAAAGGGGGTTGATTGTGCAGGCGACCACGTGTGAATATTTTAGATTCTAAAAATTTAATGATAGCTGGATATCAGCACAATAAAAAATGTGTGGATAAAGACACAAAAAGATACTTACCTGTACTATTTCCTTAGGATAAGCAAAAGCAATATCATTTACACCGCCAACATGGGCATCTATCTGTAATGTACAAGATCCATCATGGTTATCGCCCCAAGTTCCGAATACGGCTCGAATCGGCATCGTCCCATGTAACTCTTTCCTCTTTGTAGTTCCTATAAAAATAAAACAACATAAAATATAGAATTTCATGGAAAACATCATATTTTGAGTTAACTACCATTTTCGTCCTTGTGGTTTGTACACTTACGCCATTTCAAAAGTGTACCATTTTTCTCCCTAACATTCTCAAAACGTACCATTTTAGTCCAAAAAACTAACCCCAGTTAAAAAAATCAGTTAACTCAGGGTAAAATGGTCATTTTACATAGATTATTTTTCTTTTCTTTTTAAACTTCTGTAAAATGACCAGTTGTGTGAATTAAGCACTTATGCATAATTTATAAATCAAAACATGAATTAAGCAAATCTAAAGATTACTATGTAAATAGCGTAAAAGAACTGCAATTTCGTTAATATATATGCACAGATACCTATAGGAAAAAGGGAAACCACTGTTTTGGGTTAAAACATTGTTTTGAAACCACTGTTGGGTTAAAACAGTGTTGTTAAAACAGTGTTTTGAAACCACTTTTGGGTTAAAACAGTGGTTTCAAACACTGTTAACCCAAAAGTGGTTTCAAAACACTGTTTTAACCCAACAGTGGTTTCAAACACTGTTTTAACCCAAAAGTAGTTTCAAAACACTGTTTTAACCCAAAACAATGGTTTCAAAATACTGTTTTAACCCAAAACAGTGTTTTGAAACCACTGTTGGGTTAAAGCAGTGGTTTCAAACATTGTTTTAAACCAACAGTGGTTTCAAACACTGTTAACCCAAAAGTGGTTTCAAAACACTGTTTTAACTATTTTAACCCAACAGTAGTTTCAAACACTGTTTTAACCCAAAAGTGCTTTCAAAACACTGTTTTAACCCAAAACAGTGGTTTCACTTTTTCTCGGATTAAAACACTGTTTGAGGTTAGGCAACCGGGAAACCAAACTTTTCAATTAATTCAAATCAAACCGGGAAAACTTGACTGAGTAATCTTTGGCATTGACTGAGTAATCTTTGGCATTGACTCATATCCAAGTTGTCCCGTGTTAGATTCCAACAGCTACCAAATCGTAAATGGTTCTTGTAGATTCATCAAATCTGACCTAACATGAATCGCGCAAAATCGGAAAGGGTTTAGAACTGTCGGATAACACGTCAATAGTCTCATGCTGCAGTTGAAAAGTATAATGACACTCATAAAAAAGGAAATAATGAGATTCCTTATAGAATAAAAATCATGCAACTTTTCGCTAAACCAACTATAAGAAATGGGTTTATTATCTTATAATAAAATCATGCAGTTTATTTCTTTTTTCTTTATAAATTGTTTTATTAAAGCTGTATCTAATATATGTACACAAAACATATGACTTGAAAACTAACTGTTGAAACTACCTACTAAATTAGTTTAACTAACTTGTGCAACCTGCATTATATAATTTCAATGGATTCAAGGAATTTGAAAACAATTCTATTAGTATAACCAAGTAATAAGGTTTTTTGACTGTTAAAGTAATACCGGCTCATTTACAACTCCAAAATCCATTAAAATTCTTAAAATCTAAAAGAATAACTAACGATGTGAATGTTTTTTAGATAATACTATCTACCTTTAATCGATAAACAACTCCTTGTCTAAGTGCAGGGGAGCTTAAATCGGCCTTGCTCGGTTTTAGAACAACAACATCCTGAGGCCCAATCTTCAACAAAAATAAGAGAACATAAGTTCATGAAACTGGATAATAAAATATAATAGCAAACCTTTTGGCCCCTTTCAATAAACTTGACAGCAAACATTCTTGGTCCATTTCTCCCTAAGAAGCCTACTCCAAAATTCCAAGACCCCAACTCTTTAACCACTTCATATCTCTCCATATTTGCAAAAAAAAAAAAAAATCAAGAAAATCAATGTAACAGAGATATAAGCCTGCAAAAATGGAAATTTCTAGAGGTTAGGTAGCTGGTGAATTGTATAATGTGGTGGTATGAAGATTCTTCTTTACTGTACACTTGCTAACCCCAAACGAAACAAAAAATGGCACAAAATGAGGGTGTCATCCGTTTTACCTTGTGAGTTTGAAGAATATCGCCTTTGTTCGATTGAAGTTCAAATAGTGTTTTGCCAATCAATCTAGCCTACAGTACGAACAAATTGTAAGCATACGAAAATACAGTTGTCAATAGTTTTGCCGGGCCGGAAACATGAAATATTAATTCGTATTGTTTTCAATAGAGCAAATAAATACAAACCTGAACATCTACAAAATCTGGTTGGACGACTTCTAATTTTTAACTCCTTTCCAGCCATACCAACCTGTATACAAGAAGTGCCTTCCCTGATGTAGCCAGTAGTTCCATTCTAAACATTCTTACAACATAACCATAACTTCCCGAGCGGCTCTTAAAAATTCTTATATCATTTCGAAGAGAATCAATGCCATCTTCTAGAATTAAAACAAAAATCATCAAGCAAATAATCCATGTACAGTCTAATTCACCATGAAATAACAACACATTCAACCAGAAAAAAACAAACAAAATCATTGAGGCATTTCATCAAACACTTGGCATACATAGTGTTAAACCATCTGTCAACAATCAACGCGAAATAGAGCACATGAGTAGAGATAAAATAAACCTGTTGAAGAACACTAAGCGGAGAAGCGGTCACATAAGAAAACTTTAGCTAAAAATTAATCTGCTTGTGAAGCTGCAATAGAAAATCACACAATTGAATACATTTACACACACACACAATGAAACAAATTAACAAACATGTTTACGATTTATACCTGGAATGAAAGAACGTATCTTCGATTTAACATCCATCGTCATCTTCCTTCAAATTGATATCTTCGATTCACCCACACACTCATGAATGAAAGAACAAAGATGAGAGAAGACGCTAAGAGAATGCAGGGTTTGAATTTTGAAATTAGAGGATGAAGCAGTGTTTTAGGGTTTTTAAGTGTTTAAATGGTTTGCCCAAATGTTTATTTCAAATTATAAAAGTAGAAAAACATGGAGCCAAAATGCTTAGAGATAGGTTTGAAATTTGAAAACATGGAGCCAAAATGCTTAGACAGGGTTAAATCTATTACTATATATAAATATAAATATATAAAAATCCGAATTATGACATCAGCATGGACAATATGGCATAGCTCAGAGGCTGACACGTAAGTAAAGTGAGGTCAGCTTCTCATCTCTTATTATAGATAGTATAGATTTTTCCTACAATATAATTAAGATTTAAGGGTGCTTATAAGAGCATTCACATCCATTTTTTTACCCTCTGTTACACTAAAAAAGACTATATTTTTCTCTCATTTTTAATTAAATAATATTTTTTTATATCTTTATTATTACTTTTTTCCTCTCCTTCACTTACAACCACTCTCAAAATGTATTAAAAAATTATAAGGGTGAACACTGTCCCCTCAAATATATACAGATGAACAGTAACATTTTGTTTCTTCTCTATTTACAACCAATTTTTACATTCTTTATATTATAAAAACTTCACTCGCACAATTTAGTGGAATGGATGTGAATGCTCTTAAGACACCATCCCCAAACACAGAAACCAAGATGCATGTCATATTTAAGGGTTGTATAGGTAGTAGTTGTACGGGTCATACCAGTATACCACTTATTGTGTAAGTCGTTTCTTGTTAGATTGTAAAAACTCTCTTATACGAGCCGTAATGTCGTATGTCTAACTTAACCCTCACTTAACGTCTCGTATGACGCAAAATCTCTTTGTTACACGGGTCGTATGAAAGGTGGTGTCTGGTTAACAGATTAGTGGTGTGCCGATTTAATTGTCTTTAATGAATAACTTTATTAATTGTTCACATTGATGGATCATGTTGAAAATCGCATACTTAGCCGAAATGGTTGAATACTACTGAAGTGTTTTACTTACTATTTTAAGCTTTATATTTTATTATAATAATCAATTTTAGAAGATAAAAGAATTTCATAATTTGTTGTATTTTGTCAAAAGATAAAACAATTATAAGGCTAGGAGTTGGCTAGAAAGTCCAAATTTCCTAAAAAGTGTAAAAAGTCATAAAACACCATAATGTCAACCATAAAACACACCAAAAACCCAAAAATAATATGATGAAGATTACTAAAACATCATGTATGTGGGTTTTGTGTTGTGTTTTAGATGTTAAGGCTCTGATTTTGGAATGACAAATATTATTGTGTTTTATGTTGTTTAGCATTTTGTGTTTTATATTCATAGTTATACGATGGTGCGTTTGAAGTTTTTATGGACTATTAGAGTTTGAATATGGTGTTTTACTAATATTCATTCTATTATTTGTGAGTTTTAGGTGTGTTTTATGCCTGAAATTATTGTATTTTATGACTTTTTACACTTTTTAGGAAACTTTGACTTTCTAGCCGAACCTCACCCTTGTTATAATTTGTTGTATATATAATAAATTTTAAAGTGTTTATATATGGTAAATTTTAAAGTGTTATGATGTTATACAGTTTTTAAAACGAGCCAACCAATATTCTTTTTGGACAGCTGATTGGTACTTTTAGGCACCATTGTTTTTGTTTTTGTTTTGTATTTACAAATACTATTATTATTATTATTATTTTTTTTTTTTGAACCGCAACAAATACTCTTTTTTCATAATTATTTAACCACTTAAAGTATGATATAGTTTTTATGTCATTTAATAAGTATGAAAAAATGTTATTCAAGGGTCGTTTTATGAAAATAATTATTATAAGACGATAAAAGTATACCACTCGGTGAAAAAGAAAGGAGAGTCAAGTGCATTAAATCTGGGCCCACCTTATATCATTTTTTAAATGTATTGTAGTTATCAAACCCGTAACACACTTACCACTATGTTTGAATATTCTTTAAATCCATCATTGGTGCTCAAGAAGGTAAGCTCGCCAATACATCGACTTTTACAAGTCAACAACTTTAGGATTGTATCTTTTTTTTTCAAATTACTTTTTAACGGCAGATGAAATAAACGTCCGGCTATTCTATTCGGGTAATCCAATGATAGTCCCCAGGTGGGCAACGGGTACTTTTATTTGGATTTGTACGAATGTCAGCCTAGACAGGAGTTCTCAACTACCGGTACTTAACCCTTCCAGTTACAACATGTCTGATACGAAAAACATGTTTGTAAAGAAACGTTTGTACCCTGGATCCGGAAACTTGTATATGCAATGTAAAAATGTTTTCGTGAGAGCCCTGATGATCATAGTCTAGACTCGAGAAAGAATCCTAGTTCGCTATGATCGAGGCTCTGATACCAAGCTGTCACACACTGGCTTTTGCGGAAGCGTGGTTTATTTGGTGTGACTTCTTAATACCATAGCCAAAATCATAACAATGCTATATGATAAAAAAAATACGAGATGTACATCCATTAATTTAAGTGAGAAAATATCACAACATCATTGTTTAGAAACATCGACACTTGAAATAAGTTACAAACCATAACTTGTTTAAAACGTTTTCATAAGACACCAAAAGACTTTAGATAAGACGAGGTTTAGAGATATGTAACCCTTCCAGGAATAGGTTACACCTCTCAAACTCCACTACTCTGGATGACATCTTTAATTCAACGCAGCTAGACACATGCATACCTTGCCAGATCCGCTAGTTCCCTGAAATACATGTAGTTTGAAAAATCAACAAAAAGTTGAGCGAGTTCATGTGTAAGTCTGTGTGTATAAGCCTTTAAAAATATGTCTTGAGTGTATAAATGTCCCTGGTATGTAGCAATTAAGAAAAAAAAATCACCAATGGGTTACAAAACCAATGATATGTGTGCAATGGTGCAGGAAGTACTCAAACTAGCAAATTTGTACCGGGCTACCGGCTGGAAGACATAGTCACCTCTATGGGCCGCCCCGGCCTCATGGGTGTGGGCTCACTATACCCAAATAGATCTATCACTCATGTCCCTCGGTCCTAGGACGAGGATTAATGGCCTTAAGTGTTGTGCCCACCCTTCACAGTCTAGTAGTAAACCTTCCTTAAGCTAATCATACCATGTATAAAAATGTCTGTAATAGTTGTAACATGTATTCCACCCCCGAAGTATAAAACTGAAAACAGTTAAGAGAAAAAGAGGGACATGAACTCACCTTGATTGCGAGTCAGTCCAAACAAGTATGCAAATGTGAGAGTTCTTGGAAATAAGATTCCACGTCACTCTAATTGATTGAACATGCAACAATATGAAATATGTATCAACCATAATATTTAATTGGATAATTAGAAATCCTAAATCTATGGGATTCGGTAGTGTTTTGTTTAACTGGTAATTATGGAATTTGGATAACCTAGCAAGAGGACTTGGAAAAATGATTATGATGTAAAGGATTTATTTATGAAATATATTTATTTATCATAAATAATAAAATTGCAAAAATGTACAATTGATTTAATATAAACATTTGTAATAATAAATCAAATATATTTAACTAGTATAATTAAATAACATAATTAAATATAATGATTATTGGCAAAATATTGTACAAGTGATATAATTAATTTATAAAAATTATAAATTAATTTAGATGGTTAAAAAAATATATTGCAGACCCCTGGGTTCGAACCCGGGTCTGTACTGAAGGCAAGCACACACACAACCACTGGGCTAGCCTGGTGGTTTGTGTTTAGTTTCAGTTTAAATAAAATAAATACAGAGATGAAAACTAGTCATCTTCCCCAATTAGAGTCAACAGAAAAGTCAACCTCTGCAATTCTCGATCAAAACTGGTTTATATCTAAATTAATTCTAGGGAATTGTTGTATAAGCATAAACAAACTAATTGGGCAAATAAAAACTAACCGGTATCGAGTACAACGACGTATCGACTATTTCCGGCGACTGGTATTGTTCCGGCAAGGTTGCATGTTCGAATTCCGAAGTTTTCGAAGTGTTTAAGTGAATTTGAGGGGTGTACAAGCTTAGTGGTGATCTAAGGAACTTATATACAGGTCCAATTCGATCTCAGATCCAACATAACATAGTGGAATCGATCGGATTTATTTTTTTATAAAAAAGTTCGTTTTTACAGCCGAATAGGCACCAATGTGTGTCAGATAAATGCGAAATGGGGTTGGCAAAGGGGTTGGGGACTCGTGGATGATGTTTCCGGATCGAAATAAACAATAACAAGTTGGGACAGATCGAAATCGCACTGATCTTGTTTCAGATTTGAAATATAATATTTAAATCTAAATTGTTTATAAATATAATACAATCTCATAAAATAACCGGATGAGGGCCTTGCCCGACCGGTCACGTAGTTGCTTGTTGTGTGGGGTGTCGCGGGTTCGATCCTTCCCTGGTGACCGGTTTGATGGTTTTAATCCTTTTTGTTTCAGAATTTATTTTAAATAAAATATTTAATTTCCTAGATAGTATATAAATGAATTTAAATTCCACATTCTAACAGCTCTGTACAGAGGATAAACTGGTTAAGGCGTTGCGGTTACAACCGAGAGGTCGCGAGTTCGAATCCCACAAGGGGCCGGTTCTTTACACAGGAGACCCCTTTTTTTCTTCTGAATTTTTGAATATTTACACTTTGGTCCTTGAAGTTTCAAAAATTGACACAAATGGTCCCTGTACTGTTCAGTTAAGTATGCTAAGTGAGTTAATGTTTAAAGAAGGAAATCTTTATGAAAGGACTAACACAGTTAGGGTTTTCAGTTTATATAAGTTTAAAAATAACAGTTTTGGTCCTTACTTCCCTACACTTCATACTAGTGTAGTACCTTGACTCTGGTTCATATTGGCCTCAACATATTGTTTGTCTATGTGTTGGTATTGTCAGGATGTTTATGAGTTATCCGTTCACTGTGCTAACTGTGTTTTGTGCATCAAGTTTATCACTAAAGTTTGTGTGTAATAAATGGAGTGACAGTATGAATGTGATGCATATTGTCACACCCCGATTTCCACGTGTCACCGGTGGGCCCGGTGGGGGAGTATTGTGACGTGGTTGGCAACATAATAGTCAAACAACACAATAATCAATATGCACAGCGGAAGCAAAATTTAAAAATATGATACAACCGAATTTAATATTGTAATATCAAATGTCACAATATTCGGAAGTTTATCCACAGATGGATCGAAAATAATATAGTATTAATGGTTCAACAGACTTCAGGCAGTTTAAGCTTGCGAGACTTCTAGTGATGCTAAGGAGAAATCCCAGCCAATTACGCTTAGTACCTGCATTTAATCTTTTTGGGAAAATACGTCAGTTTACACTGGTAAATACAATCAATTGACTCATTTTGGAAAATGATTGAAAATTGGTTTGGATGCACGTGGCATAAACATTTTTATTTAACTTGGGAGAATTATTTAATATTATAATCTTGTGAACGAATTACATGTTCCTTGTGCGTTCAGTAGCCCGGATCTTGTCCGGGTTAAAGATCAATAGACACACCACAATATACTTTTGTGCACTGACGGGTGTACGCCTACACCCCGCGCTTAAGTCGTGGCCATTTCGTAAAATGATGCCAAGGATATCCGGGACATGGTCATTAACCCCCCAAAGGCTTTAAGTAACAAGACTGTTTAAACGAGCCGATCAAATTTATTCAATTACCCACTCAACGGTGGAGAATTTGATGCCTGATCAAGCGGTATGCTATATACCGTAACCCAAACCCGTATAGGGAAAATAAGTTAAAAGTATTTACCTGAGCAAAGTATAATTCACAATTAGCAAAATGCA
This sequence comes from Helianthus tuberosus, assembly GCA_030545235.1. NCBI lineage: Eukaryota > Viridiplantae > Streptophyta > Magnoliopsida > Asterales > Asteraceae > Helianthus > Helianthus tuberosus. Next base: position 152,527,184 of record CM060430.1, read on the forward strand.
CGTAGCTTTTACTGGTCCTCCTAATCTGGAACGAAGGTTTTATAATAACCTCTTAGAATCCTAACGGGTCTTTAATTAAGCTTAAGCTTAGACCGGCTAGTTTCAAAGATACGGTTCGTACGCACGATTAAGCGAAGACCGGATAGAATGTGATTTAGACCCGACAAGTTTGAAGACTTGTTTAATATGGGTTTATTATTCACATTCTGGATTTTGAGATAAAACCGTTAAGGTTTGACCCGTTTCGGCTAATTTATGTAAACTTGTTACATAAACCGAACCGTACGCGTAATAAGCGTGACGGGTATTCATGAGAGCTATATACAGGTTTCCTAAGTTAATTATGCCTCAAATATGTTGTGACATCAGTAAGATGTCTTTCATTATGCCCGAAACGTGTTTAAACACAAACTAGGCCCCGTAGGGGTAGTTTGGTCATTTAAAAGTTTATAAAAGAGTTTAAGTAACAACCTGAGTTACAGGTCTGATGTAATCAGCAAAACATACATAATTTGCTAAGTTATATCAGTAGGATAAAGTGTATATGTGAAATTTATCAATTATAACCAAACTATGCCCCGGAGGGGTATTTTGGTAATTTCACATAAGCCGAAAAGCTCAAAACTGAAGTCTGAGTTTATCAACTTTTTCTTACTGTTAAAATATCATAATTTACCTCAAATATCAGTAGGTATCAACCTTAGTATGTTTAAAATAGTTCTAGTGCATACTATGCGCTAAAAACGCTTAATTAGGCGATTAGAAGCCGTTTCCGGGTTCTATATAGAAATCTGATATTTTTATATTTCCAGGAGGTTTAAAATAATTTATTTATCATATCTAATCAGTAGCAAAAGGTTTGGAGTCGTTTAGATATGTAAAACTCATTTTATGGCCCGTTAGGGCAAAACCGACATTTACCGGATTAAGCCTACTACTATGAGTTATGCTCAACCTAAAATTAATTAAAAATCTTTAAAATTCCCAAAATAATATATTACATCAGTGTGTAAAGATTTTGATACCAAAAAGTATGTTTAACTAGGCTATACGCTAATTACGGCATTTTATTAACATAAAGCTTTCAATTTACGATAATGAGCATAACTCTCAATCTACACCTCAAACTGATGTCAAACTTTGCACACAAGTTTATATATCAGTAATTAAAGTTTCTACTCTTTTACATTTCCAAAAATCACGTTTTAAGGTAATAAGGGCATAACGGTCAACATATGAGCAATTAACGGAAACATGCATATTAATTGTATAACTAATGAACCAAGGTGTAACATCACAGAGGGTTATTCTAACATGTAACCTAGTCCAATTAAAGCTCTGAGGCATTTCTAAAACATGCCTAAACGGGTCAGAACTGAAAGTCAAAGTGAAAGTCAAACTATGTGACTTTCGGTTCCGAACCGGGTATTTACAGGAATTTGTCGGGTTAAACATGTTTAGACATGTTCTTACACTTATTACCAAGTTATAACAATGATCAAACAGGTTGTATATGATCTACATTGCTAATCATGCATAAATTGTAATTTAAACATTCTGTTGACTTTTTCTTAGCAAGTTTGACCCGACTTTTGACCTGGTTAGAGTGGGAATCAGGGGGAACCCTTTTGAGGGTTTATTACCCACATAATTACCAACTTATAACTACTTTTGATTCGACTAATCACTGGACCATTAGTGATTAATCTTAAAGTCAACCGTTAATTACGACGGTTTGACTTTTAAGCTAAAACTAAGCTAAAACTTAATTAAGAAAGGTCAAGTGTACTTACAAGAGTCCTATGCACGAATTATGATCACTTGAGAGCAGACTTGAGCTCCAGAATTGATCAGATTGCAAGAGAAAGGTGTGTGGAACAATGTTGCACAATGAGGCCTTTATATAGTGTTCAATCCACCATAGAATGTTGACACATAACTCTATCACTGACCATAACCCACCAACATGTGTCCCTAATGCTTAGGGGGTGCCTAGGGGTCGCCCATAATGCAAAAAGATCGGATAAAAGTCGAATACCCGCGAATACAGGCTGCTGGGCGAAGTTTTCTGCATCTAATGTCCTGATGCGGCCCGCATAAGATGTCTTAAGGGTCTACGCGGGCCGCATGGCCCTTCTGATCAGACTAAAACGTTTTTGAGTTGTTGCATCACACCTCTTGGCCCTTCCGAAAGGTCAATTGAGCTAATTACTTGCAATTTGACCCCTTATTATTTACCCACAAGGGCTTTAGGACTTATACCCACTTTGCCAAGTCCCTGGACACTTCCGGTTAACCCGAAAAGTCATAATTTTCAACGTTAACGCTTTAACCCCTCGCACACGAATTTGATCATAACTTTCTCATACGATAACGAAACTTTATGAAATTTATATCGCGCATTCTAGTGAGCATAATTAACAGTTACAAAGCTTCAGGTTTGTCAAAAGGTCACTCAGAGGTAAAACTTAAACATGTTGACACATTTAACCCCTGTAGTTTGTAATCTCTCACTTTTAGCTTCGCATGATCCATGATTTATTCGTTTGGCGTTATAAACATCATGTAGGGTTAATGTACAATATATTTATTCACTGTTGACACTTAGAATACGTATATTCACATACTTTCCATGTTTGTCAACTTTAGTCCTTTTATAACATTCTTTCACACGTGTAAACATATGACACGTGTCTACACATTATAGGACGTGAATTTTCGAGGTGTTACATCCTCACCCCCTTAAAATAAATCTTGACCCGAGATTTACTGAAATAAATAAGGGTAATTTTCTTTCATCGTGGATTCAACTTCCCACGTGTATTCGGGACCTCTACGGGCATCCCATTTGACCTTTACAATAGGTACGTGCTTCCTTCGAAGCTTCTTAACCTGTCGATCTTCAATCGACAAAGGTTTTTCCACAAACTTCAAGCTCTCATCTATATGCACATCCGTATGTGGTATAACCAATGATTTATCAGCGAAACACTTTTTCAGATTGCAGATGTGGAACACATTGTGAATTCCACTGAGCTCTTCCGGTAAGTTTAACTTATAGGCAACTGACCCGACCCGTTCGATAACCTCGAAAGGTCCTATGTATCTCAGGCTTAGCTTGCCTTTCTTACCAAATCGCATCACCCCCTTCCAGGGTGATACTTTAAGTAGGACTTTGTCACCTACTTCGAAGTGAAAATCTTTACGCTTAGGATCAGCGTAACTCTTCTGCCTATCTCGGGCAGCTTTGAGACGGTCACGAATCTGGACAATCTTGTCCGTCGTTTCGAACACTATCTCTGGTCCTGATAATTGGACATCTCCAACTTCCGCCCAACAAACGGGCGATCTACACTTTCTACCGTATAATGCCTCGAAGGGCGCAACCTTAATGCTGGTATGGTAGCTATTGTTGTAGGAGAATTTGATTAATGGTAGGTTCTTATCCCAACTACCACCCAAATCGATCGCACATGCACGTAGCATGTCTTCCAACGTTTGAATAGTACGCTCACTCTGACCGTCGGTCTGAGGATGATAAGCCGTACTAAAATTCAAACGTGTGCCCAAAGATTGTTGGAAGCTCTTCCAAAAATGTGACGTGTATCTAGTATCTCGGTCAGAGATAATAGCCACAGGTTTGCCATGTAAGGCTACAATCTTATCAACGTATAACTGGGCTAACATGTCGGAGCTATAAGTCTCCTTGATGGGTAAGAAATGTGCTGACTTAGTCAGTCTATCAACTATAACCCATATTGTATCATTTCCTTTCATTGTCTTGGGTAACTTGGTAATAAAATCCATCGTCACCATTTCCCACTTCCACGTAGGAAGTTCAGGCTGTTGTAGCAAACCTGACGGTTTTTGGTGCTCGGCTTTGACTTGCGCACATGTCAAGCATTTAGCTACATGGATGGCTACAGACTTTTTCAAGCCTATCCACCAATAATTTGCCTTTAGATCCTGGTACATCTTATCAGCTCCAGGATGAACGGAGTATTTGGAACTATGGGCTTCCTGGAGGATGACATCTCGAAGTCCTCCATAAATTGGAACCCATATTCATCCATTCAATCTTAGAATTCCGTCCTTGCTAAGAGTTAACTGCTCCTCAGTTACTCCTAACCTTTCATTAGGATAGTTAGCTTCCAACACAGCTTCCTTCTGTGCAGCTAACAACCTTTCAATCAAATTATTCTTTATCTCCATGCGCTTGGCATTGATTCGGATAGGTTTCACCCTCTCCTTTCTACTCAAGGCATCGGCGACTACATTCGCCTTGCCGGGACGGTATCTGATTTCGCAATCATAATCATTTAAAGTTTCCATCCAACGGCGTTGCCTCATGTTTAATTCCTTCTGATTAAACAGATGTTGAAGGCTCTTGTGATCAGAATAGATCACACACTTGATCCCATATAGATAATGCCTCCACAGTTTTAGTGCAAATACAACGGCACCCAATTCCAAGTCGTGGGTGGTGTAATTCTTTTCATGCACCTTTAACTGCCGTGAAGCATAGGCAATAACCTTGCCTTTCTGCATAAGCACACACCCCATGCCAGTGTGCGATGCATCGCAGTAAACCACGAACTCTTCTATTCCATCTGGCAATGTCAGTACTGGGGCGTTGCTCAACTTTTGCTTCAGAATATCAAAGGACTCTTGCTGCTTAGGGCCCCAAATGAACTTTACTTTCTTCTTAGTCAAGGAAGTTAGGGGTGCAGCAATCCTCGAAAATTTTTCGATGAAACGCCTGTAATATCCTGCCAATCCCAGGAAGCTACGAATCTCGGTAGGCGTCTTTGGTTCTTGCCAGTTCATAACTGCTTCAACCTTAGCGGGATCCACTTGGATACCACGCTCACTAACCACGTGTCCAAGGAATTGGACTTCTCGAAGCCAAAATTCACACTTGGAGAATTTGGCATAGAGCTTCTCCTGATGCAGGAGCTTGAGAATACAGCGAAGGTGTTTCTCATGGTCAGCATGATTCTTCGAATAGATAAGAATGTCGTCGATGAAAACGATGACGAATTTATCTAAGTACGGTTTTCAAACGCGATTCATGAGATCCATGAACGCGGCAGGTGCATTAGTGAGCCCAAAAGGCATCACTAGGAACTCGTAATGACCATAACGAGTCCTAAATGCTGTTTTATGCACGTCTTCATCTCTAACCTTCAGTTGATGGTAGCCTGACCTCAAGTCAATCTTTGAGAAATAACTTGCTCCTTGTAGTTGATCGAAAAAATCGTCGATCCTGGGTAAAGGATACCTATTCTTGATCGTGACCTTATTAAGCTCACGATAATCGATGCACAGACGCATCGATCCGTCCTTCTTCTTGACAAACAGGACTGGCGCGCCCCAAGGAGACGAACTAGGTTTTATGAAACCCTTGGCTAGCAATTCGTCTAGCTGTGTCCTCAATTCTTTCATCTCCGTTGGAGCCAACCTATATGGTGCTCTGGCAACTGGTGCTGCTCCGGGGATGATATCAATCCTGAATTCCACTTGCCTATCTGGTGGCAAACCAGGCAGTTCTTTCGGAAAAACTTCTGGGAATTCAGAGATGACAGGGATGTCTTCTATCTTCGGTTTGGGCTCGTCAATAATCACTTGTGCCATGTAGATGACACAACCCTTCTTTAAACACTTGGAAGCCTTGAGCATAGACACTTGCTCAGGAAATCCATACTGGGTATCTCCCCGAATGGTAAGTGATTCACCAGACGGAGTCTTTATCACCACTTGCTTTCTGTTGCAGACAATTTGGGCCGGTTATGAGATAACCAGTCCATACTCAAGACTATGTCGAAACCGGCCAACTTAAAGGGAAGCAGAGATAGAGGAAAAGAATGGTTCTTAATGGATATAACACATCCATCTAACACAGTAGAGACGGTTTCTAGGGTGCCATCTGCTAACTCCACCTCATAATTCACATTTAAGGTTTTGACAGGTAATTTCAGCAATTCACAAAACTTTTTATCAACGAAAGACTTATCAGCGCCTGAATCGAAGAGTACTCTAGCAAAGACGTCATTTACAAGGAAAGTACCTGTAATAACGTTGTCGTCTAGAACCGCTTCCTTTGCGTCCATTCTGAAGACTCTAACATTAGTCTTCTTGGCCTCCTAAGGCTTCTTGGTGTATTTAGGGCAGTTGGTCTTAATGTGCCCCTTTTCATTGCAACGGTAGCACGTTGCGTCTTTCATCTTCTTGCAATCCAAGGTTTTGTGATCCGTGGACTTGCATATACCACAAGCATAGGTTTTTGACTGAGTCTGTGAGTTTGACTCAAGTCTGCACTTTCCAAAGTGCTGCTTCTTGCAAATCTTGCATTTGGGCTTCTCACCAGAATTATGCCCATCTTTCCTTGACTCCGATCCTTTCTTGTTATCACCGTTCCCACGGTGTTTCTTGTTAGATCTCCGTGAACCATCATCTTCACGTTTTCTCTTCTCAGCCTCTTTGTTTCTCATCGATCTTTGTCGGACCGCATCCAGAGTAAGTGACAAAGATATGTTAGCTACATACCTGAAGGTAGCTGGCCGAGAAGCCTTTACGCTTGCCTTGATCTCGGGGGCTAAACCACCGATAAATCAAGATATTCTCTTTGGCTCCGGGGTTACCAGATATGGAACCAACCGGGACATTGTGTTGAAGCTCGTTAGGTAAGCTTGACAGTCAAGGTTTGTCATCACCAATGATAGAAAATCAGATTCTATCTTCTCCACCTCATGCTGAGGGCAGTAATTTTCCCTGATAAGGGCAACAAATTGTTCCCACGACATGTTGTACAATGGGATTTTTCCGGTGGCTTGAATCAGAGATCTCCACCATGCTAACGCTTCACCCTTAAAAGACTACGACACAAACTTGACCACGTCTCTCTCAGCGCATCCGCTGATATCCACAACCGTATCCATCTCATCCAGCCACGTCATACAGTCAATGGCTCATTTCTCCCCAGTGAAATCCCGGGGTTTGCAGGAAACGAAATATTTATAAGAGCAACCCTTGTCACGGGGTCCCTGGTTTAGTACAACCTGCTGAGATGGAGCACTGTGGTTCGAGGAGTGTCGGTCATCATCTTTCTTCGAGTCGTCCTTCTTGGACGGTGGCTTTGAAGGCTGTGTAGTTAGGGTCCTACTACGAGTCCCGCTATACTCTTCGTACTGCCTTTCCAAGGCCTGTGTAACTGCGCCGTCTATTATTGCTTTCAATTCAGCACCCGTTAAATTAATTCGGGCGTTCTCGTTATTCTCCACTTGATGACTATTACCCTCGTCCGAGTTATGCATTTTAATTGAACTGTTGCAGAAAACAAGGACAATAGTTTATTTGGGAGTTTATTATGGAATTGTCTTTTATGGCAATTCATTAACCATGGTAACAAAGACCATATTTGGTTAATTTATAAATCATATTTATTTAGGATTTCTATTATAATTTATCCTAATTATAAAACATTAACAGTTTTATTTGTGGCACAAAAGGCCTAGTCACATGGACACTTTTAATTTAATCTATGATTTCAGAGAATCAAAACATTAAGGTATACTAGCACAATAGGCCTAGTCACAAGGACGTTTATAAATTATAAGCTATGATTTCAGAGAATCAACGTATGAAGGTTTGAACCTAGTTCATTACCTTTATTTGACAGGGAGTCATCGCTACCACTGTCTTTTGGCTCATATAGAAATGAGCAAGGCCCGTAGGCATCGTATTACCAACGTATGGTAAAAATATGATCACCTTAATTGATGATCTTAACCCTTGATTCAGAGATCATTAAATTGGGTTAGGAATCTTCTAAAGAATCCTTATACATATAAAATGACGTGTGATTTTAACGAATCACGTCTGCCAGGAGTGTTAACATGTTTTCAGATGTTAACTTAGATTTGAATCTTTTAACAGGTCTTACCATCTTGGCCTGGTCTTAAAATGACCCGAAGGCTAGGTTTCACTCTTTAAGATTCTTAATTAATAATTACATAGGCAGATTATTTCGAAAGGAATGATTTTAATTTATTTATTTCATTTATAATTTATATATGCACATAATGGCAAACATGAAATTTATAAAACAAACATTCCATTAATTTATTATAATATTACATGCTGCCCTAAATGGGTCTTTTCAACAACAAATTACCCACGCAGGGGTCAATCAACATGCTCGTCCACGCAGGGACTTTAAACTAACATAATAGTCCACGCAGGGACCTTAAACAAACAAACTAGTCCACGTAGGGACTTTAAGCAAACATCATACCCTCGTAGGGGTTAACGGAAGATAGACCCACGCAGGGGTCAAAACAAACACACATACATACCCTCGCAGGGGCTTAAACAAATACAGCAATTACAGGCCCACGCAGGGGCTCAACAACAATTGGAAGGATTCAGTGATCCTTCTTGTTCTTCCCTTTGATCAAGATTGCCAATCCTTGGAAGAAGCTCTGTCTCTCCCTATGGTCACGGTGGAAGCCTCGCTCTACTTCATCCAACCTTTGTAGGATTTCCTCCCTTTCTGGGGGAGAAAACCTTGGCAGCTGCGATTGCGTCCGAATAATAGGCCTAGGAGGTATCTAGTACCCATGTGTTGGGTACCCTACTCCCCATGGATCCCCATAGGGTCCTTGGGTGTTGTAGTTCGCCGCTACCATGTACAGGTCGGCCTCCGCGTAACCATAGTTGTGGTGAGTCGGCGGTTCAAACGGGTTATACGCCATGGAACCCGTATATGCCGGAATTGGGTTGTCAAAACCCATTGGCGGTGGCTGTGGTACAGCTGGGTTGGAGGGTCCACCCATTTGTGGGTCCTCCTGATGTGGCGGATAGTGGCTGCCACTGGATTGACATGGGGAACTGAAATGGAAATCCCCTGCTCGTGACGACATGCGCGCACCGGTTCTCCTTCGCCTTGGCGGTTGCGGAGGTGCCGGCTGCACTGGCGGCGATGGAGGCGGTGGCGTGACTGCCACGAATCTGGAATCCTCAGAGGGATCCTGTTGTTGCTGCGGCTGCTGCTGCTGAGGCGGCGAATGGCGAGGAGGTGTATAGTACCATTCGTGCCGAGTGAACATAGCTTGAAAGCTATCTGGACCAACATAGGGTGATCCGTGGAACGAAGATCCGTCAGAGATCTCTATCGGGTGGTTTGGTGTACCACTGGCAGGCTCGACGGGGTCCGTATCCCCGTCCATGTCGTCCGCATTATCTCCAGAGAAGTGATCAACTGGCCCCAGTGGGTTAAAACCCACGGGTTCTTGGATGTAATTGGCCGGGTTAAACCGGCCCCTGAAAACAGGTGTGGGATCCCCGAAGGAATGATGCGACAAGGATCGTTGTAATGGTATATACGAAGGCTGAGGGTTGTTGGGCTCGTACTCCGGTTGTGGCCCATAAGGGTTTTGAACCGGAGGTGTAGAGCTGTGTGATACCGATCTTCTGGCTGGTTCAAACAAGTTCCTCCTGTTCTGCCGAGGGTCGTCACTCTCGGTAGTAGACGGAGCTCGCGCATGTGATGGTCCAGCTTCATTATCATTGGGGGCGGTGATTGGACCCTTGCCTCTTCCTCTTCTCCTGAAGAATCTTGGCGGCATTTTGTAAATCCTGTCAATATAGCATGAGATAACAAAACAAAAATATATGCAAAATAAAGGACAACACAACAAAGTGGAATTTGTCCTATGTTATATGTCTAGACTCGAAAGTTTAGAATTGTGCAATTGTGTAACTGAGATTAAACACAAAAGGCTAGTGTTTAATTCACTCAGTGTTGGCTCTGATACCAACCTGTCACACCCCGATTTCCACGTGTCACCGGTGGGCCCGGTGGGGAGTATCGTGACGTGGTTGGCAACATAATAGTCAAACAACACAATAATCAATATGCACAGCGGAAACCAAATTTAAAAATATGATACAACCGAATTTAATATTGTAATATCAAATGTCACAATATTCGGAAGTTTATCCACAGATGGATCGAAAATAATATAGTATTAATGGTTCAACAGACTTCAGGCAGTTTAAGCTTGCGAGACTTCTAGTGATGCTAAGGAGAAATCCCAGCCAATTACGCTTAGTACCTGCATTTAATCTTTTTGGGAAAATACGTCAGTTTACACTGGTAAATACAATCAACTGACTCATTTTGGAAAATGATTGAAAATTGGTTTGGATGCACGTGGCATAAACATTTTTATTTAACTTGGGAGAATTATTTAATATTATAATCTTGTGAACGAATTACATGTTCCTTGTGCGTTCAGTAGCCCGGATCTTGTCCGGGTTAAAGATCAATAGACACACCACAATATACTTTTGTGCACTGACGGGTGTACGCCTACACCCCGCGCTTAAGTCGTGGCCATTTCGTAAAATGATGCCAAGGATACCCGGGACATGGTCATTAACCCCCCAAAGGCTTTAAGTAACAAGACTGTTTAAACGAGCCGATCAAATTTATTCAATTACCCACTCAACGGTGGAGAATTTGATGCCCGATCAAGCGGTATGCTATATACCGTAACCCAAGCCCGTATAGGGAAATTAAGTTAAAAGTATTTACCTGAGCAAAGTATAATTCACAATTAGCAAAATGCACGTAGCTTTTACTGGTCCTCCTAATCTGGAACGAAGGTTTTATAATAACCTATTAGAATCCTAACGGGTCTTTAATTAAGCTTAAGCTTAGACCGACTAGTTTCAAAGATACGGTTCGTACGCACGATTAAGCGAAGACCGGATAGAATGTGATTTAGACCCGACAAGTTTGAAGACTTGTTTAATATCAGTTTATTATTCACATTCTGGATTTTGAGATAAAACCGTTAAGGTTTGACCCGTTTCGGCTAATTTATGTAAACTTGTTACATAAACCGAACCGTACGCGTAATAAGCGTGACGGGTATTCATGAGAGCTATATACAGGTTTCCTAAGTTAATTATGCCTCAAATATGTTGTGAAATCAGTAAGATGTCTTTCATTATGCCCGAAACGTGTTTAAACACAAACTAGGCCCCGTAGGGGTAGTTTGGTCATTTAAAAGTTTATAAAAGAGTTTAAGTAACAACCTGAGTTACAGGTCTGATGTAATCAGAAAAACATACATAATTTGCTAAGTTATATCAGTAGGATAAAGTGTATATGTGAAATTTATCAATTATAACCAAACTATGCCCCGAAGGGGTATTTTGGTAATTTCACATAAGCCGAAAAGCTCAAAACTGAAGTCTGAGTTTATAAACTTTTGCATACTATTAAAATATCATAATTTACTTCAAATATCAGTAGGTATCAACCTTAGTATGTTTAAAATAGTTCTAGTGCATACTATGCGCTAAAAACGCTTAATTAGGCGATTAGAAGCCGTTTCCGGGTTCTATATAGAAATCTGATATTTTTATATTTCCAGGAGGTTTAAAATAATTTATTTATCATATCTAATCAGTAGCAAAAGGTTTGGAGTCGTTTAGATATGTAAAACTCATTTTATGGCCCGTAAGGGCAAAACCGACATTTACCGGATTAAGCCTACGACTATGAGTTATGCTCAGCCTAAAATTAATTAAAAATCTTTAAAATTCCCAAAATAATATATTACATCAGTGGGTAAAGATTTTGATACCAAAAAGTATGTTTAACTAGGCTATACGCTAATTACGCCATTTTATTAACATAAAGCTTTCAATTTACGATAATGAGCATAACTCTCAATCTACACCTCAAAATGATGTCAAACTTTGCACACAAGTTTATATATCAGTAATTAAAGTTTCTACTCTTTTACATTTCCAAAAATCACGTTTTAAGGTAATAAGGGCATAACGGTCAACATATGAGCAATTAACGAAAACATGCATATTAATTGTATAACTAATGAACCAAGGTGTAACATCACAGAGGGTTATTCTAACATGTAACCTAGTCCAATTAAAGCTCTGAGGCATTTCTAAAACATGCCTAAACGGGTCAGAACTGAAAGTCAAAGTGAAAGTCAAACTATGTGACTTTCGGTTCCGAACCGGGTATTTACAGGAATTTGTCGGGTTGAACATGTTTAGACATGTTCTTACACTTATTACCAAGTTATAACAATGATCAAACAGGTTGTATATGATCTACATTGCTAATCATGCATAAATTGTAATTTAAACATTCTGTTGACTTTTTCTTAGCAAGTTTGACCCGACTTTTGACCTAGTTAGAGTGGGAATCAGGGGGAACCCTTTTGAGGGTTTATTACCCACATAATTACCAACTTATAACTACTTTTGATTCGACTAATCACTGGACCATTAGTGATTACTCTTAAAGTCAACCGTTAATTACGACGGTTTGACTTTTAAGCTAAATCTAAGCTAAAACTTAATTAAAAAAGGTCAAGTGTACTTACAAGAGTCCTATGCATGAATTATGATCACTTGAGAGCAGACTTGAGCTCCAGAATTGATCAGATTGCAAGAGAAAGGTGTGTGGAACAATGTTGCACAATGAGGCCTTTATATAGTGTTCAATCCACCATAGAATGTTGACACATAACTCTATCACTGACCATAACCGACCAACATGTGTCCCTAATGCTTAGGGGGTGCCTAGGGGTCGCCCATAATGCAAAAAGATCGGATAAAAGTCGAATACCCGCGAATACAGGTTGCTGGTCGAAGTTTTCTGCATCTGATGTCCTGATGCGGCCCGCATAAGATGTCTTAAGGGTCTACGCGGGCCGCATGGCCCTTCTGATCAGACTAAAACGTTTTTGAGTTGTTGCATCACACCTCTTGGCCCTTCCGAAAGGTCAATTGAGCTAATTACTTGCAATTTGACCCCTTATTATTTACCCACAAGGGCTTTAGGACTTATACCCACTTTGCCAAGTCCATGTACACTTCCGGTTAACCCGAAAAGTCATAATTTTCAACGTTAACGCTTTAACCCCTCGCACACGAATTTGATCATAACTTTCTCATACGATAACGAAACTTTATGAAATTTATATCGCGCATTCTAGTGAGCATAATTAACAGTTACAAAGCTTCAGGTTTGTCAAAAGGTCACTCAGAGGTAAAACTTAAACATGTTGACACATTTAACCCCTGTAGTTTGTAATCTCTCACTTTTAGCTTCGCATGATCCATGATTTATTCGTTTGGCGTTATAAACATCATGTAGGGTTAATGTACAATATATTTATTCACTGTTGACATTTAGAATACGTATATTAACATACTTTCCATGTTTGTCAACTTTAGTCCTTTTATAACATTCTTTCACACGTGTAAACATATGACACATGTCTACACATTATAGGACGTGAATTTTCGAGGTGTTACACATATGTATGTATGATGCAGAACTCATAAAGCAGTTTAATTCATCAGTTGTAATTCTAGCACAATCATTAAGCACAAAGTTAATATTAATTAATTGTACGGATACCTGTAATTGTGAGCGTTGTCTCACAATTCTCATCAATACAAGATACTTTGTAACGAGTTTTGGATGATCTGTCTATTTTATACGAAAAACTTTTGGAAAGACACATTTTTCCTAATTCTATTTTCATTTCTTGCTTGTTACGGAAAATATATCCTATGTAAAACTGGCTTTTATTTTCAAGAGGACAATTAACATTATCAGTAACTCCAGATTTATCTGTTGCGTTACATTCATCTTCAGGAAAAAACATGTACGTTAAGATCGGGACATTTAAAATAATTGGAAGAACCCAAAGATGAACCAACACCAAGTTCTTGCACCACATATAATTTAAACAACTCATGAGGGTTTCTTTCCGCAATATTGAAAAAAAAAGTAAGATCGGAATCATCAGTTATATCAATGGGATCGCTAAAACTTGACATTTTGTAAGATAAACGTGTGATGTTTTGAAGACCTGTTGACTCACTAAGATTTTTTAAAAACGTGTTATAAGAAATTGTAGTAGAAGTTTCAAAACCACGTCTAAGTGAATCTGGTTGGAGCACGTACTCAACCCTCCCGTCAATGACTTCCCACTTGCCATCACAGTAAATGACAAATTTGACTGCCATATCAATCAATAGAGAAAAAAAATGAAGATAGATATTTTTTGTAAAAATTTAGAGATCAAATTTTGTAAAATGTTTTGAGTAATGGTACCTACAATCTAAAAAACGAGTAATACATAAATTAAATAAAAACGAAAACTCATTTTTTCTCTAAAGCGTCTCGAGACTCCTCACAATGCGTCTGACTGTACTAAAGAGTCAAATGTGTACTTTTCTGATTACCGACGCATTACATGCGTCTGAACATGTCTTCGGTTGACACGTGTAGCGTCTCATGACGCATAAGTACAGGCGTCTCTGGACGCATAAGAAAACGTGTCACAGACGCATCCAAAAGCTGACAAGGGAAGCGTGTAAGACCCTAATTCGTATTTGACAAAAAGTCGCAGCGGAAATTCGTGCCATAAAATTTCTTTCATTACAAATGTCTTGGCTTACTTGAAAGTTCGTTTTAATATGTATTTTCTACAAAGATAAAGCATAAGTCTTGTTTACTAATAGTACATACTCAATTATTCCCGTACAATCTATATTGTGACTCGGTCTTCGATCTCTAATCCTTGTGATAATCGCCCGTTATCCGTACAACCTGCACTCACCACATACATTCATAACATTAGCACACATTATATAAACAAGATTCATTCGCGTATACTTCACATTTCGTCATCTTTCAAGCTTTAAGCATCTCATCTGTGTATCCATTTCTTGGTGAGACTTCAATAATGTACCTGCATTACTTTTCATTCTCAAGGTACACCATTAATAACGTAAACCCTCAACGTGTCTAAATCATGCATACATACGTACTTACATACATACATACACATCTACATACGTACATATCTTTCTTACAACTTTACATACATGCATACACTCATACATGTCTTTATACATACATACATACATACACATCTACATACATACAAACCTTTCCTACATCATTCCATACCTGCATATACTCATACATATCTTTATACATACATACATACATACATACATACATACATACATACATACATACATACATACATACATACATACATACATACATACATACATACATACATACATACATACATACATACATACATACATACATACATACATACACATTTACATACGTACATACCTTTCCTACATCATTACATACATGCATACACTCATACATGTCTTTATACATACATACATACATACACATCTACATACATACAAACCCTTCCTACATCATTACATACCTGTATATACTCATACATATCTTTATACATACATACATGCATACACATCTACATACGTACATATCTTCCCTACAACCTTACATACATGCATACACTCATACATGTCTTTATACATACACACATACACATCTACATACATACAAACCTTTCCTACATCATTTCATACCTGCATATACTCACACATATCTTTATACATACATACATACATAAATACGCATCTACATACACGTACAACATCTTGCATACCTCTTACATACTCATACGTTATTTACATGAGACTTAAACTTTGATTTATAGCCCATAAACATCTAAGGATCGATCAAAACCGTGTTTAGAAAGTCCGCCGTAGTCCACGGATAACAAACCGAAGCCTACGATACATAAATCAACTTAAATACCAAATTTTAGACTTTTGGACTTGGGGTGGTCGTCGGCGACGGCCCGTAGTTTTTCCCGTAGCCAAAACCCCGTAGACAGGAAGATAACCCATCGGAGAAAAACTGATTTTCCCTAACCCGTCGGCGATGGCCTCCTTGCCCGTCGGCGACGGCCTCTCTAAAATGCATTTTCCTGCAGTTCCGTTTCATCGTCCGAACGCACTAAAACGCGCATAACTTTCGAACCGTTTACCCGTTTAACCTCCCGTTTCTTCCTACATGCTTGTAAATTCACATTCTATCATATAAACTTAAAATCCCACATCCGGATTAAGGAAATTCTTATCTTACGCTCTATCGACTTATTGTCATTTCCTAATTATTTGACCCGTTATGGGTATTTGCGCATTAATTGATCTAAGACTAACAAAACCATACTTCCCACTTCCATACTTGTCCAAAACCTTACACTAATCGTATAACTTGTTTATAAACCACTTATTAAGATCATTTGCCCAAAATACCCATAAAGGGCATTTTGGTCAACTTTAAATCCCATCCTTTACGACGTAAGACTACGACACATATTTGACCTCAACCATCATGTTTAGTTAATTAAAACACCATATAACTTAATCGAACATAAGAACTGATTACAGAAATCACTTACCTCATGCGTCCATGTTTATACTCGTTTCCTCGCCATTTCTTGACCCGTTAGCCTTCCGTGCTTGATTCCGTCTCGACATGATTCCTATGCTTCCATGTCATCGAAATCACATTCTTATTAGCATACATAATTGTACATGTTAACGATCATAACGATCGCATAATTCTCATTTGACTTTCATTAGTTACTTCTAATAAGTATAATACATGTGACCGAATTCATATCATTTCAAACTCATGTAAACCATCATGTCATCGCATTAAACACACATTCGTCAAACACGCTCCATATAACTTACCTTAATCTTACAATTATGACAACACGTCTAACCATCCTTCTTATACACGGTTGACTTTTAGAAGTCAACGGTTCATTTAGTTTAACTTTCGACTCATCATTATATACCCGTAACATCATAATAGCCTATACGGACAACACTATATACATATCATCTTCTACTTACATACAATTTCATCTATTAAGCTCACCTAGGCATTTCATCAAACGCTTGGTGTGCGTACCACTATGTTAGCACAATGTACAACTAATTTATGCATATTCTTCTAACCTTATACATAATTCATCAAATTCCACTTCCTAATCAACACGAATCATTCATGCATAAACATCAAACATACTAGTATTACATTTCTTTTAATTCTTCTAACAAGAACCCATCATGCAAATCAAAATACATCAATATTAAGCAAAATTGGACATGGATGATTCACCCATGTCATCATCTTCATCATAACAAATGGGTTTCATCCAAAAACATCAAATTAACCTAAATCATGCATAACCCATGTCCAATATGATGATTCTAACACACACCCATTCTCAATTTCATACAAATTCACGATTTACATCAAAACCCACTTCGTGAAAGATCACCAATCTAACTTCTAAGACATACCTTACGATCCCCTTGTGATGGTGATCATTATTCCATGTTTAATTGCGAATTTGAGCCTTGAATCATCCCTTGATTTGAAGCTTTTGAAGAATTAGGGCTTGGCTCCTATGGAGCCCCTTCTGATCGTTCCAGAACACACACGAGATGTGTGTGTTTGTGTGTGTTTTTATTAATTTAAAACATAACTTTCCCCTTGTCCATCTATGGTCCCTCAAGTTTATACCTTTGCTTGTTTTGCTAAACATTTGACTAGGTATAATAACCTAGTTATTGCATTCTATTTTATTAGACATGGGGTCTTACTAACAATTTTAATAATTCGAGTTTTGGGGCGTTACAAGTCTACCCCCCTTAAATGAGGTTTCGTCCCCGAAACCTTCCTTATTCGAATCAAACCAATTCTACTCTTACCCCTTTCAAGTTGTTTATTCACAATACTTATGTAAGACTCTATTCCAGAGCTCTTATTAGTGTCCTTCATTTCATATTGCTAGTTTCTAGCACATATCATCCCTAGCATTTCATTTATTGAACTTAATCCAAAAGTATACAATCCTTACTCGTATTGATTTTAAGTTTACGGCTTGTCTCTAGCTTCCTATTTAAGCATATTACCTTCATATATCGAAATAAATCGATTTATTTCATTCTACTCATACATCATGTACAATCTTTCATTTTATTCGCTTTGAGACCTACTTAGCATCTCATTACTAATGTTACTTCTAATTATCTTAATGTTTATACGAGAGGTCAACATATCATCATAGGCATACTATAATCATTTATTTATATCAATACTTACTCATAATCACAAGCTAAACATCTTACTAACCTTGACTTCGTCGTGTATGCCAACGGTTTGTGGCCCGAGTCGGCCCGTTTCTTCATGGGTTCATGTAATACTTTCATTGATTGCTTCCATTGATTTGTTGAGCACCCACCTATGCGCATCCTTTCAATAATGCCTTGTTCAAATGAACATGGCCAACAAGCCCAACATCAAAATTAGCACTTTCCATCGATACTCATCATTATTACCTTTTCTCCATACTTATTTTATTTGGGGTTTTAAATGCTCCTAATTCTTTTATTCTTAAAATTATTTCATTAACCTTTTTGCAAAACTTCCCCTTCCCGGCCATACTTAAGTTATCGTTCGGGTTGTATCCCGTCATTCATTACGACTCACACGAGTCAATTAACAACGTGTCTAGTATGTGGCTTAATCAAAATTTTCTTTTCTTGACTCGAATTTTAAGTTCGCATATCATTTATGGTCATTCTTTCGTCCTTAAATCCGTCTCGCGGATTCATACTTATCATTTGTACTCTTAATTGCGTTTATGTTTGAATCCGTCTCGCGGATTCAAATATTGCATTCATACATTTCATTCCTTGAATCCGTCTTGTCGATTCAAGCATTGCATTCACATCTTTCATTCTTTGAGTCCGTCTCGCGGATTCAAGCATTGCATTCATACATTTCATTCCTTGAATCCGTCTTGCGGATTCAAGCATTGCATTCACATCTTTCATTCTTTAAGTCCGTCTCGCGGATTCAAGCATTGCTTTCATACATTGTTGATCCGTACCGTCTTACAGATTCAACATTCTTCATTCTTATCATTCACACTTTTCATTCCTACATAGTACTCTCAATTTCCCGAGAGTCTTACTACCCACTTCACCCGCACGCCCACCTGCTACCCAATTCTAACGGACATACCTGCGATAAGTACCACTGTCTCACGAATGTCATATGCTTCTTGCGTACTGGCCAGGTGCGCAATTCACATACTAATTTCGTGCTTTCAGGTAATCATCGCCTTATGTCTGCAGTAGTGGGTCTCAGTTCGTGCTACTTTTTTTTTACAATCTTATCAAGACAATATCGCTGTCTTCCAATTAGTACTTACCCTCCCAAGGAGATTTTTTTTCCTTTTTCTTTTAACACCAGTACCATACATACTAACATTGTGTACCTGAGGTCCGTCTGTCCGTTCGCATCCTTGCCTGCCTCAGCATTCATCCCAGACTGCATTCAAGGGTCATCTTCTTCAAACACTTATACTTACCTTGCACATAACATACCGTCAGTTTCTTTATATGTATACATAATTACATACTTTCATTCGCTTCTACCTTCGGATCTTGATCGAGTCTCAGATTGTACGGGTTCCTTATCATAAGAGCACACAAGTTTGAGTTCAAGTACTTACTTTCTTGTACTTGATTCTCTCAAACCAGGGCTCTGATACCAACTTGTAAGACCCTAATTCGTATTTGACAAAAAGCCACAGCGGAAATTCGTGCCATAAAATTTCTTTCATTACAAACGTCTTGGCTTACTTGAAAGTTCGTTTTAATATGTATTTTCTACAAAGATAAAGCATAAGTCTTGTTTACTAATAGTACATACTCAATTATTCCCGTACAATCTATATTGTGACTCGGTCTTCGATCTCTAATCCTTGTGATAATCGCCCGTTATCCGTACAACCTGCACTCACCACATACATTCATAACATTAGCACACATTATATAAACAAGATTCATTCGCGTATACTTCACATTTCGTCATCTTTCAAGCTTTAAGCATCTCATCTGTGTATCCATTTCTTGGTGAGACTTCAATAATGTACCTGCATTACTTTTCATTCTTAAGGTACACCATTAATAACGTAAACCCTCAACGTGTCTAAATCATGGATACATACGTACTTACATACATACATACATACATACACATCTACATACGTACATATCTTTCCTACAACTTTACATACATGCATACACTCATACATGTCTTTATACATACATACATACACATCTACATACATACAAACCTTTCCTACATCATTCCATACCTGCACATACTCATACATATCTTTATACATACATACATACATACATACATACATACATACATACATACATACATACATACATACATACATACATACATACATACATACATACATACATACATACATACACATTTACATACGTACATACCTTTCCTACATCATTACATACATGCATACACTCATACATGTCTTTATACATACATACATACATACACATCTACATACATACAAACCCTTCCTACATCATTACATACCTGTATATACTCATACATATCTTTATACATACATACATGCATACACATCTACATACGTACATATCTTCCCTACAACCTTACATACATGCATACACTCATACATGTCTTTATACATACACACATACACATCTACATACATACAAACCTTTCCTACATCATTTCATACCTGCATATACTCACACATATCTTTATACATACATACATACATAAATACGCATCTACATACACGTACAACATCTTGCATACCTCTTACATACTCATACGTTATTTACATGAGACTTAAACTTTGATTTATAGCCCATAAACATCTAAGGATCGATCAAAACCGTGTTTAGAAAGTCCGCCGTAGTCCACGGATAACAAACCGAAGCCTACGATACATAAATCAACTTAAATACCAAATTTTAGACTTTTGGACTTGGGGTGGTCGTCGGCGACGGCCCGTAGTTTTTCCCGTAGCCAAAACCCCGTAGACAGGAAGATAACCCATCGGAGAAAAACTGATTTTCCCTAACCCGTCGGCGATGGCCTCCTTGCCCGTCGGCGACGGCCTCTCTAAAATGCATTTTCCTGCAGTTCCGTTTCATCGTCCGAACGCACTAAAACGCGCATAACTTTCGAACCGTTTACCCGTTTAACCTCCCGTTTCTTCCTACATGCTTGTAAATTCACATTCTATCATATAAACTTAAAATCCCACATCCGGATTAAGGAAATTCTTATCTTACGCTCTATCGACTTATTGTCATTTCCTAATTATTTGACCCGTTATGGGTATTTGCGCATTAATTGATCTAAGACTAACAAAACCATACTTCCCACTTCCATACTTGTCCAAAACCTTACACTAATCGTATAACTTGTTTATAAACCACTTATTAAGATCATTTGCCCAAAATACCCATAAAGGGCATTTTGGTCAACTTTAAATCCCATCCTTTACGACGTAAGACTACGACACATATTTGACCTCAACCATCATGTTTAGTTAATTAAAACACCATATAACTTAATCGAACATAAGAACTGATTACAGAAATCACTTACCTCATGCGTCCATGTTTATACTCGTTTCCTCGCCATTTCTTGACCCGTTAGCCTTCCGTGCTTGATTCCGTCTCGACATGATTCCTATGCTTCCATGTCATCGAAATCACATTCTTATTAGCATACATAATTGTACATGTTAACGATCATAACGATCGCATAATTCTCATTTGACTTTCATTAGTTACTTCTAATAAGTATAATACATGTGACCGAATTCATATCATTTCAAACTCATGTAAACCATCATGTCATCGCATTAAACACACATTCGTCAAACACGCTCCATATAACTTACCTTAATCTTACAATTATGACAACACGTCTAACCATCCTTCTTATACACGGTTGACTTTTAGAAGTCAACGGTTCATTTAGTTTAACTTTCGACTCATCATTATATACCCGTAACATCATAATAGCCAGACGCATCACACTAAGCTAGACGCAAGCTAAAGTGGATGCGTCTCGTAGACGCCTTGGAAGCGTCTTCACTTTTGAAACCCAATCATTGAGACACGTGTCGCTTGATTATTGGCTGACGCATCTTTCAGCCCTGCAGACGCATAAGGTCCCTCGTAATCTGTGATGCCCTGCTCCAAGGACGCGTGAAGTGGCTATTTTCGTAAGTCAAACGGTTTTCTTGGCTATTTTCGTAATTTTCTTATATTCTAATATGCCATACAAAATAAATTAATATAATAAAAAAACGTCTAACTATCTATAACACATTAATCAACTAAGAAAATCGACCATAACAAGATATTCTTGTAGTTCTAGCTAAATGACATACCCTAACTAACATTATCATCATTATCTTCATCATCATATCAACAACCAAACCAGCAACCACCCATTATAAGCTTTGGTAAATCCATCTAGCTAAAACCATACCTGGTTTTTGTTGATAACTAGTTGATGCCTCGCCGCGTTGCGGGGCGATGGCCGAATAATGAACGAGTGTTAGGCAACTAATTGACACGAAAAACAATTAAATCGAGTCAACCAATTAAAACAAAACACTTTTATAGTTTTGATAAAAAAAAACTGAAACAATGTCAATATTGTAATTTTTAACTGAGGGAAAATTTTATTTTTTTCTGTGGTAAAATCGTAATTTGCCAAAAGATAAAGTGATGGTAGTACTGTAAATTTGAACCAGGGGCAAAATTGTAAATTTTCACAGGGGCAAATTCGTAAATTTGAACTTGGGGGGTAACAACGTAATATAAATTTGAACTAAGGGCACAATCGTAATTTTAGGCTGGAGGCAAAATCATAATTTTATTTTGAACCGAGGGCAAAATTGTAATTTTGAGTTGGGGTAAAAGCATAATTTTATTTTGAACTGGGGAAAAAAGTAATTTTAAACTGAGGGCGAAATCATAATTTTTTACACGGGGAAAAATCACATTTTTGAACAGAATTTTAACTGGGGGCGAAAATGTAATTCTGAGCTGAGGGCAAAACCACAATTTTATTTTGAATTGAGGGAGAAATCGTAATTTTGAGCTGGGGACAAAAGCGTAATTTTATTTTGAGCTGGGGGCATAACCGTTTTTTTAAAGAGAGGCAAGAACGTAATTTTAAAATGGATATAAAATAATAACCTCGTTGGTCCAATGGGGGAGTGGCAGACAAAATCATAATTTTGAATTAAGGGCAAAATCGTAATTTGGAGATGGGGACAAAAGCATAAATTTATTTTGAACTGGGGGCAAAACGGTAATTTTAAACAGGAGTAAAAACGTAATTTGAAATGGATATAAAATAATAAATTGTTTGGTCAAATGGGGGAGTGTCAGACAGCTGCCTGGCACTATTCCCCCATTTGATTTTAGCTGCCTGACACTATTTCCCCATTTTATTTTTGTATGTATAGGAAATTGATTTTTGTATGTATAGGAAATGTCCCTTTCAAAAACAACAAAATCTATTCTTCTGCAGATAATACATAAAGGAATCAGCGAGCATTAATTACAGAGAAAATTACAAAAAGGGTCATTAATCAAAACCACTTTTAGCTTTGGCCACCTGGGCTTATAGCTCAGTGGTTATGGAAATGAGGTAAAGACTCTTGACCGAATAGTCTCGAGTTCGATTCCTGATCCACCCGGGTTTTACCGGCTCTGGATCGTCGTGCCCTCGGGCGGGTGCAGGGTCGGGTTTTCCCCGGAACTGGTGGCATGGTGGGCTAGGGGCTCCGTATGCGTAGGTTGGACTGCCGCGGGCTACCTTTCGGCCAATGGGTGCCGCGTATGGAGTACCCGGCTATTCTTGTGTTGGACGTTCAAAAAAAAAAGATTTGGCCACCTCATGCGTCCTTGGAGTCACAAATCATGCACGGGATGCGTCTTTGAAAATCCCTATTTATACGTCTGGAAATGCATGGGACACGTCTGGGCCTACCTGCAACATTTGAAACGCCACGTGTCCTTTTTTTATTGGGTGTTTGAGAGGTCTGCTTTTGGACGCTTGAAAGGTCGCTCCAAGGATGTATGAAGTGGCCTTTTTTAAAAGTCATCGTGGTCAACGGCTATTTTTCGTAATTTTACAAGTATACAATAGTTGAAAATGGACTACTATGCATGGCCGTACAGTTGGCTCTATTTTTGGTGGTGGTGGCTTAGGAGGAGGATGGGCTTTGGCATCAACGGTGGCTCATCCTCCGGTTTTCTTAATTTCATCGCGTGCCTTTGCGAATATTACCGTGAATCCATCTGCAGATGAGGGATTTTTCCCATCCCATTCGACGAATTTCGGTAATGGCTGGGGAGGTTGCTACACAATAACTAAAACCTTAAATTCAAATTTCTGACAAAAGCATAATTAATAGTATGTATCTTCAACGTTATCATTTGGATAATAATTAAAAGATTATTAACTTACAACGTCATAAGATGGTGTAGAAATAAAATGAAGATACGGAGAAGAAGCATGCATAGGGAAGAAGGAGGCCGAAGTCATTCCCTACAGAAGAAGACAGGGGGTGCATTCAGGGACAACCGTTGAAACAAACGTTAATCTGGCTCCGAAGGCTGGGTTTGATATTGTTATGTTATGTTCAAATTAACTAATCATTCGTCTCGTCTTCCTTTTATTTCATTTAGATTAAGATTCATTGGTCGGGATCCAAGGGGTTATACAATATACAGAACAAAATAATGAATTCCATAAATCTATATCTATAGTATATAATAAAAGAAACCAATGAATGGACACATGTCATTCATTTGAGCTATCTATTTTTTAGTTATCTTTTAAAAAAAAAAATATATTTTTTAGTTTTCTCATCTCTATCTCCTACTTAATTATAATTAATATTAATTAAAAGATAACTATAAATGTTTTGGTTGCTATTACATTAATATATTAATTTTTATATACTTTTCGCTAGATATAAAATTTAATCTTATAATCTTTTTGCTTTTTGTTTAATTTTTCCCTTTTATAATATTTATAACATCTCTTTACATTATCACTTTATTAATATAGTACACTTATCATATTAATATACATATTAGATTAGTGATATACGATATATATGTTAACTTTTAGTATAATTTTGTAAACTACTTCATAAATATAATTTAATTTTATAATATAAATAATCTAGAGTTAATTACATAGTTAGTCCCTGTGGTTTGCACAAAATAACATACATATGTAGTAATAGTTAAAATCACCTTATAGGGTATAGACTTTTCATTTTGTAACGTTTGGAGCTATTAACTTTTAGGGTATTAACATAATTAGTCCCTGTGGTTTGTACAAAATAACATACTAAGGTACTAATAGAATGTGATTTTAAAACTACAAATAACGTTAATACATCCAAACGTTACAAAATGAAAAGTTAATACCCTAAAATGTGATTTTAAACTATTAGTATCTAAGTATGTTACTTTGTGCAAACCATAGGGACTAATTATGTAACTAACTCAATAATCTATATCTATACTATATAATAATAAAACTAATGGGTGTACACTAAATATAAACTAATATAATGTAAAGAGTTAAATGTTATTTTAGTCCCTGTGGTTTGGGTCATTTTGTTAGTTTAGTCCAAAGGCTTTATAATACACAGGGTTTTTAAAGATATAACAAGATATAACTTTTTATTGATTGGTATATAAAATTATATGTGCTCAACCCATATAATACATGAGGTTCTTAAAAATGTAACCTTTTTTCATTATTTAATATATAAAATTAAATTTACTCAACCCATACAATACACAATACACGAGGTTTTTAAAGATATAATTTTTTTATTATTTAACGTATAAAATTACATTTATTCAACCCATGTAATAAACGAGATTTTTAAAGATATATAGTTTCATTATTTTGTATATAAAATTACATTTATTCAACCAGTGTAATAAACAAGGTTTTTAAAGATATTTTTTTTTATTATTTGGCATATAAAATTACATTTATTCAACCCGTGTATTACACGGGGTTCTAACCTAGTTAGTTCTATACGGAATTCTCATAATAAAAATTCACCAAAACTTTATAATATTTATTTATGTCAACTTTCAAAACGTGTTATAATAAAGTTTTTGAAAATTAGATGATTCGGATGATATATAAATGTTTCCTGGTAAGTATTTATTGATTATTTTATGGTTTGACTATTTATTAAATTAAACAATTTTGAAATTTAGTTATCATTTGGTAAATCTTTCCCACGAGTATGAGTCGTCACGTAGGCGCCACATCACCATCCCATGGAGGATGGGCCTCCTTGCATTTTGAGGGGGGGTGGAGGATAGGGCTACCCCACATAATTTTTTATTGTTTAATTTATTTTATTTGTTTAAATTGTTCAACTTTTTTATTTGTTTAACTTTATAAAAACAATTCAAAATTTAAATAAAAATAAGATATAAAAGAAGATAATAAAATCCATTACATAACATAAATAAAAATTACATAACCTAAAAAAAATTACACTACCTAAAATTTATAAAAAAAGACTAGATTTAAAAATTTATAAAAATTACACTACTCGTCTTCGTCTTCGTCACCGACACCGTCCCCGTCGTTTGCGTTGTTCCATATATGTTCTACCAAATCCTGTTGAAGGTTTGCATGCGTGTAGTCGTTGGTTAGCGCGAACGAGTTTAAATCCTGTTGCGTCGGATCTACCGGGACAGTATTCCCGTAAGATGCATTCTCATCATACTCACAAATCGCCCGACCTTCGTCTTCAATAATCATGTTATGGAGCAAAATGCAAGCGTACATACAAAGGCGCAACCTCTTCGGTGTGAACGCACGTGCCGGTTGTTGAATGATGACCCATTTTTTTTGTAAAACACCAAAACAACGTTCGATGTCTTTTCTTGCAGCTTCTTGACGCTTGGCGAATTTTTTTCCTTTTTTCGTACTCGGGAAATGGAATAGTATTGACAATTGTAGACCAAGACGGATATATTCCGTCAACAAGATAATACAC
Source organism: Helianthus tuberosus (assembly GCA_030545235.1). NCBI lineage: Eukaryota > Viridiplantae > Streptophyta > Magnoliopsida > Asterales > Asteraceae > Helianthus > Helianthus tuberosus. The sequence goes on from CM060430.1 coordinate 152,554,105, forward strand.
GCGTCTATACTCAACCCCAGAAACTGTAAAACGGGTGTCCGGACCGGTTCCATTAACGACATCGCTAAAGATCGCCGATTGGTATAGCACGTTGAGGTCGTTGAGTGAACCAGGGAGACCAAAGAAAGAATGCCAGATCCACAAATCTTGTGAGGCCACGGCCTCAAGTATTAAAGTTGGATGGCCGTGATCACCTCGCGTGTATTGGCCTCGCCACGCATTCGGACAGTTATGCCACACCCAATACATACAAATAATGCTACTGAGCGTTCCCGGAAACCCGTGCCGTGCTTCATGAGCTTGGTACAACTGTTGAACATCATACGCGTTTGGTTTCCGCAAATATTTTTTGCTATACAGTTTCATCAACAATCCGTGTGAATAACCGGCGACTCATTCGGAACCTTCGTCTGAAAATGTCGGCATTGTAAAGGGGTGCATCCAAAAAATAATCGTTCACCAATTTCTCGTGCGCTCCTGTCGTAAAAAATATATAAATACGAGGAAATAAGGAATAAGGATAATAAAATTTAGAGTAAATTACAAGTTTTGTCCTTTATGTATGTCTCAAATTGCAGGCGCTGTCCTTTTTCTTTAAAATTGATGAGTTTTGTCCTTAATGTTTGCAAATCTTGCACGTTATGTCCTTTAGGCCAAACCCAGTTAGTTTTTTTTGTTAAATCTGATCATGTGCCTTGCACATGAGGGCATTGTTGTCATTTCATCTCATCAGGGACCATTGTGTGTAAAAGAACTTGTCTTCAGGGACTATTGTGTAATAATAAAAAGATATTTACTCTAAAAAATATATATAAAAACATAACCATCCCTCCCATCCACACCGTCACTCTCTCTCTCTTCTCTCCCCTCTCTCTCACCTGCCGGCACCTCCCACACCACCACCATCCCGCGATCTGCTCCTCCGTCTTCTCCGGCGACATCAACGGTAAATCGCTCTAATCTGGTTTGGGTTGTTACAGGTTGGGGTTAGGGTTCTAGTCTGGTTTGGGTTGTTACAGGTGGGGGTGGTGGGTTTAATGGTGTTTGTTGCTGGTTTGGGTTGTTACAGGTTGGGGTTGGGGTTAGGGTTCTAGTGGGGGTGGTGATGGTGGAGACGGTGGTGGGTGAAGGAGAGAGAGAGAATCGATGGTGGTGGGTGGGTTGTGTGGGTGGGGTTGCACGATTGAGACGACGCCGAGGCAGTGGCCGGTGTTGGTATGGACGAGCGAGAGGTCATCCGGGTTCCATAGCTTGACGGTCTCGTCGAGAGATCCGGTGAGGAGGAGGCCGGAAGATTTGTCGGTGGGAGGGAGCCAGGTGCAAGCCCAGACGCAGTCTTGATGAGCAGTTTCGAGAGACCGGAGCCATGCGAGCTTCATTATTTCTTCTTCTGATGATGATAAAACCATAACGCACTTCAGAACGATGATTGGGTTTTTGATGCTTTTGACTCATGATTGACTCTCACCTTATATAACTTAAAGTTGCAAATATATGGTATATATATATATATACACTTATAATAATAATAATAATAACAATAATAATAATAATAATAATATTTTTTTAAATCATTTTGTTTTATTTTTTAATAATACTAATTAAACAGGGTAAAAAGACTAAAATACCCCTGGGTGACCAGATTTAACCAAAAAATCTAACTGGGTTTGGCCTAAAGGACATAACGTGCAAGATTTGCAAACATTAAGGACAAAACTCATCAATTTTAAAGACAAATGACAGCGCCTGCAATTTGGGACATACATAAAGGACAAAACTTGTAATTTACTCTAAAATTTATTAATGATAAACCTTGGCGGTGTCTGTTAATCCGTATTCGTCTGGTAATAACGCTTTCAGACGAGACGTCTTCCTCTTCCTCCTCCATAAGAATCTGCGCCGCCTTTAGCACAGCGTTTGCGTAAAACATCTCCTCTTCCTCCTCCGAAGACGAGGACCACCAAGAATTAGATGTCATTGTGGATGAAAATAAATTTTTTTTATAAAAGAATGGTATAAAATGAGAGTGTTTTGGGTTAAAAGTGGGGAGAAAATGATGAAAAATGGTATAAAATGAGATGGTTTTATAGAAAAGGGGAATTTTTTTTATTAAACAATATAACCGTTGAACGGCTACTTTTTGAAAATTATGGCCTGTCACAATCGTCGAGTGGAAGCCGGTTTTCACATGCCGGACCGAGGGGGCGGTGTGAGGGACCGGCGCCGGGCCTAAGCCGGCCCCAATACCGTCTGGTCCTTTACCAACATTTCAATTCCAGTAAAATCTGAAAAAGAAAATCTATAAAATATTCAGATAACTTTATTAAAGCACTAAAAGCCACTTGGTTAATTTATCTGGCTTTTGATAAACTAACTAATTCCTGGTAGACAAACTACGTTATCTAATATTTTTATTTTTGAATTATTTTAAAAATAAATACTGTTTTCATTTTTTAACAGAAATATTATTTTCGTTTTGAAAAAAGGAATGGACATAGTTTGAGGCACATACTACAAGTTAATGCTTGTGTAACACGCACAGACAGACGGCAAGGTTGACCAAGCAAACCATCTTTTTCCCCAAGTAAACGACCTCTTTAATTCTTCTATAAAATGGTGACCACAATTCTGCACCTAAAACCATCAGCTCTCACGACCATCGTAGCAATGAAGCGAGAGGGTCGTCAACACGGTGTTGTTAGGAGCTACCCAATCCTCCCCACTCCCTTGTCTCCCCAGAGGCGATACACTAAAACGGTAGATTCAGCTTCCGTCACTGGTTTATTCACCAAAGTTTCAAGCAAGCCCACAAATCAGTCCAAATTCACCGGAAAATGCGGTACAGCCAGATGCCTAGGTTGTCATATCCATCCGGTTTGCAAGTCCAAAGACAAGGCCAAAGGAACCATGAAGCTGAGATCTAGCGTATCTGATCGTGAACTAATCAGTTGTCCTGCTGGTACTTCGGCTATCGAAGCTTTAGCTTACTTAGCCAGACATGAAAGTTATGATGACGACGACACAATCGATGATTATGATGATGATACCAAGGAGCTGATTGGGATATATTGAAGATGAGTTCGTGAGTTATTGCGAGTGTTGGGGGGGATGGAGATGAATTAAGCATGGTATTTTGTTGGACATTTTCAACAAATTGAAGAATTACTTGCCATCTAGGATTTTGAATTCAGTAAGCTCAAGCATGCACCACTTTAATCTGAGATTAAGTTACGTGGAGCTATGCTTGAGTTGAGCTTCAGAGTTCAAACAACTCAAGCTAGATCTCAAATCATGAGTGATAGTTTCACCTTTCTTTTAGTGCATGGAATAAAACGAAGAGATTTGTATTGTTATTGGTAGTATTTTGCGTTTCATAAGGAAAATGTTTTTTTTTTAAAGAAAGAAAATCAATTTCAAATATGCTCTATCATGAATTACGCCTTGAGTCCAATCTAATTATTCTATTTTTTTACACATATGTTCCCTAAGGTTTAGTGCAAGTTTAATGGTTTCAATTTTGCAATGTTTGTAGTCTAAGGCTAGCTTTCGTTAAATTTTATGTTAACTTTCAGGGGCGGCCCTGGGGTTGGGCGGGAAGGACCACCGGATAGGGTCCGATATTTCGAAGGTCATGCTATTTAAAAAAAACAATATGTATATGCAATTTTTTTAATAGGGTATACCCATACGAACACCAACATAGGCCAACTTACACAACTATTCTTATGGTTTAGTTATTAGCTCATTGACATTAGGTTTAGACCTTTACTGAGCTCAGTTCCCAATTTCATTAAGATCTAAGGGCATGTTTTTTCAAGCTCGAACATGGTACACAAATTCTCAGGACCGGCCCTGTTAACTTTTTGTGAAATGATGGTTTTACCCTTTAAAAACTACATGGACTATTTGGGCATTGACCAAAATGAACATTGAATGCGTCTAATCCTAGGGGCTTCAATGAAAACCAAGCCATGTAATGTCTAAACTTAGACGGTACAAGTATTCCAATTATCCGTCAATAGTATTTTGACTCGTGTGTGGGAGACGCATGTACCGCCTAAGTTTAGACGTTACATGGCTTGGTTTTCAGTGAAGTCCCTAGGATTAGACGCTACATCCATCTCCCACACACGTTTCAAAATACTATTGGCTGCTAATTGGAATTGAATAGTTGTAACATCTAAGTTTAGGCGTTACATGGCTTGGTTTTTAGTGAAGTCCCTAAAGCTAGACACTTTCGATGTTCATTTTGGTTTTTGTGTTTGGTCAATGTACAAATTGGTGATTTTCCTTTAAATATAAGGCACATATATGTGAACTAATAAAATAATAATATCAACCCACAACCCTACCTAAATCTGAAAATTGAAAGCAATATGTTAACTAGATTAAGAGTGGGTTAAATCAAGCATCTGGACGAACGTTCATAACTAACGTAAGTGGTTAAACAAACAATTCACGGCCAAACCATGGATTATCTAGCAATTTAAACACCTCAATGACTCAAGTAGCAGGGTCACGATCGCATGTACGGTCGAATCATGATACGACCGCATCTTCATTAAAAGAACCTTTCAAGATTGAACTCCAAATCCACGAGCCAAGTCAGCCACAATTTGCAAGATCATCAAAAACAAGGGTATATTAAAAAATATATAGCTAATGAGGTAGTGATGGAGTGGTTGGGGAAAAACTTGGTGTTCCTTGTGACCCAGGTTCGACTCTCACTCTCTCTATTATTTTCTGCAGCATCCAGGTGAATGCTCGCTAATACTTTATGTATTGATCTATACTTTAATACGTATTGCAGGAAATTGATGACGATGATCATGAATGAAATCTAGTAGAAAGACTAGAAACACACCTTTAAATTAAGTGATGTAATTAATTTATAAAAATTATAAATTAATTTAGATGGTTAAAAAAAATATTGCAGACCCTTGGGTTCGAACCCGGGTCTGTACTGAAGGCAAGCACACACACAACCACTGGGCTAGCCTGGTGGTTTGTGTTTAGTTTCAGTTTAAATAAAATAAATACAGAGATGAAAACTAGTCATCTTCCCCAATTAGAGTCAACAGAAAAGTCAACTTCTGCAATTCTCGATCAAAACTGGTTTATATCTAAATTAATTCTAGGGAATTATTGTATAAGCATAAACGAACTAATTGGGCAAATAAAAACTAACCGGTATCGAGTACAACGACGTATCGACTATTTCCGGCGACTGGTATTGTTCCGGCAAGGTTGCAGGTTCGAATTCCGACGTTTTCGAAGTGTTTAAGTGAATTTGAGGGGTGTACAAGCTTAGTGGTGATCTAAGGAACTTATATACAGGTCCAATTCGATCTCAGATCCAACATAACATAGTGGAATCGATCGGATTTATTTTTTATAAAAAAGTTCGTTTTTACAGCCGAATAGGCACTAATGTGTGTCAGATAAATGCGAAATGGGGTTGGCAAAGGGGCTGGGGACTCGTGGATGATGTTTCCGGATCGAAATAAACAATAACAAGTTGGGACAGATCGAAATCGCACTGATCTTGTTTCAGATTTGAAATATAATATTTAAATCTAAATTGTTTATAAATATAATACAATCTCATAAAATAACCGGATGAGGGCTTAGCCCGACCGGTCACGTAGTTGCTTGTTGTGTGGGGTGTCGCGGGTTCGATCCTTCCCTGGTGACCGGTTCGATGGTTTTAATCGTTTTTGTTTAAGAATTTATTTTAAATAAAATATTTAATTTCCTAAATAGTATATAAATGAATTTAAATTCCACATTCTAACAGCTCTGTACAGAGGATAAACTGGTTAAGGCGTTGCGGTTACAACCGAGAGGTCGCGAGTTCGAATCCCACAAGGGGCCGGTTCTTTACACAGGAGACCCTCCTTTTTTCTGAATTTTTGAATATTTACACTTTGGTCCCTGTAGTTTCAGTTTTTAGAAGAATAGTCCCTGTAGTTTGGAAAAGTTGCAAAAACAGTCCCTATGCTTTCATAAAAAGTACATAATTGGTCCCTGAAGTTTCAGAAATTGACACAAATGGTCCCTGTACTGTTCAGTTAAGTATGCTAACTGAGTTAATGTTTAAAGAAGGAAATCTTTATGAAAGGACTAACACAGTTAGGGTTTTCAGTTTATATAAGTTTAAAAATAACAGTTTTGGTCCCTACTTCCTTACACTCCATACTAGTGTAGTACCTTGAATCTGGTTCATATTGGCCTCAACATATTGTTTGTCTATGTGTTGGTATTGTCAGCATGTTTCTGAGTTATCCGTTCACTGTGCTAACTGTGTTTTGTGCATCAAGTTTATCACTAAAGTTTGTGTGTAATAAATGGAGTGACAGTATGAATGTGATGCATATGTATGTATGATGCATAACTCATAAAGCAGTTTAATTCGTCAGTTGTAATTCTAGCACAGTCATTAAGCACAAAGTTAATATTAATTAATTGTACGGATACCTGTAATTGTGAGCGTTGTCACACAAATCTCATCAATACAAGATACTTCGTAATGAGTTTTGGATGATCTGTCTACTTTATACGAAAAACTTTTGGAAAGACACATTTTTCCTAATTCTATTTTCATTTCTTGCTTGTTACGGAAAATATATCCTATGTAAAACTTGCTTTTATTTTCAAGAGGACAATTAACATTATCAGTAACTCCAGATTTATCTGTTGCATTACATTCATCTTCAGGAAAAACATGTACGTTAAGATCGGGACATTTAAAATAATTGGAAGAACCCAAAGATGAACCAACACCAAGTTCTTGCACCACATATAATTTAAACAACTCATGAGGGTTTCTTTCCGCAATATTGAAAAAAAAGTAAGATCGGAATCATCAGTTATATCAATGGGATCACTAAAACTTGACATTTTGTAAGATAAACGTGTGATGTTTTGAAGACCTGTTGACTCACTAAGATTTTTTAAAAACGTGTTATAAGAAATTGTAGTAGAAGTTTCAAAACCACGTCTAAGTGAATCTGGTTGGAGCACGTACTCAACCCTCCCGTCAACGACTTCCCACTTGCCATCACAGTAAATGACAAATTTAACTGCCATATCAATAGAGAAAAAAAATATGAAGATAGACATTTTTTGTAAAAATTTGGAGATCAAATTTTGTAAAATGTTTTGAGTAATGGTACCTACAATCTAAAAAACGAGTAATACATAAATTAAATAAAAACGAAAACTCATTTTTTTCTCTGAAGCGTCTCGAGACTCCTCACAATGCGTCTGACTGTACTAAAGAGTCAAATGTGTACTTTTCTGATTACCGACGCATTACATGCGTCTGAACAGGTCTTCGGTTGACACGTGTAGCGTCTCATGACGCATAAGTACAGGCGTCTCTGGACGCATAAGAAAACGTGTCACAGACGCATCCAAAAGCTGACAAGGGAAGCGTCTTTGGACGCATTAGAAGACTCCTAAGGATGCATTAAAATCTGACATGGGAGAAGCATACGAAGCAGCCATAGACGCATCCAAAAGCTGACAAGGGAAGCGTAAGACGCATTAGAAGAGTCTGAAGAGGCATCCAAAAGCTGACACGTGATACCTTGGCGGACACTTCCAAAGACTCTCAAAGACGCATCGAACATTGGACCCAGCCAGACGCATCACACTAAGCCAGACGCAAGCTAAAGTGGATGCGTCTCGTAGACGCCTTGGAAGCGTCTTCACTTTTGAAACCCAATCATTGAGACACGTGTCGCTTGATTATTGGCTGACGCATCTTTCAGCCCTGCAGACGCATAAGGTCCCTCATAATCTGTGATGCCCTGCTCAAAGGACGCGTGAAGTGGCTATTTTCGTAAGTCAACGGTTTTCTTGGCTATTTTCGTAATTTTCTCATATTCTAATATGCCATACAAAATAAATTAATATAATAAAAAAACGTCTAACTATCTATAACACATTAATCAACTAAGAAAATATAAGAAAATCGACCATAACAAGATATTCTTGTAGTTCTAGCTAAATGACATACCCTAACTAACATTATCATCATTATCTTCATCATCATATCAACAACCAAACCAGCAACCACCCATTATAAGCTTTGATAAATCCATCTAGCTAAAACCATACCTGGTTTTTGTTGATAACTAGTTGATGCCCCGCCCGCGTTGCGGGGCGATGGCCGAATAATGAGCGAGTGTTAGGCAGCTAATTGACACGAAAAACAATTAAATCGAGTCAACCAATTAAAACAAAACAATTTTATAGTTTTGATAAAAAAAACCGAAACAATGGTAATATTGTAATTTTTAACTGAGGGAAAGATGTATTTTTTTACTGTGGTAAAATCGTAATTTGCCAAAAGATAAAGTGATGGTTGTACTGTAAATTTGAACCAGGGGCAAAATTGTAAATTTTCACAGGGGCAAATTCGTAAATTTGAACTTGGGGGGTAACAACATAATATAAATTTGAACTAAGGGCACAATCGTAATTTTAGGCTGGAGGCAAAATCATAATTTTATTTTGAACCGAGGGCAAAATTGTAATTTTGAGTTGGGGTAAAAGCATAATTTTATTTTGAACTGTGAAAAAAAAAAGTAATTTTAAACTGAGGGCGAAATCATAATTTTTTGCACGGGGAAAATCAAATTTTTGAACAGAGGGCAAAATTGTATTTTTTAGCTCGGGGCAAAAACAAAATTTTAACTGGGGGCGAAAAGGTAATTCTGAGCTGAGGGCAAAACCACAATTTTATTTTGAATCGAGGGAGAAATCGTAATTTTGAGCTGGGGACAAAAGCGTAATTTTATTTTGAGCTGGGGGCATAACCGTTTTTTTAAACAAAGGCAAGAACGTAATTTTAAAATGGATATAAAATAATAACCTGGTTGGTCCAATGGGGGAGTGTAACACCCGTCTAATTATTTAACGTTTTTCGTTTTAGTTACGAAAATAAACCAGAAATTATGTATAAATACTGTCGATAACACCGGTGAATTAAAACTTTTACAATATGAAATTATCACAATTTAATATCTAACGAATTGCCGTTTAGAATAACGACGAAACCTCGTGCGGAAGCTTTATTCTCGTGTGTTCGGTTCTTGTACGCTGCTTGATCTTCATCCAAATACTCCTGATATTTGCCTAAAATCAAAACCAACTCAAAAGTTAGTTTTGATAATCAGATAACAAGGTTAAACGAGTTTATAGTTCGAAATAAACGAAACACAATTTAAAATTTTCCAACAGACTGGCTTACGGACCGTAAGCCTGGACCCTTACGGTCCGTAAGCATTTCACGCGACACGCGGCGCCTCCAGGACACTCCTTCGCGCCACGCGGGGGACACCTCTTTCCAGCAAGATCAGATCTGTGTCTGCATTTTTCAGCAACGATGGTTTTTACGGAAACGGCCATAACTTCTTCGTTATTGGTCCGTTTAACCCGATTCTTTTTCCTACGCGACCGTAATTTAATTATCCATCTAATGGAGTTAAAATCCAACATTCTACATATAAAATTTTCAGACTTTTAACTCTTCGGCTTATTACCCTTTTTACCAATTTTTGACCCGTTCGTGATTTTATCACACCAACATGTTTAATTGACCTTTAAACTCATGAAATTCATTAATACAATATCTCATATCATATTAATCTCAAATCACGGGTTTCTTACTTAATAAAAATCCCGTTTACATTTAAATGCTTGTTTTGACCCGTTAAGGGTATTTACGCATTTTAGTCTAGAACTTGTACCTTTCTTTTGTCGCTACAAAATTTCCATAATATTAACGTAAGTTCCTAAACAACCCCTATGGGTCGTTTGCCCAATATACCCTTCAAGGGTATTTTGGTCAACTTTAGTCCCTCACTATACGACGAAGGACTTTCGCTAAAAATTTGACCAAATTGTATGTTTAACTAAAAGCTTAATTATACATACCTGGCTCGGATCAAAGTATTGACCCGTTTATATAACTTTTGCTTTAAATCTTTCTAGTTAAAGCGATGCAAGCTTATGTTATTTCCTGTGATTACAAAACTCAACAAGCGATTGTCAAATGTTATTGTCAAATGGTGCTAACAACACCATTTGACCCATTTAGCCTAATTGACTATTTGTCCGTATGAGATGGTATTTAATTACCATTTCATCCCCTTAAACCTTTTCCGGTTTTCCTTTGAACTTGTTTCACTTAAACCGTTTTTATTTATTCGTCATTACATGACTAATTTACCATTTTACCTCTTTTACTATAGTTCATGATTTCTTACCATTTTCCAACATTCCGACTCTCATTGAATCATGTCGGAATATTATGTACCAACCATTTAGTAGCATTCATATCCATACTTGAAATTTAGTAACTTCGCAAATAATGTGAAAGGGCGTAAGTTCTACTTACCTCGCATCCGAACCACGCTTTTCCTTTCCTTCTTGATTCGTTTGACCCGCTCCCTCATCAAGCTTCCACCTTGCTTGTTACGCGTCAAACTATCATCATCGTTTTCAAGGTGGTTAGTTTAATCATAATCTAATACGATTTTTCCACCTTATGCATTTCATATCAAAATTACTACTTATCGTATTATAGGTCAGTTTGACCTTTTTAAAAGTCAAATGCCCATTAGTATGCTAATTGCATATTCGAGTTCATCAACTAGTTTTAGCATTCTTTAATTACCCGGTAGGCGTTATTTTTAGACCACCGTTTTAACCAAAGTTCTAACCACGTTTATCACATTTAGAACTCTTTTTAATCACATTTTGCATAATAGCCAAAACATCACAATTAGGTGTTTTAACTACAAAATTCTAGTTTCGAGCCTTCTTTGAGGCATTTCAACAAACACCTTAAGGGCGGAATTTTACATGTTTATTTATCAAGTCTCTAGCTTATCTCTTAGCCCTAATTTCACATAAATCCACCTTCTTACAAAGTTGATAACTTCAAATTTTCTGGAATCACTTCAAAATTGTCAAATTACTCTAGATTAACAATCTATTTCCTAGTGTTCATCAAATTACACATAACCCACTAATCACCTACAATGGTGTTCATGGATTCACTAAAATTTCATATGATTTCAACTTGTATTTGTCTAGGGTTTTGTCCCTAGACACTATAGTTGTTCCTAATCATCATAATACACACATGCAACTAGAATTTCAGATTTTTCCCAATTTCATGAGAATTTCAAGTTGAGAGTTTTCCTTAAATTTTACATACCTTGTAATCCTCTTGCGATGAGGATCACGATTCTAAGCTCGGATTTCGTTTTGGACCAGATTTGCACCTCCAATTGAGAGTTTTTGTGAGTTTTCTAGGGTTTGGAGCATGGGGATCGCCCCTGTCTTTCTTCTGATCGACCAGACTCCCATTTTGGGGTGTTTGGTTTATTTTTTATTTGTTTTATAAATTTTGGTTTCAATTTTAACAACTTAGGTCCCTCCACTTTTCCTTAATTCTTAATTTAAGTGTTTTAACCCACTTATAAGTCACTATCTAACTAGGTTAGAATTATTCCTAGTTAACTTGGTAGGTTCGGGAAGTTGTAACTCGTTTTACTTTAAGTCCCGTTAAATCGGGCCTTTTATCTTTCTATTTTCTTGAAAGTTCTTGTTCACTTTAAATAAATATTAGGATTATTTAAATAAATTCCTAATATTTACCAGTTTACTTTTACCACTTACGGTACTTTCCCGTCTTAAGTATTAACGGGGTTTAATTACCCAAACCCGTTTTCGGGGTGTTACAGGGAGTGGCAGGCAAAATCGTAATTTTGAATTAAGGGCAAAATCGTAATTTGGATATGGGGACAAAAGCATAAATTTATTTTGAACCGGGGGCAAAACAGTAATTTTAAACAGGAGTAAAAACGTAATTTGAAATAGATATAAAATAATAAATTGTTTGGTCAAATGGGGGAGTGGCAGGCAGCTGACTGGCACTATTCCCCCATTTGGTTTTTGTATGTATAGGAAATTGATTTTTGTATGTATAGGAAATGTCCCTTTCAAAAACAACAAAATCTATTCTTCTCCAGATAATACATAAAGGAATCAGCGAGCATTAATTACAGGGAAAATTACAAAAAGGGTCATTAATCAAAACCACTTTTTGATTTGGCCACCTCATAATCCTGGGCTTATAGCTCAGTGGTTATGGAAATGAGGGAAAGACTCCTGACCGAATAGTCTCGAGTTCGATTCCTGATCCACCCGGGTTTTACCGGCTCTGGATCGTCGTGCCCCCGGGCGGGTGCAGGGTCGGGTTTTCCCCGGAACTGGTGGCATGGTGGGCTAGGGGCTCCGTATGCGTAGGTTGGGCTGCTGCGGGCTACCTTTCGGCCAACGGGTGCCGCGTACGGAGTACCCGGCGATTCTTATGTTGGACGTTCAATAAAAAAAAAGATTTGGCCACCTCATGCGTCCTTGGAGTCACACATCATGCACGGGATGCGTCTTTGAAAATCCCTATTTATACGTCTGGAAATGCATGGGACACTCTGGGCCTACATGCAACATTTGAAACGCCACGTGTCCTTTTTTATTGGGTGTTTGAGAGGTTTGCTTTTGGACGCTTGAAAGGTCGCTCCAAGGATGTATGAAGTGGCTGAGCTGAGGGCAAAACCACAATTTTATTTTGAATCGAGGGAGAAATCGTAATTTTGAGTTGGGGACAAAAGCGTAATTTTATTTTGAGCTGGGGGCATAACCGTTTTTTTAAAGAGAGGCAAGAACGTAATTTTAAAATGGATATAAAATAATAACCTCGTTGGTCCAATGGGGGAGTGGTAGGCAAAATCGTAATTTTGAATTAAGGGCAAAATTGTAATTTGGAGATTGGGACAAAAGCATAAATTTATTTTGAACTGGGGGCAAAACGGTAATTTTAAACAGGAGTATAAACGTAATTTGAAATGGATATAAAATAATAAATTGTTTGGTCAAATGGGGGAGTGCCAGGCAGCTGCCTGGCACTATTCCCCATTTGATTTTTGTATGTATTGATTTTTGTATGTATAGGAAATGTCCCTTTCAAAAACAACAAAATCTATTCTTTTGCAGATAATACATAAAAGAATCAGCGAGCATTAATTACAGGGAAAATTACAAAAAGGGTCATTAATCAAAACCACTTTTAGATTTGGCCACCTCATAATCCTGGGCTTATAGCCCAGTGGTTATGGAAATGAGGGAAAGACTCCTGACCGAATAGTCTCGAGTTCAATTCTTGATCCACCCGGGTTTTACCGGTTCTGGATCGTTGTGCCCTCGGGCGGGTGTAGGGTCGAGTTTTCCCCGGAACTGGTGGAATGGTGGCCTAGGGGCTCCGTATGCGTAGGTTGGGCTGCCGCGGGCTACCTTTCGGCCAATGGGTGCCGCGTACGGAGTACCCGGCGATTCTTATGTTGGACGTTCAAAAAAAAAAAGATTTGGCCGCCTCATGCGTCCTTGGAGTCACACATCATGCACGGGATGCGTCTTTGAAAATCCCTATTTATACGTCTGGAAATGCATGGGAAACGTCTGGGCCTACCTGCAACATTTGAAACGCCACGTGTCCTTTTTTTATTGGGTGTTTGAGAGGTCTGCTTTTGGACGCTTGAAAGGTCGCTCCAAGGATGTATGAAGTGGCCTTTTTTAAAAGTCATCGTGGTCAACGGCTATTTTTCGTAATTTTACAAGTATACAATAGTTGAAAATAGACTACTATGCATGGCCGTACAGTTGGCTCTATTTTTGGTGGTGGTGGCTTAGGAGGAGGATGGGCTTTGGCAGCAAAGGTGGCTCATCCTCCGGTTTTCTTAATTTCATCGCGTGCCTTTGCGAATATTACCGTGAATCCATCTGCAGATGAGGGATTTTTCTCATCCCATTCGACGAATTTCGGTAATGGCTGGGGAGGTTGCTACACAATAACTAAAACCTTAAATTCAAATTTCTGACAAAAGCATAATTAATAGTATGTATCTTCATCGTTATCATTTGGATAATAATTAAAAGATTATTAACTTACAACGTCATAAGATGGTGTAGAAATAAAATGAAGATATGGAGAAGAAGCATGCATAGAGAAGAAGGAGGCTGACGTCGTTCCCTACAAAAGAAGACAGGGGGTGCATTCAGGGACAACCGTTGAAACAAACGTTAATCTGGCTCCGAAGGCTGGGTTTGATATTGTTATGTTATGTTCAAATTAACTAATCATTCGTCTCGTCTTCCTTTTATTTCATTTAGATTAAGATTCATTGGTCGGGATCCAAGGGGGTTTATTATACAGAGCAAAATAATGAATTCCATAAATTAGTTCTATACGGAATTCTCATAATAAAAACTCACCAAAACTTTATAATATTTATTTATACTAGCGTTATAATTTAAAATTTCTTTGTCAACTTTCAAAACGTGTTATAATAAAGTTTTTGAAAATTAGATGATTCGGATGATATATAAATGTTTCCTGGTAACTATTTATTGATTATTTTATGGTTTGACTATTTATTAAATTAAACAATTTTGAAATTTAGTTATCATTAGGTAAATCTTTCCCACGAGTATGAGCCGTTACGTAGGCGTCACATCACCATCCCATGGAGGATGGGCCTCCTTGCATTTTGAGGGGGTGGAGGATAGAACTACCCCACATAATTTTTTATTGTTTAATTTATTTTATTTGTTTAACTTTTATTGTTCAACTTTTTTATTTGTTTAACTTTATAAAAACAATTCAAAATTTAAATAAAAATAAGACATAAAAGAAGATAATAAAATCCATTACATAACATAAATAAAAATTACATAACCTAAAAAAATTACACTACCTAAAATTTATAAAAAAAGACTAGATTTAAAAATTTATAAAAATTACACTACTCGTCTTCGTCTTCGTCACCGACACCGTCCCCGTCGTTTGCGTTGTTCCATATATGTTCTACCAAATCTTGTTGAAGGTTTGCATGCGTGTAGTCGTTGGTTAGCGCGAACGAGTTTAAATCCTGTTGCGTCGGATCTACCGGGACAGTATTCTCGTAAGATGCATTCTCATCATACTCACAAATCGCCCGACCTTCGTCTTCAATTATCATGTTATGGAGCAAAATGCAAGCGTACATACAAAGGCGCAACCTCTTCGGTGTGAACGCACGTGCCGGTTGTTGAATGATGGCCCATTTTTTTTTTGTAAAACACCAAAACAACGTTCTTTTCTTGCAGCTTCTTGACGCTTGGCGAATTTTTTTCCTTTTTTCGTACTCGGGAAATGGAATAGTATTGACAATTGTAGACCAAGACGGATATATTCCGTCAGCAAGATAATACACGCGTCTATACTCAACCCCAGAAACTGTAAAACGGGTGTCCGGACCGGTTCCATTAACGACATCGCTAAAGATCGCCGATTGGTATAGCACGTTGAGTGAATCAGGGAGACCAAAGAAAGAATGCCAGATCCACAAATCTTGTGAGGCCACGACCTCAAGTATTAAGGTTGGATGGTCGTGATCACCTCGCGTGTATTGGCCTCGCCACACATTCGGGCAGTTATGCCACGCCCAATACATACAATCAATGCTACCGAGCGTTCCCGGAAACCCGTGCCGTGCTTCATGAGCTTGGTACAACTGTTGAACATCATACGCGTTTGGTTTCCGCAAATATTTTTTGCTATACAGTTTCATCAGCAATCCGTGTGAATAACCGGTGACTCATTCGGAACCTTCGTCTGAAAATGTCGGCATTGTAAAGGGGTGCATCCGAAAAATAATCGTTCACCAATTTCTCGTGCGCTCCTGTCGTAAAAAAATGTATAAATACGAGGAAATAAGGAATAAGGATAATAAAATTTATTAATGATAAACCTTGACGATGTCTGTTAATCCGTATTAGTCTGGTAATAACGCTTTCAGACGAGACGTCTTCCTCTTCCTCCTCCATAAGAATCTGCACCGCGTTTGCGTAAAACATCTCCTCTTCCTCCTCCGAAGACGAGGACCACCAAGAATTAGATGCCATTGTGGATGAAAATATATATTTTTTTATAAAAGAATGGTATAAAAATAGAGTGTTTTGGGTTAAAAGTGGGGAGAAAATGATGAAAAATGGTATAAAATGAGATGGTTTTATAGAAAAGGGGAAATTTTTTTTTATTAAACAATATAACCGTTGAACGGCTACTTTTTGAAAATTATGGCCTGTCACAATCGTCCAGTGGAAGCCGGTTTTCACATGCCGGGCTGAGGGGGCGGTGTGAGGGACCGGCGCCGGGCCTTAGCCGGCCCCCATACCGTCTGGTCCTTTACCAACATTTCAATTCCAGTAAAATCTGAAAAAGAAAATCTATAAAATATTCAGATAACTTTATTAAAGCACTGAAAGCCACTTGGTTAATTTATCTGGCTTTTGATAAACTAACTAATTCCTGGTAGACAAACTACGTTATCTAATATTTTTATTTTTGAACGGAACTACGTTATTTTAAAAACAAATATTTTTTTCATTTTTTAACAGAAATATTATTTTCGTTTTGATAAAGGAATGGACATAGTTTGAGGCACATACTACAAGTTAAGGCTTGTGGAACACGCACAGATAGACGGCAAGGTTGACCAAGCAAACCATCTTTTTCCCCAAGTAAACGACCTATTTAATTCTTCTATAAAATGGTGACCACAATTCTGCACCTAAAACCAACAGCCCTCACTATCATAGTAGCAATGAAGCGAGAGGGTCGTCAACACGGTGTTGTTAGGAGCTACCCAATCCTCCCCACTCCCTTGTCTCGCCAAAGGCGATACACTAAAACGGTAGATTCAGCTTCCGTCACTGGTTTATTCACCAAAGTTTCAAGCAACAGTGATCCAGCAGTGATCGAAGGATTCACTGATGCGAACTGGATATCGGATATAAAAGATCATAGATCGACAAGTGGATATGTGTTTACACTTGCTGGCGCAGCTATAGCTTGGAAGTCTTCCAAGCAAACGGTTATAGCTAGATCTACGATGGAATCCGAATTCGTCGCTTTATATAATAGCGGGGAAGAAGCGGAGTGGCTACGTCAATTTGTGGAAGATATTCCAAGATGGCCAAAGCCGTTGACGACGATCTGCATACATTGTGACAATCAGTCTGCTCTGGCTAGAGCACAAAACATGATGTACAATGGCAGATCAAGGCACATTCGACGTAGACACAACACGGTGCGACAACTTATCTCAACGGGTGTTATCTCAGTTGACTATGTGAGGTCAAATGATAACATTGCGGACCCGTTAACAAAAGGCTTAAGCACAGATAAGGTGTATAGGTTGTCAAGAGGAATGGGACTAAAGCCCATAGATGAAGGGAATATGAGGGAAACCTAACCTAGTTGACTGGAGATCCCAAGATCTAGTTTCAATAGGCAAACTTAATCATAAACCCAAAGGGAGTCACTGTGGGGGGTGCCCCAAAATAAATAAAGGGAGTTGTATACTTCCTAGTCCATTCCAATCAGTGACATGAAGGAAAGGTTAAGCATGTTGAGGTTAAGGATTTTGAGGAAATCCAAATTAACCATGATGTTTTTAATGATTCAGAGGAATCACCTATGTTAGAGAGAAGTGGGGTCGCTTCGAATGGATTTGTGGGGAGGCGCAAATCCTAGAGCTCTCGCAGAACCAGGAACGTGTTCCATGACCATGAACGGACACAACCATGAGGTCTTAACTCGACTAGGGAGAGTATTGTGTGAATGTATATTGTCGCCTACATAAATGGGGGATTGTTCAAGGACACCGCGTCTACAAGACCCTAGGAGGCTAAGTATGCTTCACAAAAGGAGGTTCAAAGGTTACACCTACCTATCTTGCAATACTCAACTGTTGAACGTGTATCGTTGAAACTTGATAGATCGATTTCTATTCATGTGGGGGATTGTTGGAAATTTTGTGAAAATAGCATTTTTCACAAATATAGGAAAATGATTTTTTCCTATTTTGGACTATAAATAAATATAATAAAATGAGCGGGTTTTATATATTTATTTGTGGGTTTGTGTTCTATGTCGGAAGGGCTTCGCAACGAACTAAACCACGTCCAAAACGGAGCTAAGATGAATGAGATATCGATGCTCAAAGCTTGGTGTTTGAAACTTAAATGCTGGAAAAAAGTGGGAAAGTGGCACCTTGTCCCACATCGGATGAGAGATGGAACTTAAAGGGGTATTTAAGTGGGAACTCTCCATCCTTATTGTTTCATGGGAGCACTCACTAGTGTACTCGCGAAGGGTGCAGAGCACCCTAACTCGCACTCGCACTCGCACACGCTCGCGCGCGTGGCGTGGGCGATGAGGCACAATGTGGCGCTTTGATGGCGCACTTTGCACTTCGCCCGCTTGAGAGCCGCCATTGTATTTTTGACCATGTGTGAGTGGTGGAAGCACAAGGGTTGTAAGGACCAAGTGGTTGGTGATGTGGCATGCATGCGCATGACCCTGGTGGGTCCGCGCGCGATGGCGCATGACGTGGCAATCATGCGCGCGAGGTACACATGGCGCGCACTAGCGCATGGTGCATGGGCCTGATGTGACGTGCGCGGCGCACCAAAGTGAGCCAAAACGGCGCGACTGTGTGGCGTGCTCGTAGAGGCTCACAGGTGACGTGGCACACGCGCGCATGGACCTGAGTGAGTATGGCGCACGCGCGCATGGCAGTGAGCCAAACGGACGCACCGCGCATGGAACGTGCAGACCTGGGCGCGCGCGCACCAGTGTGACTTGCGCGCACACGCGCACAGAAGCTTCTAACAGCAGTTAATGCTGTGCAGTTACGTTTTCAGCATTCGAAACTGACAAAGTTAATGCGTTTGACTGAGAATTAAGTGACGAATTAAAGTGCATTAAAGACGTCTAATGTAGTTTAATTCTCCCATTTAATTTATTTTCAGTTTCGAGTTCAACCTGGTGTATAAATAGGAGGCTCCTTTCACCAGATTATACACACTGAATAACATAAGCTCTCTCTACAATCTTCTCACTGCAGAATTCTTTACTTTACTTCAAGCTTTTGAGGTACACCTTCGGGTTAGAGTCAAAACCGGCAGTGCAACTGCTTGAGGCTGTTGTATCCTGGAAACAGACGTGTTCTCCTGGGAGACACGGAATTTGTTTTAAGGGACCCGTGTCTAAAACGATCCTCAGCCAAAGAACAGTGTTTCTGTTCGGTTTTCTGTTCTTGTATTTCCCTTTTTCAGTTGTATTTGTATTTATTTTTCAGTTGTAATTCTGTATTTGTTTTCTGTAATTCAAGTTAATAAAAGTTTTATTTATTTTACACGAACGGATTCCTACAATCTTAAAACAAATTTTAAAACACCGTTCGTGTAGAATCACAAACTTCTCTGCTGTGATTTCAATTTTTTTTTCTCACAACAGATTGTGTTTTAAAAGGTTTTTCTCTGTTTTGATTCAAAGTAGCGACTTTGTCAAAACAGAACTCTGTTTCTACTCCTTCTGTCGCTGAGTTCTAAAAACCTATTGTTGTAGTCTTCAAAGTTGGACTTAGAAGCTGCGCGGTGGTTTCAAAAACTCTTTATATTGGATAAATAATAAATTAGCACATTTATTATTTTATTAACTTGGTTTTGTGGAATTTTTCAGAATGTCGACTGAAAATACCAACGTCAACGTCGTTGTCGGTACCCCTGCCAACACTGTGGGAGCGTCCACAGTGGCGAATCATGCTGAACGACCCGAGAAGTTCTCGGGTCTCCACTTCAAGAGGTGGCAACAGAAGATGTTCTTCTACTTGACCACCATGAACCTTGCGAGGTTCTTGACAGAGACCGTTCCCCAACCTGCGGAAGGGGAGACCGATGCTCAGGCTCTGAGCGCGGTAGAGGCGTGGAAGCACTCGGACTTTATATGTCGAGGCTATGTTCTCAACGGTCTCTCGGATGCTTTGTATAATGTGTACTATAATATAAAGACTTCCAAAGAATTATGGGAGTCTTTAGATAAAAAGTACAAAACGGAGGATGCGGGAACAAAGAAATTTGTTGTCGCCCGTTTCTTGGACTTTAAAATGGTTGATAACAAGACTGTTATGAACCAAGTCCAAGAGTTGCAAATTATACTAAATGATATCCATGCTGAGGGAATGGTACTCAGCGAAACGTTTCAAGTGGCAGCCATGATCGAAAAATTACCTCCTGCTTGGTTGGATTTTAAGAATTATCTTAAACACAAGCGAAAGGAAATGTCGGTCGAGGACCTTGTTCTTTGTCTTCGTATAGAAGAAGAAAACAGGGTGGCCCAAAAAGGTACCATTTTGCAAGCTTCGGCTAAAGCAAATATGGTGGAAATTGGGGAATCCTCAAAGGCCAAGAAGGGCAAGGGTAAAACCAACAACAAAGGGAAAGCAAAGGTTAACAACCTTGGACCGAAAAAGGGGGCTGTGAAAAAGAAGCCTGCACCTTTCCAAGGTACTTGTTACAATTGTAACGAGACGGGGCACCGTGCTAAGCAATGCAACAAACCTAAGCGTGAGCGTGCGCATATGGTTGATGAGGATGGTATGCCTCTAATCGCAATGATAACCGAGGAAGCGGCTATGATTGAAGAAGTCAACGCAATGAGTGAAAACCCAAAAGGATGGTTCGTTGACACGGGTGCAACCCGCCATGTTTGTGGAGACAAGGCTCTTTTCTCTACATTCAAGGAAGCATCGGGTGAAGAAAACCTTTATATGGGGAATAAAGCTACCGTAAGCATCAAGGGGGAAGGCACGGTCGTTTTGAAGATGACTTCGGGCAAGGAGCTTACCTTGACCAATGTGCTTTATGTCCCAGAGATACGGAAGAATCTCGTGTCGGGATGGATGCTCAACAAGTTTGGATTTCGTCTAGTGTTTGAATCGGACAATTTTGTCTTGTCTAGACGTGGAATGTTTGTTGGTAAGGGCTATGCCCTTAATGGTATGTTTAAAATGAATGTACTGGTTGTAAACCAAAACAAGAAAATGAATGAAATTTCTACTTCTACTTACATGATTGAGTCTTCTAATGTTTGGCATGGTAGACTAGGGCATGTAAATTTTAATTCATTACGACGTTTAATTAAATTAAACTTGATACCAACATTCCATATCGAGTCCAATCACAAATGCGAGACATGTGTTGAATCCAAACTTACGAGATCATCGTTTAAATAGGTTGAACGAATAACCGAACCCCTTGATTTAATTCATACCGATGTGTGTGATTTAAAAGCGGTTCCCACGAGTGGAGGAAATAAGTACTTCATCACGTTTATTGATGATTGTACTAAATATTGCTACGTGTATTTACTAAAGAGTAAAGACGAAGCAATAGAGAAGTTTATCTTGTACAAAAATGAAGTTGAGAATCAACTTAAAAAGAAGATAAAAGCTTTGAGAAGCGATCGAGGAGGTGAATATGTTGCACCTTTTGCGGATTTATGCGCAAAAAGTGGCATTGTACATGAGTGTACACCACCTTATTCTCCACAATCAAATGGCGTTGCAGAATGTAAAAACCGCACATTGAAAGAGATGATGAACGCCATGTTGATAAGCTCGGGAGTGAACCGAGAAATGTGGGGGGACGCCATTCTCTCAGCAAACTATCTTTTGAACAAGATACCTTTGAAAAATAGGGACGAAACTCCATATGAGTCATGGAGAAAAAGGAAGCCTTCGTACAAATACTTGAAAGTGTGGGGGTGCCTAGCCAAGGTGATTGTACCACCTCCTAAGGCTCTTAGGATAGGACCCAAAACAGTTGATTGCATTTTCATTGGATATGCACATCAAAGTAGTGCGCATCGTTTTCTTGTATATGAATCCAAGAATCCCGATGTACACAAACACACTATCATGGAAGCAAATCCTAATATCGTCTCATATTTTGAGAATGTGTTTCCTATGTTAGGACAAACACATGCGCCTTCATCAAGAGCGGTTGATGAAGCAGGTCCAAGTTCGTCTACATGGTTAGATGAAGCAGGACCAAGTTCGTCTACAAGGATAGATGAAAGTCATGAACGACCTGAGGTCGAGGAGGGTGAGCTTAGACGAAGTAAACGACAAAGGGTTGAAAAATCTTTTGGTCCAGACTTCATGAGCTATATGGTTGAGGGTGAGCCCAATACCTACCGCGAAGCGGTTACCTCCGCGGAAGGACCTCAATGGCAAGAAGCAATTAAGAATGAAATTGATTCTATATTGCAAAATCATACTTGGGAGTTAGTAGATCTTCCACCTGGTTGTAAACCACTTGGATATCGTTGGATATTCAAAAGGAAGATGAAAGCTGACGGAAGTATTGATAAATATAAGGCAATGTTAGTAATCAAAGGATTTAGACAAAAGGAGGGTCTAGACTACTTTGATACTTACTCGCCTGTAACGCGTATAACCTCTATACGATTGGTTCTTGCAATTGCGGCTCTAAGAAATTTGGAAGTTCACCAAATGGATGTAAAGACCGCATTTCTAAATGGCGATTTAGAAGAAGAAATTTACATGGAACAACCTGAGGGTTTTTCCGCCCCTGGAAACAAGGGTAAAGTATGTAAATTGGTCAAGTCTTTGTATGGCTTGAAGCAAGCTCCAAAACAATGGCA
This sequence comes from Helianthus tuberosus, assembly GCA_030545235.1. Classification (NCBI taxonomy): domain Eukaryota; kingdom Viridiplantae; phylum Streptophyta; class Magnoliopsida; order Asterales; family Asteraceae; genus Helianthus; species Helianthus tuberosus. The sequence continues at coordinate 152,576,735 of CM060430.1, forward strand.
CCAAAAGTTTGATCATGTCATGATTGACAATGGTTTCAAAATAAATGAGTGTGACAAGTGTGTTTATTTTAAAGACACACCAAGAGGTTATGTGATTCTATGTCTTTATGTAGATGATATGCTTATCATTGGGAGTGATGATAAGATGATCAACTCAACGAAAGACATGTTGAAAGCGAGGTTTGACATGAAAGACATGGGTCTCGCGGATGTGATTCTTGGAGTAAAAATCACTAGAACCCAAAATGGTCTTGTGTTAAGTCAATGTCACTACGTGGACAAGATCCTTGGGAAATTCAATTCGGACGATACGAGTATAGCTCGATCTCCAATTGATAATACCCAAAGCCTAAGGAAGAATAGAGGCGAGAGTGTTTCTCAGTTAGAATACTCAAGGATCATTGGTAGTCTCATGTATCTAATGACATGTACTAGACCCGACTTAGCGTACGCTGTGAGCAGGCTAAGTAGATACACCAGTAATCCGAGAGAGGATCATTGGAAAGCTATCACGAGGGTGCTCAGATACATAAGATACACGAGAGACTATGGATTGCATTATACCCGTGATCCAGCAGTGATCGAAGGATTCACTGATGCGAACTGGATATCGGATATAAAAGATCATAGATCGACAAGTGGATATGTGTTTACACTTGCTGGCGCAGCTATAGCTTGGAAGTCTTCCAAGCAAACGGTTATAGCTAGATCTACGATGGAATCCGAATTCGTCGCTTTGGATAAAAGCGGGGAAGAAGCGGAGTGGCTACGTCAATTTGTGGAAGATATTCCAAGATGGCCAAAGCCGTTGACGGCGATCTGCATACATTGTGACAATTAGTCTGCTCTGGCTAGAGCACAAAACATGATGTACAATGGCAGATTAAGGCACATTCGACGTAGACACAACACGGTGCGACAACTTATCTCAACGGGTGTTATCTCAGTTGACTATGTGAGGTCAAATGATAACATTGCGGACCCGTTAACAAAAGGCTTAAGCACAGATAAGGTGTATAGGTTGTCAAGAGGAATGGGACTAAAGCCCATAGATGAAGGGAATATGAGGGAAACCTAACCTAGTTGACTGGAGATCCCAAGATCTAGTTTCAATAGGCAAACTTAATCATAAACCCAAAGGGAGTCACTGTGGGGGGTGCCCCAAAATAAATAAAGGGAGTTGTATACTTCCTAGTCCATTCCAATCAGTGACATGAAGGAAAGGTTAAGCATGTTGAGGTTAAGGATTTTGAGGAAATCCAAATTAACCATGATGCTTTTAATGATTCAGAGGAATCACCTATGTTAGAGAGAAGTGGGGTCGCTTCGAATGGATTTGTGGGGAGGCGCAAATCCTAGAGCTCTCGCAGAACCAGGAACGTGTTCCATGACCATGAACGGACACAACCATGAGGTCTTAACTCGACTAGGGAGAGTATTGTGTGAATGTATATTGTCGCCTACATAAATGGGGGATTGTTCAAGGACACCGCGTCTACAAGACCCTAGGAGGCTAAGTATGCTTCACAAAAGGAGGTTCAAAGGTTACACCTACCTATCTTGCAATACTCAACTGTTGAACGTGTATCGTTGAAACTTGATAGATCGATTTCTATTCATGTGGGGGATTGTTGGAAATTTTGTGAAAATAGCATTTTTCACAAATATAGGAAAATGATTTTTTCCTATTTTGGACTAGAAATAAATATAATAAAATGAGCGGGTTTTATATATTTATTTACGGGTTTTTGTTCTATGTCGGAAGGGCTTCGCAACGAACTAAACCACGTCCAAAACGGAGCTAAGATGAATGAGATATCGATGCTCAAAGCTTGGTGTTTGAAACTTAAATGCTGGAAAAAAGTGGAAAGTGGCACCTTGTCCCACATCGGATGAGAGATGGAACTTAAAGGGGTATTTAAGTGGGAACTCTCCATCCTTATTGTTTCATGGGAGCACTCACTAGTGTACTCGCGAAGGGTGCGGAGCACCCTAACTCGCACTCGCACTCGCACACGCTCGCGCGCGTGGCGTGGGCGATGAGGCGCAATGTGGCGCTTTGATGGCGCACTTTGCACTTCGCCCGCTTGAGAGCCGCCTTTGTATTTTTGACCACGTGCGCGTGGTGGAAGCACAAGGGTTGCAAGGACCAAGTGGTTGGTGATGTGGCATGCATGCGCATGATCCTGGTGGGTCCGCGCGCGATGGCGCATGACGTGGCAATCATGCGCGCGAGGTACACATGGCGCGCACTAGCGCATGGTGCATGGGCCTGATGTGACGTGCGCGGCGCACCAAAGTGAGCCAAAACGGCGCGACTGTGTGGCGTGCTCGTAGAGGCTCACAGGTGACGTGGCACACGTGCGCAGGCGCGCATGGACCTGAGTGAGTATGGCGCACGCGCGCATGGCAGTGAGCCAAACGGACGCACCGCGCATGGAACGTGCAGACCTGGGCGCGCGCGCACAAGTGTGACTTGCGCGCACGCGCGCGCAGAAGCTTCCAACAGCAGTTAATGCTGTGCAGTTACGTTTTCAGCATTCGAAACTGACAAAGTTAATGCGTTTGACTGAGAATTAAGTGACGAATTAAAGTGCATTAAAGACGTCTAATGCAGTTTAATTCTCCCATTTAATTTATTTTCAGTTTCGAGTTCAACCTGGTGTATAAATAGGAGGCTCCTTTCACCAGATTATACACACCGAATAACACAAGCTCTCTCTACAATCTTCTCACTGCAGAATTCTTTACTTTACTTCAAGCTTTCGAGGTACACCTTCGGGTTAGAGTCAAGACCGGCAGTGCAACTGCTTGAGGCTGTTGTATCCTGGAAACAAACGTGTTCTCCTGGGAGACACGAAATTTGTTTTAAGGGACCCGTGTCTAACACGATCCTCAGCCAAAGAACAGTGTTTCTGTTCGGTTTTCTGTTCTTGTATTTCCCTTTTTCAGTTGTATTTGTATTTATTTTTCGGTTGTAATTCTGTATTTGTTTTCTGTATTTCAAGTTAATAAAAGTTTTATTTATTTTACACGAACGGATTCCTACACAAACAACTCAAGCTAGATCTCAAATCATGAGTGATAGTTTCACCTTTCTTTTAGTGCATGGAATAAAACGAAGAGATTTGTATTGTTATTGGTAGTATTTTGCGTTTCATAAGGAAAATATTTTTTTTTAAAGAAAGAAAATCAATTTCAAATATGCTCTATCATGAATTACGCCTTGAGTCCCCAATCTAATTATTCTATTTTTTACACATATGTTCCCTAAGGTTTAGTGCAAGTTTAATGGTTTCAATTTTGCAATGTTTGTAGTCTAAGGCTAACTTTCGTTAAATTTTATGTTAACTTTCAGGGGCGGCCCTGGGGTTGGGCGGGAAGGACCACCGGATAGGGTCCGATATTTCGAAGGTCATACTATTTAAAAAAACAATATGTATATGCAATTTTTTTTAATAGGGTATACCCATACGAACACCAACATAGGCCAACTTACACAACTATTCTTATGGTTTAGTTATTAGCTCATTGACATTAGGTTTAGACCTTTACTAAGCCCAGTTCTCAATTTCATTAAGATCTAAGGGCATGTTTTTTCAAGCTCGAACATGGTACACAAATTCTCAGGACCGGCCCTGTTAACTTTTTGTGAAATGATGGTTTTACCCTTTAAAAACTACATGGACTATTTGGGCATTGACCAAAATGAACATTGAATGCGTCTAATCCTAGGGGCTTCAATGAAAACCAAGCCATGTAATGTCTAAACTTAGACGGTACAAGTATTCCAATTATCCGTCAATAGTATTTTGACTCGTGTGTGGGAGACGCATGTCCCGCCTAAGTTTAGACGTTACATGGCTTGGTTTTCAGTGAAGTCCCTAGGATTAGACGCTACATCCATCTCCCACACACGTTTCAAAATATTATTGGCTGCTAATTGGAATTGAATAGTTGTAACATCTAAGTTTAGGCGTTACATGGCTTGGTTTTTAGTGAAGTCCCTAAAGCTAGACGCTTTCGATGTTCATTTTGGTTTTTGTGTTTGGTCAATGTACAAATTGGTGATTTTCCTTTAAATATAAGGCACATATATGTGAACTAATAAAATAATAATATCAACCCACAACCCTACCTAAATCTGAAAATTGAAAGCAATATGTTAACTAGATTAAGAGTGGGTTAAATCAAGCATCTGGACGAATTTTCATAACTAACGTAAGTGGTTAAACAAACAATTCACAGCCAAACCATGGATTATCTAGCAATTTATCTCCAACATAGAACAAACACCTCAATGACTCAAGTAGCAGGGTCACGATCGCATGTACGGTCGAATCATGATACGACCGCATCTTCATTAAAAGAACCTTTCAAGATTGAACTCCAAATCCACGAGCCAAGTCAGCCACAATTTGCAAGATCACCAAAAACAAGGGCATATTAAAAAATATATAGCTAATGAGGTAGTGGTGGAGTGGTTGGGGAAAAACTTGGTGTTCCTTGTTGTAACACCCGTCTTTTAATTTCATTGTTTAATCATAAAAATGCGGTATTTTTAAAAAGAAAATTTATAATTAACAAAAACTTAGTTAGTAAACTAAGTTATACTTCATCATAGTATTTAACATAGTCAAATAACTGGATTCAAACATTGGTCATTCAGTAGTGTTTACAAAACTACATAGTTTAACTAGATTAGATTACTGCGGAAGCATCCAAAATTTGTGTTCGATTCTTGAAGCATCGACTTGATCATCATCCACATACTTGTAATACCTAAGAACTGGAAATTTTGACAAATATTAGTATTGGAGTTATTAGAAAATTAGCATAATCGAAACTACGCTAAAAAACGGATTCATTTAACTAAGATATGCAAAGTTCAACAAAAGTGACAGGGCTCTACCGTAACTTACGGTAGCCGCTGGGCAACACTGGTTAGCCGTAAGGCAGTAGAAAGCTGCCGTAACACTTTATTTTCTACCGTAAGTTAGGGTATCTACCGTAACTTACGGTAGCTTCTATAGTTTTGCTGTTTTGACCTCTTTGTTCATTTCACCCGAACCTACATGGACGGGATATCACTTCATGATGAGAAGACCCGATTCTCGGATTCCTTATTTTCAACACCCACGCTCCCATCACCGGTTTGCGTGTTTAGTGATTCGCTACCCATCACTCGGGCTCAAAATCTACGAGTAAGGTACTACCGTTATCCGATTCGTACCTTCTCTTAATGACCCGTTTAGTTTACCCTTATGGAGTTCATCATTCAAACCAAACCGCTAAATTCTCGTATTCTAATATACCTATTATTAACAATAACAAAAGACCAAATAACCATATTAACGAAGCGTTTAGCCACGTACTAATTGATTATTCGACCCGTTTGGCTCATCTATGGAATCCACCATTATAATGACTACCAAACGACTTTTAACCGATTATTAATCCTATTAATTCGAGTAACGAACATTGTCGCATCAATCGACACAACCTTTATTCTACAACGCAACTATACATATGCTAGTTATCAAAACTTACTCAATGTAACGAATCAAGTTACATACCTTCAAAGCACGCCCTTCAAACGCAAGTCACCACCGGCTTGTCCGCTCGACGCTCCGGTATCCTTTCCTATAGAGTCCAACCATGGCATGTTTAGAACTCTTTTCAAATCGTATATCGCATAATTTGCCGAAACATCAAAATTATGCGGTTTAACATTAATTTTTAGTTTTAAGCCTTCTTTGAGATAATTAAACAAACACCTTAAGGGCAGAAATTTACACGATGTATTGACAAGTTCATAACTTGTCATATAGCCCTAAATTTTCATCAATCAATTACCTTACAAGAGTTTTAGCCTCTAGAGTTCTGAAATCACTTCACACATGTCAAATTTTACTAGAACAACCCCCAATTTTCCTAGGGTTTATCAAGTTCTACTTAACCCACTAACCACCTACAAGGGTGTTCATGAATTTGTTAGAATTAGGTATGATTTCAACATGTAATTGCCTAGGGTTTACTCCTAGACACTTAAATGTTCTTCTTTCATCTACATAACACACATGCATTAACAGATTTCGAATTCCCTAAATTCATGAGAATTTCAAGTAGAGAATTTTTATCAAATTTTGCATACCTTATGATCTCCTTTCGACGGGGATCATTAATCTTAGCTCGGATTTCGTTTTTGATCAGAATTGAACCTTCAATCTATGAGATTTGTGGAAGTTTGGGTTTTGAAGAACCCTGGTCGCCCCCCCTTTGTCTGGTTCGATCTCAACACACGCCCACAAGTGTGTTTTGAGTTTTAATTTCTGTTTTAATAATATTAGTTTCAATTTAAACACTTTTGGCCCCTCAATTATCATTTGGTTCTTATTTTTAGCGTTTTAACCCATTTGTATGTCACTACAAGGCTTTTACCTAACTAGGTAATTTTAATCCTAGTTAGTTCACTTGTTTATTTACTGACATTATATTTAAAATAAATGATTTGCATTTTTCGGGGTGTTACACTTGTGACCCAGGTTCGACTCTCACTCTTCTGCGGCATCCAGGTGAATGCTCGCTAATACTTTATGTATTGATCTATACTTTAATACGTATTGCAGGAAATTGATGAGGATGATTGTTTTGGTCAAAAATCAAGCAAGGATAATGCAACCAAATCTTTTGTTGTGAGGTGTGATGCTTGAATCTATGGACAATTGTATGAACAACTTGCAAATCAAATAAAGAGGTGACACAAGGATTTATACGAGGAAAAAGCCCTTGATCAAGAGTTGATCTCCGGCACAAAAAACCTCGGGTGATGGAAACTACCGATCACCAACTAAAATTAAACAAATGGTTGGTACAACTCGGGATGATAACAAGCTTGTTACAAGGATCACTAATGTGCAATGTGCAAAAAATGTATGAAATCGCCAAGTAAACTGTCGAGAGCTGTTTCGAGAGTGTTTGTTTGCTAAAATTAGCTAAGTGTTCTAACTCAAGCTTGTTATCCCCTTTTTAAAATTAGAAATAACTAAACTAACTAACTGTCCGCTAATCATGCTAGCTTCCCACGATCTCCATAACGTTCACACGGGCCAAGCACGTGCGGAATATTGAGGGAATATGCTCCACGAATATCGGCAAGACCAAGTCCATGCACGTATTCCTGCAAAACGAGCTCACATACAAGGTAGACAACCGTTAGTGTAAGGATAACAATGAGGATCTTGAATCCTGGTCCTGCAACACATTCTGAGGATCCTAAATTCAAACAGAATTAAGGATCCGCGATCCTGGCAGTACTTGAGGATCCTTGATCCTTAGGATTTGAAAATCCTCCCCTAACAATTGCCCCCAAAATATAAGGAGTAAAGTGTAAATTAACGAGTTATATTTTCGATCTTATCTGCAATTGACTAACAGATATATAGCCGTTAGGATCGTACTAGCCGTTGCTGATCTTACGTCATTGAAGTGACAATCCTGCAAAATCATCATTATAAATTCAAGTTAGAGATAAGGATCAGGAAGCATTTAAATTCGTGCGTTACACCCTTTAAATCCTCATTCGAAGATTGATCAGGTACTTCTCTCTCCCTTCTCTCTTCATCTTCTTCCGTTCTTCTTCAAATTCTTTATACCAGAATGAAGTTACGATCATCCCCTGCCAAGGATCACCAGAAAGATAGTCCTTTGAAAAGCCAAGGGATTATCAAAGATTCTCCGAAGGAACGTTGCTGCTTTACTGATCCGGAGATAGACCGGATTCGTCATTGCTTTCCGCCAGACTCTGTCTTTAAACCTATTGACCCTACCGCCTTGAGTTACTTCGTTTCTGCAACTTGGGTCGCTTTTCCGGCCACCCCATTTCTGATAAGATACTCCTATCCTTTCCCTGCTTTTACCCAGTCTTTCTTCTCCCTTACTGGCATATCCTATGTCCAGGCCATGCCAATGATGTGGAGGGTTTTCTATACCCTTGAGAGAATCATTAAGCAGGAGGATATAGAGTTAGGAATGTCGGAATTGGCCGAACTATACAACCTTGTAAGCCATGGTTCACACCGCTTCTTATTCAAACATAAACCCGGCGAAGCACACCCAATCCTCAAGACCACTAAAAATGACACCAATTGGAAGAAGCGTTTTTTCTTCGTTAGGAGGGATTCCATCCCGGATGGGAAGGATCTACCGAGAGAGTGGGCCACCCACGGTAGGATAGAGGATCCTTATAGAAGGATAATAGGATAACCCTGTTTCTGCCGAGGATCACTAACCCCTTTTTGTATCTTTTGTGCAGCTATCTCTGTTTCTTATATAATTCCATCACCTGCAACCAAAGAGAGGATTGCTGCTTTCTGGAATCTTGATCCTGCAGTAAGATCATTTCAAGCAAACACCAAGGATTCTCAAGAAGTATCCTCCGGCTCGGTCACAATGTCAAGTAAGTATCCAAGTCTATATATGATTAAATGTTTAAATGTAAATAAAACAAGAATACTTATCTGTTGTTTTGTATTGGTAGGCGCTAGAAAATCTTCAAGGTCAACCTCCCGCTTTAGTGTCAGTGATCTCAGCACTGTGGCTCCCAGGTCTGGGAAGAAGAAGACTGCTGCTAGCCCAAGCACTATAATTCCCAAGCCTGTCACCTCCAAAGGAGGAAAAAAGAGGAAGGCCACTGAAGCTGACAATCTTGAAGGCTTGCCCCTCATCCGCCACCAGTTTCAGGAATACTTTGCTGATGTAAGGATCACTGATCCTGACTAATTATCCTGCCCACTTGAGGATAATGGATTCTGAACCTTACCTTTTCTTTTTGCAGAAATTCACCGAGGTCGAGATGCTCTTTGATGCATACGTTGAAGAGGCTGAGCAGAAGCATCTGGAGTTCCAAAAGATCTTCCTGGCCAAAGATCAAACCATCTCCTCCCTTGAGAAAGACCTCAATCTGGCGAAGAAGCAGCTGGTCATGGCCCAGATAAACGCTGATCATGAGAAGCATGAGGTGCTAGAGGAGGCTAAAATCTCTGTTGCCATCACCATGTACAAGATCAAGCTGCAAATGGCCCAGGAGCCTGAGGATCCTGACTTTGACAGGACCAAGTGGGACCAGGAGGGCTGGAAGGCGAAGCTGGCTGAGCTAGACGATGAGGAGGAGGCTACAGAGGTCTTGGCGATTGAGGCAAGTGGCAGCGGTAAGGATTAAGCTGGTGGTGCTGATGCTGGTGGTGATGCAGCCAAGGTTTGAGCTGCAGAAATGGGCGATGATGGATATTTCTAGACGCGGCCGGAGCCCATTTTTTAGGATTTGGTAGTAGTTTTTTAGTTATGATATTTTAAACAATGCTGGGTTGTAATAACTAAACAATAGCTATTAGGGCTGAGGATCATGGATCCTTTGAACAATCGGTAGGATAATAGGTGGTGGAGGGATCCTCTGTTTGGGGGATGAAACCACTTGTTATCCTACCATCTGTTATTTCCTGCACTTTCAAGACCTGTTAACAATGGACACCCTTTGCCAACCTAAGTGGACGGGCCACGTATTGCTGGTAGAAACTTGGGTTGGCAATTTTGACAACCTTTAAGGGTTTAACATCTTGTGAATAAATAAAACTTTAATCTTTTGGCTTATCATGTGTTGTCATATTTGTATACACTTTACTTTTCAGTTGCTATTATACACTTTATTTGAATTTATTAAGTAAATAAGAAAAGTTTAATAGATCATATCAACAAGTTTTAGGGTATGACCAAGGATCAAATATCCTATAATCGATAAATTCAAAAAAGTAGTATAGCTTAAGGATCATAAATCCTGTTGTCAAAGGATAAGAGTCACTTATATAAATAATGAATAAAATTAAAGTAATTAAGGATCATACCTGAGAATCCAAGTTAGGATCCTAAACCTTTAACATTTACAATCAGGATAACCAAAAGACAAACCTTAGTAGAAGGTAAGGATCAAGGATCCTTAGCTGTTTAACTTCAAAAACCTGAAATGGAACATAACTTGGGACTAAGCCAATATAAGAGAAGAGTTAGCAACTGGGGACAAGCCCAACAATTGTGGGGACAAGCCCAAAAGATCTTGTGTAAACTGGAGTATGGCCCTCACTGGCGACTATCCAAACTTAGTGACATGAAGATGCCAAAACCTTAGCTAACGTGAAAACGTTAGAAACCTTAGGAACGGATGTATGGTACGTCTACCATTATACGTAGGATCCCGGATACAGCCAAGACAATGAAATTGTCAGTCCCTAAAGCGAGTACTGGTCCCATTGCCATGAACTGTACCAGGATCATCGTGCACTACTGGCAATACTGGGGACATGCCCAAATGACTGGGGACAAGCCCAAAAAACTGGGGACAAGCCCAAATAACTGGGGACAAGCCCAAATAACTGGAGACTTCTGTGGATACTCAATCCTTCATTAAGGATACATGAACCTTCTGCAAAACTCAGAATCAAGTGAAAGGAGGATAAAGGATCCAAGATCCTTCTCCTTGTATATAGGATAATTAAAGAATGAAATAGTTTGAGATTAGATCATTACCAAAATGAGGATACTCTGTCCTGTAAGGATCCTTCCAAAATATCAATCATGAAAATGATTGAGGATCCTGGATCCTTACTACATGAAATATGTCTTCAGGTGGACAGCATTCCAAGCTCTTGGTAGCAAATCACCTTCCATTGCTAGCAATCGATATACCCCCTTTCCTGCCTCAGCTTCAATTAAATAGGGGCCTTCCCAATTTGGCGCCAACTTTCCATCAGCAGGATTGGTGGTATTCTGAAATGCTTTCCTCAACACCATATCACCAACTTGGAATTTCCTGATCCTGACATTCTTATTGTAGGCTCCAGCCATCCTTTTTTGATAACTAGCCATCCTTATCCTTGCCAAATCCATGAGCTCTTCTATAATATCCAAGTCTTGAACCAAGTTTTCAGCATTCTCTTCAGGATCACGGATGCTTGTTCTTGTAGTAGGAACCACCATTCCTGTAGGGATCACTGATTCTGCTCCAAATACCAAAGAAAATGGAGTTTGACCAGTAGCATTCTTGGGAGTTGTCCTATCAGCCCATAATACATAAGGTAGTTCTTCTGTCCACTTTCCTTTCTTAGATCCAAGCTTCTTCTTCAAATTGTTGATGATGATCTTGTTGGATGATTCTGTCTGACCATTAGCTTGTGGGTGGACTGGTGTTGATGTTATCATCTTAATCCCCCAGCTGTCACAAAAGTTAGTAGTTCTACTCCCAATGAATTGGGATCCATTATCACAAACAATTTCAGAAGGAATACCAAATCTAGTAATAATATTTCTTTTAATAAAGGATATCACTTCCTTTTCTTTGACTTGAGCAATGGCTTCAGCCTCTATCCTCTTGGAGAAGTAATCAGTCATAGCAAGCATGAATACTTTTCCACCAGGTGCCTTAGGAAGTTTACCAACTATATCCATTCCCCATCTCATAAATGGCCAAGAAGAGGATATAGGATGTAAGAGCTCTGCTGGTTGGTGAAGGATATTACTATGTCTCTGACAAGGTCACACTTCCTGGCGTAATCCACAGCATCCTTCTTCATAGTAGGCCAATAGTATCCTGTCCTCAGGATCCTTGAAAATAATGCCCTGCCCCTAGTGTGGTTTCCACAATCTCCTTCATGAAAATCCTTTAGGACTTCTTGGATTTCAGGATCCTCAATGCATCTTAGATATGGTCCTGCAAGAGATCGTTTATATAACATGTTATTCAATATTGTGAACTGAGATACCTTAATTTTGAAAGCCCTGGGGTTTTCTCCTGTAGGAATCTCTCCATGTTGGATATATCTCATGATTGGAAGGATCCATGATCCTGAATGAGATTGTGTATCATCACCAGGGATGATTGCAAAATCCTCTCCTATCTCCATAGCTACATGATTCTCAATAGCGGGGGTTAGGATGTGGATAATAGGGATCCTGATATCCTCTGGAATCTTCAAGGATGATCCTAGATTGGCCAATGCATCAGCTTCTGCATTCTCTTCTCTGGGTACCTGTGTCAAACTAAAGGAAACGAAAGAGAGTGCCAATTCTTTGACTATATCTAAATATTTGATTAGCTTTTCACCTTTAACAGCATAGGATCCATTAAAGTGATTAGTAATTAACAATGAATCTACATGTACCTCAAGATACCTGATCCTCATATGCTTGGAAATTTGCAAACCAACTATTAAGGCTTCATATTCAGCCTCATTGTTAGTAGTTTGAAACTCACAAGCTATGGAGTGGGGTATTATGTCCCCCTGTGGCGATTTTAGTAGTATTCCAAGTCCTGTTCCTTTGACATTAGAGGCTCCATCAGTGAAGAGTATCCAAGGATCCTTAGTTTCTTCCAGCTGTTGGACTTCTAACTCAGCTTCTGTTAGGGGAGGATTTTCTAACAATTAGTGATCCTTACTTGTTATCCTAATTAATGATCCTTACTTCTGTGACAGATAGTGATCCTCAGAAGAGCATTAGGATAAGGATCATGGATCACCTTAAGGATCCTCATACTAACGATTGTTTGTTTGTGTTTCGTATTATTTCGCAGGAGTAACCAGCTTGACTTGGTCTTGGCAACGTTACTATGGAATATTCCACGGGTATTTCGCACACGTTTGACTGGAAATGGACGTTGTGGAGAACGTGGGAGCTTGGCACAAAAGTCGGATAGTTTGTTATTGTAGTTAACTTCTATTTTTAAAGGGGTGACGAGCTAGAATTAGAACACTTAGCCATTTTCAGCTACACACACTCTCGTACAATTGCACTCTTGAAGCTCTCGATGAACACTTATTAGTTTTCATTCATTTTTACACCTTTCACCGTAGTGATCCTTGTACCTAGCTCGTTACTATCCGAAGTTGTAAACATTTATTGATTTATTTGAGCTTGGTGATCGGTAGTTTCCATCACCCGGGGTTTTTTGTGCCGGAGATCAACTCTTGATCAAGGGCTTTTTCCCCGTACAAATCCTTGTGTCGTTTGTGCAATTTACGTTGAAGTGATCCTTATCATTGTTCTATATTCAAGCATCATACCCCGTAACAAAGAGTTTGGTTGCATTATCCTCATTAGATTTTTTGACCAAAACAGTTTGGTGCCCACCGTGGGGCAATTGGTGCTTCATTCTTAGAAAAATTCGTATTTCTGTGCTCATTTCAGTTCACTGCAACCAAGCAAATGGCTTCCTCAGCGAAGAATGCTTCAAATTTGATGCCCTCATTCAGTTCTTCACAAGGCGTTCCCCCTTTGCCTCCACCACCTTCTGGATCGCAAAAGAATGCTGAGAATGCTGCGAAGAAACCAACTCCCATTTTCTCAAAACCTCCAACTTCTTCTGCTTCTTACACTCCCACTACTAGTGACATGTTTACTTTGATTTTGCAGATGAAGGATCATATACAGCAACAGGATAAGACCAATGAAAGGATTCTCAAAGAAATCGGAGATCTCAAGAAACAAAAGAAAACGGCAGAGGATCATTCCCCACTAATGCCCAGATCTTTGAATTTTGACACTCCGGTGATTACTTCTCAGCCATCAGTGGTTCCAGATGTTCAATATGTGGGTGGACCAAAAGGAGTGCACTACGGAACAACAATAGTGACCCAGGCATCGGGTTCCTATTTCCAGCCAGCGGGATCCTATCCTCAGCATATGGGATCCCTCACGAATTCAGGAGGATACTCAGGAGCGCAGCAGGTTCAAGGATCCTCCTTTGTTCCAGGATCATCCCAGGTTCAAGGATCCTCCTTTGTTCCGGGATCATCCCAGGTTCAAGGATCCTCCATTGTTCCAGGATCATCCCAGGTTCAAGGATCCTCCTTTGTTCCAGGATCATCCCAGGTTCAAGGATCCTCCTTTGTTCCAGGATCGTCCCAGTTTCAGGGATCCTTCCAGATGCCAGGATCCTTGAGGAGTTTGCAAACAGGAAATTCAGATGTCCATCAGGGAGATTTTATTCCAATGCAGACCAATGCTTCTACTGGTCCTTCGATCATTCCAGAGCCCCAACAATATGGATTAACATCCATTCTTCCTAATTTGAATCCAATGGGAGGTAACACTTTTAATAATTCTTATACTACTAACCATGGCCTTATGCAGGATCCAGGTATCAGTCATGCCATGGCCAGAGAATTGCAGAAGTTGAAGGATATGATATCAAGTGTTCCAGGAGTGGTCAAACCTATCCCAGAGATCGCAGATGGGAGCCACAAGATATCTCGTTTTGCACCACCAATCTGTGATGCTGAGATACCCAAGAGGTTCCATGTCCCAACTATGAAGCTGTATGATGGTTCGACGGATCCTGAAGAACGCATAGCACAATACAGGGAGAGGATGGAGATCAATCAAATCCCAGAAAGGTTAAAGGAAGCATACCTGTGCAAGGGATTCGGATCCACTCTTACTGGATCAGCTCTCAAATGGCTGCTAAGTCCACCCCCCTACTCTATTACCTCATTTGCTAATCTAGTTAACCTATTTAATAATCAGTTTTCTTGTAGTAGAAAATTTGAACGATTAACTAGTGATCTATATAGGATAACCCAGGGTCATAATGAATCATTAAGGGATTACATTACCAAATTCAGTAAAGAATCCTTAGACATTCCCAACTTGGATATAGCTACGGCTGTTGAGGCCTTTAAAATGGGATTGCTTAGGGATTCATTGTTTTATGATGATCTTGTTATGACACCATGCAGGAACCTAGATGAGGTAAGAACCCGGGCACTTAGGTTCATCTGGCTAGAGGATGACAAAAGGATCCAGGAGAGGTTAGCAGGATCCTCAAAGCAGGATAAGCAAGGATCCTCATTCAGGAACAACAAGTTCAGATCCTATAACAGATCTGATAACCAGAACGTGCATGTTGTTGATCAAGAAGAGGATGATGAGGATTATCCTCCAATCTCTGAATATTGTTTTTCTGTTGATAACAATGAATTAATCCTTGCGATGCAGAACTTAGGTGATAAAGCCAGATGACCCAGAAAGAATGATAGGCCAGCTGCAACTAAGGATAAGTCAAAGTGGTGTGCATACCATGAAGATTTTGGGCATCTTACAGAAGAATGCATTGCACTAAGAAAGGAAATTGGATACTTGTTGAGCAAGGGGCATCTAAAAGAGTTGTTGGGTAGGAAAAAGTCAAGGACTCAGGATCCTGAAAGGATCCCTGAGAAAGCTCCGGCTCCTCCAGCAGATGCACAAGTAATAAACTTTATTTCTGGAGGATCAGACATTTATGGCACATCCTTCTCAGCAGCTAAAAGGCATGCAAAGGAAACTAAGATGGATAGTGGAGAAAGACCCGTTCAAACATCAAGTGTCTCCGAAGGAAAAGTCATAACCTTTGATGAGGATGATCGTGTTGATATCCAGGATCCTCATCACGATGGTTTTGTTATTACTCTTTTCATTTCTAACCATTTTGTCCGCAGGATCCTTATAGACGGAGGAAGTTCAGTGAACATTATTCAGCTCGATGTTCTAAAAGAGATGGGTATTCCTGAATCAGATATCATACCAAGATCCTCCGTGCTCGTGGGATTTAGTGGCGAAACTAAGAATACCCTGGGGGACATTAAGCTCCCAATATACATCGAAGACCTACATTCTTATCAAAAATTTTGTGTTATTGACTGTTTATCTTGTTGTAATGTTATCCTTGGCAGGCCCTGGATACACGATATGAAGGCAGTCCCATCTACTTACCATCAATGTGTGAAGCTCCCTAGTCCTTGGGGAATAGTCAAGATTGATAGTGATCAGCAGGAGGCTAAGAATTGCTATACTTCATCGATGAAACCAGCATCGAAGTCAAGGGAACAATAGCAATCAAAGTATCCTCCAAGGGATGTCTTGGAGGCAAGAGAGCAGGATGTGGTAGAAATCCTCATGGATCCTCATGATCCTGAATCCAAAATCTATATCGGATCAGGGATCCTTGGCGATATGAAGGAAGACCTCGTATCCTTCCTCAAAAGGAGAAAGACTACCTTTGCATGGAAACACGAAGACATGACAGGCATATCTAAAGATGTAATCACTCACAAACTTGGCATTGATAGGTCCTTCAAACCAATCCATCAAAGGAGAAGAAAGTTTGCACCGGAAAGAAATGCCATTATCCAGGAAGAGGTAGAGAAATTGCTCCGGGCAGGTATGATTAGAGAGGTCAAGTATCCAAGATGGTTGGCCAATGTGGTTGTTGTTCAAAAGAAAAACGGAAAGTGGAGGGTATGTGTCGATTTTACAGATTTAAATAAGGCATGTCCCAAGGATCCTTTCCCATTACCCCACATTGACTCCATGGTGGATGCAACTGCGGGTCATGAACTATTAACTTTTATGGATGCTTCATCTGGATTTCAACAAATCCAAATGGAACCATCCGATCAAGAGGATACAGCCTTCATGACTCCAACTGGTATATATTGTTATATAGCTATACCGTTCGGACTAAGAAATGCAGTTGCAACTTATCAAAGGCTAGTGAATATGATGTTCAAGGATCAGATTGGACAAACTATGGAGGTCTACATAGACGATATGGTGGTAAAATCAATAAAGGCTGAGGATCACCTAAGGGATTTGGAGGAAGCTTTCGATATCCTTGACAAATATAACATGAAGCTTAATCCTTCAAAATGTCACTTTGGTGTTAAAGCAGGTAAATTCTTAGGATATATGGTAACAAAGAGAGGCATTGAAGCTAGCCCGGAACAAATCAAAGCAATAGTGAACATCAAATCTCCGGCCAATGCTAAGGATGTCCAAAGATTAACAGGCAGGATAGCGGCTTTGAACAGATTCATATCCAAATCCTCAGAAAAGTGCAAAGAATTCTATGATATCCTGAGGAAGAATAAGAAATTTGAATGGACTGAGAAGCATGAAAATGCTTTAAGAGCCCTCAAAGATTACCTATCCTCAGCCCCGTCCTTGATGAAACCAGAAAAAGGCGATGTGCTATCCTTGTATCTTGCAGTATCCTCAAAAGCAGTAAGTGCGGTCCTTGTTAAGGATCACGAAGGTACACAACATCCTGTCTATTATGTAAGTAAAAGTTTACTTGATGCCGAATCCAGGTATTCACACCTTGAAAAACTTATTCTTGCATTAATTATGGCATCTACTAAGTTGAGACATTATTTTGAAACTCATGTTATTGTTGTTAAAACTAACTTTCCAATTAAGAATGTCCTCAGGAAACCAGAGATGTCAGGAAGGATGGCTAAGTGGGCAGTGAAGCTTAGTGCTTATGATATAAGATATGAGCCTAGGACAGCCATCAAATCCCAAGCATTAGCCGACTTTGTGGCTGATTTCAGTAGTGATTTACAAGAAGAAGCTGAGTTAGAAGTCCAGCAGCTAGAGGAGACCAAGGATCCTTGGATACTCTATACTGATGGATCCTCAAATGTCAAAGGCACAGGGCTTGGAATACTACTAAAATCGCCACAGGGGGACATAATACCCCACTCTATAGCTTGTGAGTTCCAAACCACTAACAATGAGGCCGAATATGAAGCCTTAATTGCTGGTTTGCAAATTGCCAAGCATATGGGGATCAGGTATCTTGAGGTACATGTAGATTCATTGTTAATTACAAATCACTTTAATGGATCCTATGCTGTTAAAGGTGAAAAGCTAACCAAATATTTAGAGATAGTCAAAGTATTGGCACTCTCCTTTGTTTCCTTTAGTTTGACACAGGTACCAAGGGAAGAAAATACAGAAGCTGATGCATTGGCTAACTTAGGATCATCCTTGAAGATCCCGGAGGATATCAAGATCCCTATTATCCATATTCTGACCCTGGATATCGAGGATCATGTGGCTATGGAGATAGGAAAGAATTCTGCAATTATCCCTAGTGAGGATACTCAATCCCATTCAGGATCAGGATCATGGATCTCACCAATTATGAGATACTTACAACATGGAGAGATTCCTACAGGAGAAAACCCTAGGGCTTTCAAAATTAAGGTATCTCAATTCACAATTTTAAATAATATGTTGTATAGACGATCTCTTGCAGGACCATACTTGAGATGCATTGAGGATCCTGAAATCCAAGAAGTTTTAAAAGACTTCCATGAAGGAGATTGTGGAAACCACACTGGGGGCAGGGCATTATTCTCAAGGATCCTGAGGACATGATACTACTGGCCAACCATAAAAAGAGATGCTGTGGAGTATGCTGAGAGATGTGATCCTTGTCAGAGACACAGCAATATCCTTCATCAACCAGCTGAATTATTGCATCCTATATCCTCCTCTTGGCCATTTATGAGATGGGGTATGGATATAGTTGGTAAGCTCCCTAAGGCACCTGGTGGAAAAGTGTTCATGCTAGCTATGACTGATTACTTCTCCAAGTGGATAGAGGCTGAAGCTTTTGCACAAGTCAGAGAAAAGGAAGTTATATCCTTCATTAAAAGAAATATTATAACTAGATTTGGAATTCCTTCTGAAATTATATGTGATAATGGTTCCTAATTTATTGGGGGCAGAACCACTAACTTTTGTGACAGCTGGGGGATTAAGATGATAACATCAACACCAGTTCACCCACAAGCTAATGGTCAGGCAGAATCATCCAACAAGATCATCATCAACAATTTGAAGAAGAAGCTTGGATCCAAGAAAGGGAAATGGGCAGAAGAACTACCTTATGTGCTTTGGGCTGATAGGACAACCCCTAAGAATGCAACTGGTCAAACACCATTCTCTTTGGTATTTAGGGCAGAATCAGTGATCCCAACAGAAATGGTGGTTCCAACTGCTAGAACAAGTACCCGTGATCCTAAGGAAAATGATGAGAACTTGGCTCAAGACCTGGATACTATTGAAGAAATCAGGGATCTGGCTAGGATAAGGATGGCCAGTTATCAACAAAGAATGGCTGGTGCTTATAACAAAAATGTCAGGATCAGGAAGTTTCAAGTTGGAGATATGGTATTAAGGAAAGCATTTCAGAATACCACCAATCCTGCCGATGGAAAATTGGCTCCAAAATGGGAAGGCCCTTATTTGATTGAAGCTGAAGCAGGAAAGGGGGCATACAGATTGCTGACCATGGAGGGTGATTTGCTACCAAGAGCTTGGAATGCTGTCCACTTGAAGAAATATTTCATGTGAGCAGGATCCTCATGGCACAGATGATCCTTACGTTAGGAGTATCCTTGAAGGATCCTTAAAGTATCAGTGATCCTTACTTTGGTAATATCCTAACCTTGAACTATTTCATTTCTTTATTTTCTCATATAAGGATAAGGATCATGTGTCCTTTATCCATCTCTCACGTGATTTTAAGTTTTGAAAGTTCAGGTATCCTTAGCATAACATTGGTTATCTGCAGAAGCAATCCGTTCCTTGGGTTTAACCCCAGTTATTTGGGCTTGACCCCAGTTCCGCCTGTAGCGCATGATGATCCTGGTATAGTTCAAGGCAGTGGGACCAGTACTCGCTTTAGGGGCTGATAATTCCATTGTACTGGCTATACCTAGGATCCTAAGTATAATGGTAGACGTACCATACATCCGTTCCTAAGGTTTCTAACGTTTTCACGTTAGCTAAGGTTTTGGCATTTTCATGTCACTAAGTTTGGATAGTCGCCAGTTAGGGCCATACTCCAGTTTACATACGATCCTTGGGCTTGTCCCCAGTTATCCTTGGGCTTGTCCCCAGTTGCTAACTATTATCTTATATTGGCTTAGTCCCAAGTTATGCTCTATTTCAGGTCCTTGAAGATAAGCAACTAGGGATCCTTGATCCTTACTTCTCTCTAAGGTTTATTTTGTAGTTATCCTGATTATGGTTAGGATACTAACTTGGATCCTCAGGTATGATCCTTCATTATTTTTAATTCTACTCATTGTTTATTTGAATAACCCTAAAAATTTGACAACTAAACTTGTGATCCTTAAAATATTTTACTTTTTGGGATTCTTTAACTATAGGATACTTGATCTTGGATCATATCCTAAGTATTTTCAATCTGACTTATTCAAAATTGTTTATTCAATAAATGTATATCAAAACAATTGAGAATTAAAGAGACAAAAAGGATAACAATACAAGATAAGCGACAAAAGATTAAGGTTTTATTTATTAACAAAAGATTAACCCTTAAAAGGTTGTCAAAATCACCTACCCCGAGCATCTACCAGCAAAACGTGGCCCGTCCGCTGGGGTAGGTAAAGGGTGTCCATGATAATAGGTTCAAAAGTAGTGCAGGAATATAAAGGCGGCAGGATCACAATGGCTTCATCCCCCAAACAGAGGATCCCTCCACCGTTTGCAATCCTACCTATTGTCCAAAGGATCATACATAATCCTTAATCCTAAAAACTATTGTTCAGTACAAACCATCAAATTATTCAACAAAACAACCATTAAACTAAAAAATTGGGCTCCGGCTATGTATAGAAGTTTCCTTCATCGCCCAATCATGCAGCCTAAACCTTCCCTGCATCATCACCTCCGGATCCACTTGCTTCACCACCTTCACCTTTGCCTCCAGCCTCGATCGCTAAAACCTCCTCAACCTCATCATCATCTTCAAGATCAGCCAATCTTGCTTTCCAGTCCTCAATCTCCTAGCTGCTTCTGTCGAAGTTAGGATCTTGAGCTTCCTGGGCCATCTTTAGTTTGGTCTGATACATTGTGATGGCAGCAGAGACCTTTGCACCTTCTATGAGATCATGCTTTTCATAGTCAAGGTCAATCAGAAGTTTAGCCGTCTTAGTCTTGGCATCCTGGAGCTCCTTCTGAAGATCAGCGATTTTGAGGTCCTTTAGCAATGCAACCTGCTGGAGGTCGGCAATCTTCCTATCTTGATCCTCAACGTGGCCAACATAATCCTCAATCTCAGTGAATTTCTGCAAAGGGGATAAAAGATAAGGTCAAGACCGAGTGATCCTCAAATCAGCAGGATATGTCAGCAGGATATACTAGCAGAGACAGTGATCCTTACATCGTTGAAGTATTCGAGGAATTGATGGCGGATCAGAGGCAGACCCTGCAGATCCTCAGCTTCAGAGGCCTTTCTCTTCTTGATTCCCTTTCCTTTGAGGGGTGCCTTGGGGACTGAAGCTGTCGGGCTGGTAGGAGCCTTTCTTTTGGAGGATCTGACGGTGGTGAGATCGGTGACATTGAACTTTGAAGCAGACTTGGTGGATTTTCCAGCACCTACACAACCAAAACAAGATAAGTATCTTTATTTCACTCATATTTCACTATTTATTTAATTTTTAAACAAAGATACTTACTTGACATCGTGATAGAACCTGAGGATACCTCCTGAGAATCCTGGGTTGTTGTTTTGAAAGTTCTTGTTTCAGGATCAAGTTTCTTGAAAGCGATGAGTCTCTCTTTGGCAGCAGGAGACAGTCTGAGGCGTGAGACGGTGATAGCTGCATAACAAGAAAGCAAAAGTATATAAGTGATCCTTATATCAAAAGAAAGTTTTCTGGTGATCCTTCTCAGGATCCTCCACCCTACCATGGGTAGCCCAATTCATGGGTAGATCCTTTCCATCATCAATAGAATCTCTCTTGACGAAAAAGAAATGCCGCTTCCAGTTAGCATCATTCTTGGTAGCTTTGAAGATCGGATGTTCCTCACCAGGCTTACGTTTAAACAAATAACGATAAGAGCCAAAGGTAGTAAGATCATACAGCTCTCCCAGCTCTGACATTCCTAGGTCTATCCTTTCTTGCTCGATGATCCTTTCAAGGGTATACAAAACCCTCCAGATCATCGGCATGGCTTGGATATAAGAGATGCCGGTTAGGGAAAAGAAAGATTGGGTGAAGGCTGGAAAAGGATATGTATAGCCTATGGTGAACGGAGTGACAGGAAAAACAACCCAGTTGTCGAAAATGTGATCACTCAGGGTATTAGGATCAAAAGGTCTGAACTCGGTGTTCGCCGGGAAGCAGTGGCGGATCCTATCAATCTGTGCATCGTTGAAATAGCAGCGTTCTTTTATGGAATCTTCGATGATCCCCTGGCTTTTCGGTGGGCTGTTTTTCGGGTGATCCTTAGCTGGGGAGTTCCGAAGCAACATCTTTGATAGAATGGTGGAAAGAAACGGAAAACAGAGCAAAGAAGGAAGAAGATGAAGAGAGAATACCTGTTTATCTTCGGAATGCAGTTATAAAGGGAGTATCTCTGAAATTTTAAATGCAATCGATCCTATCTATATCTCCTATTTATAATCATGATTGTGCAGGGTTGTCACCTCTATTCAGCCTCATTGTTAGTAGTTTGAAACTCACAAGCTATGGAGTGGGGTATTATGTCCCCCTGTGGCGATTTTAGTAGTATTCCAAGTCCTGTTCCTTTGACATTAGAGGATCCATCAGTGAAGAGTATCCAAGGATCCTTAGTTTCTTCCAGCTGTTGGACTTCTAACTCAGCTTCTGTTAGGGGAGGATTTTCTAACAATTAGTGATCCTTACTTGTTATCCTAATTAATGATCCTTACTTCTGTGACAGATAGTGATCCTCAGAAGAGCATTAGGATAAGGATCATGGATCACCTTAAGGATCCTCATACTAACGATTGTTTGTTTGTGTTTCGTATTATTTCGCAGGAGTAACCAGCTTGACTTGGTCTTGGCAACGTTACTATGGAATATTCCACGGGTATTTCGCACATGTTTGACTGGAAATGGACGTTGTGGAGAACGTGGGAGCTTGGCACAAAAGTCGGATAGTTTGTTATTGTAGTTAACTTCTATTTTTAAAGGGGTGACGAGCTAGAATTAGAACACTTAGCCATTTTCAGCTACACACACTCTCGTACAATTGCACTCTTGAAGCTCTCGACGAACACTTAATAGTTTTCATTCATTTTTACACCTTTCACCATAGTGATCCTTGTACCTAGCTCGTTACTATCCGAAGTTGTAAACATTTATTGATTTATTTGAGCTTGGTGATCGGTAGTTTCCATCACCCGAGGTTTTTTGTGCCGGAGATCAACTCTTGATGAAGGGCTTTTTCCCCGTACAAATCCTTGTGTCGTTTGTGCAATTTACGTTGAAGTGATCCTTATCATTGTTCTATATTCAAGCATCATACCCCGTAACAAAGAGTTTGGTTGCATTATCCTCATTAGATTTTTTGACCAAAACAGCTTCCTTTTGCAAGTCACTACTAAAATCTGCCACAAAGTCAGCTAAGGCTTGGGATTTGATGGCAGTCCTTGGTTCATATCTTATATCATAAGCACTAAGCTTCACTGCCCACTTAGCCATCCTTCCTGACATTTCAGGTTTTCTGAGAACATTCTTAATTGGAAAATTAGTCTTGACAATAATGGCATGAGTTTCAAAATAATGTCTTAATTTACTAGATGCCATAATCAAAGCAAGAATAAGTTTCTCTAAATGTGAATACTTGGATTCAGCATCAAGCAAACTCTTACTTACATAATAGACATGATGTTTGTTAGGGGTGGATTTCTAAATGACCAGTGATCCTTATTTACTGTTGGATTTAGTGATCCTCAATTCTGTCTGAAGCAGTGATCCTCAGAAGTGTTGCAGGATCAGGATCATGGATCACTATAAGGATCCCTGTACTAACGATTGTCTACTTTGAATTCGTAAATGTTTTGCAGGAATATCAACTTGGACTTAGTCTTGGCGACATTCCTGGAGAATATTCTCAGTCTATTCCGCACGTGCTTGGTCAGAAATGGACGTTGTGGAGTCGTGGAGGACTTGCATGATTTGCGGAATGTTAGTTAGGCTTGATATTTTCTATTTTTAAAGGGGCAGCGAGCTATTTTAGAAACACTTGGCTATTTTTGGCTACACACACACTCA
The DNA here is from genome assembly GCA_030545235.1 of Helianthus tuberosus. Taxonomy (NCBI): domain Eukaryota; kingdom Viridiplantae; phylum Streptophyta; class Magnoliopsida; order Asterales; family Asteraceae; genus Helianthus; species Helianthus tuberosus. The sequence continues at coordinate 152,600,662 of CM060430.1, forward strand.
TACAACCGCTCTCACCAGCTCTCGACAAAACACTTAGCATTTTTCATACATTTCTACACGATACACTATAGTGATCCTTGTACTTAGCTCGCTATCATCCGAAGTTGTAACAGATTGTTTGTTTAATTTAAGTTGGTGATCGGTAGTTTCCATCACCCGGGGTTTTTTGTGCTGGAGATCAACTCTTGATCAAGGGCTTTTTCCCCGTATAACTCTTCGTGTCATTTGTTCATCATACTTCATAGTGATCCTTATTATTGTTCATCAATTCAAGCATCATACCTCACAACAGAAAGTTTGGTTACATTGTCATTGCTTGATTTTTGACCAAAACAGTTTGGCGCCCACCGTGGGGCAATTGGTGCTTCATTCTTAGAAAGATTCGTGTTTTTGTGGTCATTTCGATTCGCTACAACTAAGCAGATGGCTTCCTCAGTGAAGAATACTTCAAGTTTGATGCCCTCATTCAGTTCTTCACAAGGCGTTCCTCCTTTGCCTCTACCACCTTCTGGATCCCAGAAGAATGCTGAGAATGCTGCGAAGAAACCAACTCCTATTTTCCAAAAACCACCTACTTCTTCTGTTTCAACTAATCCTACTACTAATGATCTTTATACCCTGATTTTGCAGATGAGGAATCATGCACAAGAGCAGGATAAGACCAACGAAAGGATCCTCCGGGAGATCGATGAAATCATGAAACAGAAGAAATCAGTGGAGGATCACTCCCCTCTGATGCCAAGATCGCTGAACTTCGACACTCTGGTCATAACTTCACAATACTCAGCAGTTCCGGACGTGCAATACTTGGGTGAACTATCAGGAAGGCGTTACGGGACAACAACAATGAGTCAGGAACTTGGCTCTTACTTCCAGCCTCAGGGATCCTCTTCTCAACCATTAGGATCCTCCTCTCAGCATCAGGGATACTTCACAACAGGAGGATATGTGGGAATGCATGCAGTACAATGATCCTCCCAGGTCCAAGGATCCTCCCAGGTCCAAGGATCCTCTCAGGTCCAAGGATCCTCCCAGGTCCTAGGATCCTCTCTGGTCCCAGGATCCTCCCAGGTCCAAGGATCCTCCCAGGTTCTAGGATCCTCTCTGGTCCCAGGATCCTCCCAGGTCCTAGGATCCTCTCTGGTCCCAGGATCCTTTCAGGTTCAAGGATCATCGCAATTCCAAGGATCCAACCCCCTACAAAATCAAGGATCCTCGAGAAATATGCAACCTCATAACTCAGACGTCCATCAAGGAGACTTCATACCAATGCAGACCATTGCCTCCTCTGGTCCTTCAATCATGCTAGAGTATCGACAAGATGGATTCGCATCCGCAATTCCAAACTCATATCCTGTGGGAGGTAACATTTCTAATAATTTATATAACACTAACCATGGCTTTATGCAGGATACAGGTATCAATCAGGCCATGGCTAGGGAGCTGCAGAAGCTTAAGGATATGATATCCAGTGTACCAGGAGTGGTTAAACGCATTCCTGAGATTGCGGATGGTAGCCACAGGATATCTCGTTTTGCACCACCTTTGTGTGATGCTGAGATACCTAAAAGATTCCAGATACCATCAATGAAGTTGTATGATGGTTCAACGGATCCAGAAGAGCATGTAGCTCAGTACAGGGAGAGGATGGAGATCAATCCAATTCCTGAAAGGTTGAAAGAAGCATGTCTATGCAAGGGATTTGGATCCACACTTACAGGATCTGCTCTTAAATGGCTGCTAAGTCTTCCCCCTTACTCCATTACTTCATTTGCTAATTTAGTTAACTTGTTCAATAGTCAATTCTCTTGTAGCAGAAAGTTTGAACGATTAACTAGTGATCTATATAGGGTAATACAAGGCCAAAATGAATCACTTAGAGATTATATCACTAAGTTTAGTAAAGAATCCTTAGATATTCCCAATTTGGATATAGCTACGGCTGTTGAAGCCTTTAAAATGGGATTGCTTAGGGATTCGTTATTCTATGATGATCTTGTTATGACATCTTGCAGGAATCTTGATGAAGTAAGGACTAGGGCCCTTAGGTTCATCCGCCTAGAGGATGACAAAAGGATCCAGGATAGATTGACAGGATCCTCGAAACAGGATAAGCAAGGATCCTACTTCAGGAACAACAAATCCAAGTCCTATAACAGATCTGATAACCAGAATGTGCACGCAGTGGAACAAGATGAGGATGACGAGAATTATCCTCCTATTTCTGAATATTGTTTCTCTGTTGATAACAATGAACTAATCCTTGCAATGCAGAATCTAGGTGAGAAAGCTAGGTGGCCAAGGAAAAGTGATAAACCAGCTGCTACAAAGGATAAATCCAAGTGGTGTGCATATCATGAGGATTTTGGGCATCTCACTGAAGAATGTATTGCACTTAGAAAGGAAATTGGTTATTTGTTGAGCAAGGGGCATTTAAAGGAACTCTTGGGACGAAAGAAGTCAAGAACCCAGGATCCTGAAAGGATCCCGGAAAGGGCTCCTGCTCCTCCGGCAGATGCACAAGTTATAAATTTCATATCCGGTGGATCAGACATCTGTGGTATATCCTTCTCAGCAGCAAAAAGACACGCTAAGGAAACCAAGATGGATAATGGAGACAGACCCGTCCACACCTCCGTTGTCACCCAGGATAAAGTCATTACTTTTGATGAGGATGATCGTGTTGACATCCAGGATCCTCATCATGACGGTCTTGTAATTACATTGTTTATTTCTAACCACTTTGTTCGCAGGATCCTTATAGACGGAGGAAGCTCTGTGAACATCATTCAGCTGGATGTTCTCAAGAAAATGAATATCCCAGAGTCCGATATTATCCCAAGATCCTCAGTACTTGTGGGATTCAGTGGGGAAACAAAGAATACATTGGGGGACATCAAACTCCCAATCTATATTGAAGGATTGCATTCTTATCAAAAGTTTTGTGTTATTGATTGCTTATCGTGTTGTAATGTTATCCTTGGCAGGCCATGGATACATGATATGAAGGCAGTTCCATCCACCTATCATCAGTGTGTAAAGCTTCCAAGTCCATGGGGAGTGGTGAAAATTGAGAGTGATCAACAGGAGGCTAAGAATTGCTATACCTCATCAATGAAACCAGCCTCAAGACCAAGGGAGCAATAGCAATTAAAGTATCCTTCAAGAGTTGTCTTGGAGGCAAGAGAACAAGATTTGAAAGAAATCCACATGGATCCTGATGATCCTGAATCCAAGATCTTCATAGGGTCAGGGATCCTTAGCGATATTGAACAAGAGCTAGTATCCTTTTTCAAAAGAAGGAAGACCACCTTTGCCTGGAAACATGAAGACATGACAGGTATATCTAAGGATATAATTACTCACAAACTTGGCATTGACAGATCATTCAAGCCAATTCATCAAAAGAGGAGGAAGTTTGCACCTGAAAGAAATGCTATTATCCAGGAAGAGGTAGATAAGCTACTTCGAGCAGGTATGCTTAGAGAGGTTAAGTATCCAAGATGGTTAGTCAATGTGGTTGTTGTTCAAAAGAAAAATGGAAAGTGCAGGGTATGTGTCGATTTTACAGATTTAAACAAGGCATATCCCAAGGATCCTTTCCCATTACCCCACATTGACTCCATGGTGGATGCTACCGCGGGTCATGAGTTGCTAACTTTTATGGATGCTTCATCTGGATTTCAACAAATTCTGATGGAACCATCCGATCAAGAGGATACAGCCTTTATGACCCCAACTGGTATATATTGTTATATTGCTATGCCATTTGGATTAAGAAATGCAGGTGCTACATACCAAAGGCTCGTCAATATGATGTTCAAGGAACAAATTGGATACTCTATGGAAGTCTATATTGATGACATGGTGGTTAAGTCCAAAAGAGCTGAGGATCACCTTAAAGACTTGGAGGAAGCTTTCAATATCCTTGATAAGTATAACATGAAACTAAATCCTTCTAAGTGTCATTTTGGTGTAAAGGCAGGTAAATTCTTAGGATATATGGTAACAAAGAGGGGCATTGAAGCAAGTCCAGAGCAAATTAAGGCTATTGTGAATATCAAATCTCCTGCCAATGCTAAGGATGTGCAAAGGTTGACTGGCAGGATCGCAGCCTTGAACAGATTCATATCCAAATCCTCAGAAAAGTGCAAGGAGTTCTATGACATCCTGAGGAAAAACAAGAAATTTGAATGGACTGAGAAGCATGAAAGTGCCCTTAAAGCTCCTAAAGATTACCTATCCTCAGCCCCAGCCTTAATGAAACCAGAAAAGGGAGATGTGTTATCCTTATATTTGGCGGTATCCTCAAAAGCAGTAAGTGCGGTCCTTGTTAAGGATCACCAAGGTACACAACATCCTGTTTATTATGTAAGTAAGAGCTTACTTGATGCTGAATCCAGGTATTCACATTTAGAAAAACTTATCCTTGCATTAATTATGGCATCTACTAAATTAAGACATTATTTTGAGACTCATGCCATTATTGTTAAAACTAATTTCCCAATTAAGAATGTTCTCAGGAAACCTGAAATGTCAGGAAGGATGGCTAAGTGGGCAGTGAAGTTGAGTGCATATGATATAAGATATGAGCCTAGGACAACCATTAAATCCCAAGCATTAGCTGACTTTGTGGCAGATTTCAGTAGTGATTTGCAAAAGGAAGCTGAACTAGAAGTCCAACAGCTTGAAGAAACCAAGGATCCTTGGATACTGTTTACTGATGGATCCTCCAATGTAAATGGAACAGGGCTTGGAATACTACTAAAATCGCCACAGGGGGACATAATACCCCACTCCATAGCTTGTGAATTTCAAACTACCAACAATGAGGCTGAGTATGAAACCTTGATAGCTGGTTTGCAAATTGCAAAGCACATGAGCATCAGGTATCTTGAGGTACATGTAGACTCTTTATTGATCACTAATCACTTTAATGGATCCTATGCTGTTAAAGGTGAAAAGCTAATCAAATATTTGGAGATAGTCAAAGAATTGGCACTCTCTTTTGTATCCTTTAGTTTGACACAGGTACCAAGGGAAGAGAATGCAGAAGCTGATGCATTAGCCAATCTAGGATCATCTTTGAAGATTCCTGAGGATATTGAGATCCCTATTATCCATATCCTGACCCCTGCTATCAAGGATCATGTAGCTATGGAGATAGGAGAAGGTTCTGCAATCATCCCTAGTGATGATACCCAATCTCATTCAGGATCATGGATACTCCCAATCATGAGATACATACAACATGGAGAAATTCCTACAGGAGAAAACCCAAGGGCTTTCAAAATTAAGGTATCTCAATTTACAATATTAAATAATATGTTGTATAAACGATCTCTTGCAGGACCATATTTGAGATGCATTGAGGATCCTGAAATTCAAGAAGTCCTAAAGGATTTCCATGAAGGAGATTGTGGAAACCACACTGGGGGCAGGGAATTAATCTCAAAGATCCTGAGGACAGGATACTATTGGCCCACTATGAAGAAGGATGCTATGGAGTATGCCAAGAAGTGTGATCCTTGTCAGAGGCATAGTAATATCCTTCACCAACCTGCAGAGCTCTTGCATCCTATATCCTCTTCTTGGCCATTCATGAGATGGGGAATGGATATAGTTGGAAAGCTTCCTAAGGCACCTGGTGGAAAAGTATTCATGCTTGCTATGACTGATTACTTCTCTAAGTGGATAGAGGCTAAAGCCTTTGCTCAAGTCAGAGAAAAGGAAGTTATATCCTTTATTAAAAGAAATATTATTACTAGATTTGGCATCCCTTCTGAAATTATTTGTGATAATGGATCCCAATTTATTGGGAGTAGAACCACTAACTTTTGTGACAGTTGGGGAATTAAGATGATAACATCAACACCAGTCCATCCACAAGCTAATGGTCAGGCAGAATCATCCAACAAGATTATCATCAACAATTTGAAGAAGAAGCTTGGATCCAAGAAAGGAAAATGGGCAGAAGAACTACCTTATGTGCTGTGGGCTGATAGAACAACTCCCAAGAATGCTACAGGCCAAACTCCATTTTCTTTGGTATTTGGGGCAGAGTCAGTGATCCCTACAGAGATGGTGGTTCCAACTGCAAGAACAAGCATTCGTGATCCTGAAGAAAATGCTGAAAACTTGATTCAAGACTTGGATACTATAGAAGAAATCAGGGATTTGGCAAGGATAAGGATGGCCAGTTATCAACAAAGGATGGCTGGAGCCTACAACAAAAATGTCAGGCTTAGGAAATTCCAAGTTGGGGATATGGTATTAAGGAAAGCATTTCAAAACACCACCAATCCTGCTGATGGAAAGCTAGCACCAAAGTGGGAAGGACCCTATTTGATTGAAGCTGAAGCAGGAAAGGGGGCATATCGATTGCTAACAATGGAGGGTGATTTGCTACCTAGAGCTTGGAATGCTGTCCATTTGAAGAAATATTTCATGTGATCATGATCCATGATCCTTACCCGACAAGTATCCTTGAAGGATCCCCATTGACATATGATCCTTTTTCTGGTAACATTCCAATCTTAAACTATTTCATTCTTTTTTATTCCCCTACAAGGATAAGGATCCTGCGTCCTATATCCTCCTTTTACTTGATTTTGAGTTTTGAAGGTTCAGGCATCCTTAACTAAGCGTCAAGTATCCACAGAAGTATCCAGTTATCCTTTGGGCTTGACCCCAGTTATTTGGGCTAGTCCCCAGTTTCGCCAGTAGCGCACGATGATCCTGGTATAGTTCATGGCAATGGGACCAGTACCCGCTTTAGGGGCTGACAATTTCGTTGTACTGGCTATATTCAGGATCCTACGTATAATGGTAGACGTACCATACATCCGCTCCTAAGGTTTCTAACATTTTCACGTTAGCTAAGGTTTTGGCATTTTCATGTCACTAAGTTTGGATAGTCGCCAGTAAGGGCCATACTCCAGTTTACATACGATCCTTTGGGCTTGTCCCCAGTTATCCTATGGGCTTGTCCCCAGTTATCCTTTGGGCTTGTCCCCAGTTATCTTTTGGGCTTGTCCCCAGTATATTGGGCTTGTCCCCAGAATTGTTGGGCTTGTCCCCAGTTATTAACATTCATCTTTTATTGGCTCAGTCCCAAATAATATCTTGTTTCAGGTTTGTGAAGATAAATGACCAAGGATTCTTACTGTCAACTAAGGTTTGTACCTTGGCTTATCCTAATTTTAAGTGTTAAAGGATAGGATCCTAACTTGGATTCCCAGGTATGATCCTTAACTGTTTTGATTTTATTCATTATGTGTTTAAGTGACACTTATCCTTTGACAACTGAAATTATGATCCTTAAATTATTTTTTGTGATCCTTAATCATATCCTTAACTCTTCAGGGTTATTTTTAAAATTTTTCCTTACTCGATGAGTTTAAACGACATGAACATCACAATAGATTGAAAAATAAAATAACAATAAGGATATCAACACAGGATATAGCCAAAAAGTTAAAGTCATTTTATTCACAAAAGCTTAAACCCTTTTAAGGTTGTCAAAATTGCCAACCCACGTTTCTACCAGCAAAACGTGGCCCGTCCACATGGGTTGGCAAAGGGTGTCCATTGTTTGTAGGTCTAACAAGTGCAGGAAATTAAAGACGGCAGGATCACAATGGCTTCATCCCCCAAACAGAGGATCCCTCCACCATTTGTAATCCTACCTATTGTTCAAAGGATCATCCATGATCCTCAACCCTAATTACTATTGTTCAAATACAGACCAACCATTGTTTATCAAAACATCATCAAAACAAAAAAACCATAACCAAACTAAAAAATGGGCTCCGGCTACGTCTAGAAATGTCCATCATTGCCCATTGTTGCAGCCTACACCTTCGCTGCATCGCCATCTCCGGCTCCACTAGCTTCACCACCATGATCCTTGCCACTGCCTCCAGCCTCGATTGCCAGAACCTCATCAGCCTCATCCTCATCCTCCAATTCAACCAGCCTAGCCTTCTAGCCTTCCACATCCCAGCTGCTCCTATCGAAGGCAGGATCCTGAGCTTCTTGAGCCATTTGTAGCTTGGTCTTGTACATAGCTATAGCAGCGGAGACCTTGGCATCCTCTGTGATCTCGTGCTTTTGATAATCAAAGTTGATCAGAATAGCATCTGTCTAAGCTTTGGCATCTTTGAGTTCCTTTTGGAGGTCAGCAATCTTGAGATCCTTGAGCAATGCGACTTGTTAGAGGTCAGCAATCTTCTTGTCCTACTCTTCGACATGCCCAACATAGTCTTCAATCTCAGCAAATTTCTACAAAGAAGATAGAGAATAGTTCAAGAACAAGTGATCCTCAAATAAAGCAGGGACAAGGATCCTTACCTCGTTAAAGTACTCAAGGAACTGATGACGGATCTGGGGCAGACCTTGCAGATCCTCAGCTTCGGAGGCTTTTCTTTTCTTGCCACCCCTTCCTTTAGCGGGTGCCTTGGGGATCGAAGCAGTTGGGCTGGCAGGAAGCTTCTTCTTGGAGGATCGGACGGTGTCAAGCTCAGTGACACTAAATTTGGAAGCGGATCTTGATGATTTTCCAGCGCCTACACATCCAAAACAGATAAGTGTCCTTATTCTATTCATATATAACTACTTATTTAAACATTTGAATTTAAAAAGAACAGGATACTTACTTGACATGGTGACAGAGCCTGAGGATACCTCTTGTGAATCCTGGGTGATTGTCTTGAATGATCTTGTTTCAGGATCAAGCTTTCTAAAGGCAGCAAGTCTCCCCTTGGTGGCAGCTGAAGGAATGATATGCGAGAATGTGATAGCTGTACAAAAAGGAACAAAAGCATATTAGTAATCATTATCAGAATGAGCTTACTTAGTGATCCTTCTAAGGATCCTCCTATCCTACCATGAGTGCTCCATTTCTTCGGCAAATCCTTTCCATCCAGGATAGAATCCCTTCTGACGAAGAAGAACCGCCATTTCCAGTTGGTATCGTTTTTAGTAGCCTTAAAAATAGGATGTTCTTCTCCGGGTTTACGTTTGAACAAATATCGGTGGGATCCAAACGTTATGAGATCATACATCTCAGCCAATTCCGACATTCCTATGTCAATTCCTTCTTGCTCGATGATCCTTTCAAGGGTATATAGGACCCTCCAGATCATCGGCATAACTTGGATGTAGCAGATGCCGGTAAGGGAGAAAAAGGATTGGGTAAAATCTGGAAAAGGATAGGTGTATCCTATGGTGAAAGGTGTAACTGGGAAAGCTACCCAAGTTTCAGAGATGTTGTCACTAAGAGCAGTGGGATCAAAGGATCTGATAACAGTATTTGCTGGAAAACAGTGGCGGATTCTATCAATTTGTGCATCGGTGAAACAACAGCGTTCTTTGGCGGAATCTTTGATGATCCCTTAACTTTTTAAGGGGCTGTTCTTCTTGTGATCCTTTCCCGGTGAGCTTCGGAGCATCATTTTTGAACGAGATGATGGTAAAGAAAGAAGAGCAGAATATGAGAAAGGAGAAAGGAAAAGAATTACCTGTTTGGTCGTCGAAGCAGAATTTAAAGGGAGTTCTCTTGAACTTAAATGTGAAATGATCCCTATCTCTAACTCTTATTTATAATGATGATTCTGCAGGATAGTCATCTCACTGACGTCATGATCGTAACGGCTAGTCCGCTTATAACGGCTAGTTATCCGTTGGTTAAATACGGATAAGATCGACAAAATATAACTCATTTATTTACATTTTTACTCCTTATATTTTGGGGGAAATTGTTAGGGGTGGATTTCTAAATGACCAGTGATCCTTATTTACTGTTGGATTTAGTGATCCTCAATTCTGTCTGAAGCAATGATCCTCAGAAGTGTTGCAGGATCAGGATCATGGATCACTATAAGGATCCCTGTACTAACGATTGTCTACTTTGAATTCGTAAATGTTTTGCAGGAATATCAACTTGGACTTAGTCTTGGCGACATTCCTGGAGAATATTCTCAGTCTATTCCGCACGTGCTTGGTCAGAAATGGACGTTGTGGAGTCGTGGAGGACTTGCATGATTTGCGGAATGTTAGTTAGGCTTGATATTTTCTATTTTTAAAGGGGTAGCGAGCTATTTTAGAAACACTTGGCTATTTTTGGCTACACACACACTCATACAACCGCTCTCACCAGCTCTCGACAAAACACTTAGCATTTTTTATACATTTCTACACGATACGCTATAGTGATCCTTGTACTTAGCTCGCTATCATCTGAAGTTGTAACAGATTGTTTGTTTAATTTAAGTTGGTGATCGGTAGTTTCCATCACCCGGGGTTTTTTGTGCCGAAGATCAACTCTTGATCAAGGGCTTTTTCCTCGTATAACTCTTCGTGTCATTTGTTCATCATACTTCATAGTGATCCTTATTATTGTTCATCAATTCAAGCATCATACCTCACAACAGAAAGTTTGGTTACATTGTCATTGCTTGATTTTTGACCAAAACAATGTTGTGTACCTTGGTGATCCTTAACAAGGACTGCACTTACTGCTTTAGAGGATACTGCCAGATATAAGGATAATATATCCCCTTTTTCTGGTTTCATCAAGGCAGGAGCTGAGGATAGGTAATCCTTAAGGGCTTTGAGAGCATTTTCATGCTTTTCAGTCCACTCAAATTTCTTGTTCTTTCTCAAAATGTCATAGAATTCCTTGCACTTTTCTGGTGACTTGGATATGAACCTGTTCAAGGCCGCAATCCTCCCTGTTAACCTTTGCACATCCTTGGCATTGGCAGGAGATTTGATATTCACAATAGCCTTAATTTGCCCTGGACTTGCTTCAATGCCTCTTTTTGTTACCATGTATCCTAGGAATTTTCCTGCTTTAACACCAAAGTGACACTTGGAAGGATTTAGTTTCATATTAAATTTATCAAGGATATCGAATGCTTCCTCCAAGTCTCTAAGGTGATCCTCAGCTTTCTTGGACTTAACCACCATGTCATCTATAAAGACTTCCATAGTGTGTCCAATTTGTTCCTTGAACATCATATTGACTAGCCTTTGATAAGTAGTGTTTTGGTCAAAAATTACCTAAGCAATTAAGTGATCAAATTAGTTAAGTGAGGTAGTGTGCTAGAAATATGTGTAAAAAATGTATTGGTTTATTAGTTTGCAAAAACAGTTATCAGGATACGGCTCAGTATAATGAGCTGTATCTATGATCAAACAATGAGCGAAAATGTAAAGGTGGACACGAGATGTACGAGGAAAGCCCTTGATCAATCTAGATCGCCGGCATAAAACCTCGGGAGCTGACAATCGCAGCTGCCTTGTTCTTCTATTGCTTCAAATATCAGGATACAGTGCAGGATGTGGTGCGGATCAACTATGTGTTACAATGTAATTCGAATACAAGCGTTTGAGTGTGGTGTTTGCAGTGAGTAAAAGTGTACGAGAGTGTAAGTGAAAGATTGGGTGCCTTAAACTGATCCACCCTCATCTATTTATAGTAAAGATAATGTAACAAACTATCCTAAACTTCCGGGATCCACCGAATATTCCTTAATCGAACGTTGTAGACCTGGTCTTTCGGGTTCAACATCTCTCCTTCAACAAACACGCCCGAGTCTTGAGGAGAAGAAGTCCACTTGACCGTTAGCAAGTCCCATTCTTCAACCTGCACGTGGTTAATTCGATAAAGCTCAGGATATCGCCCAAGATGTTAGCAATATCCTCTTCCAGCATCCTGGTCACAAATAAACAATTAAAGGCAGGATATTGGTCAGGATAAGTATGCTTAGAAAATGAGCCATAACAATTGTCCCCAAATATATCGGTTGGTATACCAATCCAACGGATATATTTCAAAAGTTTCACCTCTTATCTTAAGGCAATCAATACGATTAGACCCTTGAAATGACAGTGGTGCAACTTCCAAAGCATTATTTACTCTTTACCCCCCTATATTCAACCTATATTAACCGAGGGACTCCTTATTACGGTTACCCTTATCTTCAACCGGACATCAGGTACTTTCCTCTCTATCCTTCTTTTTTTTAAGTCTCTTTTAATTTGCTCAATTTCTTTCATGGCATGACGAACAAAATCTCGATCGGACCAACCGGCCTCAGCCCTCGTAAGTCAAAACCTTATCCGCAACCCATCAAAGGAAGTCTGCTGTTTTAACAATGCCGACATCGCTGCTCTTAAAGATTCCGGCGCCTTCCCCACCGGAACAGTCTTTCGCCCTTTTGATCGGGAAGCCCAATCAGACGCGTCATCTGACGAGTGGGTTTGTTTCTTCGCCTACCCATTCTCTCTTGGACTCCGGTACCCATTTCCACCCTTCATCTCTCGCTTTTTTGAACTCACCGGCCTTAGCTATGCTCAGATTATGCCAATGGCCTGGCGAGTCTTGATAGTGCTGGATCAAATCAAGTCTCGTCATTTTCCCAACCTGTTTATTGAAGACCTCCCTATAGCATACCGGTTGAGATCCCACGGCGATCACCGTTTTCTTCTGTTTTCTACCTCCAAGAACCCTTTGGTTCTTAAGGCCACCAAGAACGAGGATCGATGGCGACGAAAATTCTTTTTCGTAAAAAGAGACTCTATTGATAAGGGTTTCGATCTGCCGGTTAAATGGTTAACCAAGGGTAGGATTTAGGGTTTTAGGAATATCCCCAATTATATCCTCAAACTATATCCTAGACTTGTATCCTGACATTTTTATGCAGCGAACTTCAGAGATTTAGTGCCTCCTAGTGCAGAATCCGAATCCAAGATCGAGGAAATCTATCGACTTCCTGTCAGTGAAAGAACTTTCTCCCTGTCTCTCACAGATTCAAGCCAGAAATCAAGCTCAGAGATGTCTGGTAAGCACATTTTCAGTAGTTAAACATATTCTAAATCAATTATTTTTCAAAAGTATGATGAGTTCAAGAATATCTTCCCTCGTGCAGTACCGGTTGTCAAGCTTGAAGGTTTCCAACTCGACGAGTTGGATTGCTACTCCAGCCTCGAACCCATCAAACAAGAATCCAAGCCAAAGTCGTCTGCTACACCAAAGGCTACCTCTTCGAAGACTATTTCTGCTCCCAAAGGCCCTCCGGCATCTAGGACCCGGGCATCCAGCTCTCGGAAGAGAAAGGAGACGGACTCCCCAGCTGTTTCTGAAACATTCTCTCTTGAGAATCATGGGTTCAACCAAGCCACTTCATTCCTCAAACAGGTAGAATTTTCTTTTCGATATCCTGTACAAGTATGTTAGTCCTTATCCTGCTTATTTTTACACCAATACCTGTGTCTTTATCGATAGGGTCTGGATCGTCTTATGCACTTGTATGAAGACGCCTGCGGGCTTAACAAGATGTTGGAGATCAAGCTGGAGAAAGCTGAGGCCACCATAGCTGATCAAGGAACCATTGCAGCTGCAAAATCCCAGCATTATGAAGACAAATACAAGGCAATGATCCGGGATCACCAAGCTACCCTCCACAAAGCCAATGAGGATGCTCAAGCCAAACTAGATGTCGCCCTTCTCCAATACCAGCAGAATATGAGTTCATATCGGGATAGCCTCAAAGCATCCGTTGTCGTCTCTCTTCTCCAAGCCAGGATAAGGATGGCTTACGAAGCCAGGGATTTGGGCTTTGAATGCCCCTCCTGGAATATAAAGGCTTGGGAGGAGAAACTTCAGGATCTCGAAGGTCATCCCATTGCTCATCCTACAAAGCATGCTGGTGAAGAGCCCTCTAAGGCGGCCGAGGAAGTGACCAATGCTGATGATGATGCCGAGAAGAATCCTGAGGCTGATGCTGGGGCGAATGCCGGCAAGGAGGTTGCTGATCAAGAAGGTGCCGCTTCTTAGGCGGCGAAGTGGGCGATGATGGATATACGTGCCAAGGCCGGAGCCCACTTTTAAATTTCATGGTTGTGGTTGTGTAAACAATTTACTTTTCCTGTCTTTGAACAATTTTATATTTCCTGCATTAGAACAATACGATGACCAAAGGTGGATGGGTCCTGGGTTTTAGGATGAAGCCCTTGGTCATCGATTAGTATAACTTGTTTTGAATGTGGTAACGGTTGTGAGTGGACAGGTCCTGTTTTGAGGTAGATCCTGCAACCGTTACACAAGTATGGTAAAAATTAATTGTGCTTTTGGCGGATGGGCCTTGGTTTAAGGTGAAACCAAAAGCACATGTTTTGACTTGTTAATAATATAACTATCTTTTGACTTATTTGTTATTGCCTTGCATTACTTAGTGTAACTCTTAGCTTTGTAAAAATTTTGTATTGTTATCTTATGAAAATATCCTGATCAATATGCTCAACGATATATTGTAAAAACTTTTTATTAGATAGAACTTCCAAACATTCCTTCAACTTTGTAGAAAGTTTTTTAGAGAGCGAAAAACAATCTATTCTTCCACAACTAGTTTTTGATAATACCTAAATGATCAAAGTTCCAAACTAATACTAGTTTCAAACACCTTAATCAAATATCCTGAAAAGGACTTTGAGAATATATCAGGATACTTAACCTTTTATAAAACATAGTGTTACTAAAAACTTAGACGATGTTTACAAAGGAAAGATCATACCCGGAGTAGTATATAACCTTATTATCAAACCTCAATCTCCTTGCAACTTTTCCAATGAAGATGTCCCCTGTGTGAGATATTTAGCATACCAGTTCCGAGCTTTAGCCTTTGAGCTTTACATCACTGCCTTGCTAGGAATGTCCCCTGTGTACAATGTCTTCAAATACTTAGAAATCTTCTGAATGTCAGTTTCCATTGTATAGGCAATTTTTTATGTCCCAAGGGTAAAACCCAAGGATGTACTGGAGATGAATCCCTTGTATCCTGGGGAAAATCCCAAATTTTCATGCGCTACAGGCGGGAGTGTATAAACTCCAAGACTTAGAAAGGTGAAAACCTTTAAACCTTAGAGAGTATGAAAATACCCTTTCGTGAGAGAGGGTGATCAATCCTCATATACCTTTAGGATTCAGGATATAGCCAACAGTAACGAAATTGTCAGCCACTTTTACATGGACTGGTCCCGGCACCTTGAACTATCCCTGAATAACTTGCGCTCCAGGCGGGGTGTTTAAACCCAATTCGGAAGAAAGGTGAATACCTTTAAACCTGTGAAGGGATCAGGATCCCTTGTACGTGAGAGAGGGGGCCAATCCTCTAATCTTCCGAAATATCCTGAGTGAGCATCCTGGAGCTACATCCCGAAGCATATACTGCAAAACATCCTTACACTAAGGTGGGTGTTAGCTTGGCTAACACCCCTCCGATGCTTAAGTCAGTATTGGGTTACAAAGAACAAATTAAACCAAACATATTTAAAAAAGGTAGAATTCATACCATCCTGAGTTAGAAATTAAATTCTAAACTCACTTGAAATAGAGCTTAAGGTGTATAGCATTCCAAGACCTCGGTAGCATATCCCCCTCCATATTCTTGAGTCTGTATGCTCCTTTCCCTGCTTCTGATTCAACTTCATATGGTCCTTCCCATTTTGGAGCTAACTTGCCATCGGCAGGATTAGTAGTATTCTGAAAAGCCTTTCTTAACACCCAATCTCCAACCTTAAATCTTCTGGTCCTAATATTCTTGTTATATGCCCTGGATATTCTCTGTTGATATGCTGCCATCCTTAGCCTTGCCGCATCTCTCTTCTCATCTATAGTGTCTAAATCCTGACTCAAGGCTTCAGGATTCTGCTCAGGATCACTTAGGGTAGATCTTGCAGTAGGTATTGTCATTTCCGTTGGGACCATTGCTTCTGCTCCAAATACCAAGGAAAACGGGGTTTGGCCTGTTGCATTCTTTACCGTTGTCCTATCAGCCCACAAAACAAAGGGTAATTCTTCTGCCCATCTTCCTTTTTTGGCTCCAAGCCTTTTCTTTAAGTTATTGACAATTATCTTGTTGAGGATTCTGCTTGTCCATTTGCTTGAGGATGTACCGGAGTAGATGTGATCATTTTGATTCCCCAACTCTTGCAAAAGTCAGTAGTTCTCTTGCTTATAAACTGAGAACCATTGTCACAGATTATCTCGGCTGGTACTCCAAATCTGGTCAGGATATTCCTCTTCATGAAGGATACTACTTCTTGATCTCTAACTTGAGCAAATGCTTCTGCTTCAACCCATTTGGAGAAATAATCCATCATTGCCAACATGAAAACCTTTCCTCCTGGAGCTTTCGGGAGTTTTCCCACTATATCCATACCCCACTTCATAAACGGCCAAGGGGAAACAATAGGATACAGTGGTTCAGCAGGTTGATGCAATATGTTACTATGTCTTTGACATGCGTCACATCTTCGAGCATATTCTGCGGCATCTTTTCTCATTATTGGCCAATAATATCCTGTCCTCAATACTTTTGAGAACACTGACCTGCCCCCAGTATGGTTACCACAATCCCCTTCATGTATATCCTGAAGTACTTCTTTGGCTTCAGGATCCTCCAAGCACCTCAAATATGGTCCTGCAAGAGATTTCTTGTATAAAATATTATTTATAATAGTGAATCGCGATACCTTCATCCTAAATGCCTTAGGATTTTCATTTCCAGGGATGTGTCCTTCTTTGAGATATCTCACAATTGGAGCCGTCCAGGATTTAGGATCCTGTTCAGGATATTCCGCTCCGGGATCCCGAATCCCCGCTACTTCTTTACCCTGAGGATTCGTTGCAGGATATAAGACGTGTAATATTGGTATTTGGGTCCCTTCAGGTATCCTAATCGATGATCCCAAATTTGCTAAGGCATCCGCTTCAGCATTATCCTCCCTTGGTACCTGTTCAAGTGTAAAAACATTGAAATATCCTGCTAATTCTTTGAGAATATCGAGATATTCGATTAATCTCTCACCCTTAACAGTATAGGATCCATTAAAATGGTTAGTAATTAACAAGGAGTCAACATATACTTGCAAATTCTTGATACTCATATTCTTAGCCAATTCTAATCCTGCAATTAAAGCTTCATATTCTGCCTCATTATTAGTAGCAGGAAATTCACATCTAATAGCCTGGGGTAATATGTCCCCCTGTGGCGATTTTAGTAGTATACCTAAACCTACTCCTCTAATATTAGATGCACCATCAGTATATAATGTCCAAGATCCTGAGGATTCTACTAACTGCTGAACTTCTAGGTCTGCCTCGTCCTGAATGTCACTACTGAAATCAGCCACAAAGTCAGCCAAAGCCTGAGACTTTATGGCATTTCTAGGTTCATATACTAAATCATAAGCACTCAACTTTACTGACCACTTGGCCATCCTGCCTGACATCTCTGGTTTCCTAAGCACATTTTTGACAGGATAATTCGTTTTAACATGGATCCTATGTGTTTCAAAATAATGTCTAAGCTTTGTCGATGCCATAACTAGAGCTAATATCAATTTTTCTAAATGAGAATACCTAGTTTCAGCATCTAACAAACTTTTACTAACATAATAAATAGGATACTGCTGACCTTCATGGTCTTTTATAAGAACGGCACTTACAGCATTCCCTGATACAACGAGGTATAGGGATAGTGGTTCACCATTTTCAGGCTTCATTAATAGAGGTGCGGTTGAGAGATATCGCTTCAAATCCTGCAAGGCTGCTTCATGCTTTGCTCCCCATTCAAATTTCTTATTCTTCTTGAGGATATCATAGAATTCCTTGCATTTTTCTGAGGATCTTGAATTAAATCTATTCAAAGCTGTTACTCGGCCTGTCAACCTTTGTACGTCCTTCATATTTGAGGGTGATTTTATATCCAGGATAGCTTTGATCTGCTCTGGGCTTGCTTCTATCCCCCTTTTTGTCACCATATATCCAAGAAACTTTCCTGCCCCCACTCCGAAATGGCATTTAGCAGGATTCAGCTTCATGTTGTATCGATCCAGGATATCAAATGCTCCCTTGATATCCTGGAGGTGATCCTCAGCCTTTTTAGATTTCACCACCATATCGTCGATATATACCTCCATGGTGTCCCCCAGCTTATCCTTGAGCATCATGTTTACCAATCTCTGGTATGTTGCACCTGCATTTTTCAAACCGAAAGGCATAGCAGTATAGCAATATATACCTGTTGGTGTCATGAAAGCAGTATCCTCCTGATCCGAAGGCTCCATTTGAATCTGCTAAAATCCTGAGGATGCGTCCATGAACGTTAACATCTCATGTCCAGCAGTAGCATCTACCATTGCATCGATATGAGGGAGAGGAAATGGGTCTTTAGGACAAGCCTTGTTCAAGTCCGTGTAGTCTACACAGACTCTCCATTTCCCGTTTTTCTTCTGTACCACAACTACGTTAGCTAGCCATCTTGGAAACTTGACTTCTCTGATCATCCTGGACTTCAACAACCTTTCAACTTCCTCTTGGATAATCGCATTCCGCTCTGGAGCAAATTTTCTTCTTTTTTGTTGAACAGGCTTGAATGATTTGTCAATTCCAAGCTTATGAGTGATAATGTCTTTGGATATGCCTGTCATATCTTTATGCTTCCATGCAAACGTTGACATCCTGCATTTCAAAAAGTTAGTTAACTGTTCTTCAATATCCTGAGGGATACTGGTTCCTACGAGCACCGAGATATCAGGATTATCCTAATCCAGGATGATTTTCTTCACATCCCGCTCCGAATCCTCCACAATATCCTGGGCCTGCATCTTTAATTGCTATGCTGTACTAGACTTAGTTGAGGATTTCATTGAGGATGAGTAGCATTCTTTCGCTTCCTGTTGATCACTCTCCACCTTGACAACCCCCAAGGAGTAGGGATCTTGATGCATTGGTGGTATGTTGATGGCACAGCCTTCATATCGTGAATCTATGGTCTTCCCAGTATGATGTTATAGCAGGATAAGAAGTCCATCACACAGAAGCATTGTATTGAGTTGACCCCTTCAACATATACTGGTAACTTTATCTCCCGTACGGTATTCCTAGCTTCTCCACTGAAACCAACGAGCACAGTGGACTTTGAAGTAATGTCCATCGGAGATACATTCATCCTCTTCAACGTTTCCAGCTGAATTATATTGACAGAACTACCGTTGTCTACCAGTATCCTGCGTACAAAATGGTTAGCCACATATAATGTTATTACTAAAGCATCATGGTGAGGATCCTAAACAGTATCCCTGTCATCACTATCGAAAGTGATCACTTTATCAGTTGTGAGGGTAGTCATCCTGACTGGTCTGTCCCCTCTCTCACTCTTAGCTTCCTTTGCATGTCTCTTGGCCGCCGAATACGAAGTCCCACAAATGTCAGATCCTCCTGAAATAAAGTTAATTATCTTGGCATCTGCTGGGGGTGATGCTGCTCGTTCAGGATCCTTCTCGGGATCCTGCCCTTTATTCTTCTTTTTTCCCAGCAAGTCCTTAAGATACCCCTTGCTTAACAGGTAGCTTATTTCTTTCCTTAAAGCGATGCAATCTTCGGTCATGTGTCCGAATTCTTCGTGGAAGGCGCACCATTTGGACTTATCCTTCCAATCAGCTTTCTGCTGGTTCTTCCGAGGCCACCTAGCTTTGTCTCCTAAGCCCTGCATAGCATACATTAATTCAGGTATATTAACAGAAAAGCAGTATTCAGATAAGTCAGGATATTCTTCAGGATCCTCGTCTTCAACAGCATTCACTTTCTTGTTATCATTTCTGCCATATGGCCTGGAGCGATATGGCTTATACGAGGTCTCCGATTTCCTGTTAGTTGATTCATAGGTTGAGGTAGAGTTCATCCTCTCCTGCATCTTCTTGTCATCTTCCAGACGGATATATCTCAAAGCCCTGTTACGAGCTTCATCGAGATTCCTGCAGGGATTCATTACAAGATCCTGATAAACTGAGAATCCTTTTGTAACCCCATCTTAAAAGCTTGCACAGCTGTTGCAACATTAAGATGTGGGATATCCAAGGATTCTCGACTGAATTTGTTCACATAATCCCTCAAGGATTCCTGAGGCCCTTGAGTTATCCTGTAAAGATCACTGGTTAGTTTCTCAAAACTCCGACTACAAGAAAATTGACTATTAAATAAATTAACCAAATGAGCAAACGAAGTAATTGAGTGAGGAGGAACGTTTAACAGCCATTTTAAGGCTGATCCTGTTAGAGTAGAACCAAATCCCTTGCACAAGCATGCTTCCTTGAGCTCCGGAGGGATAGGGTTAATCTCCATTCTTTCCCTATACTGAGCAATATTCTCTTCAGGATCCGTAGTCCCATCATACAGCTTCATGTTGGGAGTCTGAAATCTTTTTGGGATTTCAGCATCACAGATGGGATATGCAAAGCGAGATATCCTGTGGCTGTCTTGGGATACTTCCGGAATTGGTTGGACCACTCCAGGCACACTGGATATCATGTCCTTCAATTTCTGGAGTTCCCTGGTAAATGTTGACGTCATACCTGCATCCTGCAAAGAGCCATTATTGTTAGTAGCAAGAATATTATTATTTGACACATTACCGTTTTGAGGATTTTGGCCATATCCTGAAGCATATCCTGAACTTCTCACAGTCGATATTCTGACCGAAGAGGGTATCTCAGGGGTATGATTCTGAGAATGGCTCGGGACGATATTCCCCCTATTATCCTCAGTGTAAACTGCGGAACTGAAGTTCAAAGCCCTGGGCTGTATAGGAGTGATAATTTCTTCAGCGGGTCTACTCGAGCTAGCATTTAAGAGTTGTATTTCTCTTAATAGCATTTGGTTAGTCTCCTGTTGCTGCCTCATTTGTTCCTGCACACTTCCAAATAAAGTCAAAATTTCATCATTAGAGGCTAAAACAGGAGCAGATCCCTGGACACTCCGAGTAGGGATAACATCTTGAGGTTGTGAAGAAAACGGCATCCTTGGAGGAGGTGGTGGAAGCACCGAACCAGTGGTAGCAGAGGTTGTAGCAGACATAGTGGAAGAGCTCATGTTTGATCTTGAGGCCATTGTAAACAATGTGGCAAAAAGTTTAGAAAATAGAAAACCGATTAATGATTTTGCAAAGATTTTTAGTAAAAGTAGCACCACTTGCCCCACGGTGGGCGCCAAATTGTTTTGGTCAAAAATTACCTAAGCAATTAAGTGATCAAATTAGTTAAGTGAGGTAGTGTGCTAGAAATATGTGTAAAAAATGTATTGGTTTATTAGTTTGCAAAAACAGTTATCAGGATACGGCTCAGGATAATGAGCTGTATCTATGATCAAACAATGAGCGAAAATGTAAAGGTGGACACGAGATGTACGAGGAAAGCCCTTGATCAATCTAGATCACCGGCATAAAACCTCAGGAGCTGACAATCGCAGCTGCCTTGTTCTTCTATTGCTTCAAATATCAGGATACAGTGCAGGATGTGGTGCGGATCAACTATGTGTTACAATGTAATTCGAATACAAGCGTTTGAGTGTGGTGTTTGCAGTGAGTAAAAGTGTACGAGAGTGTAAGTGAAAGATTGTGTGCCTTAAACTGATCCGCCCTCATCTATTTATAGTAAAGTTAATGTAACAAACTATCCTAAACTTCCGGGATCCACCGAATATTCCTTAATCGAACGTTGTAGACCTGCTCTTTCGGGTTCAACGTCTCTCCTTCAACAAACACGCCCGAGTCTTGAGGAGAAGAAGTCCACTTGACCGTTAGCAAGTCCCATTCTTCAACCTGCACGTGGTTAATTTGATAAAGCTCAGGATATCGCCCAAGATGTTAGCAATATCCTCTTCCAGCATCCTAGTCACAAATAAACAATTATAGGCAGGATATTGGTCAGGATAAGTATGCTTAGAAAATGAGCCATAACAAGTAGCACCTGCATTCCTTAGTCCAAATGGCATAGCAATATAACAATATATACCAGTTGGGGTCATAAAGGCTGTATCCTCTTGATCAGATGGTTCCATCTGAATATGATGAAATCCAGATGAAGCATCCATAAAAGTCAACAACTCATGACCCACGGTAGCATCCACCATGGAGTCAATGTGGGGGTAATGGGAAAGGATCCTTGGGACATGCCTTGTTTACATCAGTAAAATCGACACATACCCTCCACTATCCATTTTTCTTTTGAACAACAACCACATTGGCTAACCACCTTGGATACTTAACCTCTCTTATCATACCTGCCCGGAGTAGTTTATCTACTTCTTCCTGGATAATAGCATTCCTTTCAGGTGTAAACTTCCTCCTTTTTTGATGAATTGGCTTGAATGACCTGTCAATGCCAAGTTTATGAGTAATTATATCTTTAGATATACCTGTCATGTCCTCATGCTTCCAGGAAAATGTAGTTTTTCTCCTTTTAAGGAAGGATACTAGATCCTGTTCAATGTTGCTGAGGATCCCTGATCCTATGAAGATTATGGATTCAGGATCATGAGGATCCATAAGGATTTCTTTCACATCCTGTTCTCTTGCCTCCAAGACATCTCTTGGAGGATGCTTTAATTGTTATTGCTCCCATGGTCTTGAGGCTGGCTTCATTGATGACGTGTAGCAATTCTTAGCTTCTTGTTGATCACTCTCAATTTTCACCACCCCCCACGGACTAGGAAGCTTTACACATTGATAATAGGTATATGGGACTGCCTTTATGTCATGTATCCATGGCCTGCCAAGGATAACATTGCAACAGGATAAGCAATCTATAACACAAAATTTTTGATAAGAATAGAGTCCTTCAATATAGAGGGGGAGTTTGATATCCCCCAATGTATTCTTGGTTTCTCCGCTGAATCCCATAAGAACTGAGGATCTTGGGACAATGTCTGATTCAGGAATGTTCATTTTCTTTAGGACATCAAGCTGAATGATGTTCACCGAGCTTCCTCCATCGATTAGGATCCTGTGAACAAAATGGTTAGAAATAAACAGAGTAATAACAAGACCATCATGATGAGGATCCTGAACATCAACACGATCATCCTCATCAAAAGTTATAACTTTCTCCTGCGTAACAGTAGAGGTCCGGATGGGTCTGTCTCCATTATCCATCTTGGTCTCCTTGGCATGTCTTTTGGTTGCTGAAAAGGAAGTACCACAAATGTCTGATCCACCGGATATGAAGTTTATAACTTGTGCATCTGCTGGAGGAGCAAGAGCTATTTCTGGGATCCTCTCAGGATCCTGGGTCCTTGACTTCTTTCTTCCCAAAAGCTCCTTCAAGTGCCCCTTGCTTAACAAATAACCAATCTCTTTTCTTAGTGCAATACACTCTTCAGTGAGATGCCCGAAATCCTCGTGATATGCACACCATTTGGATTTGTCCTTTGTTGCGGCTGGTTTATCACTTTTCCTTGGCCATCTTGCTTTCTCACCTAGATTCTGCATTGCAAGAATTAGTTCATTGTTATCAACAGAAAAACAGTACTCAGAAATTGGAGGATAATCCTCATTATCCTCTTCTTGTTCTACTGCATGCACATTCTGGTTATCAGACTTGTTGTAGGACTTGAACTTGTTATTCTTAAAGTAGGATCCTCGCTTTTCCTGCTTGGAGGATCCTGCCAGTCTTTCTTGGATCCTTTTATCATCCTCTAATCAGATGAATCTAAGGGCCTTGGTTCTCACTTCATCAAGATTCCCGCAAGGGGTCATGACAAGATCATCATAGAACAATGAATCCCTAAGTAAACCCATTTTAAAGGCTTCTACAGCCGTAGCTATATCCAGGTTAGGGATATCTAAGGGTTCTTTACTAAACATAGTAATGTAATCTCTAAGTGATTCATTTTGGCCTTGTGTTACCCTATATAGGTCACTAGTTAATCGTTCAAATTTTCTACTACATGAGAATTGGCTATTAAACAGGTTAACTAGATTAGCAAATGAAGTAATAGAGTAAGGGGGAGGACTTAGCAGCCATTTAAGAGCTGATCCTGTGAGTGTGGATCCAAAACCCTTGCATAGACATGCTTCATTTAACCTCTCAGGAATTGGATTTATCTCCATCCTTTCTCTGTATTGAGCTACATGCTCCTCTGGATCCGTCGAACCATCATACAGCTTCATGATTGGTATCTGGAACCTTTTGGGTATCTCAGCATCACAAATAGGTGGTGCAAAACGAGATATCCTATGGCTGCCATCTGTGATTTCAGGAATGGGCTTAACCACCCCTGGAACGCTGGATATCATATCCTTCAGTTTCTGTAATTCTCTAGCCATAGCTTGATTGATACCTGTATCCTGCATAGAGCCATGGTTAGTGTTATAAGAATTATTAAAAGTGTTACCTCCCGGAGGATTCAAGTTTGGAATTCCAGATATGAATCCATATTGACGGGATTCTGGTATGATTGAAGGACCAGAAGAGGCAATGGTCTGCATTGGAATGAAGTCTCCTTGATGAACATCTGTGCTTGAAGGTTGTACACTTCTTAAGAATCCTTGATCCTGAAAGATGTTGGATCCTTGAACCTGGAAGGGGGATCCTTGAACCTGAGAGGATCCTTGAACCTGTGAGGATCCTTGAACCTGTGAGAATCCTTGGATCTGGAAGGGTCCTTGAACCTGAGAGGATCCTTGGACCGGGGAGGATCCTTGAACCGGAGATGATCCTTGAACCTGAGAGGATCCTTGAACTGTGTGCTGTCACACCTCAACCGATGGCGGAAACATCGAGGTGCGAGCACTAAGCGTTCAGATTGCTCATGAGATTTCCATAACACTAAATGTATCGATAATCATTAAATAGATTTCATACTAACTGTCTAACAACAAAATCAAGCATCATCAAGATTACATCACCAAATGAAATTGTTCAAAAGTCTAAATTATTAAGGCGACGTTTCTAGGTATCTCCTATCTTGATTTCCAAAGTTCCATAGCATCCTATCAGCCTGCAACATGTATTAAGATATCAATACCAAAGTATTGGCGAGTATACAAGTTTGATAATAGAATAATAGATTTAAAACAACTCATATCTGTTAGGGGTGGATTTCTAAATGATCAGTGATCCTCATTTACTGTTGGGTTTAGTGATCCTCAATTCTGTCTGAAGTAGTGATCCTCAGAAGTGTTGCAGGATCAGGATCATGGATCATCATAAGGATCCTTGTACTAACGGTTGTCTACTTTGAATTCGAAACTGTTTTGCAGGAGTACCAGCTTGGACTTGGTTTTGGCGATATTCCTGGAGAATATTCTATGTTTATTCCGCACGTGCCTGGCCAAAAGTGGACGTTATGGAGTCGTGGAGGACTTGCACCATTTGCGGAATGTTAGTTAGTGTAGATATTTTCCATTTTTAAAAGGGTAGCGAGCTAATTAGAAAACACTTGGCTATTTTTGGCTACACACACACTCTTACAACTGCTCTCACCAGCTCTCGTTAACTCACTTGGCGATTACACACTTTTTTTACACAATACACTATAGTGATCCTTGTACTTAGCTCACTATCATCCGAAGTTGTATTACATTTCTTGTTTAATTTGAGTTGGTGATCGGTAGTTTCCATCACCCGAGGTTTTTTATGCCGGAGATCATTCATTGATCAAGGGCTTTTTCCTCATATAAATCTTCGTCTCACTTGTTCATTACATTTCATAGTGATCCTTATTGTTGTTCATCAATTCAAGCATCATACCTCACAACAGAAAGTTTGGTTGCATTATCATTGCTTGATTTTTGACCAAAACAGTTTGGCGCCCACCGTGGGGCAATTGGTGCTTCATTCCTAAGAAGATTTGTGTTTTCGTGGTTATTTCGGTTCACTACAACCAGACAGATGGCTTCCTCAGCGAAGAATACTTCAAGCTTAATGCCGTCATTCAGTTCTTCACAAGGCGTTCCTCCTTTGCCTCCACCACCTTCTGGATCCCAAAAGAATGCTGAGAATGCTGCGAAGAAACCAACCCCCATTTTCCAAAAACCACCAACTTCTTCTGTTTCAACTAATCCTACTACTAATGATCTTTACACTCTGATTTTGCAGATGAGGAATCATGCACAAGAGCAGGACAAAACCAATGAAAGGATCCTCCGGGAGATTGATGAGATCAAGAAACAGAAGAAATCAGTGGAGGATCACTCCCCTCTGATGCCAAGGTCGCTGAACTTCGACACTCCAGTCATAACTTCCCAACACTTAGCAGTTCCGGACGTGCAATACTTGGGTGAATTACCAAGAAGGCGTTATGGAACAGCAACTATGAGTCAGGCGTTTGGCTCTCACTTCCAGCCTCAAGGATCCTCTTCTCAGCATCAGGGATACTACACGTCAGGAGGATATTTGGGAATGCATGCAGTTCAAGGATCCTCCCAGGTCCAAGGATCCTCCCAGGTCCAAGGATCCTTCCCGGTCCAAGGATCCTCCTTTGCCCCAGGATCCTCTCTGGTTCCAGGATCCTTTCAGGTTCAAGGATCATCTCAACTTCAAGGATCCAACGTCCTTCAGGATCAAGGATTTTTGAGAAGTATGCAGCTTCAGAGCTCAGACATTCATCAATGAGACTTCATACCAATGCAGACCATTGCTCCCTCTGGTCCTTCAATCATGCCAGAGTCTCGACAATATGGATTCACATCCGCAATTCCGAACAAGAATCCTGTGGGAGGTAACACTTTTAATAATTCATATAACACTAACCATGGCTTAATGCAGGATACAAGTATTAATCAGGCTATGGCTAGAGAGCTACAGAAGCTTAAGGATATGATATCCAATGTACCGGGAGTGGTTAAACCCATTCCTGAAATTGCAGATGGTAGCCATAGGATATCTCGTTTTGCACCACCCTTATGTGATGCTGAGATCCCTAAAAGATTCCAGATACCATCTATGAAGCTATATGATGGTTCAACGGATCCAGAGGAGCATGCAGCTCAGTACAGGGAGAGGATGGAGATCAATCCAATTCCTGCTGCTAAGTCTTCCCCCTTACTCTATTACTTCATTTGCTAACCTAGTTAATTTGTTTAATAGTCAATTCTCTTGTAGTAGGAAATTTGAATGATTAACTAGCGATCTATATAGGGTAACACAAGGTCAAAATGAATCACTTAGAGATTACATCACTAAGTTTAGTAAAGAATCCTTGGATATTCCTAATTTGGATATTGCTACGGCTGTAGAAGCCTTTAAAATGGGACTGCTTAGGGATTCACTGTTCTATGATGATCTTATTATGACACCTTGCAGGAACCTTGATGAAGTAAGAACCAGGGCCCTTAGGTTCATCCGCCTAGAGGATGACAAAAGGATCCAGGATAGATTAGCAGGATCCTCAAAACAGGAGAATCCAGGATCCTACTTCAGAAACAACAAATCCAAGTTCTACAATAAGTCTGATAACCAGAATGTGCATTCAGTGGAACAAGAAGAGGATGATGAGGATTATCCTCCTATTTCTGAATACTGTTTTTCTATTGATAACAATGAACTAATCATTGCAATGCAGAATTTAGGTGAGAAAGCTAGGTGGCCAAGGAAGAGTGATAAACCAGCTGCTACAAAGGATAAGTCCAAGTGGTGTGCATATCATGAGGATTTTGGGCGTCTCACTGAAGAGTGTATTGCACTAAGAAAGGAAATCGGTTACTTGTTGAGCAAGGGGCATTTGAAGGAACTCTTGGGTCGGAAGAGGTCAAGGATCACCGATCCTGAAAGGATCCCAGAAAGGGCTCCTGCTCCTCCCGCAGATGCACAAGTCATAAATTTCATATCCGGTGGATCAGATATCTATGGTACCTCCTTTTCAGCAGCAAAAATACATGCTAAGGAAACCAAGATGGATAATGGAGACAGACCCGTCCGGACCTCCGTTGTCACCCAGGATAAAGTTATAACTTTTGATGAGGATGATCGTGTTGATGTCCAGGATCCTCACCATGATGGTCTTGTAATTACATTATTTATTTCTAACCACTTTGTTCGTAGGATCCTTATAGATGGAGGAAGCTCTGTGAACATCATTCAGCTTGATGTCCTCAAGAAGATGAATATCCCATAGTCTAATATTATCCCAAGATCCTCAGTACTTGTGGGATTCAGTGGAGAGACTAAGAATACATTGGGGACATCAAACTCCCAATCTATATTGAAGGATTGCATTCTTATCAAAAGTTTTGTGTTAATGATTGCTTATCATGTTGTAATGTTATCCTTGGCAGGCCATGGATACATGACATGAAGGCAGTCCCATCCACCTATCATCAATGTGTAAAGCTTCCAAGTCCTTGGGGAGTGGTGAAAATTGAGAGTGATCAACAAGAAGCTAAGAATTGCTATACCTCATCAATGAAACCAGCTTCAAGACCAAGGGAGCAATAGCAATTAAAGTATCCTTCAAGAGATGTCTTGGAGGCAAGAGAACAGGATTTGAAGGAAATCCTCATGGATCCTGAGGATCCTGAATCCAAGATCTTCATAGGATCAGGGATCCTTAACGACATCGAACAGGAGCTAGTATCCTTCCTTAAGAGAAGGAAATCCACCTTTTCCTGGAAACATGAAGACATGACAGGTATATCTAAGGATATAATCACTCACAAACTTGGCATTGACAGGTCATTCAAAGCTATACATCAAAAGAGGAGGAAGTTTGCACCTGAAAGGAATGCTATTATCCAGGAAGAGGTAGATAAGCTACTTCGAGCAGGTATGATAAGAGAGGTTAAGTATCCAAGATGGTTAGCCAATGTGGTTGTTGTTCAAAAGAAAAATGGAAAGTGGAAGGTATGTGTCGATTTTACTGATTTAAACAAGGCATGTCCCAAGGATCCTTTCCCATTACCCCACATAGACTCCATGGTGGATGCTATCGCGGGTCATGAGTTGTTGACTTTTATGGATGCTTCATCTGGGTTTCAACAAATTCAGATGGAACCATCTGATCAAGAGGATACAGCCTTTATGACCCCAACTGGTATATATTGTTATATTGCTATGCCATTTGGACTAAGGAATGCAGGTGCTACTTACCAAAGGCTTGTCAATATGATGTTCAAGGAACAAATTGGACACACTATGGAAGTCTATATTTATGACATGGTGGTTAAGTCCAAGAAAGCTGAGGATCACCTTAAAGACTTGGAGGAAGCATTCAATATCCTTGATAATATAATATGAAACTTAATCCTTCCAGGTATCATTTTGGTGTGAAGGCAGGTAAATTCTTAGGATATATGGTAACAAAGAGGGGCATTGAAGCAAGTCCAGAACAAATTAAGGCTACTGTGAATATCAAATCTCCTGCCAATGCTAAGGATGTGCAAAGATTGACGGGCAGGATCGCAGCCTTGAAAAGATTCATATCCAAATCCTCAGAAAAGTGTAAGGAATTCTATGATATCCTGAGGAAGAACAAGAAATTTGAATGGACTGAGAAGCATGAAGGTGCCCTCAAAGCTCTTAAAGATTACCTATCCTCAGCCCCAGCCTTGATGAAACCAGAAAAAGGAGATTTGTTATCCTTATACTTGGCGGTATCCTCAAAAGCAGAAACCTGAAATGTCAGGAAGGATGGCTAAGTGGGCAGTGAAGCTTAGTGCATACGATATACGATATGAACCAAGGACTGCCATCAAATCCCAAGCCTTAGCTGACTTTGTGGCAGATTTTAGTAGTGATTTGCAAAAGGAAGCTGAGTTAGAAGTCCAATAGCTAGAAGAAACTAAGGATCCTTGGATACTCTTCACTGATGGAGCCTCTAATGTAAAAGGAACAGGACTTGGAATACTACTAAAATCGCCACAGGGGGACATAATACCCCACTCCATAGCTTGTGAATTTCAAACTACCAACAATGAGGCTGAGTATGAAGCCTTGATAGCTGGTTTGCAAATTGCAAAGCATATTAGGATCAGGTATCTTGAGGTACATGCAGATTCTTTACTGATCACTAATCACTTTAATGGATCCTATGCTGTTAAAGGTGAAAAGCTAATCAAATATTTGGAGATAGTCAAAGAATTGACACTCTCTTTTGTATCCTTTAGTTTGACACAGGTACCAAGGGAAGAGAATGCAGAAGCTGATGCATTAGCCAATTTAGGATCATCTTTGAAGATTCCTGAGGATATCAAGATCCCTATCATCCATATCTGGGCCCCTGCTATTGAGGATCATGTAGCTATGGAGATAGGAGAAAATTCTGCAACCATCCCTAGTGAAGATACTCAATCTCATTCAGGATCATGGATCCTCCCAATCATGAGATACATACAACATGGAGAAATTCCTACAGGAGAAAACCCAAGGGCTTTCAAAATTAAGGTATCTCAATTTACAATATTGAATAATATGTTGTATAAACTGTTAGGGGTGGATTTCTAAATGACCACTGATCCTTATTTACTGTTGGATTTAGTGATCCTCAATTCTGTCTGAAGCAGTGATCCTCAGAAGTGTTGCAGGATCAGGATCATGGATCACTTGAAGGATCCCTGTACTAACGATTGTCTACCTTGAATTCATAAATGTTTTGCAGGAATATTAACTTGGACTTAGTCTTGGCGACATTCCTGGAGAATATTCTCAGTCTATTCCGCACGTGCTTGGTCAGAAATGGACGTTGTGGAGTCGTGGAGGACTTGCAGCATTTGCGGAATGTTAGTTAGGCTAGATATTTTCTAATTTAAAGGGGGTGGCGAGCTAATTTAGAAACACTTGGCTATTTTTGGCTACACACACACTCATACAACCGCTCTCATCAGCTCTCGACAAAACACTTAGCATTTTTCATACATTTCTACACGATATACTATAGTGATCCTTGTACTTAGCTCGCTATCATCCGAAGTTGTAACAGATTGTTTGTTTAATTTAAGTTGGTGATCGGTAGTTTCCATCACCCGGGGTTTTTTGTGCCAGAGATCAACTCTTGATCAAGGGCTTTTTCCCCGTATAAATCTTCATGTCATTGGTTCATCATACTTCATAGTGATCCTTATTATTGTTCATCAATTCAAGCATCATACCTCACAACAGAAAGTTTGGTTACATTGTCATTGCTTGATTTTTGACCAAAACAGTTTGGCGCCCACCGTGGGGCAATTGGTGCTTCATTTTTAGAAAGATTCGTGTTTTCGTGGATATTTCGGTTCGCTCTAACCAAACAGGTGGCTTCCTCAGTGAAGAATACTTCAAGTTTGATGCCCTCATTCAGTTCCTCACAAGGTGTTCCTCCTTTGCCTCCACCACCTTCTGGATCCCAGAAGAATGCTGAGAATGCTACGAAGAAACCAACTCCTATTTTCCAAAAACCACCTACTTCTTCTGTTTCAACTAATCCTACTACTAATGATCTTTATACCCTGATTTTGCAGATGAGGAATCATGCACAAGAGCAGGATAAGACCAACGAAAGGATCCTCCGGGAGATCGATGAAATCAAGAAACAGAAGAAATCAGTGGAGGATCACTCCCCTCTGATGCCGAGGTCGCTGAACTTCGACACTCCGTTCATAGCTTCACAATACTCAGTAGTTCCGGACGTGCAATACTTGGGTGAACTACCAGGAAGGCGTTATGGAACAACAACAATGAGTCAGGCATTTGGCTCTTACTTCCAGCCTCAGGGATCCTCTTCTCAACCATTAGGATCCTCCTCTCAGCATCAGGAATACTTCACGACAGGAGGATATGTGGGAATGCATGCAGTACAAGGATCCTCCCAGGTCCAAGGATCCTCCCAGGTCCAAGGATCCTCCCAGGTCCAAGGATCCTCCCAGGTCCAAGGATCCTCCCAGGTCCAAGGATCCTCCCAGGTCCAAGGATCCTCACAAGTCCGAGGATCCTCCCAGATCCCAGGATCCTCCCAGATCCCAGGATCCTCCTTGGTCCCAGGATCCTCTTTGGTCCCAGGATTCCCCCTTGTTCAAGGATCCTCCCTGGTCCCAGGATCCTTTCAGGTTCAAGGATCATCTCAATTCCAAGGATCCAACCCCCTTCAAAATCAAGGATCCTCGAGAAATATGCAACCTCAGAACTCAGACGTCCATCAAGGAGACTTCATACCAATGCAAACCATTGCCTCCTCTGGTCCTTCAATCATGCCAGAGTCTCGACAAGATGGATTCACATCCGCAATTCCAAACTCGAATCCTGTGGGAGGTAACACTTTTAATAATTTATATAACACTAACCATGGTTTTATGCAGGATACATGTGTCAATCATGCCATGGCTAGAGAGCTACAGAAGCTTAAGGATATGATATCCAGTGTACCAGGAGTGGTTAAACCCATTCCTGAGATTGCGGATGGTAGCCATAGGATATCTCGTTTTGCACCACCTTTGTGAGATGTTGAGATACCTAAAAGATTCCAAATACCATCAATGAAGCTATATGATGGTTCAACGGATCCAGAAGAGCATGTAGCTCAATACAGGGAGAGGATGGAGATCAATCCAATTCCTGAAAGGTTGAAAGAAGCATGTCTATGCAAGGGATTTGGATCTACACTTACAGGATCTGCTCTTAAATGGCTGCTAAGTCTTCCCCCTTACTCTATTACTTCATTTGCTAATTTAGTTAACTTGTTCAATAGTCAATTCTCTTGTAGCAGAAAATTTGAACGATTAACTAGTGATCTATATAGGGTAACACAAGGCCAAAATGAATCACTTAGAGATTATATCACTAAGTTTAGTAAAGAATCCTTAGATATTCCTAATTTGGATATTGCTACGGCTGTAGAAGCCTTTAAAATGGGATTGCTTAGGGATTCATTATTCTATGATGATCTTGTTATGACACCTTGCAGGAATCTTGATGAAGTAAGGACTAGGGCCCTTAGGTTCATCCGCCTATAGGATGACAAAAGGATCCAGGACAGATTAGCAGGATCCTCAAAACAGGATAAACAAGGATCCTACTTCAGGAACAACAAATCCAAGTCCTATAACAGATCTGATAACCAGAATGTGCATGCAGTGGAACAAGAAGAGGATGATGAGGATTATCCTCCTATTTCTGAATATTGTTTTTCTGTTGATAACAATGAACTAATCCTTGCAATGCAGAATCTAGGTGAGAAAGCTAGGTGGCCGAGGAAAAGTGATAAACCAGCTGCTACAAAGGATAAATCTAAGTGGTGTGCATATCATGAGGATTTTGGGCATCTCACTGAAGAGTGTATTGCACTTAGAAAGGAAATTGGTTACTTGTTAAGCAAGGGGCATTTAAAGGAACTCTTGGGACGAAAGAAGTCAAGGACCCAGGATCCTGAAAGGATCCCGGAAAGGGCTCCTGCCCCTCCAGCAGATGCACAAGTCATAAATTTCATATCCGGTGGATCAGACATCTGTGGTACATCCTTCTCAGCAGCAAAAAGACACGCTAAGGAAACCAAGATGGATAATGGAGACAGACCCATTCGGACCTCCGTTGTCACCCAGGATAAAGTCATTACTTTTGATGAGGATGATCGTGTTGATATCCAGGATCCTCATCATGACGGTCTTGTAATTACATTGTTTATTTCTAACCACTTTGTTCGCAGGATCCTTATAGATGGAGGAAGCTCTGTGAACATCATTCAGCTGGATGTTCTCAAGAAAATGAATATCCCAGAGTCCGATATTATCCCAAGATCCTCAGTACTTGTGGGATTCAGTGGGGAAACAAAGAATACATTGGGGGACATCAAACTCCAAATCTATATCGAAGGATTGCATTCTTATCAAAAGTTTTGTGTTATTGATTGCTTATCGTGTTGTAACGTTATCCTTGGCAGGCCATGGATTTATGATATGAAGGCAATCCCATCCACCTATCATCAGTGTGTAAAGCTTCCAAGTCCATGGGGAGTGGTGAAAATTGAGAGTGATCAACAGGAGGCTAAGAACTGCTATACCTCATCAATGAAACCAGCCTCAAGACCAAGGGAGCAATAGCAATTAAAGTATCCTTCAAGAGATGTCTTGGAGGCAGGAGAACAAGATTTGAAAGAAATCCTCATGGATCCTGATGATCCTGAATCCAAGATCTTCATAGGGTCAGGGATCCTTAGCGATATTGAACGGGAGCTAGTATCCTTTCTCAAAAGAAGGAAAACCACCTTTGCCTGGAAACATGAAGACATGACAGGTATATCTAAGGATATAATTACTCACAAACTTGGCATTGACAGGTCATTCAAGCCAATTCATCAAAAGAGGAGGAAGTTTGCACCTGAAAGAAATGCTATTATCCAGGAAGAGGTAGATAAGCTACTTCGAGCAGGTATGATTAGAGAGGTTAAGTATCCACGATGTTTAGCCAATGTGGTTGTTGTTCAAAATAAAAATGGAAAGTGGAGGGTATATGTCGATTTTAAAGATTTAAACAAGGCATGTCCCAAGGATCCTTTCCCATTACCCCACATTGACTCCATGGTGGATGCTACCGCGGGTCATGAGTTGTTAACTTTTATGGATGCTTCATCTGGATTTCAACAAATTCAGATGGAACCATCCGATCAAGAGGATACAACCTTCATGACCCCAACTGGTATATACTGTTATATTGCTATGCCATTTGGATTAAGGAATGCAGGTGCTACTTATCAAAGGCTAGTCAATATGATGTTCAAGGACCAAATTGGACACACTATGGAAGTCTATATTGATGACATGGTAGTTAAGTCCAAAAGAGCTGAGGATCACCTTAAAGACTTGGAGGAAGCATTCAATATCCTTGATAAGTATAATATGAAACTTAATCCTTCTAAGTGTCATTTTGGTGTAAAGGCAGGTAAATTCTTAGGATATATGGTGACAAAGAGGGGCATTGAAGGAAGTCCAGAGCAAATTAAGGCTATTGTGAATATCAAATCTCCTGCCAATGCTAAGGATGTGCAAAGGTTGACTGGCAGGATCGCAGCCTTGAACAGATTCATATCCAAATCCTCAGAAAAGTGCAAGGAGTTCTATGACATCCTGAGAAAGAACAAGAAATTTGAATGGACTGAGAAGCATGAAAGTGACCTTAAAGCTCTTAAGGATTACCTATCCTCAGCCCCAGCCTTGATGAAACCAGAAAAGGGAGATGTGTTATCCTTATACTTGGCGGTATCCTCAAAAGCAGTAAGTGCGGTCCTTGTTAAGGATCACCAAGGTACACAACATCATGTTTATTATGTAAGTAAGAGCTTACTTGATGCTGAATCCAGGTATTCACATTTAGAAAAACTTATCCTTGCATTAATTATGGCATCTACTAAATTGAGACATTATTTTGAGACTCATGCCATTGTTGTTAAAACTAATTTCCCAATTAAGAATGTTCTTAGGAAACCTGAAATGTCAGGAAGGATGGCTAAGTGGGCAGTGAAGTTGAGTGCATATGATATAAGATACGAGCCTAGGACAACCATTAAAATCCCTAGCATTAGCTGACTTTGTGGCAGATTTCAGTAGTGATTTGCAAAAGGAAGCTGAACTAGAAGTCCAACAGCTTGAAGAAACCAAGGATCCTTGGATACTGTTTATTGATGGATCCTCCAATGTAAATGGAACAGGGCTTGGAATACTACTAAAATCGCCACAGGGGGACATAATACCCCACTCCATAGCTTGTGAATTTCAAACTACCAACAATGAGGCTGAGTATGAAGCCTTGATAGCTGGTTTGCAAATTATAAAGCACATGAGCATCAGGTATCTTGAGTCAAAGAATTGGCACTCTCTTTTGTATCCTTTAGTTTGACACAGGTACCAAGGGAAGAGAATGCAGAAGCTGATGGATTAGCCAATCTAGGATCATCTTTGAAGATTCCTGAGGATATTGAGATCCCTATTATCCATATCCTGACCCCTGCTATCAAGGATCATGTAGCTATGGAGATAGGAGAAGATTCTGCAATCATCCCTAGTGATGATACCCAATCTCATTCAAGATCATGGATACTCCCAATCATGAAATACATACAATATGGAGAAATTCCTACAGGAGAAAACCCAAGGGCTTTCAAAATTAAGGTATCTCAATTTACAATATTAAATAATATATTGTATAAACGATCTCTTACAGGACCATATTTAAGATGCATTGAGGATCCTGAAATTCAAGAAGTCCTAAAGGATTTCCATGAAGGAGATTGTGGAAACCACACTGGGGGCAGGGCATTATTTTCAAGGATCCTGAGGACAGGATACTATTGGCCCACTATGAAGAAGGATGCTGTGGAGTATGCCAAGAAGTGTGATCCTTGTCAGAGGCATAGTAATATCCTTCACCAACCAGCAGAGCTCTTGCATCCCATATCCTCTTCTTGGCCATTCATGAGATGGGGAATGGATATAGTTGGAAAGCTTCCTAAGGCACCTGGTGGAAAGGTATTCATGCTTGCTATGACTGATTACTTCTCTAAGTGGATAGAGGCTGAAGCCTTTGCTCAAGTCAGAGAAAAGGAAGTTATATCCTTTATTTAAAGAAATATTATTACTAGATTTGGCATCCCTTCTGAGATTATTTGTGATAATGGATCACAATTTATTGGGAATAGAACCACTGACTTTTGTGACAGTTGGGGGATTAAGATGATAACATCAACACCAGTCCATCCACAAGCTAATGGTCAGGCAGAGTCATCCAACCAGATCATCATCAACAATCTGAAGAAGAAGCTTGGATCCAAGAAAGGAAAATGGGCAAAAGAACTACCTTATGTGCTTTGGACTGATAGGACAACTCCCAAGAATGCTACAGGCCAAACTCCATTTTCTTTGGTATTTGGGGCAGAGTCAGTGATCCCTACAGAGATGGTGGTTCCAACTGCAAGAACAAGCATTCGTGATCCTGAAGAAAATGCTAAAAACTTGATTCAAGACTTGGATACTATAGAAGAAATCAGGGATTTAGCAAGGATAAGGATGGCCAGTTATCAACAAAGAATGGCTGGAGCTTACAACAAAAATGTCAGGCTCAGGAAATTCCAAATTGGAGATATGGTATTAAGGAGAGCATTTCAAAACACCACCAATCCTGCCGATGGAAAGCTGGCACCAAAATGGGAAGGCCCCTATTTGATTGAAGCTGAAGCAGGAAAGGGGGCATATCGATTGCTAACAATGGAGGGTGATTTGCTACCTAGAGCTTGGAATGCTGTCCATTTGAAGAAATATTTCATGTGATCATGATCCATGATCCTTACCCGACAAGTATCCTTGAAGGATCCCCACTGACAGATGATCCTCTTTCTGGTAACATTCCAATCTTAAACTATTTCATTCTTTGTATTCTCTTACAAGGATAAGGATCCTGCGTCCTTTATCCTCCTTTTACTTGATTCTGAGTTTTGAAGGTCCAGGTATCCTTAACTAAGCGTTGAGTATCCATAGAAGTATCCAGTTATTTGGGCTTGACCCCAGTTATTTGGGCTTGACCCCAGTTCTTTGGGCTAGTCCCCAGTTTGGGCCTGTCCCCAGTTTCGCCAGTAGCGCACGATGATCCTGGTATAGTTCATGGCAATGGGACCAGTACCCGCTTTAGGGGCTGATAATTTCGTTGTACTGGCTATATTCAGGATCCTACGTATAATGGTAGACGTACCATACATCCGTTCCTAAGGTTTCTAACGTTTTCACATTAGCTAAGGTTTTGGCATTTTCATGTCACTAAGTTTGGATAGTCGCCAGTAAGGGCCATACTCCAGTTTATATACGATCCTTTGGGCTTGTCCCCAGTTATCCTTTGGGCTTGTCCCCAGTTATCCTTTGGGCTTGTCCCCAGTTATTCTTTGGGCTTGTCCCCAGTTATCTTTTGGGCTTGTCCCCAGTATATTGGGCTTGTCCCCAGAATTGTTGGGCTTGTCCCCAGTCACTAACATTCATCTTTTATTAGCTCAGTCCCAAGTAATATCTTATTTCAGGTTTGTGAAGATAAATGACCAAAGATTCTTGACCCTCACTTTCAACTAAGGTTTGTATCTTGGGTTATCCTAATTTTAAGTGTTGAAGGATAGGATCCTAACTTGGATTCTCAGGTATGATCCTTAACTGTTTTGATTTTATTCATTATGTATTTAAGTGACACTTATTCTTTGACAACTGAGATTATGATCCTTAAATAATTTTTTATGTGATCCTTGATCATATCCTTAACTCTTAAGGGATATTTCTAAAATTTTTCCTTACTTGATGAGTTTAAACGACATGAACATCACAATAGATTGAAAAATAAAATAACAATAACGATATCAACACAGGATATAGCCAAAAAGTTAAAGTCATTTTATTCACAAAAGCTTAAACCCTTTTAAGGTTGTCAAAATTGCCAACCCATGTTTCTACTAGCAAAACGTGGCCCGTCCACATGGGTTGGCAAAGGGTGTCCATTGTTCGTAGGTCTAACAAGTGCAGGAAATTAAAGACGGCAGGATCACAATGGCTT
Source organism: Helianthus tuberosus (assembly GCA_030545235.1). Lineage (NCBI taxonomy): Eukaryota > Viridiplantae > Streptophyta > Magnoliopsida > Asterales > Asteraceae > Helianthus > Helianthus tuberosus. The sequence continues at coordinate 152,638,987 of CM060430.1, forward strand.
CATCCCCCAAACAGAGGATCCCTTCACCATTTGTAATCCTACCTATTGTTCAAAGGATCATCCATTATCCTCAACCCTAATTACTATTGTTCAAGTACAGACCAACCATTGTTTATCAAAACATCATCAAAACAAAAAAACCATAACCAAACTAAAAAATGGGCTCTGGCTACGTCTAGAAATGTCCTTCATCGCCCATTCAAGCAGCCTACACCTTCGCTGCATCACCATCTCCCGCTCCACTAGCTTCACCACCATGATCCTTGCCACCACCACTAGCCTCAATTGCCAGAACCTCATCAGCCTCATCTTCATCCTCCAATTCAGCCAGCCTAGCCTTCTAGCCTTCCACATCCCAGCTGCTTCTATCGAAGGCAGGATCCTAAGCTTCTTGAGCCATCTGGAGCTTGGTCTTGTACATGGCTATGGCAGCGGAGACCTTAGCATCCTACGTGATCTCGCTCTTCTCATAATCAAAATTGATCAGGATTGTAGCTATCTGAGCTTTGGCATCTTTGAGATCCTTTTGGAGGTCAGCAATCTTGAGGTCCTTGAGCAATGCGACTTGTTGGAGGTCAGCAATCTTCTTGTCCTGCTCCTCGACATGCCCAACATAGTCTTCAATCTCAGTAAATTTCTGCAAAGAAGATAAAGAGCAATTCAAGAACAGGTGATCCTCAAATAAGCTAGATACCTAAAGCAGAGACAAGGATCCTTACCTCGTTGAAGTATTCAAGGAACTGGTGGCGGATCAGGGGCAGACCTTGCAGATCCTCAGCTTCGGAAGTTTTTCTTTTCTTGCCACCTCTTCCCTTTGAAGTGGTAGCTTTGGGGATTACAGCGGAGGGGCTAGCAGCAGATTTTTTCTTGGATCGTACGGTGTGAATCTCAGTAACACTAAATTTGGAAGCGGATCTTGATGATTTTCCAGCGCCTACACACCCAAAACAGATAAGTGTCCTTATTCTATTCATATATAACTATTTATTTAAACATTTGAATATAAAAAGAACAGGATACTTACTTGACATGGTGACAGAGCCTGAGGATACCTCTTGTGAATCCTGGGTGATTGTCTTGAATGATCTTGTTTCAGGATCAAGCTTTCTAAAGGCAGCAAGTCTCCCCTTGGTGGCGGCTGAAGGAATAATATGCGAGAATGTGATAGCTGTACAAAAAGAAACAAAAGAATATTAGTAATCATTATCCGAATGAGCTTACTTAGTGATCCTTCTAAGGATCCTCCTATCCTACCATGAGTGCTCCATTTCTTCGGCAAATCCTGGCCATCCGGGATAGAATCCCTTCTGACGAAGAAGAACCGCCGTTTCCAATTGATATCATTTTTAGTAGCTTTAAAGATGGGATGTTCTTTTCCGGGTTTACGCTTGAATAGATATCGGTGGAATCCAAATGTGGTAAGGTCATACATCTCGGCTAATTCTGACATTCCCAAGTCAATTCCTTCTTGCTCAATGATCCTTTCAAGGGTATACAAGACCCTCCAGACCATTGGCATAGCTTGAATATAGGAGATGCCGGTGAGGGAGAAAAAGGATTGAGTAAATTCAGGGAAGGGATACGAATATCCTATTGTGAAAGGTGTGACTGGGAAAGCTACCCAAGTTTCAGAGACATAATCGCTTAAAACGGTGGGAACAAATGGTTTGAAAACAGTATTTGCCAGAAAACAGTGGTGGATCCTGTCTATTTGTGGATCAGAGAAACAGCATATTTCTTTCACCGAATCTTCGAGGGTCCCCTGGCTCTTGAGAGGACTTTCCTTCTTATGATCCTTGGCTGGTGAGGATCTCAGCATCATCTTGATTTGAAGAAGGTAAAGAAAGATGAACAGAAGAATAAAACGTAAAGGAAGAAAAGGAAAAGAGTTACCTGCTTGATCGTCGGATGAGAATTTAAAGGGAGTTCACTTGAATTTGAATACTAATCGATCCCTATCTCTAACTCTTATTTATAATGATGATTCTGCAGGATAATCATCTCACTGACGTCATGATCGTAACGACTAGTTCGATCTTAACGGCTATATATCCGTTAGTTTGTTGCGGATAAGATCGACAAAATATAAATCATTTATTTACATATTTACTCCTTATATTTTGGGGGCAATTGTTAGGGGTGGATTTCTAAATGACCAGTGATCCTTATTTACTGTTGGATTTAGTAATCCTCAATTCTGTCTGAAGCAGTGATCCTCAGAAGTGTTGCAGGATCAGGATCATGGATCACTTCAAGGATCCCTGTACTAACGATTGTCTACCTTGAATTCATAAATGTTTTGCAGGAATATTAACTTGGACTTAGTCTTGGCGACATTCCTGGAGAATATTCTCAGTCTATTCCGCACGTGCTTGGTCAGAAATGGACGTTGTGGAGTCGTGGAGGACTTGCACCATTTGCGGAATGTTAGTTAGGCTAGATATTTTCTAATTTAAAGGGGGTGGCGAGCTAATTTAGAAACACTTGGCTATTTTTGGCTACACACACACTCATACAACCGCTCTCATCAGCTCTCGACAAAACACTTAGCATTTTTCATACATTTCTACACGATATACTATAGTGATCTCGCTATCATCCGAAGTTGTAACATATTGTTTGTTTAATTTAAGTTGGTGATCGGTAGTTTCCATCACCTGGGGTTTTTTGTGCCGGAGATCAACTCTTGATCAAGGGCTTTTTCCCCGTATAAATCTTCGTGTCATTGGTTCATCATACTTCATAGTGATCCTTATTATTGTTCATCAATCCAAGCATCATACCTCACAATAGAAAGTTTGGTTACATTGGCATTGCTTGATTTTTGACCAAAACATAAACGATCTCTTGCAGGACCATATTTAAGATGCATTGAGGATCCTGAAATCCAAGAAGTCCTAAAGGATTTCCATGAAGGAGATTGTGGAAACCACACTGGGGGCAGGGCATTATTCTCAAGGATCCTGAGGATATGATACTATTGGCCCACTATGAAGAAAGATGCTGTGGAGTATGCCAAGAATTGTGATCCTTGCCAGAGGCATAGTAATATCCTTCATCAACCAACAGAGCTCTTGCATCCTATATCCTCTTCCTGGCCATTCATGAGATGGGGAATGTATATAGTGGGAAAGCTTCCTAAGGCACCTGGTGGAAAAGTATTCATGCTTGCTATGACTGATTACTTCTCTAAGTGGATAGAGGCTGAAGCCTTTGCTCAAGTCAGAGAAAAGGAAGTTATATCTGTTTTGGTAAAAAATTACCTAAATAATTAAGTGATCAAATTAGTAAAGTGAGGTAGTGTGCTAAAATGGGTGTTGAAAATACGCTGGTTAAGTTGTTTATGAAAACAGTTTTCAGGATACGGCTCAGGATATTGAGCTGTATCTACGATCAAACAATGAGCAAACAATGAGCAAAAAGTAAAGTAAACGACACGAGATGTACGAGGAAAGCCCTTGATCAATCTAGATCGCCGGCATAAAACCTCGGGAGCTGACAATCGCAGCTGCCTTGTTCTTCTTATTGCTTAAACTTCAGGATACAGTGCAGGATATAGACCAGATCGCTATGTGTTACAATGTTTTTTGTGTGAGAGTGAAAGCTTGCTAGAGAGCGAGTGTTAGAGTGTAATGAGTGCGAAAAGTGATGTCCTATTTGATCTGGTATACCCACCTATTTATAGTAATGAATTACAAACAATAATCCCTACAAATATGGGGTACTCCGAATATTCCATTGTGAACGTTATTGACCGAGTAATACGGCTTCAACGTCTTCATTTGAATGACTTGGACCGAGTCTTCCGCGGAATGAGTCTTCGTGAACGTTGATAGCTTCTAATCCACGTACCTGCACATAATCCGTTAGTAATCCTGAGGATACCATTCAGGTTGTTACCAATATCCTGAATCAGCATCCCGGACGTAAACAGATACTATATAATCAAGATATAAACCAAGATATTTTCCAGGATATGGGCTCAGAATTTCACCCATAACAATTGTCCCCAAAAATGTTACCGTTTGATATCCTGCACTAACGGTTACATTTTTCACGGTGGCTGAGGTAATTAAGAGATAAGACCATTGATGTGACAGCTTTCAACCACCCGGCCTATATTTACTCATCATGCCCTATATCTTCTCATCCTCATCTCCTTTTTTAACCATAATCGACAAGGAAAAGGTAATATTCTCTCCCTCATCTTCATATTCTTCTTTTATCTTTCTCCGGCAAAAATTCAGGCGACCAAATGCCTAGGCAAACAAGATCCAGTTCAAGAGACTCGGCTCCCACATTCATCCAACAGAACCTTCTCCAAGAACCGGAGAAGGAGATATGCACTTTTGACAGTGCCCACTTGTCGGCCTTGAAATCCTCCGGTATCTTCCCGGAAGGAATTTCGACCTTTTGACCGAGAAATCCGGTCAGATATGGTCTCCAGCGAGTGGATATGCTTTAGTGCTTTCCCTTTTACCTTAGGGCTACAATTTCCCTTTCCGGACTTCATCACTGAGTTCTTTAATATCACCAAAATTTCTTTCAGCCAAACCATGCCAATGCTCTGGCGTGTTTTGTCTGTTCTTGACCAAATCAAGAGAAACCATATACCTGACCTTTCCGTCCATGATCTCCCTTTAGCCTACAAGCTTAGATGCCATGGCTCATCTAGATTCCTATTTTATTCCACTTCCGGTGACCCATTGATACTTCGTGCCACCAGGAACGAGGATGGTTGGCAATCCAAGTTTTTCTTTGTAAAAAGGGATTCAATCCCTGGTGGAACGGATTATCCGATGAGATGGTTGAGAAAGGGTAGGATTTAGGGTTTAAAGATGATCCTGCCTCTTATCCTGCCTTATATCCTGAACTGATCAATTTTATTTTCTCTGTTGTGTATGCAGCTGATTTCAGGAAGATTGCACCTCCCCTTGCTGATTCCCAAAAAAGAATAGACGCCATCAGACTCCTTTCAGAGACAGAGAGAAGCTTTAATCCATTCCCACCAACTCCAAGCCCTCTTTCAAGTGCAAACATGTCTGGTAAGAATCCTGCAAGATATCCTGTACACACATGTTTTTATTTGATATTCTTAGGAGAGATTTAGAATTTTACTCCCTGTGTGCAGATTCCAGCAAAGTTCCAGTCTATCTAGACCTTGATGAACTCGACAGCTATCCAACTCCAGCCACAGTCAAGAAGGAGACTCCTGCTGCTACTAGCTCCAAGCCACTCCCGGCTCCCAAGGCCAATCCAAGAACCCGTGCTTCCACAGCGAAAAAAAGGAAGGGTCTTGAAGTCAGTGCTCCAGGTTCAGAAGGTTTCTCCTATGACGAACTCAGCTTCTCTGATTCCTTAGAGCCAATGACATCCTTCCTTAACAAGGTAATATCCTGACGCATATCCTTCATGTATATCCTGCACATATATCCTGCACGTATATCCTAGCAGGATATCCTGGTAGGATATCTTGGTCAACATATATTCTAACTTTATACCTGTAATTGATGTGCAGGGCCTCCAGCATTTGCTCCACTTGTATAATGACGCTTGTGGTACTGTGGCACTACATGAAGCCAGGATCAAACAGCTCGAAAGCACCGTTGCTGACCAAGGTGCCATAGCTGAAGCGAAGACCCGGCACTACGAAAGCCTGCTGAAGAAGGTCACCCAAGACGCTGAGGTCAAACTTGCCACCGTTCAAATGGATCATGATCAAGCGTTGGTCAATTTCCGGGAGGGAATCAAGGCTTCTGCTATCGTCTCCCTGTTACAAGCACGCATCAAGATGGCCTACGAGGCTAAGGAGACGGGCCTTGTTTGTCCATCTTGGCCAGTTGAATCCTGGGTGGCCAAGTTAAAGGAGCTCGGAGGCAAAGCTGTGCCCCTTCCTGCTGAAGCTGGTGAGTCTTCTAAGTCAGCAGAGGTGGTGGTCCAGGCTGGAGACAAGAAGGATGCTGGAGCTGATGCTGGGATGGACATTGGCGAGGATGCTGCGCAGGATGCTGGTCAGGATGCTGGTGCTGAGAAGCCTGAGAAGGTTGGAGGTGATGCCGCTGTGTGGGGGCATTTAGGTGGGCGATGACGGATATACGTGCCAAGGCCAGAGCCCACCTTTTTGAATTTGAATGTTGGTTTGTAGTCCAAAAAACAATTTACTTTTCCGCACTTTACTTTCCTGCACCTGAACAATTTACATTTCCTGCATGCTTTTTGAACAATACAACAGTTGAAGGTGGATGGGTCTCGGTTTGAGATGAATCCTTCAACTGTTGGGTAAATATGGTAATGAACTATAGTGCTCTTAGTGGATGGGCCTTGTTTTGAGGTGAAACTAAGAGCACACCTTTTGGCATGTTAACAATATAACTACCCTTTTGACTTTATTATTGTTGTCATTGATATGAAAATCGTACTTGTGAGAACTGTTTTGTTTGTACATTTTATTAGGAATATACATTATAAATGAATCCTGGAAGATATCCTGAAAGATATCTTGAAAAGGATATTGAAATATAACTTATAAATTGTCCAAACAAAAAGGAGAGATCATACCAGAGATTCTTAGAGGATCAGTTCCAATCCTTTATCATAAGTTTGTCCCCAGTGTATACTTATAAACTTGGATCCATCCTTTGAACAGTATTACGTATGTCCCCTGTGTTTGCCAAAAACACCAATGTATTTATATTTTGACTCAAATGAATACCGAATACCCCAGGGCAAAACCCATGATATCCTGAAATGAATCCTTAGCATATTTGGGATAAATCCTTAATATCTTGGGGATAAACCCTGATATCTGGGGATAAACCCTAAATTTCATGGCTACAGGCGAGAGTGTATAAACTCCAATTCTTAGAAAGGTGAAAACCTTTAAACCTTAGAGAGTATGAAAATACTCTTTCGTGAGAGAGGGTGATCAATCCTCATATACCTTCAGGATCCAGGATATAGCCAACAGTAACGAAATTGTCAGCCACTTTTACATGAACTGGTCCCGCTACCTTGAACTATACCTAGATAACTTGCGCTCCAGGCGAGGTGTTTAAACCCAATTCGTAAGAAAGGTGAATACCTTTAAACCTTTGAAGGGACCAGGATCCCTTAAACGTGAGAGAGGGGGCCAATCCTCTAATCTTTCGACTTATCCCGAGCATATATCCTGGAGCTATATCCTGAAGCATATCCTACAAAACAATTATAAACTAAGGTGGGTGTTAGCTTGGCTAACACCCCTCCGATGCTTAAGTCAGTATTCGGTTCAAGATAATAAACAAACATACTTAAAATATAATACATACCATTCCGAGATAGAAAATAAATTCTACTCTTACTTGAAATAGAGTTTTAAATGTATTGCATTCCAGGATCTTGGTAGCATATCCCCTTCCATATTCTTGAGTCGATATGCTCCTTTACCTGCTTCTGACTCGACTTCATATGGTCCTTCCCATTTAGGAGCTAGCTTGCCATCGGCAGGATTAGTGGTATTTTGAAAAGCCTTTCTTAGCACCCAATCACCAACTCGAAATCTTCTAGTCCTTATGTTCTTATTATATGCTCTAGATATTCTTTGTTGATATGCTGCTATCCTTAGCCTTGCTGCATCTCTTTTTTCGTCTATAGTATCCAAATCTTGAAATAAGGCTTTAGGATTCTGCTCAGGATCCTGCAGAATTGATCTTGCAGTAGGTATCGTCATTTCTGTTGGAATCACTGCCTCCGCTCCAAATACCAAGGAAAACGGGGTTTGGCCAGTTGCATTCTTCACCGTTGTCCTATCAGCCCATAAAGCAAAGGGTAATTCTTCCGCCCATCTTCCTTTTTTGGCTCCAAGTCTCTTCTTTAAGTTATTGACTATTATCTTGTTTGAGGATTCGGCTTGTCCATTCGCTTGAGGATGTACCGGAGTAGATGTGATCATTTTGATTCCCCAACTCTTGCAAAAGTCAGTAGTCCTCTTGCTTATAAACTGGGACCCATTATCACAAATGATCTCAGCTGGTACTCCAAACCTAGTCAGGATATTCCTCTTTATGAAGGATACTACTTCTTGGTCTCTAACTTGAACAAATGCTTCAGCCTCAACCCACTTAGAGAAATAATCCGTCATTGCTAACATGAATACTTTTCCTCCCGGAGCTTTTGGTAACTTTCCTACTATATCCATCCCCCATTTCATGAATGGCCAAGGGGAAACTACAGGATATAGTGGTTCAGCTGGTTGATGTAGTATGTTACTATGCCTTTGACATGCATCACATCTTCGAGCATATTCTGCAGCATCTTTTCTCATTGTTGGCCAAAAGTATCATGTCCTTAATACTTTCGAGAACAATGATCTGCCCCCAGTATGATTACCATAGTCCCCTTCATGTATATCCTGAAGTACTTCCTTGGCTTCATGATCCTCCAAGCACCTTAAATATGGTCCTGCAAGAGATTTCTTGTATAAAATATTATTTATAATAGTGAATCGTGATACCTTCATCCTAAACGCCTTAGGATTTTCATTTTCGGGAATGTGTCCATCTTTAAGATATTTCAGAATTGGAGCTGTCCAGGATTTAGGATCCTGTTCAGGATATTCCACTCCAGGGTCCCGAATATCCGCTACTTCTTTATCCTGAGGATTCGTTGCAGGATATAAGACATGTAATACTGGTATTTGGGTCCCTTCCGGTATCCTGATTGATGATCCCAGATTTGCTAAGGCATCCGCTTCAGCATTATCCTCCCTTGGTACCTGTTCAAGTGTAAAAACATCGAAATATCCTGCTAATTTTTTGAGAATATCAAGATATTCAATCAATTTCTCACCCTTAACTGCATAGGATCCATTAAAATGGTTAGTAATTAACAAAGAGTCAACATATACTTGTAAATTTTTGATACTCATACTCTTAGCCAATTCTAATCCTGCAATTAAAGCCTCATATTCCGCTTCATTATTGGTAGCAGGAAATTCACTCCTAATAGCCTGGGGTAATATGTCCCCCTGTGGCGATTTTAGTAGTATTCCTAATCCTACTCTTATATTAGATGCACCATCAGTATATAATGTCCAGGATCCTGAAGATTCTACTAACTGTTGAACTTCTAGGTCTACCTCATCCTGAATGTCACTACTAAAATCAGCCACAAAGTCAGCTAAAGCCTGGGACTTTATGGAATTCCTAGGTTCATATACTAAATCCTAAGCACTCAACTTTATTGACCACTTAGCCATTCTGCCTGACATCTCTGGTTTCCTAAGCACATTTTTAACAGGATAATTTGTTTTTACATGAATTCTATGTGTCTCGAAGTAATGTCTAAGTTTCGTTGATGCCATGACCAATGCTAGTATCAATTTTTCTAAATGAGAGTACCTAGTTTCAGCATCTAACAAACTTTTACTAACATAATAAACAGGATATTGCTGACCTTCATGGTCTTTTATAAGAACGGCACTTACAGCATTCCCTGATACAGCAAGATATAGGGATAGTGGTTCACCGTTTTCAGGCTTCATCAATAAAGGTGCGGTTGAGAGATATCGTTTCAAATCCTGCAAGGCTGCTTCATGCTTCTCCCCCCATTCGAATCTTTTGTTCTTCTTCAGGATATCATAAAAATCTTTACACTTTTCTGAGGATCTTGAGATAAATCTATTTAATGCCGCCACTCGCCCTGTTAATCGTTGAACATCCTTCATATTTGAGGGCGATTTATTATCCAAGATGGCTTTAATCTGCTCCGGGCTTGCTTCTATTCCTCTTTTGGTCACCATATATCCTAGGAATTTTCCTGCCCCCACTCCGAAATGGCACTTAGCAGGATTCAGCTTCATGTTATACTGATCCAGGATATCAAATGCTCCTTTAATATCCTGGAGATGATCCTGAGCTTTCTTTGATTTCACCACCATATCATCAATATACACCTCCATGGTGTCCCCCAGTTTGTCTTTGAACATCATGTTTACCAATCTTTGGTATGTTGCACCTGCATTTTTCAAACCAAAAGGCATGGCTCTATAACAATAAATACCTGTTGGCGTCATGAAGGCAGTATCCTCCTGGTCTGAAGGTTCCATTTGGATTTGTTGAAATCCTGAGGATGCATCCATGAAGGTCAGCATTTCATGCCCGGCAGTGGCATCTACCATTGCATCAATGTGGGGAAGAGGAAATGGGTCTTTAGGACAAGCTTTGTTCAAGTCTGTGTAGTCTACACAAACTCTCCATTTCCCATTTTTCTTCTGTACTACGACCACGTTTGCTAGCCACCTTGGGAACTTAACCTCTCTGATCATCCTGGACTTCAATAATCTCTCAACTTCCTCCTGGATAATTGTGTTCCGCTCAGGAGCAAACTTCCTTCTTTTTTGCTGCACAGGCTTGAATGATTTATCAATTCCAAGCTTGTGGGTGATAATATCTTTGGATATGCCTGTCATATCCTCAGGCTTCCATGCAAACGTCGACATCCTGCATTTCAAAAAGTTAATTAATTGTTCTTCAATATCCTGAGGGATATTGGTCCCTACGAGCACCGAAATATCAGGATTATCCTGGTCCAGGATAATTTTCTTCACATCCTGCTCCGGATCCTCCACGATATCCTGGGCCCGCGTCTTTAATTGCTATGCTGCACTAGGCTTGGTTGAGGATTTCATCGAGGATGAGTAGCATTCTTTCGCCTCCTGCTGATCACTATCAACTTTGACAACTCCCCAAGGGGTAGGTATCTTGATGCATTGGTGATATGTTGACGGCACAGCCTTCATATCGTGAATCCACGGTCTTCCTAGTATGATGTTATAGCAAGATAGAGAATCCATCACACAGAAACGTTGTATTGAGTTGACTCCTTCAACGTATACTGGCAACTTTATCTCTCCCACTGTGTTTCTAGCCTCTCCACTGAACCCAACAAGCACGGTAGACTTTGAAGTGATATCCATTGGAGATACATTCATTCTTTTCAGCGTCTCTAGTTGGATTATGTTGACGGAGCTGCCATTATCAACCAATATCCTGCGTACGAAATGGTTAGCCACATATAATGTTATTACCAGAGCATCATGGTGAGGATCCTGGACAGTATCCCTGTCATCAGCATCAAATGTGATCACTTTGTCAGTCGTGAGGGTAGTCATCCTGACAGGTTTATCTCCCCTTTCGGCCTTAGCTTCTTTTGCATGTCTCTTTGCTGCCGAATACGAAGTCCCACAAATGTCGGATCCTCCCGAAATGAAGTTGATTATCTTGGCATCCGCGGGAGGTGATGCTGCTCGCTTAGGATCCTTCTCAGTATCCTGACCCTTATTCTTCTTTCTTCCTAAGAGATCTTTCAGATATCCCTTGCTTAGAAGATAGCTTATTTCTTCCTTAGAGCAATGCAATCCTCAGTCATATGTCCGAAATCTTCGTGGAAAGCACACCATTTTGATTTGTCTTTCCAATCGGCTTTTTGTTGATTCTTTCGAGGCCACCTAGCCTTGTCTCCTAGAGCCTGCATGGCATACATCAATTCAGGAATGTTAACAGAAAAGCAATATTCAGATAATTCAGGATACTCTTCAGGATCCTCGTCTTCGACAGCATTCACTCTCTTGTTTTCACTTCTACCATATGGCTTAGGTCGATATGATTTGAATGAGGATTCTGACTTCCTGTTAGTTGACTCATAAGTGTTAGTTGAGTTCATCCTTTCTTGCATCTTTCTGTCATCCTCCAACCGAATATATCTTAGGGCCCTGTTCCGAGCTTCATCCAAGTTCCTGCATGGGTTCATTACAAGGTCTTGATAAAATTGAGAATCTTTTTGCAGCCTCATCTTGAAAGCTTGCACAGCTGTCGCAACATCAAGATGTGGAATGTCTAGGGATTCCCGGCTGAATTTGTTCACATAATCCCTAAGGGATTCCTGAGGCCCTTGTGTTATCCTGTAGAGGTCACTTGTTAGTTTCTCAAAGCTTCTACTACAAGAAAACTGACTATTAAATAAATTTACTAAGTGAGCAAAAGATGTAATCGAATGTGGAGGAACATTCAATAGCCATTTCAAGGTTGATCCTGTTAAGGTGGAACCAAAACCCTTGCACAAGCATGCTTCCTTGAGATCCGGAGGAATAGGGTTAATCTCCATTCTTTCCCTATACTGAGCAATATGCTCCTCAGGATCCGTAGTTCCATCATAAAGCTTCATGTTGAGGGTTTGAAATCTCTTCGGGATCTCAGCATCACAAATAGGATATGCGAAGCGAGATATCTTGTGGCTGTCTTGGGACACTTCCGGAATCGGCTGGACCACTCCAGGTACACTAGATATCATGTCCTTCAGCTTCTGAAGTTCCCTAGTAAGTGCTGATGTTACACCTGTATCCTGCAAAGATCCAGTATTGTTAGTAGCATGAGTATTATTATTATTTGACACGTTACCCGTTGGAGGATTTTGCCCATATCCTGAAGCATATCCTGAGCTCCTCATGGTTGACATCCTGACCGAGGAGGGTATTTCAGGAGTATGATTCTGAGGAAGGCTGGGCACAATATTCCCCCTGTTATCCTCAGTATACACAGCTGAACTGAAGTTCAACGTTCTGGGATGTAACGGAGTGACAATATCCTTAGCAGATCTGCTCGAGCCAGACTTCAGGAGTTGTATTTCCCTTAAAAGCATTTGGTTTGTTTCCTGTTGCTGCCTCATTTGTTCCTGCACACTTCCAAATAAGGTTAGAATTTCATCATTAGAAGCCAAAACAGGAGCAGATTCCTGAACACTGCGAGTAGGGATGATATCCTGAGGTCTTGATGAAGCTGTCATCCTTGGAGGAGGTGGTGGAAGCACCGAACCGGTAGTAGCAGAAGTCGTAGCAGACACAGTGGAGGAACTCATGTTTGATCTTGAGGCCATTGTAAATAATATGGCAAAAAGTTTTGAAAATAGAAAACCGATTAGCGATTTCACAAAAATTTTTAGTAAAGAGAGCACCACTTGCCCCACGGTGGGCGCCAAATTGTTTTGGTCAAAAATTACCTAAATAATTAAGTGATCAAATTAGTAATGTGAGGTAGTGTGCTAAAATGGGTGTTGAAAATACGCTGGTTAAGTTGTTTATGAAAACAGTTTTCAGGATACGGCTCAGGATATTGAGCTGTATCTATGATCAAACAATGAGCAAAAAGTAAAGTAAACGACACGAGATGTACGAGGAAAGCCCTTGATCAATCTAGATCGCCGGCATAAAACCTCAGGAGCTGACAATCGCAGCTGCCTTGTTCTTCTTATTGCTTAAACTTCAGGATACAGTGCAGGATATAGACCAGATCGCTATGTGTTACAATGTTTTTTGTGTGAGAGTGAAAGCTTGCTAAAGAGCGAGTGTTAGAGTGTAATGAGTGCGAAAAGTGATGTCCTATTTGATCTGGTATACCCACCTATTTATAGTAATGAATTACAAACAATAATCCCTACAAATATGGGGTACTCCGAATATTCCATTGTGAACGTTATTGACCGAGTAATACGGCTTCAACGTCTTCATTTGAACGACTTGGACCGAGTCTTCCGCGGAATGAGTCTTCGTGAACGTTGATAGCTTCTAATCCACGTACCTGCACATAATCCGTTAGTAATCCTGAGAATACCATTCAGGATGTTACCAATATCCTGAATCAGCGTCCCGGACGTAAACAGATACTATATAATCAAGATATAAACCAAGATATTTTCCAGGATATGGGCTCAGAATTTCACCCATAACAATATCCTTTATCAAAAGAAACATTATTACTAGATTTGGTATCCCTTCTGAGATTATTTGTGATAATGGATCCCAATTTATTGGGAATAGAACCACTAACTTTTGTGACAGTTGGGGGGATTAAGATGATAACATCTACACCAGTCCACCCACAAGCTAATGGTCAGGCAGAATCATCCAACAAGATCATCATCAACAATTTGAAGAAGAAGCTTGGATGCAAGAAAGGAAAATGGGCAGAAGAACTACGTTATGTGCTTTGGGCTGATAGGACAACTCCTAAGAATGCTACAGGCCAAACTCCATTTTCTTTGGTATTTGGGGCAGAATCAGTGATCCCTACAGAGATGGTGGTTCCAACTGCAAGAACAAGCATTCATGATCCTAGAGAAAATGCTGAAAACTTGATTCAAGACCTGGATACTATAGAAGAAATCAGGGACTTGGCAAGGATAAGGATGGCCAGTTATCAACAAAGGATGGCTGGAGCTTACAACAAAAATGTCAGGATCAGGAAATTCCAAGTTGGTGATATGGTGTTAAGGAAAGCATTTCAGAATACCACCAATCCCGCTGATGGAAAGCTAGCACCAAAGTGGGAAGGCCCCTATTTGATTGAAGCTGAAGCAGGAAAGGGGGCATATCGATTGCTAACAATGGAAGGTGATTTGCTACCAAGGGCTTGGAATTCTATCCATTTGAAGAAATACTTTATGTGACAAGGATCCATGATCCTTACCTGACCAGTATCCTTGAAGGATCCTTACAGAACGGATGATCCTCATCTTGGTAATCTTCTAATCTCAAACTATTTCATTCTTTTATTCTCTTATATAGGGATGAGGATCCTGCATCCTTTATCCTCCTTTCACTTGATTCTGAGTTTTGAAGGTTCAGGTATCCTTAACTAAGGATTGAGTATCCACAGAAGTATCCAGTTATTTGGGCTTGACCCCAGTTATTCGGGCTTGACCCCAGTTATTTGGGCTAGTCCCCAGTTTGGGCCTGTCCCCAGTTTCGCCAGTAGCGCACGATGATCCTGGTATAGTTCATGGCAATGGGACCAGTACTCGCTTTAGGGGCTGGCAATTTCATTGTACTGGCTATATTCAGGATCCTACGTATAATAGTAGACGTACCATACATCCGTTCCTAAGGTTTCTAATGTTTTCACGTTAGCTAAGGTTTTGGCATTTTCATGTCACTAAGTTTGGATATTCGCCAGTGAGGGCCATACTCCAGTTTACATACGATCCTTTGGGCTTGTCCCCAGTTATCCTTTGGGCTTGTCCCCAGTTATCCTTTGGGCTTGTCCCCAGTATATTGGGCTTGTCCCCAGAATTGTTGGGCTTGTCCCCAGTTACTAACTCTTATCTTATGTTGGCTTAGTCCCAAGTTGTACCTTATTTCAGGTTTTTGGAGATAAATGACCAAGGATCCTTGATCCTTACCTTTTACTAAGGTTTGTCTTTTGGGTTATCCTATTTACAACTGTTAAAGGTTAGGATCCTAACTTGGATTCTCAGGTATGATCCTTAACTATTTTGATTCTATTCATTATTTATTTGAGTAACCCTTATCTTTTGACAACTGAACTTGTGATCCTTAAACTATATAACTTTTCAAAACTAATCAGCTATGGGATACGTGATCCTTGATCATATCCTAAACTTTTTGGGGATATTTCTTAAATTTTTCTTTACTTGATAAGTTTAAACAAAATGAACATCACAACAGTTGGAAAGTAAAATGATAACAAGGATATCAACACAGGATAAGCCAGAAAGTTGAAGTTATTTTATTCACAAAAGATTAAACCCTTTAAGGTTGTCAAAATTGCCAACCCACGTTTCTACCAGCAAAACATGGCCCGTCCACATGGGTTGGCAAAGGGTGTCCATTGTCTAAGGGTCTTGGTAGTGCAGGAATCAAAAGACGGCAGGATCACAATGGCTTCATCCCCCAAACAGAGGATCCCTCCACCATTTGTAATCCTACCTATTGTTCAAAGGATCCATGATCCTTAGCCCTAATTACTATTGTTTGAGTACAACCCATCATTGTTCAACAAGAAAACATCATAACCAAAACAAACTATCAAACTAAAAAAAAATGGGCTTCGGCTACGTCTAGAAATGTCCTTCATCGCCCATTCTTGCAGCCTACACCTTCGCTGCATCATCATCCCCTCCTGCTCCGGTATCCTTTGCATGATCCTTGCCACCACCACTAGCCTCGATTTCCAGAACCTCATCAGCCTCGTCAGCCTCATCCTCCAACTCAGCCAGCCTAGCCTTCCAGCCTTCCACGTCCCAATTGCTCCTATCAAAGGCAGGATCCTGAGCTTCTTGAGCCATCTGTAGCTTGGTCTTGTACATGGCAATGGCAGCAGAGACCTTGGCATCCTCTGTGATCTCGTGCTTCTCATAATCAACATTGATCAGGATTGCAGCTGTCTGAGTTTTGGCATCCTTGAGATCCTTTTCAAGGGAGGCAATTTTGTGATCCTTGAGCACCGCCACCTTTTGGAGATCATTGTATTTCTCCTCAAGATCTTCAACATTTCCAACGTAGTCCTCAATCTCAGCAAATTTCTGCAAACAAGACAATGCAAAGTTAGGATCATATGATCCTCAAGTGGATAGGATAACTAAGCCGAGTCAGTGATCCTTACATCATTAAAGTACTCGAGGAATTGATGGCGGATCAGAGGCAAGCCTTGAAGGTTGTCAGCTTCAGAGGTTTTTCTTTTCTTTCCACCTCTTCCGTTTGAAGTGGTAGCCTTGGGGATTACAATGGAAGGGCAAGCAGCAGACTTTTTCTTTGAGGATCTGACAGTGTCAAGATCAGTTACACTGAACTTGGAGGCAGATTTCGAGGATTTCCCAGCGCCTACACATTCAAAGCAGATAAGTATCCTTATCCTATTTCTATTCAACTATTTATTTAAATATTTGACTATACAAAATACAGGATACTTACTTGACATAGTAACGGAACCTGAGGATACTTCTTGTGAATCCTGGGTGTTTGTTTTGAATGACCTTGTTGCAGGATCGAGTCTTCTGAAAGCAGCGAGCCTTTCCTTGGTGGCAGGTGATGGTATAAGGTGCGAAACAGAGATAGTTGTACAACAGAAACAAAAGGGTGTTAGTGATCCTTATACAAAAGCAAGGTTATCTGGTGATCCTTCTCAGGATCATCTATCCTACCATGGGTGGTCCACTTCCGTGGCAGATCCTTTCCATCAGAGAGAGAATCCCTTCTGACAAAGAAGAATCTCCGTTTCCAGTTAGTATCATTCTTAGTGGCTTTGAAAATGGGGTGTTCTTCACTGGGTTTACGCTTGAATAAGTATCGGTGGGATCCAAATGTGGTGAGATCATACATTTCTGCCAACTCCGACATTCCTAGGGTAATTCCTTCTTGCTCAATGATCCTTTCAAGGGTATATAGGACCCTACAGATCATTGGCATAGCTTGAATATAGGAGATGCCAGTGAGGGAGAAGAAAGACTGGGTGAATTCAGGGAAAGGATACGTGTATCCTATTGTGAACGGTGTGACCGGGAAAGCTACCCAAGTTTCAGAAACATAATCGCTTAGAACGGTGGGATCAAATGGTTTGAAAACGGTATTTGCCGGAAAACAGTGGCGGATTCTGTCTATTTGTGAATCAGTGAAGCAGCACCTGCTTGGAGGATCCTGCCAGTCTTTCTTGGATCCTTTTATCATCCTCTAATCAGATGAATCTAAGGGCCTTGGTTCTCACTTCATCAAGATTCCTGCAAGGGGTCATGACAAGATCATCATAGAACAATGAATCCCTAAGTAAACCCATTTTAAAGGCTTCCACAGCCGTAGCTATATCCAGGTTAGGGATATCTAAGGATTCTTTACTAAACATAGTAATGTAATCTCTAAGTGATTCATTTTATCCTTGTGTTACCCTATATAGGTCACTAGTTAATCGTTCAAATTTTCTACTACATGAGAATTGGCTATTAAACAGGTTAACTAGATTAGCAAATGAAGTAATAGAGTAAGGGGGAAGACTTAGCAGCCATTTAAGAGCTGATCCTGTGAGTGTGGATCCAAATCCCTTGCATAGACATGCTTCCTTTAACCTCTCAGGAATTGGATTTATCTCCATCCTTTCTCTGTATTGAGCTACATGCTCCTCTGGATCCGTCGAACCATCATACAGCTTCATGGTTGGTATCTGGAACCTTTTGGGTATCTCAGCATCACAAATACGTGGTGCAAAATGAGATATCCAATGGCTGCCATCTGTGATTTCAGGAATGGGCTTAACCACCCCTGGAACGCTGGATATCATATCCTTCAGTTTCTGTATATCTCTAGCCATAGCTTGATTGATACCTGTATCCTGCATAGAGCCATGGTTAGTGTTATAAGAATTATTAAAAGTGTTACCTCCCGGAGGATTCAAGTTTGGAATTCTAGATGTGAATCCATATTGACGGGATTCTGGTATGATTGAAGGACCAGAAGAGGCAATGGTCTGCATTGGAATGAAGTCTCCTTGATGAACATATGTGCTTGAAGGTTGTACACTTCTTAAGAATCCTTGATCCTGAAAGATGTTGGATCCTTGAACCTGGAAGGGGGATCCTTGAACCTGAGAGGATCCTTGAACCTGTG
Organism: Helianthus tuberosus; assembly: GCA_030545235.1. NCBI lineage: Eukaryota > Viridiplantae > Streptophyta > Magnoliopsida > Asterales > Asteraceae > Helianthus > Helianthus tuberosus. Next base: position 152,657,411 of record CM060430.1, read on the forward strand.
AGGATCCTTGGACCTGTGAGAATCCTTGGATCTGGAAGGGTCCTTGAACCTGAGAGGATCCTTGGACCTGGGAGGATCCTTGAACCGGAGATGATCCTTGAACCTGAGAGGATCCTTGAACTGTGTGCTATCACACCCCAACCGATGGCGGAAACATCGAGGTGCGAGCACTAAGCGTTCAGATTGCTCATGAGATTTCCATAACACTAAATGTTTCGATAATCATTAAATAGATTTCATACTAATTGTCTAACAACAAAATCAAGCATCATCAAGATTACATCACCAAATGAAATTGTTCAAAAGTCTAAATTATTAAGGTGAC